>CM066037.1:465846107-466446107 GCA_033557465.1 Ichthyophis bannanicus | reverse complement strand
AATTAAACTGGGAACCCCAAAATCTAAACATGAAATGTACAACACTGGAGAAATAAAACTATAAAGTAATTTCCTCTTGCATTAAACAAAAAACGCAAAGATGTTAGCAATACACACTTCCCAGACCAGACATATTCCAGTTAATAAATTCAAAATAAAAAGTATTTTTCTACCTTCTGTTTGGGCATTTTATTTTTCAGTTGCAATTGCTCCAGTCACTTTCTTCTGGTTTCTTCGTGTCTTCTGCGAGCTATCCATTTGTCCTTTCTTCTCTTTTAGATGTTTTCCATTCTCTCTCTATTTCTGCTTTAACATACTGATTGTTTCCCTTTTGCTCTTTCCCCCAATTCTTTCCTTATTCCTTTATCATCCATTTAAATTTCACCCTTCCATTCTCAAGCCCCTCTTACTCTCCCAATACCCAGCCCATCATAGACTTTTCTTCCACACAAAATATTTTTTCCCCTCTCCATTCTCATTCCCCATCCATTCTAGTCCTCCCCCAAAATCAGTTCCCTTATAGTTCTAGACCCACCCAGCATCCACTCCCTTCTAGTCCCATTCTCCCATGCCCCACATCAGCCCATTTCCAGTCCTATTCCAGCTCTTCATCAGCCCATTTCCAGTGCTAGCCCTCACATCACAGGCCATTTCCAGTCCTAGCCCCCCCCCCAATCACAGCCCATTTCCAGTCCAAGTCCCCCATCACAGCCTATTTCCAGTCCTAGGACCCCCACCATCACATCCCATATGCAGTCCGAGTCCCCCCCCCCCACCATCACAGCCCATTTGCAGTCCTAGCCCCCCTAATCACAGCCTATTTCCAGTCCAAGTTCCCCCTCCCTCCACCATAGCCCATTTCCAGTCCCAGTTCCCCCCCCTCCCCATAGCCCTTTGCCAGTCCCGGTCCCCCTCCCCATCACCACCCATTTCCAGTCCTTGTCCCCCCCCCCATAGCCCTTTTACAGTCCAGGTCCACCCCATGTCACAGCCCATTTCTTTCCAGTCCAAGTCCCCCCCCCCATAGCCCTTTTCCGGTCCAGGTCCCCCCCCATAGCCCTTTTCCAGTCCAGGTCCCCCCCCCATCACAGCCCATTTGTAGTCCTTGCCCCCCCCCATCACCGCCCATGCAGTCCTTGCCCCCCCCCCCCCCGACCAGCACCGTGGCTGTCTGAGGGGCTTCAGAGGGAGCCGGGTAAGTTCGCGCGAGGCCCCGGCTCCCTCTGTACAACCGCCAGCGTGAAGAGCCTTTTCCTTCACGCTGGCGGTTGTTTCTGTGAAGCCGCGAATGCTGGGAAAGGTTAAAGGGTATTGCCTTTAACCTTTCCCAGAAATTGCGGCTTTACAGAAACAGCTGCCAGCGTGAAGGAAAAGGATCTTCACGCTGGCGGTTGTACAGAGGGAGCCGGGGCCTCGCGCGAGCTTACCCGGCTCCCTCTGAAGCCCTCCGGTGTGTGGGCCGGCCCTGGGTAGTATTTTTTTGGACTTCGGGTGGGAAGAAAAGCCGGCTTTTTGCTCTGGCCGCTCCCGATCTTGCGGACAGAGCAAAAAAACGGCTTTTCAAGGGCCGGTTTTACATCTGCGCCGGCAGCCGGCCTGGCCATGGAAAAACCGGCCAGGCCGGCTGAAAACCGGCCAGTTGGCAACCCTAGAGGCACTGGCTCAGGATGCACAGCATTTAAGGGTGCCCAAAGCCTGCCTCACTGACTCGCCGATTTAAACAGTCATAGGAGCACTTTTGTTAGCTTCTGCACCTGTGCTACCTTACAAGCCACTGGATAAATTATGTTTCTAAAGCTGATAACAAGCACTTCCTGTTTTTCACAAGAAACAGGAAGTACTTCATATCAGCTTTAGAAATGCTGCAGTCTGGAACTGTGGAAAGCAGCACATTCATGGGAGCAAAAGTGTTCCCACAGCTGTTTAAATCAGTTGCAAGAGGAGGTGAATAATGCTGGGACTATGGCTGATGCAGGGGAGGAGAATGCATCTGGAAGGGAGCTGACATCTGAAGATGGGACTGGGACTGGAAGGAAGCTGGGCAGTGGGGGAGGGGGACTGGAAGGGAGCTGGCACAGGGGGGGGGGGCTATGAATGCAAGGGGCTGACACTACAAGGTATTGTGATGGGGATCTCAGAGAGCTGACACTGGGGAGGCCCCAGAACTGATAGGGAGGTGACACATGGTGATAGGACTGGGATTGGAAAGGAGCTGGTCAGTGTGGGAGCAGAACTGGAAGGGAGCTGACAAAGGGGGCAGAGAATGAATGGGGCTGACACTAGAATGGGTTACTAGGACTAGAAAGGAACTAATGCTAGGGCTGGAACAGGAAATGGGATGATGGAAGGGGGACCTGGAAAGGAATTGATGCTGAGGTCAGCATAGAGATAGCCCGGGGAGTGAAAGGGGAGGGGCAGGTATTGTGTGTTTGGAGAGGGGAAACAAGGTAGTATATGGGGAAAGTTAGATAGGGAGGACTATAAGAATGGATGCGGGGATATAGATGAAGAAAGTCAGGGTTAATTTATTTTGAAGAAGGAAGTAGTTGGGCAAGTGCTGGGAAAGAGGATTAGGCAGCAGAAGGCAGGTACTGAGGACACGAGGATTAGGCAGCAGGAAAGCTGGCACTTAGATTGGGTGGATACTCTAAACTGGGTGGGAGAACAGAAGAAATCAGACTCTAAAATGGCTGGGTATTGGGAGTTGTGTGGGGACTGAGGGACTGGGAAAAGTGGAAGAGTATGGACTTGAGTATAGCAGGGGAATGATCAGGGACTAAGAAACTGACCAGAGATTAGGAGGACAATGGGGACTAGGTGGTATTAGGTATGAGTAAGGCTTAAGAAATATGGAGAAAGGAGAGGGTTTGAAGGACCTGGAGGGTTAGGGGAGAGGTTGAGAGGCAAAGGAAGGTCTTTGAAGGTGAGAGAAGGTAGAAATGGGGAAGGGGAAAGGGGAAATGGAAGCCTAGATGGGGATAAGATATAAGAAAGTGAATGGAGGTGGAGAGGGGATGAATGATATAGAGGAGACGGGCTGATTAGGGAATGAGAAACAGAAGAGAGGAGATAAGTACAAAGGGAAGAAATGGGGGACTAGAAAGTGGGTGAAAGATGGGGGAATAGGAGGCTGGGGGAGGAATGAAATAGAGGTTGTTAATGGGAGGCAAGAGTAGGAAATGGAAAGCTGATATGTCGTGAAAGGTGAAAAGAGGGAGATTAAAGAGCAGAGACAAGGAGGAATTAAATCTAGCTATAGGTTAGGTAAAAAGGTAAATCAGAGAAAAAAAAAATAAGCCAGAAGGATCAACATCAAAGAGAGAGATGTAGGAAAGGAAAGAGAAACATGATGGCAGAAAAAGATCACATGGCCCATTCAGTCTGCCCATCCACATAAACCACTACGACAGTCCCTTTTTTTCCTTTAGAGATCCTCTGTGTTTGTCTCATGCTTTTTTAAATTCAGATACTGTCCTCATCTCTATCACCTCCACTGGGAGACTATTCCATGCATCTACCACTCTTTCTGTAAACAAATATTTCCACATATTACTCCTGAGTCTATCCCCTTTCACCCTCATCCTCTGTCCCCTCATATCAGAGTTTGCTTTCAATCAAAAGAGGCTCTCCTCCTGTGCATTTATGCCATGGAGTATTTAAATGTCTCCTCTTTTGTGGACAGAAGTACTTCACCCCCTAAATATCGCTCCCTTGGATTGCTGCAACCCAAACATTACATTTTTTAACATGACATTTCAACTGCCAAATTCTAGACCATTCTTCAAGCTTAGCTAGATCCCTCCTCATGTTATCTACACCTTCCTGGGTGTCTACTCTATAGTAGATTTTGGTATCATCCACAAAGAGGCAAACCTTACCCGACAGCCCTTCCGCTATATCATTAACAAAGATGTTAAAAAGAATTAGACCAAGGACAGATCCCTACAACACAGCACTAGCAACCTCCTTCTCCTCAGAGTGAGCCCCATTTACCTGTACCCTATGTCACCTCCCACTCAACCAATTTCTAACCCAAGCAGTAACTTTAGGGTCCATCTCTAGGGTGCTCAGTTCGTTTATAAGTCGCCTGTGGCAGTGAATATCCAGTTTCACCGGACAGTGTGATTTCTATCCGATATTCAGTCATTAAGCGGATAGAAAAAGCTGCATAAAGTTAGGGCAGCCATTGACCTATCTGGTTAGCAGCTGAATATTGATGCTAACTGGATAATTGCTGGGATGACCTTATTCTACCCACAGATCACCCCACTTCTAATCTGGTGTCGTTTCTGTGGTCTGTGAGGATATGTGGATCACAGTGATCTGATATCAGGCTAAACCCTTTTGAATTTGCCCCCTCCCATTTATTTCTGAGTAGGCAAATTCAGAAGCTAAAGGACACAGGGCGAATTTAGGCTCTCTAGAGAAATAATCCTATGAAGGGACACACTATATAACACAACCCAGATAAATAGACACATTATGTAGTCTGAAGAAATGAGGCAAACTACTGCAGACCCGAATAGTAGGGAATAAAGAAGTAGAACTACACATAGGAAATCTAAACAAAGGTATTAATTTTCACATAACAAAATCTAGTTTTTTACCAACAGGACAGCCAAAGACAAGGTAGGGACATCGTTAGGTCTTTTCTCTCATTTTTCCCAACAGGTGCAGGTTGGCCAAAGCTGTTGCCACTTTACCACTTCTATATCCGTCTAGACAAACAGCCAGTACAAGATGTCTGCAGGTGGAATCCCTCAGGAAACCAGTTAAGAAACTAAAAGAGGAGGTGGGGAGGCTAAGAAACATCTGGGACAATGAGAGGTACATTGATGAAATGCTTCTAGAGGCATCTAAGATCTCCAGCTGAAGGGAAGAAGACACTGTACAAAAAGATGATAGCTGGACACAGATCATCAGGGCCAGATCATTGATTCCCTGACCCCAGCTTTCCTAGAGCTGAGGGACTAGTATGCATTCCTGGAAGTGGAAGAGGCAATAACATCCCAACAACAGGAAGTATCAGAGCTTAAAAATCCCAAAGCTGTAGGATCAGTAACCACTAGAAGCGAAGGGTAGGGGTAGTTGGTGACTCCCTTATGAAGGGTATCGAGGTGTCATCTGCCATCCAGAGATGATGTCCTGGGAAGTGTGCTGATTTCCTGGTGCCAAGATCCGAGATATTATAGACAGTTTGCTAAGACTCCTCAAGCCTACTATTATCTGATGCTACTCATCCATATTCATACAAATAATACTGCTAGGTTTCCCACCTGAGCATATCTAAAGTGACTTTGTGACTCTGTGAGAGAAAATGAAGCAGTTAGGAGTGCAGGTGATGCTCTCCTCAGTCCTTCCTGTCGAGGGTCAAGGCTGAGGCTGAAAGGCTCGCATCCTGGAGATGGATGCTTGGTTGCGTAGATGTCATCAAGAACATTTTGGCTTCCTGGACAATGACATAATTTTCCAAGGGCTGCTGAGCAGAAAGGGCCTCCACCTATCGAAGAAGGGGAGAAGTATCTTCTGCAGCAGACTAGCTAATCTACTGAGGAGGGCTTTAAACCAGGATAATTGGGGATGGGTGAACAAAGCCCCCAAGTAAGTAAAACTTTAAAAAATAATATAGAAAAGGGTTTATCAAGGTCCTCTTGCAATTTTTCACAATCCTCTTGGGTTTTAACAACTTTAAATAATTTTGTGTCCTCTGCAAATTTGATCACCTCACTCATTATTCCCATTTCCAGATCATTTATGAATATGTTAAAAAGCAGTGAGCCCAGCACAGATCCCTGGGGTACTCCACTATTCATCTTTCTCCATTGGGAAAATTGGTCATTTACCCCTACCCTCTCCTTTCTATCTTTTAACTACTTCCTGATCCACAACAGTACACTGCCTCCTATCCCATGACTTTTTAATTTTGCCAAGAGTCTCTGATGATGGACCTGTCAAAGGCTTTCTAAAAATCAAAATACACTATATCAACCGGCTCACCTTTATCTACCTGTTTTTTCATACCTTCAATCCTAATTTTAGACAGTTTTTGAGATCAGCATGGGAGAAATTCATGCCGACTAATATGGTGCACAAAGACAACCCCTCGCTGTTTTGGGAGATGGTTAAGGTAGTGCTTTGGGGAGGATTATCGGATACACTGTTAAACAAAGAAAAGATAGATAAATGAGTAATCCAGTTAGAAAATCAAGTGTGTAAAAAAAGGAGGAAGTATGCAGTTGATCTATCAGCAGCCCTTAGGGTTCATCTTCTAACCATGCCGGCGGCTTTGAATGAGGTGCTGCATGAGCAGGCAAAGAAGTCTTGATGTATTTACAAACTATTATGATATGGCGATAAACCAGGTAAACTCCTGTCCTCCCTGCTCAAAAATGGAGAACAATGGCAGGCATGGGCAATAAGGGATGGGTAGGGTGGAGAGCAGAACACTCAGACAGGAATTGGTTGGGTCATGGGATTCTACCAATCTCTTAACAGAAGGAACAAACGAATGAGGCCCTTGCTAAGCAATACTTGCAGGAATGTTTGTTCCCCCCAGATCTCCTAGGAATAACTGGATAATCTAAGTGTTTCAGTGGCCCGACACGTCTCATGAATCGATGCAGGCATCCCTACAGACATGAAAAGGGCACTAGCCACCAGGATGTAGTCTTTCCTGGATATGATACTATAGGTCTGTATAGTGACTAAATTGGAAATTTAGAAAATTATACATGAACTGAAAACCTTTGAGGGTCTGGGACCAGTATTAGCAGTGAATCCTAAGATAATGCAGGACAAGGTTTGGGTACCACTCAGTGAAGTGTATGCACAGATAATCTAGTATTTTGAAAACTTCTGGTAGGGTAAGAATAAAGCGTTTATCACTGTTATCTCTAAACTGGGTAGAGATCATCTGAAATCAGAAGCCTGTTGTCTCATCTCTTTTTTAAATGTGGACCTCAAATGTCTGGCAAAGATCTTGGCAGACAGGTTAGCCCTGATATTGTTCTGTCCTGTACACAAATTCTCAAGCAGGCTTTGTGCCTGGAAGCAGCCAGTGGTAAATCTTAGGCAGATCTTGGTGTCACTAATTTTCTACACCAGAGAACGAATCCCATCTTTGTCTATCAGCGTTTTTACTGGGTTAATTGCCATTACATGTCCTTGGTGTCTGAAAGTTTTGGGCTAGAGAACTTCTATACTCAGCACTGAAGGGGCAGTCCTCATCAATAAAATGCAAATGGAGTATTTTTTGTTGCTTTTTCTATTAATCTTGGAATCCTTCTTAAATAAGACTCAGAATAATGGAAGCATTAAGGGCGTAGGGTTGGGGCACTTAGACTTCAAGATTTCTGTCTTCACCGATGACTTATTGGTCCATTTTTCAGACCCAATAGGATCTTTGAGATCGCTGATTGATGAATTCAAAGATTTTGGGCATTTCTCAGGATTCAAATTCAACTTCCAACATAGCCAAATGTTCAGGCCTGCTGGTATAGGGCCTTCCCCCTGTAATGGGCGACACACTCTTGGGTATCATCTTGCCAGGGGACCTCTCACACCTGTACCACTGTGTGCAACAAATAGTGAAACCCCTCAGCCTACAATTTTTGTCAGAGTTAATCATCAAAGTGAGCGGAACATGTCCACACACCACTGTGATAACTCCCTTTTTTTTAGATAATTTTCAATAAATAGCTTTTAAAAGTGAAAACTCGACACTTAAATCAGGAATGGTTATATCACCAAGAAACGCCAGAGTTTCAGATTGACGACGTGCCACATGTTCGAAACATGTGGCACGTCGTCAATCTGAAACTCTGGCGTTTCTTGGTGATATAACCATTCCTGATTTAAGTGTCGAGTTTTCACTTTTAAAAGCTACCGTGTTTCCCCGAAAATAAGACCGGGTCTTATATTTATTTTTGCTCCAAAAGATGCACTAGGGCTTATTTTCGGGGTAGGGCTTTTTTTTTTTTATATACAGCTTGACAGCACAGAATGAGTGGCGCTGCAGCTCCCGCCCGCACAGATGATGGAAGTGGCCCACAGCACAGGCACCCAATCGGCGTCGGGGAGTGGAGCAAGAGGAAAGCTCCTCCCCGGTCCTCCCACTGAAGCCAATCAGGCCACAACAGCACCATCTTCCAAAGAGCAGAGCACCCTTGGCGCAAAGAAAGCGGCCCGCAGCTCAACACCGGCACCTGATCGGCGTCGGGGAGTGGAGCAGGAGGAAAGCTCCTCCCCGGTCCACCCGCTGAAGCCAATCAGGCACAACAGCACCAACCACTTAAAGGAGAGCGCCCTTGGAGCGAAGGAAGAGGCCCACAGCACAGCACTGGCACCTGATCAGCGTCGGGGAGTGGAGCAGGAGGAAAACTCCTCCTCGGTGACCCCCCCCAGGTTCCGAATCTGTCAGACATGATCTGCACTAGGGCTTATTTTCGGGGTAGGGCTTATATTATGGGATTCTCAGAAAAACGTGCTAGGTCTTATTTTCAGGGTAGGTCTTATTTTCGGGGAAACACTGTATTTATTGAAAATTATCTAAAAAAAAGGGAGTTATCACAGTGGTGTGTGGACATGTTCCGCTCACTTTGATGATTAACTCCGACAAAAATTGTAGGCTGAGGGGTTTCACTATTTGTTGGGATCTTCATATTACGGATATTTATTGAATTCCAACCGGTTTGAATTTCTTGGATTCCACTGTGTGCAACATCATATCTTTGCTAAGAAACACCAGGATGTAGCTAAAGTAGTAGTGTAATTTCCCTTTGTCTCTGGTGGAAAAGCTGCTTATTTAAAATGGTTATTTTTCCCCATTGGCTATATATTTGCAGATTCTTCCATTGCTACTGCTAAAAAGTGACATCAAGAAATTAAACAATTTGTTTTGTGGCAAGGTCAGAGGTCACATATTCCTCTGGAGGTGTTGAAAGGATCTTTGCAGAAGGTGAGGTCTAGGCTTTCTAGATTTGGAAAGGTACAGTCTGGTGTGTGTCTTACACCATCTTAAAGATCAATTACACTGTTCTACAGCCAAAATGCTTCTGAAATAAATTCAATCACACTTTACTAAGTCTGGGTTGCTGAAATTATTTATTGACTCTACTCTTTTCAATTTACACTACTAGGTCAGTACATACGACCTCAACTTCGGAAGTGCTAAAGATATGCAGGTTATAATGGAAAGAGATCTCAATTTAAACCATAAATTACTAAAATAAATGCACATCTTCAACTGTATTTGTGATAAATCTATGTTTTTGTTTGGACAGTACTTGCTTTTCAGGCAAAACAATTAATGAATGATGCAATTTGAAGGTGTTATTGCATCATACATGATATGACTTGTATGATGTTATTCTTAGAAGTCAAAGATGATGCAATCCTAACTCAGCTTATTTACATCATTCTGCAGAACATATTGCACAACATTTTTTTAATGAACGTGACGTTTCAGTAGTATTTTGGCTGTAGACCAGTCTTCTCAGTGTTTGATTTTTTTCCATTTAGCCAAAGTGAGAAATGCCTTGTAATTGTTTGAACAATGCAGAACACTTCTGCTACATTTGTGGTGAAGTGATTTTTTGCATCACAAAAACAGAGTATAACCACTTTGATTAAGAAAGCATACCACCTTTACTTTGGCTGCAAAATTGGAAATCAGGGCAAGAGCTGGGCCCCACACATGTTGCAACATTTGTGCAACAAATCTTTGCCAGTGGTTGAATAGAAAAAGGAAATCCATGCTCTCTTAGCTCAATCATTAAAGCAACACTCTTGGACCAGGGTTCTCTCCTGGGATCATGGGCTCTAAATTCACCCAGTGGGTGTTTTTATTCCACAATAAATATGACTCCCTCCACACATGAGCTCTGAGCACTACCTTCACAGCACCCTCAGCTTGGCCAACCCAACCCAGGAAGTGGAAGACCTGTCCTGGGTAGGAAAGAAAGAAGGTAGTGGGTGAGGGGGAGAGAAGGGATGGATTCTGTTGAATAAGGTGAGGGGTGTTAAACAGAGTTTAGGAGAGACAGCAAGAAAATTTTTGGGCAAGCAGAAAAGGAGAGAAGGAGATGCTGTTAGGGAATGTGAAGGAAGGAGGGGTTGGTACTCATTTTATTTTTCACACAGGGCACTAGTTAAACTAAAATCAACCTTGACCCCCAGAGAATATTATACATTCTGCTTTCCTGATTACTTATGTAAAAAAAAAATAAAAAATAAAAAACCGATTCATACTGGAAACCAGAAAATGGAAGAAAAGGTTTCAGCAGGTAACATTGTTTTTTAATAGCTCCATATCTATATTAATCTATCACAAATGAACAACAAAAAAAAAGTTTAATAAACTTCAGACCAGCCAGAAGGTATTAGCACACTTCAAAAAATCCTTCTCACTTATCTGCTGCTACTCACAATCTATCATGTATAACCAAGATAATCACTAAGCAGTTCATACATTTTAAGAACCTGCATTTATGGCTTATTAAAATGTTCCATGCCACTCTTAATCTTATCAAAGTTGTTTACAAAATTGATTTAAAAAAAGTAGAAACAATAAAAGAACAGAAAAAGATTATTATCTTAAAAAATAGAGTTAAATGGCATAAAGTTGTCTGTTCTCTGCAGGCGACATCCCAGATCCCTGACAAATCTTGGTTATATGATGTTTTATGTAAAACAAACTCCGATTTGTTAACTGTTGTTTATTGTGAACTGCAACTGAACTATGGAAGATGCGGTATATAAATCATTGTTAAATAAATAAATAAATCTATAATTCAAATGCATGAGCTGTTCTGTTTATTTTTTTGTTTTGTTTTTTT
Source organism: Ichthyophis bannanicus (assembly GCA_033557465.1). NCBI lineage: Eukaryota > Metazoa > Chordata > Amphibia > Gymnophiona > Ichthyophiidae > Ichthyophis > Ichthyophis bannanicus. The sequence continues at coordinate 466,435,272 of CM066037.1, read as the reverse complement.
TAATTTTTTCAAAGCGGATTTGGTCCTAATATCCAAAGAAAGGCACCCCATAAGGCAAGAGCCAGCAAAGAAAATGTAGACTACTGTGTAGATTCAAAATATGAAACGTTTGAGGAGGGAATAACAAGGCAATTGTGTTCTTGGGAACAGAGTGCTCTGGTAAGGACATAGAGGATGAGAAGGTCAGAGAGATAAAAGGTAAGGCCTGTGTAGAAAGCTTTATGGGCCAGCAGTAAAATTTTGAATACAATAGACAACAGGAAGTCAATGGTGTTCTTTAAAAATGTGGGGGTAACAAGATTGTATTTCTTGGACAGTGTGATTACTTTAATAGCCATGAGTAGTATAATGGGTACAACCTCTCATCGAACTGATTAACAGGATGACTACTACCATGTTTTGAAGTGTTTGGAGATGTTTAAGTGAATGAACACCAAGGCCGTTGTATAAAAGCATTAAAATAATCCAGATAAGATTTATCTAGAATGAAAATGAGAGTAGATTATGCCAATTTGTCCAAAAAAGGCCTAATAGCCCAGATACATCTGAGAGCTATGAAGCAAATTCTGCTAAAGTAGATCTAGTGGAATTAGAAAAGGTACAGAGAAGGGCGACCGTTATGATAAAGGGGATGGGAAGGATACCCTTATGAGGAAGGGCTTAAAAGGTAACTCCTCGGCTTGGAGAAAAGACAGCTGAGGGGAGATATGATAAGGCATCTATAAAACAATGAGTGGAGTGGAGTGGACGAATAAACATAAATTGATTTTTAACTTCTTCAAAAAGTACAAAGACCAGGGGACATATAATGAAGCTACGAAGTAGTACATTGAAAACTAATCAGAGAAAATATTTTTTCACTCAATGCCTAATTAGGCTCATCGCCAATTCATTGCTGGAGGATGTAGTAAATGCTATTAGGGTAACTGCATTTAAAAAAGGTTTGGACAAATTCCTGGAGGAAAAAGCCATCCATGATTATTAAAAAGTGAACTGGGGAAAATGTATTGCTTATCCCTAGGATAAGCAGCATGGAATCTGTCTACCTTTTGGGATCTTGCCAGGTATTTGTAACCAATATTAGCCACTGTTGGACACAGGATACTGGGCATGATGGACCTTTAGTCTTATCCAGTATGGCAAATCTTATGTTCTTAGACTTTTCAGCAGCTGCTAATGCAAATACAAAATGAGCTCCTTGCACTGATTTAACCACAACAGTGTCTTTGCAGACACTGAAGATCATCTGAACAGCTAAAGAAAAACAGAAAATCAACTAGCCTTCTATAGGTGCTTGTCAGCGAGGTTTCCAACACACCGCTTAACATAATTTTTAAAATATAATTGTAAATACAAATGCCAGGAAACGGGGAGCCTATTGCATGTCAAGGTCCTCTTGCCATTCGGTGCACATAAAGTTAAACACTGTTCCAGGGTTGTCTGAAGGGTCGCTGTAGACAAAAGTGAGAGCCAGTAGCGAGTCGTCTTCTCACAGAGGCTTTCCTTGTTCCTCCACTTTCCACCTCCGCGATAAATTACACACGCAAAATGTCATTTCCTGTATCTGTGGTTAGCCACTGGAAGGGTGAATCGAAGATTTACCAGAAGTACAGTGCTCTGAGGAAGGCCCTGTGCTCTCAAAAAATTATTTGTGACACCCCTGTGGGAACCATCTAACATTTGAACAAGACAAAAAATGAAGCATCTTGTTTGCTTTGGATGGAGAAATGAGTTGTCGGCTCACAGTCGTTACTTGCACCTTCCTCGCAGAGACAAAAAGACAAAGGGCCTTTTCTGCTCTATTGTTCTCTGGAGTGATCAAGCATGGCAAAGTTAGGCTTTGGCACCAGAAACAAAATCTCTTTTTCACATTAACATAGAACAAAATGTCCCCCGAAAATCAAGGTTTCTATGGCTCTCGGTCATTCCCCCGCTATGCCTTTGGTGATGACTTCTCAGGGCAACTGCTGAAAACTGCAGCAGCTAATGCAATAATTTCCTGGTATCGATGCACCACGTGATATGAGGCTTCCAGACTGACAGTCACTCTTCTTACCCACCCCTGGTGACAGCCCTGCTAGTTTAGGCATTGAATCTAAATGCAGCCTAAAAAACTCCACAGGGGGCTTTATTTACAGACTGCCACTGGAAGGCAACACATCAAAGAACAGATTTGCCCCTTTTGTATAACCGGGAGAGCGATTTTCTTCCAAAACCTTTCCATTCAAAGGCATACCTGCACATTCCAGACATCAACTGGGGTTATATGGTATTCATCCATATATGCTTTGCTAGCTTTGGTTTTTAAAATAATTACATGCATTTTTGTGTTAAAGAAAAAGACGAGCCTCTACTCTTTTTCAGTGTAGCACACTATAAAGCTCCTTCAAGCAGGGGAATCTAACTAAACAATATATTTTTGTGACTTTATTTTTCTGAACAAGGAAGGATTTGGAACAACAGAATGAAGGAACCCCGCCCGCAAGTAGGGATGGGCACAAACAGAAGCAGGAATGGTTCCACCTAAAGGGGCATGTTTGCTGAAGTGCGACAGCTTACTGCGTGTTCATCCCCAAAAATCGGCATGCAGCTGGGGCTAGACGCACACTAGAAAACAGAGGCGTGCCTAGCGTGCCCCCACGTAGCTATCACAGGTTCCACACTACACAGTTTGCCATGTTTAACATGGGTGCACTTAATGCCACCCATAGAGGTGGTGGTAAGTACAACATTGCCAGTTAGCATGCATTAAAGATGCAACAAGACGCACCCTCTGCGCCAACTCGCACTGTGAGGTTAGCATGTGATTTATAGCACAGCTGCATTTCTGGTGCCTGGTAAAGGTTACTGCGTTGCACTTGGTCTGCACTAAACCCCAAGCTGTTAGTGCATGTTAGTAAACATGCTTCAAAGCATGCTAGCGCTTTTAATGTTTCTGAAAAGGGTTAACACCTGCAATCTAGTGCTTTAATACATGTAAATTAGCTTGTAAGTTTTAATGCAAAAGCTATGCTGATGTAATGTGATGAAAACTTTCCAAAGCAGCTCAGTTCCTGTTAGCACAATGTAAAACGTAGATGTGCTAATAGTTTTACAGCAAAGGTGGTGTTATAGTTTTGTGAAAAAGCAAGTACATACTTTACTGTCTGCCTCGCTTGCATGTCGTTTAACATTGGTCAGTAGCACAAATGCCATATTTATGATCAATGTTAATGCAATTTTAGCAAGTTGGCCTCTTGCAAGTATCCCCCATAGAGCCCAATTCTGAAAGGGGCACATCCGAGCTGTCCAGACAGCCCCAAGCAGGCTGAATAGGATCAAGAGCGATCTTGTACACTACTAGTTCCCCTAAGGATACCCAGAAAGTGTTTAATGTACACCCACTGAAGAAGGCAACAGCCAAAACGCATAGGGTTTTTTTTTAAATAAGTAAAGGCACCTGTGACCTCCACACGCCACTCGACCCTTGTGGTCCTTCTCAGGCCAATATAAATCCATAACAAAATCATTGTGAAGAGGTCTGTTCACTAATGTATGATAACCTACATTGTTTAACGTGGCCTCCACTCACTAAATGGCGTGTACTACTCATGATAATGATAAGGTAAATTATATTGCAAGTATACAAAAGAGTACTTGACCCCTACACACTCTCTCCAGTTAAGATGAATACATAGCAAAAATCATTACATCCTTACCCATATAATGAATGAGGACCCAGCATTTTCTAACCCCCAAATTTAACAGATAACCTTAAGCTTAGAGCACAGAGCGGCGTTTTACATGCTCAAGTAGGAGATTATAAAATGTCCTTGACATATATACACACAAAGTTGGTGCTTGGAAAAACATAGCACATACCTGAATACAATATATATGAAGGCATTCTTGGGAGCAGAGAATGGACAGAGCGGGGCTGAGATCGGCATTTATGCACATATATTATACAATACGTTCATAAGTACAAATTCTTGCTGGCATATTCATGCACAAAAGTTGCTCCTACCTCAGAGCGGATGTAACTTTCTGCAAGAGCATTCAGATAGGCCCAAATGTTGCTTTTATAAAACATATGTGCTTATGTGCCTAACAGCCTAGATACCTTTTAATAAAATTACCCTCCACAGGGCTAAAGACTGAGCAAAGGTGCTGTATCTTCAGAAGCTTGTGGAAGCCAGCTAGTAGGTTTCTCGAGATGGAGAGAGGAACATGAAGAGGCGTTGTGGTAGATACCACTAGTTGAGCTTCCTCGTGGGAACATAGAGGACGAGCCGGGATCTAATAGCTCAGATGTTCCTGGGCTCTTAAGTAGGCAGCTATCCACTCAACGCCTTAAAACTAAACGTAGTTCTTTTTCCACAGCATAAAAAGGTTTACACATTACTGTGCATTTAGTTTAACAAAAAAAAACAAAAACATTGGAACAGTTGGGTAAAGATGACAGCTTTAGAATAATAATAAGTATTTCAAGAGAAAGGGACCTTCATAGTTTCCAAACACTGAATTTTAAATACTTGCTGGCTTTCCTATCATTTGAGGAATTTTTTAGCTACTTTAAATTTTGCAGGCTAAGATTACTGTGACTTTTCATGAACGACCCTTGTCTCTTATTCTGTGACACAGGAGGTGCATGCCAGCCTTAGGGTACTGGACAGTTCCTGGAACTTGGCTTGCCAAATAAAAAGCACGGATACTTGCAGATGAATCAGAAAGAAAATCCGGTGGGCTGTCTGCCACATTACTAAATCTTTGCATTTTAATAGCATGAGTTGCATCGAACAACAGGATCTCTACTGTATGCAAGCCAACAGCGTCACAAATTGATGCAAGTATGAACCTAGCGCCATCTTCTGGAGAGCTCCTGCCACAGCAATGCCACAAGGTCCAGTTTGTATCACCTTTCGCCACACAATATGGAGTCAAATGATCTGGAAGAGAAAACTGTCCAAAAAAAAGAAGTGGAAGGGCTAATGTTCCCCCCACCTCCACCTTTCACCATCAGAAGCATAAATATCGCATTTGGGCATTTTACCTCCTGGCTTTGCTAGAGGACCGAAAGTAGTGGCATACCTTCTTTTTGAAAATTCTCCTGGGGAAAATAACTGCAGACATTGCACCAATCATAGAAAATAAGCAATTTGAATTTGAAAATGCAAGTTTAGGGCAACTCCCCGACTTAAACATCCCTTTTCCTCCCTTCCTCGTCCCCCCTCCATCCCCCAGTAACACTTTCGGACCGATGCAGAAAACTAGCTTGGCCTTTAAGCACAGATAACGCTACTTTTAAGCACAATTACCACCACTGCCAAATGCAGAAAAGAGACGGACGTGCGCGTAAACAGCAAAGGAAAAACTTGCATGCAATTAACGCCAAGAGTATTTAAATTTACTTAAATTATAAGCAATGAGCTGCACAGAATAAAATGGTATGCTAATATTGGCTGTGCCCTATGCAGAGAAATGCATAGAGGATTTCACAACCAGCCTTAGTGCCAATATCTCTATGCTGGTCTTCAGGTAGCTTAAACATCTAGCACGTGCCCCGGACAGTATTTTGATGGCATTGAGTACTTTCCCTGATGCCTGAATCATAGGAGGGGACATGCCAAAGATGATCCAGGCATCAGGAAAAGCCCCAGTTGCCATCAAAATACTGTCGGTAGCAAATTCCTGTTGGCCCAGTGGCCCCGAACCCTCCACCCGGTACCTTTACAAACAAGCGGAAGCGCTGCCATCTTGAAAAATAGCGATGCCTAGCCCCTCGCGGTGCATCCTGGTTTCCTATAATACTGCTCTGGATACTCTCGCTCTGCCTATCCTTTATCCTGTGAGGTGCACTAAACCTCAGCCCTGGCCATCTTCAACTAACTGCTGTCTTCACTCCTGTGCCCGCTCAGCTGAGCACATTTGGCTCAAATCCTGCTCCCTTTCTGACTTTCTTCACTTAAAATTCACGCTTGCTTCCTTCCAATCTGCCATAGCTCTCACCAAGCAAAAGTACTATGTCCATCTAACTCTCTTACCTCGGACCCCCTCCCCCCCCCATCATCTTTTCTCTACTCTCAACTCTCTCATCAAGGCACCTCCACCTCTGACCCCTCCTTCTCTTTCTGCCCAAACCCTAGCCGACTAATCCCATGATAAAGTCCACAAAATTACACTCCAATTCCCCTCAAGATCAGCTTCATAATCTCTTCAATACCAGCTTTTCCCTTCAATTTCTGTTACCCTTTCTTCCTTTTCTAAGATCTCCATAGAGGAAACCTCTCATCTTTTTTTCTCCTCTAAACTTACTACCTGTTCCTCTGACCCTATCCCCTCCTGTCTCTTTAATTCCATCTCCTCCTCTGTTATCCCTTCCATCACACACATTCTCAACCTATCAAGCATTCTCCACTGCTACTTTCCCTGCTGCCTTCAAGCATGCTCTGGTCACACCTCTCCTCAAGAAACCTTCACTTGACCCTCTAATTATCGACCCATTTTCCTTCTTCCCTTCATTTCCAAAATTCTCGAACATGTAGTTCTCCACCATTGCCTTGAATTTCTCTCCTCTGAAGTCCTCCTTGATCCACTTCAGTCTCGCTTTTGGCCATTACATTCCATTGAAACAGCCCTTGTCAAAGTCTCCGACTTGTTCCTGGCTAAATCTAAAGGCCTTTACTCAGTTCTCATTCTTCTGAACCTTTCTGCTGCTTTTGACACTGTCGACCACCACCTTTCCTCAATATATTGTCCTCACTTGGTTTCAGGGGTTCTGTACTGTCCTGGTTCTCCTTTCTCTCCCAGCGATCTTTCAGTGTCTCCTCTGGTTGTCTCCCCTCTACTGCTATCCATCTCTCAGTTGGTATACATGAGGGTCTGTTCTAGGCCCTCTCCTTTTCGCTCTCTACACCCAGTCCCTTAATGCTCTCATGGTTTTCAATATCATTTTTATGCTGATGACTCTCAAATATATCTACACCTGATATTTCCCCTTCACTCCAAGCCTGTATATCTGCCTGCCTATCTGACATGCCGCCGTTTGAAATTGAACATGGCCAAAACTGAACTTCTTATTTTTTCCTCCTAAACCCTCCCTCCCCCCTTCCTCCTTTCTCTATCTCTGTTGATAACACTCCTGTTTCCTCAAACCACAACCTTGGGATCATCTTCAACTACTCCCTCTCCTTCTCCTCACATACCCAACAGATAACAAAAACCTATCAATTCTTTCTCTATAACATTAACAAAATTCGCCTTTTCCTCTCTGAACACACCAATAAAACACTTTTCCATTCTTTAATCACCTCTCGTTTAAAGTATTGCAACCTACTCCTTGCTGGTCTCCCTCTGAGTCATCTTTCTCCCCTTTAGTCTGTTCAAAATTCTGCTGTGCAGCTAATCTTCTGCCAGTCCCATTAAACTCATATAACCCTTCTTCTTAAATCACTTCATTGGCTTCCCTTCCGTTTCCATATCCAATACAAACTTCTCCTTCTGACCTATAAGTGCATTCATTCTACTGCTCATCACTACCTTTCCTCTCTCTCTTCTCTCCCTACACCCCTCCTCATAGAAATATAGAAAAATGACAACAGAAAAAGACAACATGGCCTATCTAGTCTGTCCTTCCATATCAACAACTACAACAGTCCACTTTTTTCCTTTAGAGATCCTCTGTGTTTGTCCCATGCTTTTTTGAATTCAGTTACTGTCCTCATCTCTACCACCTCCACTGGGAGACTATTCCATGGATCCACCACTCTTTCCGTAAAGAAATATTTCCGCATATCACTCCTGAATCTATCGCCTTTCACCCTCATCCCATGTCCCCTCATAGCAGAACTTGCTTTCAATTGAAAGAGGCTCTCCTTCTGTGCATTTATGCCACGAAGGTATTTAAACGTCTCAGTCATATCACCTCTATCCTGCCTTTCCTCTAAGGTGTACATATTAAGATCCTTAAGTCTGTCCTCATATGCTTTATAATGAAGCCCACTAATCATTTTAGTAGCCACCCTCTGCACCGACTCCATCCTGTTTATATCCTTATGAAGGTGCAGTCTCCAGAATTGCACACAATACTCCAAATGAGGTCGCACCAAAGACTTATACAGAGGCATTATCACCTCCTTTTTTCTGTTAGCCATACCTCTCCCTATGCACCCAAGCATCCTTCTAGCTTTTGCTGTCACCTTTTCTACCTATTTAGCTACTTTAAGATCATCAGACACAACCATGCCTAGGTCCCGCTTTTCTTTAGTGGACAAAAGTACTTCACCTCCTATACTATATCGCTCCCTTGGATTGCTGCAGCCCAAATGCATGACCCTGCATTTTTTAGTATTAAATCTCAGCTGCCAAATTCTAGACCATTCTTCAAGCTTACCTAGATCGCACCTCATATTATCTATACCTTCCTGAGTGTCTACTCTATTGCAGATTTTGGTATCATCTGCAAAGAGGCAAACCTTACTCGACAGCCCTTCCGCTATATCACTAACAAAGATGTTAAAAAGAATCGGACCAAGGACAGATCCCTGGGGCACACCACTGGTAACTTCCTTCTCCTCAAAGTGAGCTCCATTTACCTGTACCCTTTGTCGCCTCCCACTCAACCAATTTCTAACCCAAGCAGTAACTTTAGGGTCCATCCCTAGGATGCTCAGTTTGATTATAAGTCGCCTGTGAGGAACAGTGTCAAAGGCTTTAATGAAATCCAAATACACCACATCTAGGGCTCTCCCTCGGTCCAACTCCCTGGTCACCCAGTCAAAGAAATCAATCAGATTTGTCTGACAAGACCTGCCTCTGGTGAATCCATGCTACCTTGGATCCTGTAATCCGCTGGACTACAGAAACCTCACTATTTTCTCTTTCAGCAGCATTTCCAATAATTTACTCACTACCGAAGTTAAACTAACCGGCCTGTAGTTTGCAACCACATCCTTACTTCTGCTTTTGTGTAAAGGCACCACATGAGCCTCTCTCCAGTCCTTTGGCACCACTCCCGACTCCAATGAGGCATTGAAAAGTTCAGTCAGTGGAGCTGCTAGAATGTCCCCAAGTTCACTCAGTATTCTAGGGTGTATCCCATCCAGTCCCATCGCTTTGTCTACTTTAAGTTTAGCTAGTTTCTCATGAACACAGTCTTCTGAAAATTGTTCAAGACGCCCCTCGCTTCTGTTCCTGTTTGTGGGTGTTTTCTGAGGTCCTGTTCCTGGTTCTTCATCTGTGAACACAGAACAGAAATATTTGTTAAGCAATTCTGCTTTATCCTCATCAGCTTCTACATATTCCTCCCCTTCACCCTTGAGTCTGACAATACCACTTTTGCCCTTTCTCTTCTCACTAACCTATCTGAAAAATATCTTATCCTCCCATTTTATTGCATTGGCTATTTCCTCCTCTTTTTGAATCTATGCTTTCCTGACTACTTTGCTAGCTTCTCTAAGTTTTTCCAAATATAGATGCCTGTCTTCTTCTCTCTGTGATCGCTTGTATTTTATGAAGGCCTCCCTCTTTTTCTTCACCTTTTCAGCTACTTCTTTCGAAAGCCATAGCGGTCTCCTTTTCCTTTTATTTACCATTTTAACAAAAAGGTTGGTTACCCTTAAAATATCCCCTTTCAGTTTTGCCCACTGTTTTTCTACATCCTCCAGCTGTTCCGATCCCGCTAACGACTCCCTGAGGTATGGGCCCATCTCGGCAAAGTTAGTTTTCCTAAAGTCTAAGACCCTCGCTTTTGAATGGATTCTAACAGTCCTAGTCCTAATACTGAACCACACCATCTGGTGATCACTGGATGCAAAATGATCTCCCACTATAACATCAGAAACACTTTCACCATTGGTAAGCACCAAGTCCAGTATGGCCCCTTCAAGTGTGGGGTCTGTTATCAATTGCCTGAATAGTTCTCCCTGTAGAGAATCCAGGATCTCCTTACTTCTAGATGATACTGCAGCAGGAATGTGCCAATTAACATCTGGCATATTGAAATTCCCTATCAGTAGCACTTCCCCTTTCCCAGCAATACTGCATATGTCTTCAATTAACTCTCTGTCCACCTCTTCCTCTTGTGAGGGAGGTCTATATATCACGCCAATGCAAATAGATTTCTCTTTCCCTCTTTCTAATTTAACCCACAGTGCCTCCTCTCTCCCTTTTAAGCTCTGTAATTCCAAAGCTTTAATATTATTTTTTACATATAGTGCCACTTCTCCTCCCCTTCTTCCTACCCTGTCCTTTCTGAATAAAGTATAGCCTGGTATAGTTACATCTCAGTCATGGTTTTCTGTGAACCATGTTTCTGTAACTGCCACTAAATCCAAGTCAGCCACTCCCACCAAAGCTTCAACATCAGGGATCTTATTTCCCATGCTACGGGCATTTATACACACCACTTTCCATATGTTACCCCTTTTACCCATTTCCATAAAGGTATTTAATGTTTCACTTACCTGGGGGCTTTCACTTACCTGGGGGCTTTCTTCACCCATCCCCAATGAATCTTGTTTAAAGCCCTCTTCGGTAGATTAGCCAGTCTACTACTGAAGATGCGTTGACCTTTCTTGGACAGATGGACACCATCTCTGCTCTGCAACCCTTGGAACAGCATCCCATGGTCCAGGAAACCAAAACGCTCTAGATGACACCATCCACGCAGCCATGCATTCATCTCCAGGATGCGAGCCTCTCTGCCTTGGCCTTTATTTATTTATTTATTATTTATTTATTTACAGAGCTTGATATACCGCCCAAACCTAGGGTATCAGAGTGGTGGACAATAAAAGCAGGCTGCTGGAGAGTTAAGGAAAGGAATGCCATTTAATTGACAGGAAAGCAATAGAGAGATGCAGATAGGATACGCAGATAGAAAGATAGAGAAGGACAGAATAACACGGTTAGGTAGTCTGAACACTGAGGGGAAGAGAAGGGAGGGGGGGAGGTGACATAGGATAGTGGGACCATCGTGACCATCATGGGGGAGTGGGGAGGTCAAAAGCCTGGGAGAAAAGATGGGTTTTAAGGAGAGCCTTGAAATGCGGGATTGAGGACTTTGTACGGAGCGGGTGAGGGAGAGAGTTCCACAGAGCAGGACTCAGGAAATAGAAAGCTGAGTGACGGGTGAGTTCGAGATGAGCCTGGGACGGGGAAGGAAGAAAAAGACGATTGCTGTGAGAAGAATGGAGGAGACGGGGGACGGGTTGATGATAGATAAGATCCGAGAGATATTGAGGGGTACCAGTATGGAGAACTTTGTGGGTAGTGATGAGATATTTATAAACAAACCTGTATTTAATAGGAAGCCAGTGAAGAGAGAGAAGACAAGCAGTGATGTGATTGAAAGGGGAAGAAAAAGTGATCAAACAGGCAGCAGTGTTTTGGATAAGCTGAAGGCGATGGAGTTGGTAAGAGGGGAGGCCGGCAAAGATTGAGTTACAATAGTCCAAACGAGAAATCACCAGGGAGAGAACAAGAGTAGTGAGAGAATCGGCAGAAAGGTAGGGACGGAGGGATCTGATGCGACGAAGATGAAAGAAACAGCTACGAACAAGGGAAGAGATATGAGGGTGGAAGGACAGGGAGGAATCAAGGGTGACACCAAGGTAGCGGAGAGAGGGGACAACAGGGATGGGGAGGGAGGACATTGTGGGGGCTAGAGTGGGAGGAGGAATAGTGAAGGAGAACCAAATAGCTGAGGACTTAGAAGGATTAATGCAGAAAAAATTATCAGAGAACCAGGAGGCAATAAGGTCAAGAGAAGCATTGAGAACAGAAAGATCCGGGGAAACCGAACTGGTGTGATGAATGAGAAGAATATCGTCGGCATAGAAATAGGAGGAAATACCGGACTGTTGAATGAGGAGGGCCAGTGGGGCGAGGAAGATATTGAAAAGCAAAGGGGCAAGGATAGAACCTTGTGGAACACCGCAGTGCAGAGGGAAAGGGGCAGAAGCGGCGGGATCTGAGTGAACGGAAAAGGTGCGGAATGAGAGAAAAGACAAAAACCAGCGCAACACAGTGCCTCAGATACCAAAATCAGACAGGCGGGTGAGAAGGGTATGGTGGTCAATGACATCAAAGGCGGCGGAGAGGTCCAAAGAGACAGCAATGGATAGGTCACCCCGGTCGTGAGATCGGTGAAGTTTACTAAGAAGGGCAAGGAGTACGGTTTCAGTGCTGTGCCCAGTCCTAAAGCCAGATTGACGGGGGTGAAGAGAGAGGGCGGTGTCGAGATGTGCTGAGAGCTGGGTGAAAACCACTTTTTCCAGAACTTTGGAAAGAAAAGGGAGATTTGAGACAGGCCGCCAGTTAGCGGGAAGGCTGGGATCAAAGGGTAGGTTTTTTCAGAAGAGGGCGAACAGGGAGGATTGAAGAGAACACCACCTGTGCACCTATCTGCTTCACCCTCTGTCCCAGAGCCATGAAGTTACTTTTGATATGCTCAGAGGGATACCTGGCAGTATCATTTGTTCCGACATGGATTAGCAACATTGTGTAATAGTCAGTGGGCTTGATGAGTCTCGGCAAACTCTCCATAACATCTTGGATTTTGGCACCTGGCAGACAGCATACCTCTCTGGACATCAAGTCTGGTCGGCAGATGGACGCCTCAGTACTCCTCAGAAGAGAGCCATCAACCACCACTACCCTTCGCTTCCTTGTGGTCCCTGATTCTGCAACTTGGGGTACTCGAGCTATGGTTCTTCCTTTTCCAGGGATGCTTTCAACTCCTCCACTTCCAGGACTGCATAATGGTTCTTCAATTCAAGGGCTGGAGAAGTTGGATTGGTGATTCTGCAGGCCCTAGTGACCTGTGTCCAACCTTCATCATTCTGAAGGCACCCATCTTCTCCTCTGCTGGAGAGCTTGGTTGTTGCAAGAAGCATCTCATCAATGTACTTCTCACTGTCTTGAATGCTCCTCAGACTCGCCACCTCCTCACTGAGTTCCTCTACTTGTTTCCTGAGAGCTTCAGCATGCAGGCACCCTGCATATGGAACTGATCCTTCAACTGGCATTGGGACCTCTGTCTGGACAGAGGCAGAAGCTGTAATGGGGGCAACAGCTTTAACGATACGATTTTTCCCAGCCATTGTTCTGTTCGTGGAACTTAGGTATCTGTTAAAGCAAAAAGAGAGATCTACTAAAGTACCAGCCGGTCTCCCAGCTGTCCTTTCAGAGAAAAAGCAATTAAATCTCTTTAATTATATTCCAAATGTGCTGTTACAAGTCCCTGTGTTTTGTTAATTGGGGAGCTGCCATATAAAGCAAGACTGCTCACTAGGGGTGGGTGGGAGTTGAGGGGGTAGGGAGGGAACTAACATCTGATTAGTTGTCAGTAGTCCCAAAGAGGTGAGAAAGTTACTAAAGCAGAGTTTTAAACCTACCCACTAAAGAAAATATTTCTTCTTTTAAAGTAAAGCACCAAAAAGAATATAAATTTGTTTTAAAAATGTACCAAAACCCTTTTAAGTGCTCCCAGTCAGAGAGCTAGCAAATTTAAAAAAAACAAAACACAAATTCTTGCCTTTGTTTGAAATGTATAGCCCCTGTTAGGAATGTCTCAACAGTTCAGGGCTCTGAAGCCTTTTATGCAGGCCTCAACTGCTCTCAGTTCTTTCACAGGCTAATCAGGCCCACTAACTCCTGATTAGTTATCAGTAGCCCCAAAGAGGTGAGAAAGTTACTAAAGCAGAGTTTTAAACCTACCCCACTAAAGAAAATATTTCTCCTTTTAAAATAAAACACCAAAAAGAATGTAACTTTGTTTTAAAAATGTACCAAACCCTTTTAAGTGCTCCCAGTAAGAGAGCTAGCAAATTAAAAAAAAACAAAAAACACAAATTCTTGCCTTTGTTTGAAATGTATAGCCCCTGTTAGGGATGCCTCATGATCTCTCCACTCTTGCTCTGGCTTGCTTCTCTCTATGCCCTTTTCTTCCATTGCCAACTCCAGACTTTGATCCTTTCACCCTGCTGCTCCTCATGCTTGGAACAAACTACCTGAGTCTGTACATCAGGTTTCATCTCTTCCCCTTTTCAAATCCATGCTAAAGGCCCACCACTTTCAGGCTGCTTTTGGATCTTAATCCTTTGTTCTCCTTCTGTCTCATTGCCTTTCCCTTTTGTACCCTCGTTCTCATCTATTTTACTGTCTGTCTTGATTAGATTATAGACTCTGATGAGCAAGGACCATCTTTATCATATCTGTCTGTACAGCGCTGCGTAGGCTTGTAGCGTTATATAAATGATTAGCAGTAGTAATAGTAGGTATCATCGTGGATAATATATTGAAACCCTCTGTCCCAGTGTGCAGCAGCGGCCAAGAAAGCAAATAGAATGCTAGGAATCATAAGGAAAGGAATGGAGAATAAAACAAAGGATATTATAATGCCTCTGTATCATTCCATGGTGCAACTACACCTTGAATATTGTGTGCAATTCTGGTCGCCATATCTTAAAAAGGATATAGTAGAATTAGAAAAGGTATAGAGAAGAGTTATCAAAATGGTAAAGGGGATGGAAGGATACCCCTATGAGGAAAGGCTTAAAAGGTTAGGGCTCTTCAACTTGGAAAAGAGACGGCTGAAGGGGAGATAAGGTAGAGGTCTATAAATTAATGAATGGAGTGGAATGGATAAATATAGATTGGTTGATTATGCCATCAAAAAGTAGAAAGAGTAGGGGACATGCAATGAAGCTACAAAGTAACCCATTTAAGACTAATAAAAGAACATTTTTTTTTGCTCAACGCATAATCAAACTCTGGAATTCGTTACCAGAGGAAATAGTGAAGGCCCTTAGTATAGCTGGGTTTAAAAGTTTCTGGTGGAAAGGTCCATAAACCATTACACAGGTACACTACCAAAAAACTGCCTCCAGTTTTGCAACTGATTCCTATAGATTTTGGGGTGCTGAATCCAGGAAAAATAGCCAAAATGTTCCATCACGTCACGTTTTCTTGCAAAATTAGATTTCTTACCCATATAAGGAATGTTCACATAATTTCTTTTTAGCCGACTGCAGTTTATTTTCTTGGCCCAAAATAGAGGTTGTAATGGTTAACTAACTAGAAACACTCCCTCATGATATTTTAGAGTGTTTTGTATTCATTTTATACATTAACAGGACAATTGGGAGGCGGGGGGCTAAATCCAGTACTCGCGCTGGCGCATGTTCTTTCCTGTTCGCCTCGCCTCGTTCGCTCGCTCAAACACGGTGGTTGCGACATGAACGTTCCTGTCAAATTTCAGTTTCTTGCAAGTTCATTATTACCTTTTGTTTGCTCAGTCGTAATCCAGCTTTATTCCGAAGTGGTTCACTACAGTTGTAGTTTGCAGTGCTGTGTATTTGTGATGGCTCACAGAGCCAGAGGTTGCGTCAACTCTCCGGACAGTTTTTGTTTTATTTGTGGGGAATATACCGTGAAAAAGCGGCAGAGGAACATTTCTGCATTTATTAAAAAAGTATATTTCGCCTATTTCGGTTTGAAGTTAGGCGATCAAGACAAACCGTGGGCTCCTCACAAAGTGTGCAAGACATGTGAGGAAGCTCTACGCTTATGGATGAAAGGTAAAAAACAAGCATTTCGTTTCGGAATACCTATGATGTGGCGTGAACAAAGAGACCACAGCAGTGACTGCTATTTTTGCTCTTGCATTGTGAAGGGATACAACTTAAAAAATAAGAACGTAATAAGTTACCCCAACCTTCCCTCAGCAATTAGGCCTATGCCTCATAGCAACGAAGTACCTGTGCCTGAACCACCAAAATCTTTGGATCATATTTGTGTGGACGGTTCTGATCATGATGAGACTCATCAGATGGCTTTTCCCGATGAGTCCAGTACTTCCGAGTTTGAAACTGAACCAGATCCGAAACCTGAACTTTTCTCTCAAGCTGAATTGAATGATTTAGTCCGGGATTTAGGACTCCCAAAAGATGCTGCTCAACTGCTAGGTTCTCGGCTTAAACAGAAAAATCTATTGTCACCAGGAACAACTTTTTATTGGTACCGCAACCGCGAGACACAATTTTTGAAGTATTTCAGCAAAGAGGAAGATTTGGTATTTTGCAACGATATATATGGAGTGATGGAAAAGTTTAAACTCAAGTATGATCCTGCTGAATGGCGGCTGTTCATTGATTCGTCAAAAGACAGCATAAAAGGTGTTCTTCTTCATAATGGCAACACATTCGCTTCAGTTCCTATTGCTCACTCTGTTATTCTCCAAGAAAAATACGAGAATTTGGCCCTGATTCTTCAGAAGATTTGTTATGATGAGCATAAGTGGATGATTTGTGGAGACTTTAAAATTCTATCCATGCTATTAGGGCAGCAATCCGGTTTCACCAAATATCCCTGCTTCCTTTGCTTGTGGGATAGCCGTGCCCGCGACCTACACTGGGGGAAAAAAGACTGGCCAATTTGAGAGTATTTGAGACCCGGTGAGAAAAATGTTCTTCATGAGAGCTTGGTACCTCGTGATAAAATTCTATTACCACCTCTCCACATTAAGTTGGGTCTCATTAAGCAATTCATCAAGTCCCTTCCAAAAGATGGTGAGTGCTTTCGGTACCTTTGCTCAAAGTTCCCCCGACTTTCTGAAGCAAAGCTAAAGGAAGGAGTGTTTGTTGGCCCTGATATAAGGAAACTCATTTCAGATGGAGCATTCGCTGAAACAATGTCTGAGAAGGAAAAAGAAGCCTGGGATTCCTTCAAGGATGTTGTTCTCAAATTCTTGAGGAACAGGCGGGATGAGAACTATAAGGATATTGTTGCCAGGATGCTCAATGCCTTCAAAGAACAAGGCTGTAACATGAGCCTGAAAGTCCATTTCTTGCACTCCCATGTGAACTACTTTCCCGAAAACTTGGGGGCGTACAGTGAAGAACAAGGTGAAAGGTTTCACCAGGACATCAAGGACGCAGAGAGAAGGTACCAAGGAAGATGGAACACCACTATGATGGCTGATTTCTGCTGGTTGCTGCTGCGGGAAACCCCAGATGAAAAATACGCCAAGCGGCGCACCAAGAGAAGCATTCGGGGGAAGAAGAAACGGGCCCACCAGGAGATTGATTGACCCAAGAATGACTTTAAAATCTAAACTGTGTTGACAAATATCGTGTTTTTACTAAACTTTGAAATAAAAATTTGCTAGTTATTACCACAGTGTCGGATCTCATTTATTAGAATTTTATTTTCACACCATTGGGTGTTTGTCTTCATGTATTGCAATGGTGCGGTTTGCGTTTTCTATTCTTACATACATACCTGTACAACATTTTTTGCACATTTCTTTGCTTTGCTTTGTGTCTAACCTCGCTCTTATATGCGAAATGTTTGTGCACATGTATGTGGCTGTTTTAAGTGCAGACAATTTTGCTACCATCACAGTGTGTTTTGTTGATATTACTCTATTCTTATGTGCTGCCTTGTTACAATTTTCTTTATTCTTATTTGAATAACTACTAAACAATTAGTATAAAGAATTCATCCAAGAAACTTTTATCTCGATCGCACTCAATCTGAAACGTTCACCTCAAACTGCTAACCCAATGTAGCAAAAACTCTGTACGTGATGGAGCAAATTGGTTACCAGATTTGGATTCAGCGCACCAAAAAACGTAAAAATCAATCGAAACATTAGAGGCAGTTTAAAAAAAAATTTTTTTTAGTGTACCTGTGTTATTAAAGAGGATCTGGGAAATCCACTGCTGACCCCGGGACAAGTATTGTGGAACCTGTGTGCCTTTCTGGGAACTTGCCAGGTACTTGTGACCTGGACTGGCCACTGTTGGAAACAGGATGTTGGGCTTGATGGACCTTGGTCTGACCCAGTATAACATTTCTCATGTTAGTGCTTTTTAACATATTTATAAATGATCTGCAATTGGGAACAATGCGTGAAGAGATTAAATTTGCAGATCACACCAAATTACTGGGCTTCATGGACATTGGTCTGACCCAGTATGGCATTTCTTATATTCTTACATGGCGTATCGCTTTTGAAAATGGTTCTCTGCGTTCAACAGATGCATAGTGCAATTGGCCATTGACTTAAGAGTGCTGCAGTTTGGAATTTTGATGCATGATTACACAAAGTTGAGTGGAGCTCCAGTGTTGGAAGAGCAGAGACCGCATGGGCCATTGCAGCTCAGAAATGGGTTACCGTGGCAAAGTTATGTGCAGAAGCTTCAGAGTGGAACTGCTCAAGGGTGAGGTGCAGGAATTGAACTCCTGCAGGTAACAGAAATGTAATAGATAGCCTTACCGGCAATGTATCTCTGGAAACAGGACTCACTAAATAGAAGACTTTATCGCACCCCTTGAATAAAGGCAGTTTGTGGGGGAAGTGAAGCCATGCGCAGAGCCTCATTGTGGGGCGTCATTTTGCATAATTCAGTAGGGGCTAAAAAGCAGAGTCATGTGCGAAAGACAGTTTCCCATTGGTAGGGCTAACCTTCCATGGGATCTTGCTCATCCTGTATTACCTAGAGCCCCATAGGGAATCTGTAGATTTTCAGTTGACTTTTGAGGATGCAGGATCGTCTGCCTGTGTCCTGGGGCTTTTTGAACTCTAGCCCACAGTGAATGAAAGAAGCAGTCTGTTAGGATGCTACAAACTCAACTTTAGTAGAGCTTTCTCAGGAACCTAGGAACTTGGAGAACACAGTGCATGGTAGGAAGGTTGAGGGAGTGAGAGCACAGAACGTAGAATTTTTTTTTCTGTATCTCTGTTCAGCAATATCAACTCCAGATTAATCTGCGAGCTCCAACTCCATGAAGGAGTATAATAGAGTTAAGAGTTATTTCTTTAGGTTCTGGACAAACGTATGGAGTTCTTTGCTGAGGTGATGGGAGTTCATGTGGCAAAGGATCCTGTTTATTGCTATGCTAGGGAAGCCATTAGACCCGAATAAAAAGTTGGCAGAATTATTTTTGTGTTGTAACTGCAGTTTGTGGTGAAGTTGCCAAAATATGAAGACGTTCCATCTATGCTTACGCCACATCAGATACTTTGGAACATGTCTCTAATGAGCAAGCTGACTGCAATACGAAGAGGGAGGATGAGCAGCTTTGAAAGGATGTGAGACCCCTTTGAATAGTGGACCCAAACCAAACCGGAACAAGAATAATAAATGGTCATAAACTTGGGGTGGATAGTGTCAGGACCATACCAAGTGTGAATCACGCCCTGTGCGACTTGCACATTGGGCACCCCCTCCCCCAACCACTTTCTGGATGGCGGTGAAAGAGAAGAGGCGCGCCCGATGTGCAGTCACCGGCACCCTAAGCAGATCTGTCCCTCCCTGCTCTGACATCGCGTCAGAGGAGGGAGAGATCAGACCTGCTTAGAGTGCCGAGAGAAGGCTTAAGGGGCGTATTTCAGCTGTCTGTCGTTGCCTGCCACCATTCAGTGAAGAAAAAGTAGTGGCGGCAGGCAACGGCAGACAGCTGAAATGCGCCCCTTAAGCCTTTATGCCCTGTGCAGCTGCACCGCTCGCACAGGGCGAGGTACGGGCCTGGATAGTGTTAAGGTATTGCAGCTGTTCTCTGTGGGATGGGTAATGGCACATGTGGTAGATGGAGGAAAAATGAATGATGATGAGAGTGAGGTTTATGGCACTAGGGATGAGAGTGGGGTGGGGGGCACGGGCTGCATTCTCTTCAAGTTACCTCCTGTTTGTATTGTTGATAAACAAAGTTTAAAAAGAAAGGGATTTTATTCTTTAAATCTAAAGGCAAAATTTCAAAGGAAGAACTATGTTACCTGAAATTCCCCTTTGCTCTCTTTTGGGCTTTGGAAAAAGAGGTTTTAGTCTGTCCTTACTTTCCTGAAGAAAAAAAAAAGAGGGAAACACATAGGATTGCCAACTGGCTCCTGGTGCACCTGACTGGCTTGATCCAGTCCTGAGTTTACCTCATTGCATGCAGGGACATGTAGTCTTACTTTGCTTATGGAGTGCAATGGAAAAATCAGAACTACATGTTCCTGCATGCAATGGGGTAAACCTAGGACTGGCTCATGTGTGTCGGGTGCATCTTGAGCCAGTTGGCAACCCTAGAAACACAGCAAGAGGCTTCCCTAGCTAGGGAAGCCGGCCACACTGAATGTAGAATAGCAGAGTAGTTTACTGATTGCCTGAGCTGTTACTGTATATAATGAGCTTGCACAGAGGGAAGTATGAAGAGAGATCCATAAGACAACCAAGATGATGAGTGGAGAAGGACTGTCAGGAGGAATGGCCTAAGGCAGAGGTTCCCAACTCCAGTCCTGGAGGGCCAGACACGATTCAGGTTTTCAGGCTGTCCCTAATGAATATGCATAAGATAGATTTGAATACAATGGGGGCAGTGCATGCAAATGCATATTTATTAGGGACAGCCTGAAAACTTGAATGGTGTTTGGCCCTCCAGAACTGGAGTTGGGAACCTCTGGCCTAAGGATTGCAAGCTAAGAACCAATGCAATTTTACCAGCAGCAGCTGCAGCAGATTTGTCAAAATGCCTCAGACAGAGCAGTTCAGAAAGTGTCACACCCCCCCCCCCTCGAAATTTGTGAAGCAGGAAATCAGGGACTCTGATCTTTAAGTTCTGCTAAGTCAAGTGGTTCTCATCAAGTCTTTCAGTTATTCACAAGATTTTATTTTCTTCTTTTGGTTACAGTAAAGTTATGTTGGAACCCCACTATTGACTTTGCCCAGTTTTTGCCTCAGTGAATTTATTACCATACAATTAATGTTTGGGAACTGAAAAAAAAAAACCAAATCGCCCCCTCATTAAGAAAATTACGGAAAATAAAGAGATTACCATCACCTGTAACATCCCCATTCCGACCAATAAAAAAACTGGGTGCACGGAAACCGGACATTGTGGTAAAGGGGAAAACTCCAAAATGCCATTGATTATAGAGGTATCAGTTCCAAATGATTATTCTGCGAGTCATGTGGAGAGGCAGAAGAGCTTCAGGTAACAAGCAATGCAGTCAGTCAGAGACCAAGACAATAGGGCAGGAAGATAGAGAGATACTTCCCCATCATATTGGGAGCTACAGGCATGATTAAAAGAAATTCCCAAGCACACATTTGATAGGTTACCTATACATGTTACTCCTGTGAACCCCAGAAGGAAGCTGTCTTTGTCACGTATTACAGCTACTGTTAGCAGTAAATTTGGGAGCCTGAGATTATATTACACATATACCCTGAGGCTTGGCATGGTGTTTATGACTGTCACGGTATAGGCAAAACTAATGCATTTGAAGACATTGCTTCCAAGAGAGCTCCTAGCTGGGAAGGAGTAGTATGTGAATTTAACCTGGTCTCCTGCTAAACTTAAAGAAATGGATGAAGACTGCCCTGAGACAGGGTTACATAGGTCGTTCCTGAAATGCATTAGGACAAAAGGGGGCAGCAAAAATAAATTTAGCATTGGGATAGCAGGAACTTCCTCCACCGCACAACTCAAGCTCTTTGTAGAGACCGAGACCGATCACAGTACAGAAAACACCAGGCTGAACTTTCAGGACCTTGAAATCTCAGCATAAAATTGTGCACACTATGGGGTATGCTTACTAAACCGTGCTAGCCGGTAGTGCAGAGTTTAGAGGGCCATTTGGCTGCTGTGCTAAAAGGTAATGCAGGCCCTAGCAACAAAAATAACCATACCACTCTGGTAGTGTGAGTTGGGGTGGACACTGGGTGGAACAGGCTGTGGAACGCAGGCATTTCTGTGGTGGGTATTGCGTTACTGGCACAGGGCTTAGTAAACGTGCCCCTATTTGTGACATAGCATGCAATATTCTTCTACTGGGATTCATAT
The DNA here is from genome assembly GCA_033557465.1 of Ichthyophis bannanicus. Taxonomy (NCBI): domain Eukaryota; kingdom Metazoa; phylum Chordata; class Amphibia; order Gymnophiona; family Ichthyophiidae; genus Ichthyophis; species Ichthyophis bannanicus. The sequence continues at coordinate 466,413,459 of CM066037.1, read as the reverse complement.
GCAAATCATTCTGGTAGAAAAACAGTGCCTATTTTTCTGTTAAAGAAAATTTAGAAACTAACTACCTAACTACACTTCACTGAGCTCTAGTCAGGACTAGCCTAAAGTTAGTTCAAGGTGTTGACCCCTTTGGCAAACCTCAAGTTTTACACCTGCCGGCTGTCTAAATCTAGTGTTTAGCTTTGAATGCTCTGCTCTTTGCCACCCTAGGCATCTGCCTAGTTTGTTTAGTGGTTGGGCCAGCCCTGGATCTAATTAATTTTGTTTTGCAAAAATCCAGGTAAATAAGCAAAATTTTCATAAAGATATTATTTGCTAATAGTTAATCAGCTGCTTTACATACTTTTGCATCAGTGTCACTCATTAGCTATTGATTTAAATAAAATTTTGCAAGCGTAAAGCTCCACATGAAATTTCATGAAGATTATTATGTGTGTTAAAATAACAAAGAATACATGTTATCGCAAGCAACAGTCACCATTTTCCGTTTCTGCTTGAGAAGCGGACTGTGAAATTTGTTCTCTTTTGTACACTGGACTCATTCTTTGAAAAATGACCTTATTCTGTGAGGCCGATAAGACTCCATAGAAAATTTTGCAATGACTCTTCCGATTACGACAGACTTCTTCATTCTGTTTAAGGAGCAGTAAGTGATCAACATGATGTCTGATCCATTAGCCCAAGCTCTTTAGCAAACTTTGGTTCCAGAGGCACACTAACTGCTCCAGGAATGAGTGAAGGCAGTCTTCAAACATCGAAGATACACAACTAGTGCCAGGGACTGCAGCAAACTCGGACCATGAGGCTGTTGGAGACATAGGACTAATCGGGACAATTCCCTAAGGTCAAGGATGCCCGCAACCATATTCATTCATCGGAAAGTTTAACGGTAAGTTTCCATTTGAACAGTGATGGAGATGAAGCCCTAGCCTGCAAGATAACGTATTACTATCCAACCATCAATTATCCAACTGGCCAAATTTTCAATGACTGAGGTCCTGAAGTTGTATAAATCCAAGTCCAGTTAATCAGCCAGCACCAACTGCATTTTTGGGCCTCCGAGACCATCATCCTTAGCCTCTCTTCCACTTTGGACATACTGCTGCTGTCATCTCAGGCTTGTTGTTGACTCAGGCCTGTCTTTGCCTTGGACCTGCTATTGTCCTTCCTATCACATTAACTAGACCCACAATCGACCAGGTATCCAACGGTTTCCATTATGCAACCTACCCCAGGTCCTAATTTGATCTAATAGGTCAGTTACTACATAGATGGCTCCCACATGACCATGGCAGTATATACAGACATATCAAGTCTGATGCATAAAGCATGGGACTCAAGGAATTGGAAGGTGTCTCATAATGTTAAATAAATAAATAAATAAATAAAATCATCACAGTGAGTCCTTCCTCTCATGTTGACAATGCGTGCTATCTACATTGCACTCCTCATCTGCCCCTCCATATGAAGCATCTTTCACCTGTGCATACTCGTCTTCAGTAATTCTCCCCCTCCCCCACTACCCCTTCCCAGTGGGAAAACAGTTGACCACGTTGCTGCAGTGGCATCAAAGGAACACATGCATTCACTATACCCGTGGTGGTCTTGATCTGCAACGCCTATGCTAATATTCAGAAATTGGTGTAGGAAATAGAAGTAGGGCAGCTGCAGGGACAGTGAATGCATGTGCCACTTTAACAACCACACTGTGAGGATAATTGAGAATGTGTGAGTTTGGGAGGCGAGGCACTGTCATGTTAAAACCCTCGGCCCAGTGTGCAGCGGCGGCCAAGAGAGCAAATAGAATGCTGGGTATCATAAGGAAAGGAATGGAAAATAAAACAGAGGATAGTATAATGCCTCTGTATCATTCCATGGTGAGACCGCACCTTGAATATCGTGTGCAATTCTGGTCGCTGTATCTTAAAAAGGATATAGCATTATTAGAAAAGGTACAGAGAAGAGCCATGTTCTATGCTGATGATAGGCTTCTTTACTTATCTAAGTCTGACGCCTCTGTTCCAGCTCTGCTCAATAACATTCAAGAATATGCCTTGGGTATAAGAAACTGGAATAAATCTGAATTAATCCCCCTAAATAGGTGGTGGAAGAAGGGCCAATTATACCTTGGATTAAGATCTTGTTCTACCTTATGCCAGATGGTGCAAGTGAACATGGACGAGGTGCTGGACTCTGAAATGGTTGCTACTGTCTTTGTCTTGATGGGCAAAATGATGACCTGCTCCCCCAGATTCATCAAATTTTAAATATGTTACCAATATGCTTCCTCATCAGTTTTTATGGATGCATGGACTTCTGGCTAACAGTTCCTATGAGCCAAATAAAAAAAAAAAACATTTGAGGGAACAGGAAAAAGTAGGGTTCCCTGACTTTCGGGCATATCATCAGGCCTTTATTTTCTCGGATAAGCCAGTTGGTGGTATGCTGTGGAGGAAGATATGTGCTGCTGCTGCCCCCCCCCCTTCAAATAAAGCATGATCTGCAGAGCCTATGCATGTATAATGGGTACTAGCCAAGGTGTATGTATATATAATGCCAATTTTTAAAAAGGGTTCCAGGGGTGATCAGGGAAACTACTGACCGGTGAGCCTGAGGTCAATACCAGGAAAAATGGTAGAAACCATTATAAAGAACAAAATTACTGAACATGTAGATAGTCATGGCTTAATGGGAGACAGCCAACATGGCTTTAGCCAGGGAAGGTCTTGTCTTACTAATCTGTTATATTTTTTGAAGGTGTAACTAGGTAGACAAAGGAGGGTTGGTCAATGTAGTATATCTGGATTTTCAGAAAGCCTTTGATAAGGTTCCTCATGAGAAACTCTTGGCGAAATTAAAAGTCATGGGATAGGAGGCAGTGTATTATTGTGGATCAGGAACTGTTAAAAGATAGAAAGCAGAGGGTAGGGCTAAATGGTCAACGGAGAAAGGTGAATAGTGGGGTACCCCAGGGATCCATGCTGGGTCTGCTGCTTTTTAACATCTTCATAAATGATCTGGAAATGGGAATAACGAGGGAGTTGAGCAAATCTGCAGAGGACTCAAAACTTTTCAAAGATATTAAAACACGAGGAATGCGAAAAATAGCAAGAGGACCTTCATAAATTGGAAGACTGGACGTCCAAATGGCAGATGAAATTTGATATGGACAAGTTCAATTTATGCACTTAGGAAAGAACAACCCAAATTACAGTTCCACGATACAAAGTTACACATTAGGAACCATTGCTCAGAAAAAAGGATTTAGGCGTGATCGTGGATAACATGTTAAAACCCTCGGCCCAGTGTGCAGCGGCAGCCAAGAAAGCAAATAGAATGCTAGGTATCATTAGGAAAGGAATGGAGAATAAAACAAAGGATATTATAATGCCTCTGTAGCGTTCCATAGTGCGACCGCACCTTGAATATTGTGTGCAATTTTGGTCGCCGTATAGAACAATTAGAAAAGGTACAAAAAAGAGCCACCAAAATGGTAAAAGAGATGGAAGGATACCCCTACGACGAAAGGCTGAAATAGTTAGGGCTCTTCAACGTCACATCTTCCTAAAAGTGCTCTCCGCTGTGTCTGGCTCTTGTTGGCCTTTTGCAAGCTGCTGCTGCTGCTGCTCTCCCAGCTGACTCTGGTCGCCTCTCAAGATTGCTCTCTCGCTCCCAGTTGTTAATTTCTGAACGTGAGCAATGGTACTGCACAAGTTAGTACTAGTCTGGGCGTCTGCAGGGCAAAGTAAGTCAATCACTGCTGAGTATGCAAAATCGCTTTCGAGACGGTCAGATTTCCGTGGGCCTGAAAAAATCCCCTCTGACGCATTTAAGGCTTTAAATGAGCAGGTTTCTATTTAAAAGCACAGCACATATCAGCGGAGGAAACCCTACTCCATCTTATGCCTGCTCAGAGATTTGTCAGAAGCTTTATTCTATATTTAAGAAGACAAATAAACGTTTAACACTGACAACTGATCCTCTCAGCGTGAGATCCCACACTACAGTCAACTATAACAAAGCGAATCAAAGAACAATCTCCGCAGGAGTCCCCCCCCCCCCCATTGGGCGGGGCCACGTTGGCGTGGGCTGGTTCCAGGCTCCTCCCCCTGGGCTCTTCTGGTTTCTGCAGTCGCAAGCACGTTGCTACTTGGCACTAGGAAGTTCAGGGGTCGTCGTTAGAGGACGGTGAAGAAAGGTAAGGTCTGGACTTTTTATGTTTAAAATGTTCGGGAGGGCAGTACTGAAGGTTTTACTTGTGTAGACTAAAAAAGTGATGTGAAACTCCCGATTATAAACGTGGGCAGATGTTTGCAAGTTGATTTTGTACTTGATCATTACTTTTTCTTAGACGTACACATATAAGATAATCATTAAGTAATAACATAATATTGAATGGACTCTGTATGAATGATGATATCGTCGGTACAGCAGAATTTTACGGCTATCACGCCTATGAACTCTCAGGTGTCGTCTTGTTTGTTCTGTAGGAGTTTGCCATAAACCATGCATTTATTATTTGTTAAGTGTAGTGTTAATAGCTTTCATGAACATTATGCCTAGTTCTTACTTTCATTTTGCATAGTGACTGCTCCTAAGGCGCACTTCCTTGTGAATGTTTGCCTGGCACAGTTGGTACCACGTACAAATCCTGAGCTTATCTCCTCCTCCTTTGAGTCCCCGCTTAATGAAATGGCTGTTTGCTCTACTCTACATCGGTTAAATTATGCATGACTTTAGAGAGAGACGTGTGTAACTTCTCGCTGTAAATGCACCCAACCGTTCAGGATATACAAATACAGCGTACGTCCTGTGCTGCTGGCTTTCGATCTGTTCTTGTTGAGATAGGCCCCAAGGGTGAATGACAAACCCGTTTCTTTTTCTTTCAAGTACAGCCATGACCTCTGTATCTTGCTGAACCAAACTCTCATTAGTATGATATTTCCAAATAGTTTTATGGAGCGCACTGAAATTTCTGACCACTTGGGCTTGCTACCTGAGTCTCTGTAGGACAGGTTTGGGATGCCCTAGCCTGGTTATTCAAAACTCACTTAAGCGCTTTGACAGAATGACTATGTGATCCACTAATTTCAGAATCGGAGGAACTTGGAGCAGTTCTTTTTGTTTAAATACTGCCAAACACTTTGGTTTTTAAAAGTTATAGAATTACCTGTTTTCCATGTAAGCTTAGAAAACCGTAGCCTGAATATCCTCTATCTTACCCTGACACACCCTCACCTTCTGATCAGCAATTATTTATTTATTAGTATTTGTTACCGCCTTTAGTGAATCAAGGCGGTTTAGATTGAACTGAACATTTACATTGAACAAGATAAACATTATTATACATTAAACTTAAAACATTTTTACATGAAAAAACAAGTAATTTAAGGGGAAGGGGAGAACTTTTTTGCAACTGCTAATGTCCTCTGATTTATCAGGGTGTGGTGGGCTCATCTGTGGGGTTTATTCTCATTGGTATGTAGAGGTTATTTTAATGGGTTTTGTATATTTAGGTAATTTAATTCACCAAAATGTTTGATGAATACGAGTAAATATGTTTTTAGATGCTTGTGGCAGGCTACTGAATCCTTGGTGGCTCTTAAAGTTTCAGGAAGAGAGTTCCATACTTGTGGTGCTTATAGTGAGAAGGCTCTCTTGGATGTTGTAGATTTGCATGTCTTAAATTCGGCTGGAGATCTTTGTTGTTGCTTTTCCTTTGTCTGGGGTGGGTGTCATCAGGGTCTTGAGGTAGGTGTATGATTCGGCTTATAGGGATTTAAATATGGTGTGGTCCTGAAAGCAAGAGGCTTGGGTTTATTTGATAAACCACATTTGTTCCTAGGTCTTGGGACTTTGGTGGTGGTCTCTTATCTGCTTGCTGTAGAGAATCAGTGTAGGACTGCTTCTTATTACTGGTCAAATTAAGCAATTGCCTAGTGCTCCGAAACCTTGGGGTAGCAAAAATGCTGTGCTGGAGAAAGCAGAACACGACTGGTGGAGTCCCCATATCCCACTAACTCAAGATAAAGACGAGCCAAGTTAGAGCAGCAGGATTGACAGGGTTTCCTGGGCATCACAAGATCAGTGCTGGTCTGTGAGTCTTGAAGATGCTTGCTGTGCCGGCACAAGAGGCAAAGTAGTGGGGAGTGGCAGAAGACGCTACCATTGCCAACTTAGATCCCTAGGGGGAAGGGAACAGAGACAGGGAGGGTAGATGCAAGCAGAGCAGCAGAACACTGTTTTCTTTGGGAGGGGGCAAGCTCCGCCCCTAGGCCAGCCAGACTGCTTAAGGCTGCGATCGCCAGCCTTCTCCTAGGACAAGCAGGATGTGTCAGCCACACCTGGTGACGTCATCCGACGGCGCCGAGATGGAGTGCTCTCTAGCTCAGAAGCTTCTGAGCATGTGCGTGGTGGTCCCACCTCCCCGGTCCGCCCCTAGCCCACCAGTTTTCAATTCTTCCGCCTTTGCCTCAAGACGGATTCTACTCTCTCTCACCCATCATTATGTCTAAACCGGGATTTAAACTATGCCCGCAATGCAAAAGGAAAATGAATATATCAGACGCTCACCTGAATTGCCTCCGCTGCTGTAAGATGTGAGTCCAGTTACTCTTCTGTAGGTCCTGGGTTCATTTCACTTCACAGACGCAGGAGGGTTTGTAATAAGACAAGCAAACAGGTGTGGCTTGGAGAAAGGTTTTTATGTAAAAATAGGCTTTGAACAGAGGTATATAGTGCTTGTTACAGAGCTGTTTCAGTGTGCATCAGTGAATCTGTGTGTGCAGGTGTGCATGTGTGAAGTGTGAGAGAGATAGAGGCCAGAACATGTGGGTCAGAGCCGCATGGTAGGCCAGAACATGTGGGTAGAGAGAGAGAGGGGGAGGGGTGAAGGGAGTTGAGTATCAGAGCCTCCTGTCCTTCATGTCCCATGGATGGTGGGAGAGAGAGAAGCAGGAAGTGTGTCTGTCCTTTATAGTGCCTCTCCAGCAGTTCCCCTTGAGGTCTGCTATTGTCTTTGGCCACTCCCTTTAAGGTCTGCCCTTCTTGATTTAGCAAGGAGGGGCTGCAGACAGGTCCTAGAGACTGACATCACCAGGGGGTCAGAGTTTAACTTTGTAGACTGAATTCACCAGAGTCCACAGCTGCATGGACTGTATGCTGACACCTCCCACACCTTTTTTATTTTTCTTTATTATTTGTGCCTGGAAATGGTGGAAGCAAACCTGTGGTACCTGTCCCAGCTGCCATTACCTGATAGTAGGCAGCTTGTCTAATACCTCCTGTATTAAATACCTTGCTATGTCTAGCAGGTCCCCTGTCCTGCACAGTACTGTCTCTAGTGTTCTAGAGATAAACAAGTCTCCTTATGAGTCCAAACCTCGTGTCTTAGGTAGAGCAGCCACTACTGGGGGGGAACCCAATATGCCACTTCCGTGCCCATCTTAGAGAGAGTGAACAGTGCATAAGGTCTGCAGGAATTTTTAAGGAGGCTAAAGCAAAAGGTACCAGGATGCTATGAGTGAGGATAGGAAGCAATAGTAGACTGCAGCTGACTCTGGCATTCAGTGTAATAGGAAATGCCGAATTAGCCAAATTAGCAGGCCAAATTAGCCTGGATGTAGGGGTGGATGCTGGAGAAGTTCAGTGTAACTACCTTAAAATGTTGTTGTTCTGTATGACATGCGCTGCAAGGAAATGTACATTTTTTTTCATCTTACAGCACAGGAAAATTACGATAATGCATAGCAATATTTGTACAGCAGTTAAAATAATAATAGGGTGAATAAAAACATTAAAGACATGATCAGCAGTAGGTGAGTAACCAAATAACAATTCCCACACAGACACATGAGCATCTTGTAGCAAGTGTCCAACAATTTGTTGAATGTGTCCATTCTCATAAGCGATGGTGTGATTCACTTCAGTGGATGTTGTTTTAAGGTGATCAATATAGGCATGGAGTTCTGTAAAGTTGAGCAGTTTATGTAGTGTCTCTTCTCCCATGCCAAGTGGTAATGGATGCACAGCATATGAGAGAGTCTGGAATTCCATAGAGTCATTGGTAACCAGCGGTGTGGAATAAGTTGTCCCATTAATGGTGAGGGAGACCAGTGGTGTATGACTGCACCAGGTATTGTTTAGTAAATAGTTTGAACTGTACAACAAAGTGTTCTTGGGAAGGCGAATGTCATGCATTCTGGAAGCAATCGAAAAAGAGACATTCTGGGGAAAGAACAGATGAAAACAAAAGTGTCCAGCTCCAAGGTAATACAAACTGTGTGAGGTAGTCAGGGAATATGAGAGCTTAACAGTCAGGGAGCAAGAGGAAGAATTGTTCCAGCAGGAGGTGTCAGCCTCTTTAAACTGGTGAGGTTGACACTTGAACTGAAATGTAGTCTGCTCGCACAAACTGGTGTCCATCGGCTTGAATGAAGTCCAGGTGTCATCCAGTGGCTGCACCCATGTGAGATGGTCCACAGGATACATAAGCATATTATCAAACTGCACCCCAATATTAACAACAGGATAGATAACTGTGTGTTGTCCTGACCATGGGATCAAAGTACAGATAGAGCAGCCTTGTGGTGAACAAATGGGAACACTAACTGTCCACCAATCAAGGTGAGCTATAGCAAATTCAGGTATTTTGGTACTAGCCATATGGATGAGAGATGGTGGCCAGTGTCCTAACTTAGCAGTAATCAGAATTTCCTTTAGTATAGTAATAAGCTCGATCTGTACTTGATCACAGGCAAGAGCCCAGGAAATATTCTTTCCCAATCTATATTCTGCATGTGCTAAGGTAACAATTTTCTGTTCTATAATGGGAGATATAAGAGCAAAGGTATCTACAACTACATTGGACAGTTTAGAGGAAGCTTCATTAATAATATGTTGTGAGGTAAAACCATCAGCAGCATGCTGAGCTGTGGAATACCATTTTCTTACTTGGCATCTATTTCCCAAATTGTTTCTAGTTACTCACAAATATCCAAATTGCTCAGTTTGTGGCCAACCACATACAAATGCTCAATACTTGGTTTGATATGCAGTCAGTAACACCCAGAGCTAAGCAATTGACTACACCCTTAAGGATTTTTTGACTACTCCGGAGCAAGCTCCCCTTACCGACGCCAGGCCTGAACGCAGTAAGTCCTCCAAAGGGAAAGCCCCCACCAAAGCCTCGCATCGGGCAGCCAAAGGCTCTGCTGTGCCTCTGCCTCCCTCCTCGGGAAAGTCTGTCTCCTCTGCGGCCCCTGCGGTGCATCGGGCAAGCCCCCCCACCGCTAGCGGCTCCTCCGAGATGACTCCTCGCTGCTCCAGCGTTCCGGTTGCTGATCTGCCCCAGGAAAGCCTGCCTTCCACCTCCGGACTCTCTCCCTGGCCATGCGGCTCAACGGGACCTTCCCCTCAGCCATGCGGCTCAGGCAGCCGTGGGCAAGATGGCGCCGCCCACGTGGCCTCGCCTGTCTCCGCCCACAGGGATTCCCCCTCCAACCGGATTGGCCGGAGCGGATCCCGCGTCAGCGATGATGTCACCCGGCTTCCACAGCGCCGTTCCCCCTCTCCTCCAGCCGGCGATCAAAGGGCTGCCTCCGAGCTGGTTCATCGCGCCGACGACTCCCGCAGCAAGGGACACAGCAGACAACATAAACACCACGCCGACAGCCGGGAGTCCCCACTTCGGCGCGGAAATAGCGGCAAAAGACACGCGAGTGCCCACAGGAGCAAGAGGCACAGGAGGGACTGCCGTTCACGATCCAGCAGCAGGAGTGCTGACAGGAGCTCATCCCGTGGCCGCAGGGAAAGCAGGCGATCCAGATCGCATTGCAGCAGAAGGCACAGGAGCAGCAACTCCTCAAGGTCCACCACATCGGATGCTATTTTACAGCTGCTGACACGCCTGGTGCAGCAAACTGCCCCTCCAGGTCAGGAGAGCTCTGCTGCCCCCATGGATGTACAACTGGCAGCTGAACATGGAAACAGATCCCCTACTCCGGCCTCGCCTCTGCGAACCCCTTCTAGGGAGCGGAGTCCATCCCCTGCGCTGAGACCAGACTCCGGAGTTAGTGCTGAGGAGGAAGAGCACCCAGAATCCCCTTCCTCTAAATCCAATACAAACAAGCAAGAGGAAGCGCAACCACAAATGCCGGAGGACCTGACTTATCCTAAATTCTTGAAGAAAGTCATCGCTAAGCTGGGCCTTAACACGGAAGAGACCTCAGACGAAAAGGACCCGGAGGTCATGAAGTACCTCAACGGCCCCAAGCCGGCTCTGGCTCTTCCCCTCCACCGGAAACTCAAGGACAAGCAGTCCACCCTGTGGCAGTCACCGGCCTCTGCGCAGGCCTGCGCCAGATGCCTGGACAGCAAATACCTCCTTCTGACTTCGCCTGGCTTTGATAAGCCTCAGCTGTCACACCAATCCATTGTGGTAGCGTCAGCGCTCAAGAGATCTAAGTCTTCACGCACGCAGGCTACCCATCCCCCTGGTCAGGATCCTAAGCTCATCGATGACCTAGGGCGGAAAGTATTCCAGGGAGCTATGCTGAGTGCCAAAATATCAGCGCACCAATTCCAACACCTGTTGTTCCAAGACGCCCTGCTAGCAGAACTTAAAAGCCAACTGCTCACTCTTCCTAAGCAGTCCCAGCGCTCAACCTCAGCCACGCTCCAGGAATTGGCCGAATGCTCCAAGCTCCTTATGAGCACAGCCTTCGATGCCTTTGACACGGCCATCCGGACAGCGGGCACGGCCATTGTGGCTCGCCGCTGGGCCTGGCTACATGCTTCCGGCCTGTCAGACAACACTCACGACAGGATCGCGGATGCACCCTGCCTGGGAGACTCCCTTTTCGGGGACAAGGTCGCGGCCACTGTGAACGGCCTTAGGGAGGACTGCACCACTCTGAAAACGTTAGCGGCGGACGGACTCGAACGCCCCTCCTGGTCGCAGAAAGGGAATTATTTCCGCAAGCCTTTCTCCTCATCAAAGAGATACTACGGGACCAGCAGACAGTGGCAGGCCCCAAAGTTCAAGCAGAACTATAGCAAATCGTCCTTTCAGAGACAACCACAAAGAGAACGCAAGCAGAAGCAAGCGAACTCGCAACAGTCTGGTAAGGGCTCATCATCCTTCTGACTATCTGCCCCAGCTGCCTGCGAGTGTCCCCTCGGCCACGCCAGTGGGAGGCCGCTTGTCCAGCTTCCTGTCTGCCTGGCAGGAAGTCACCACGGAACAGTGGGTCCTCCAGATTATCCAAGCGGGCTACCACTTGCGGTTCTCCTCCCCGCCGTGGCAGCGCACGCAACCCACCAGCAAACCTCCACCACATCTGGAAGCTGCGCTCTCGGAACTCCTGCAGCAACTCATCAGGACAAGGACGATCGAACAGGTTCCCCCCAACGAAATAAACACTGGCTTTTACTCCCGGTACTTCCTTATTCCCAAGAAGTCCGGGGGCCTTCGCCCGATTCTGGACCTTCGCAAACTCAACCACTTCCTCATGAAGGAGAGGTTTCGTATGTACTCCCTGAACACCATCCTTCCCCTCATCAGACCGGGGGACTGGATGGCTACCTTGGACCTGCAGGACGCGTACTCTCACATACCTATCCACTCCGCGCACAAGAAATTCTTGAGATTCATAGCAATGGGTTGCCACTACCAATATTGTGTGCTTCCCTTCGGACTCTCCCCAGCTCCCAGAGTCTTCACGAAGTGCGTAGCCGTGGCGGCTGCCCACCTCCGCAAATAAGGGCTCGCCATCTTTCCCTACTTGGACGACTGGCTGATATCAGCACCCTCTGCCCCAGACCTTATAACAGCAGTTCAAAAGACGACGGCCTTGCTGACCAAGCTGGGATTCTTACTCAACAAGGACAAATCCCGGTTAGAACCCACACAGCGCACGGAGTTCATCGGGGCAATAATCGACACCACTTCCTCCAAGGCCTTCCTCCCCGAGAGCCGGCGGAAAACCATCATCCACATGGCCAAAAAGGTGGCAACCGCGAAGCATACCAAGGCCCACGACATCCTACGCCTTCTGGGCCACATGGCAGCAGCCACGTCAGTCCTGCCCTTTGCCAGACTGCACATGCGCACACTCCAGTGGCACCTGCGCTCACACTGGAAGCAGCTCTCCCAACCACTCACCACCCTCATTCCCTTCAAAGCGAGGGTGAGCCAGAGCCTACGCTGGTGGACGACTCCAGCAAACCTCGCCGTGGGCAAGAGCCTACAGCCATACGACTATCAGCTCATCCTGACCACGGATGCCTCCGCCACTGGTTGGGGAGCCCACCTGTTACAGCTCCGCACACAAGGAGCCTGGACCAGAAGAGAACAATCCTTGCACATCAATGTTCTCGAGCTCCGGGCGGTCAAGTATGCGCTCCAGACCTTCATGTCCCACCTGGCGGGGAAAACGGTCTTGATCCAGACCGACAATCAGGTGGCAATGTTCTACCTCAACAAACAAGGGGGTACGGGCTCTCGTCCTCTGCAGGGAGGCACTCGAGATATGGTCTTTGGCCCTAGCCCACAACTGCCTGCTGCAAGCAACTTATCTTCCCGGAGAGCAGAACACACTAGCGGACAGGCTGAGCAGACAGCTCCAACCACACGAGTGGACGCGCCACGTCCTCGTGGAGGAGTCCATCTTCCTACGTTGGGGGAATCCACGGATCGACCTCTTTGCCACCGAAGTCAATTCCAGGTGCCCCCTCTTCTGCTCGAAACGTCCCTCACCCAGGAGAGTGGCTTCCGATGCGTTTGCAGTACCGTGGGGGGAGTGGGAACTGGCATACGCCTTCCCCCCGACCCCCCCCCCCCCTCCTGACAGCCACCATCCAGCGCATCATCAAAGACAAGGCACACATTATCCTGATTGCGCCCCACTGGCCACGGCAGATGTGGTTCTCCCTGTTACTACAGCTCTCACAGGAGCCTCCAATCCGATTACCGCTGCGACCGGATCTGCTCACCCAGAACGGCGGCAAGACCCTGCACCCCAATCTCCAGACGCTTGCCTTGACAGCCTGGAGGCTGAAAGGGTAGGCCTCCTCGACCTACACTTGCCCGCTGAGGTACAGCGAATAGTGCTAGCATCCAGGAGACCGTCCACCAGAAAGTCTTACAGCCTCAAGTGGAAACGTTTCAGTATCTGGTGTGCAGGACAAGGCATCCCACCTGCCTCCTGTCCCGTCCCTTTGATGCTACACTACCTCTCTACCCTCTTCAGCCTGGGTTTAAAGCCCCAGTCTATCAAGATACACCTCGCAGCCATCGCATCCCTGCATCAGCTGCGCAGCGACTTTCACAAGGGCTCCATGGCCGCTCTTCCCATCGTGACCCGCTTCATGAGAGGCCTCAGGAACCTTCAACCCCCGGTCCAAAAACCGATGCCATCTTGGGACCTCAACATTGTCCTCCAGCAGCTCACACAAGAGCCGTTCGAGCCCCTGCCCTCTGCGGCGGAAAAATTCCTAGCCTGGAAGACACTCTTCCTCATCGCCATGACATCTGCGAGGAGGGTTAGTGAGCTACAGGCGCCCACCAACTCCGCGCGCTAGCCACCTCCCTCGCCAACACACAGGACATCCCAGTAAGCGAGATCTGCAAAGCCGCAACTTGGTCCTCGCATCTCACCTTCCAGAAGCACTACTGCCTTGACCTGCAGGCAGAAGCCGCAGCTCCTTTGGCAGAGCAGTCCTATCTGCAGTAGCAGGATCCGCTACCATAGATACCACCTGACAAACTCATTGCGCAATTGATGTTTCATTGCTCTGTTGACTCACCCTGAGGATTGTTATCGCACTATATTATTGCACAGTTGATATCTCATTGCACGGTTGTTGTTGCACTTACAAAGTTAATGTTCATTTGCACGATTGTTGTTTTTTGCACGTGTCGTTCTACCTCTATGCAGGTGGCACAGCTGTGTCCTCACCACTGTTTACACTGTTATTGCACAAGTACACAAGAAGTGTTATTGCACAAGTTTTGCACTACTACTCAATAAACAAATGGTGGTTCACCTCACTGACGCCTTCTCTGTGCCTCCTTGCCGGCATCCGGCCTCAGGCCCCCCTCAGCCACTGCGCAGATTAACAGCTTGGGAGACACCAGGTGTGGCTGACACATCCTGCTTGTCCTAGGAGAAAACGAGTTACTTACCTGTAACGGAGTTCTCCGTGGACAGCAGGATAGGTCAGCCACACGATCCCGCCCACCTCCCCTCTGAGGGTGGCCTGCACGGTCCGCACCCTAGCCTCGGGCGCAGCTAATTACCAACTGGTGGGCTAGGGGCGGACCGGGGAGGTGGGACCACCACGCACATGCTCAGAAGCTTCTGAGCTAGAGAGCACTCCGTCTCGGTGCCGTCGGATGACGTCACCAGGTGTGGCTGACCTATCCTGCTGTCCACGGAGAACTCCGTTACAGGTAAGTAACTCTGTTTTCCCCTTCCAGACAGAAAGGGGTCTTTGCCGCGATCAGGGCACTCTTCTGCCCACGAGAGATCGCGTTCCTGCGGGCAGCAACGCTTTGGTGGGGCCAGGGCCCATGTGGCTCATCCCTTTCCAACGCCTACAGTCAGGGTAATGATGCAGCACTTATTGCAACATTAGTACAGTGTTCTCTCTGCATACTAAGCCAGTAGGTTACAGGCAGTTTAAAATAGCTTTGCCATAAGCTAGTGGTTAATAAATGTCTAGTAGGAAGTTTACCGGAGAAGATAGTGGAGGAAAAGGTCACATAGGAGCTCGCAGAAGGATTTTAGTGAGACCTTTCAATGTGGCCAGTTGAAAAGCTAGGTTGCTTACCTGTAACAGAGGTTCTCCGGGGACAGCAGGGTATGCTAGCTGCACATAGGTGACATAACCACTTGATGGTGCCTGCACAAATGGCTATCCCAGAAAATTCCAAAAGACTTTCCTGGGCATGTGTGACAGCATCCACCTAGTGCCCGCTGCCACCTATGCTACTAATATCCAGTTGTTCCATGCTTGTATAGATGGCTTATCCTGCTGTCCACAGAGAACCACCGTTACAGGTAGGCAACCCAGCTTTCTTCATGGCAAGCAGAATAAGGCAGCCACACATAGGTGACCCCTGAGCTCAGGATGCAAGGTTTGGTAAAACACCCCCATCAGATGGGAATTCTTGCAAGTACATGTTGGGAGTAGGTTGAAAAGTCAGTGAAGCGAGTTCTGGAGTATAGCCCTGCCGAGGTCACTATCAGAGCTTAATTACTGATCACTATTGTCTTGATCAGCAAAGGTATGTAAAGAGGGCCATATAGAAGCTCTGCAAATGTTCAGCGGCAAGGAGTGGAGATTGGCCACTGAAGTCATTGTTGCATGCAGCTGGTGTGGTGTTACTCTGACAGGAAGCAGCACATGTGCCCACTAGTAACAGTAGGCAACATGCAGAGAAATCCAGTGGCCTTAGACACTGGTTGGACTAAGCGGTTGGGGTCATGAGGCAGGGATTGCTGAGAGCCTTTTCAATAAGGTTTGGAGAGCTATAGGGTGAGGACTCATTTACAGTCCAAGATGTGGAGCAGTTACTTTTGCTTGGAAACATGAGGTGGTGGAAGAACACCTGACTGGTTAATATGGAACTCGTGGATAACTTTTGGGCCAAATTTGGGAGGAGTTTGCAGGATGACTTATTAGGGTAAACTGGATATAAGGAGGCCTGAATTTCACTGATGCGGTGATCAGAAGTGATGGTCACCAAGACAAGTGTTTTCCAGGCTGCAAATCTCAGCAATGCTGAAGTCATGGGCTAAAATGGAGGTTGCATGAGCTGGGTAAGTATTAAGTTGAGGTCCCATGACATGATGGGTTTCTTAACGGGATTTCAGATTGGGGAGGCTCCTCATGAATCTTGCAAATACTGGGATCAACAGGACCATGACGCCAACTATTTTGTACATTGATATAGAGCTGAGATGAACTTTGACAGAAGTGAACTTCAAACCCAACTGAGTAGATTAATGTAGGATGTCCATGGTCAGGCATATGTACGATTCAAGCCAGCAGCTCTGCAGTAAAAGGAAAATATCTTCTATTTTAGTCTGTTTGACTTCTGATGGAAGGGCACTGGATGCCACCTGGGGGCTCTTCAACTTGGAAAAAAGACGGCTGAGGGGAGATATGATAAGAGGACTACTGTATAAATTTAATGAATGGAGTGGATCGGGTAAATGTAGATCAGTTGTTTACTCCATCAAAAAGAAAGACTAGGGGACATGCAATGAAGCTACAATGTAACACATTTAAGACTAATAGGAGAGAGTATTTTTTCACAACGCATCATCAAACTCTGGAATTTGTTACCGGAGGATGTACACTAGCGGAAAAAATTGTGATACACCTGTAAAATTTGAGCTCTCTGTGATAATAGCTGTCTGTCTTACGTTAATTAAGTATTCTATATATTAGACACTCTATGCAGATTGTAATATGTTCCCAAATGTTATGGCAACAAACGAATATCATCAACATTTATCAGAAAAAAATTTGATTTGGAGTCAGACAAGGTAATTGATGTCTTTTTCTCAGGAAAATGATATTTTTCATGAAACTGTTGATCCACTTTAAGCAGGTTTTATGCAGAATCTCATGTAAAAGCTGATGCTTCAGATAACGTGTGCTATGCTGCCAGGTGTCGACAAGCTGTATCAAAGTCATATTTGTGCTTTTGTTGTTTTTACAAATTTATTTTATTTATTAGCGAAAATATAAGCGTCAGCTTATACATGAGATTCTGCATAAAACCTGCTTAAAGTGGATCAACAGTTTCATGAAAAATATCATTTTCCTGAGAAAAAGACATCAATTACCTTGTCTGACTCCAAATCAAATTTTTTTCTGATAAATGTTGATGATATTCGTTTGTTGCCATAACATTTGGGAACATATTACAATCTGCATAGAGTGTCTAATATATAGAATACTTAATTAACGTAAGACAGACAGCTATTATCGCAGAGAGCTCAAATTTTACAGGTGTATCCACAATTTTTTCCGCTAGTGTAATGCAGCACAGAGTTTACCAATACATCTCCTGCTGAGGAAAGAACAACGGGACTGTCACATAGAAACTACATGAACAGAATATCTCAGCTCGGTTACACATGCAAAACGTAGACCATTAGCAAACATAGAACAAGGGATCACAGTTTAGAAATATGAAGACAGTAATTAAACTGGGAACTCCAAAAGCCAAACTTGGAATGTACAACACTACTGGAGAAATAAAACTACCTCGTATAAAGTAATTTCCTCTTATACTAAACAAAACGCAAAGACTTTAGTGAGGCACATTTCCCAGGGCTGACATATTCAAGTTAATAAATTCAAAATAAAGTATTTTTCTACCTTTTGTTGTTTTGGGCATTTTATTTTTCCATTGCAACTGCCCTAGTCGCTTTCTTCTGTTTTTTGTTTTGTTTTTTGTGTGTCTTCTGCTAACTCTCCATTGTCTGCTGTCCATTTGTCCTTTCTTCTAGTTTCTTCCATTCTCTCTCTGCATCTGCTCCAACATACTGATCTTCCCCTTTTGCTCTTTCCTCCATGTCTTTCTATATTCCTTTTTCATCCCTCCATCCTCAATCCCCACTTACTTTCCCTATACCCGGCCAATCGTAGATTTTTTTTTTTCTTCCCTCTCACACAAAATATCTTTTCCCATCTCCATCCCCACTCCCCCACCCCATCCCCTTCTAGCCCTCCCCTATCCACTCCATTCTAGTCCCATTCTCTCATCCCGCCCCCCTGCATTAGCCCATTTCTAGTCCTAGCCCCCCCATCAGCCCTCCCCCCCCCCCCCCAAGAGCCCTGCGCCTGTCTGATCTGCTTCAGAGGGAGCCCGAGATCCCGGGCCCCAGTTCTCCTCTATACAGCTGCCGGAGTGAAGAGCAGTGTTTTCCTTCACTTCGGCAGCTATGTTCTCGTGGAGCTCACTGGCGTGCTGAGTACTGGGAAACATGAAATGCCCTTAACCTCCAACGTTCCAGCGGGTTTCACAAGAACACAGCTGCTGGAGTGAAGGAAAACGCCGCTCTTCACTCTGATGGTTGTGCAGAGGTGAGCCCCAGGGCCTCAGGTCTCCCGAGCTCCCTCTGAAACCGGCCCTGCAAACGGTCGGGAGCTGAACAGCATGTGCGGGGTGAAGTTGGTGTGGGGCCCCCTGAAGCGTGGGGCCCTGTGCGAACAACATTCCCGCACAGTGGACAGGCCGGCCCTGCTGACATAGGTTTGCCATCTGGCTCCAGATGTGCTCAACAGGCTTGATCCAGTCCTGGGTTTACCCCATTGCATGCAGTGACTTGTAGTTTTTCTTTTTCTTTTCTTATGGAGTGCAAAGGAGAAATCAGAACTACATATCCCTGCATGCAATGAGGTAAACCCAGGACTGGTCCAAACCTGTTGTGCGCATCTGGAGCCAGTTGGCAGCCCTATACTGACAGTCGGCCTGTAGATTCATCAGGCTAGAGCCTCCTTTCAGGCCCAGATTTAGAAACAGGCAATATAGCGCTGGAGCATTGTTGCTGAGCTTTCATCTGAACCTGCTTTTTAATACTGGCCACAGAAGTAGCAAAGTGAAACTTGAAAATGGAGCCTCTCTGCCTTTGTGCTCTGACAGGCTCTGCAGTGCTTCACCTCCTTCCCTTGCATGGAGACCCGTGCAAGAGGTGGGGTGCCGCAGAGCCTGTCAGAGCACGAAGGCAGCTAGGCCCCATGTTCGGGTTCATTTTGAGGATGTTGGTACTGCTGCATCTGGCACAGAACAACGGGGTACCAACTGGAAAGTGAGGAAGGGGTACAGAGGGGAGGACTGGGCTGTGGTAATCAGGAGGGGAGGGGGAATGGGGGCCCTTAAAATGTAAATCCAGCCCTGCCCCTACTATGTAGGTCCTGGAGCAGCCGCCTTTTCTGCTCATAGATAAAAATGCCTGGACCAATCACATTTTGTCTTTGTTCTTTATAAACCGTTTTGCAGGCAGCTGATCTTGTGCCCAGTCTGCTCCTTGAGATCAGGAAATAGAAACTGTGTACAGCACATTGCCCAAGCTTCTCCCTCCCAGGCACTTGCCAGCAAAAAATATTTATTAGTGCATGTTTCGGTCAGAGGATGGACCCAGCCCATGATGGGTATTAGATAAGGAACTGCTACTACAAATACCTATTGCAGCCAACGTGAAACAAGAAAATAAATTGTGATTAATGAAAACCAAATTTAAACTTCCTTTCTCACTAACCAACTTCTAGAAATCTGGTTCCTCAAAATTTCAGCTCTCCCAATGCCTAGTTTCCTTCAGGGTGTGCAGGGCTTCCTGAGATATCAGGCCAGTGGGCAGCTGTCATCCAAGATCATGTCGGTGACAGACGTGGAAGTATGTTCCACACCAGACTGCCCTCCCAATCCCTTGTTCTTATTAAATGCAGATGCCATTAAGCCTCTTACAGATTCCTGGAGTTCAGAAGGTGGAGAAGGCTCCTGAGGTCAAGGGAGTGGCCCGGGCCGGTCATGTCTTTTAAAGGAAAACCTTCCCTAGGCTAGTGACATCACTGGAAGGGAAAACTCCCTACTCCTGGCCACTTAAGTGCTCTTATGTCCCATGACGGTCCCAGCTCTCTAGTGCATGTTTGGTCTCATACCTAGGTCTTTATATTTAATACTGCTTTTTCAGAAAGCACATCAATTTATTGAAATATAGAGGTAATTACTGATTTATTGTCCTAACAATTCCTTACTTCTGTGTTTACCTTTGTGGGGGGAGGGGTGAAGAAATGGACTCCCTTCTTTTAGGGTAATAGCTCTTCGAGTATATAATCCTTCACTATTCAGCTGTTTTTGCTATATTCCTGTTGAATTTGTGTCAGTGAAATGTCCGTGCGGGGTTACAGTGACCAAGTTACTGAGATAAAGACGAGAGCGGGAAAGTAAGGACGTTCCAAATGGAAAGAACTCTACGACCCCCTGATAACCTCATCTAAAGAATGAAGACATGAATTCTGTCCCTCCCCTCCTCTATCCTATGCAGTCCTGTCATACGTCTCCCTCTCTTCCCTGTCTTGATTGGAGGAGGAAACTG
The DNA here is from genome assembly GCA_033557465.1 of Ichthyophis bannanicus. Lineage (NCBI taxonomy): Eukaryota > Metazoa > Chordata > Amphibia > Gymnophiona > Ichthyophiidae > Ichthyophis > Ichthyophis bannanicus. The sequence goes on along the minus strand of CM066037.1, from coordinate 466,393,342 downwards.
TTTGTTCCTCAATGCATTATTGTAATCCAAGTCCATGTAGAAATCTTCAGATGGATGTCCTGAAATATCTTTAACTTTAAACATGAACCAATGAATTTTGCCATCAACTTATGGCTTTAAAAGATAATACGAATGTATGAGAGCACATGAACTAATGGAGATTGTCTGTGGAGCATGTGTTTGTGTTGCATAAGGTGTGTGAGCACATATGCACTTAGATAACAAACCTAAGAGGGTTACGTAGGTTTCGCGCACAGGAAAAGGAGGCAGAAAAGTTCATGGAGATACAGTATCAAAGGAGAGAGAAGGACTGCTGCATCAGTGAATTTAACTGTAAGAGCAAGAAGACCCAGTTGGTTTAGTCTGTAAAATATAAAGGCTTCCCAGGATCGTGTGTGAAAATGCAGGGAACTATTAGGACAGCTCTTGACTTTAAACATGACTTGTTTGAGAATTTGGAGGCGCAATGAGTACAAAGAAGTTCTGGATCTCTGAAGGTAGGTGTAGTTCTTGGGCCTAGAGACGGATGAGTGTTGTCCTTCTTGACAAACGTGGTCAAACCACCTGGGGGAGGAGTCCCAATCATTACAGAAACACTGACACCTAGAAGATAAATGTACAGGGACAGAGTCCATGTTTTTGCAGGGTTCAGGCAGGAGTCCTGATAAAATCGTCCCTGGCCAATGACTGTCACCGTGATGACTGGGCTAGATGAGTTTGGAGGAGGAGACATAAGAGGAGCAAAAATCCCTTGGATAGTTGCAAGTAAAGACTCATAGCTACAGTATGGATCCCAGCCCTAGTTCTGTTTTGTGCTGGAGGAAACTGCCAACCCCTCTCCTTCCACTAAAAAACAAATAAATAAAGTGGTAACATGGAGGTGGCTGGAACCTAAATGCTGATTATCTTCAGCTCAGCGGAACGTGTAAATTAATGAAGAGTGCACTAAAAGAAGATGACGACTTTTGAATGCAGTCGAATGCAGATTGGGATAGCATGTCAGACAAATTGGATCGATTGCTTTGATTGGGTGACTAGAGAGATAGATTAGGGGCATATGCTAGATGTGATGTCCTTTGGATTTCCGCAAAGCTTCCGAAGCTCTTCTACGGGCATCACTATAGGTTGGCAGATACCACCCCTTTTGCCACCACAATCCCAGACATTGAATCGAGCCCAGGACATCTTGCCCGATCTGCTGGGGTGGGATGCTGTGCTGTGCTAGTCTTTCCTCGCTGTGTCCTCTGAGTTTGCTCTTGCTGCTGTGGGGCCTGTCTCATGATAAGAACTGCAAGAGTTTGCAATTCTTGCTCTGTGATTTTGCCCTTTGGCAGCAGGAGATGGTGTCTGATTAAATGCTTCTGCTGCTGCCGACCCGGGGAAAGTGAGGCAGAGCAGTGAGGAAGAAGACTGATACCAGGGGTGAGAGCTTGTTAAGATAGCATTGGCCAGGCAAAGAGGAGGGAAAGGGAGTGTCTTCTGAAGGGAGAAGGAACGAGGAGAATGTCTTCCGGAGGGAGAAGACAAAGAGATAAAGTTCCAACTTCTCCTACTGACCTATAAGTGCACTCATTCTGCTGCTCCCCTCTACCTTATCTCCTCCTACACCCCCCCCCCTCCCCTCGGGAACTCTGCTCTTCTGGCAGGTCGCTTCTATTTGTGCCCTTCTCTTCTACTGCCAACTCCAGACTTCGCTCCTTTCACCTTGCTGCTCCTTATGCCTGGAACAAACTACCTGTGTCTCTACGTCAGGCTTCATCTCTGGCCCTTTTCAAATCCAGGCTGAAAACTCGGCTTTTCGAGGCCACTTTTGGATGCTGATCCACTTATCCTATGTTTCCTTACTATTCCCCTAGATGTATCCTTGTCCTCAGCTGTTGTGCTGTCTGTCTTGACTAGATTGTCAGCTCCGATGAGCAGGGACCATCTTATACATGTGTCTATACAGCACTACATACACCTATATGAATGATCTAGTAGTAGTAACAGTCCCAAGACAAATCCCTAAGGCACTCCACTACTCGCCCTCGTTTCTTCAGGATGAATTCCATTCACCATTCACCACTGTAGTCTGCCAGTCAGCTAGTTCTTGATTCAGTTCACCGCCTTGGGATCCATCCCCAGGCTGCTCAGTTTATTCACAAGTCTCCTATGAGGAGCAGTATTAAAGGCTTTGCTGAAATCTCAGTAGACTACATCCTTCGCATGTCCTCAATCTAGTTCTCTGGTCACTCAAAGAAATCGTTCAATAAGGCCTGCTCCGTTTTGCACAAAAGTTAGAGGAAAAGGTTAGCCATTTTTTGCAGGACTTAAAACATGTGTACTCATGAAGGGAGGAGAGACGGGGGAAGAGATTTTAGAACAGCATCAGAAAATGTTCTTTTCATAGAAAGGGTGGTGGATGCATGGAATGGATTTTGTTTTAGTTAGTTACAGCCAGGTACTTTGGAAGGGCAAGTAACTAAAACAAAATCCATTCCATGCATCCACCACCCTTTCTATGAAAAGAACATTTTCTGATGCTGTTCTAAAATCTCTTCCCCCGTCTCTCCTCCCTTCATGAGTACACATGTTTTAAGTCCTGCAAAAAATGGCTAACCTTTTCCTCTAACTTTTGTGCGAAACGGAGCAGACCTTGTTGAACGATTTCTTTCTGATTGTAGAATTGGAGCCTATCTTCCCTCTGATAGTGTGAGAGGTTGGATTTGAACCCTGGCTTCCCTGTTCTTTGGCCTGCTGCTGTAACCACTCCCACCCAGTGGAGACAAAAAAACAGTAATAGAATTGAAGAAGTACTGGGATTAGTACAGACAATCCTTATTTACAAAGACGTGAGGGGAAACTTGGAGATCTGATGCGCACTGGGTTCTATGATCATGCAACAGGAAAGACATTTGTTAAATTAGATGACCCTTATCTGCAGGGCTCGATAAATCACAAGTACCAGGTTACCATGGCAACTAAAAATTTCTGGCACCTGATATTTTGCTCCCCTCCACCCCGTGTGTGTGTGGTGGGGTTTTTTTTGTTGTTGTTCGTTTTTCTTCTTGTCTGTAACCACTATCTGAGCTGCAGTGTGCAATTCTGTTCTGTTGGTCCTAGTTCTCAAGTCTCACAAGACCAGGATGAGCGTTCCTGTATGCACCAGCTTTTTTTTTTTGCTTTTAACGTGCCGTCAAGTCAGCGCTGACTGCTAGTGACCCAGCAGCCCCTGAGTTTTACTGACAAGGTATGACCAGAAGTAGATTGCCAGGCCTTTCTTCCGAGGCAATGTAGGTAAAGTGACTTGCCCAAGGTCACAAGGAGTGCCAGTGGGAATCTCACCCAGATCTCTTGGGTGCTAGGCTGTTGCTCTAACCACTAGGCTACTCCTCCACTCAGCTTAGACTCCTACTGTGCAAGGAGGCACTTCCTGCTCAAACCTTAGGTTTGAATCTTGAAATTTAGTACCTCGTTTCTTGTTTCAAATGTGCCAGTGCAGGGGAAGAGGAGCAGCACAGCACAGGTAGGAGCTGATGCTAGGGTTTGGGATGATTGGCTGGATGAGAGTATAGTTGCGTTGCTAATTGGGGCAGATGTAAGGGCTGGATGGCTGGTGGGTGCTGACTGGCTTCTTTGGGGGATAGGGGCTGGAGAATGGCTAACTGGATTTGTGGGAATGGGGAGGCTGCGTCTAGAAGGCTAGTTGATTTTAAGAGAGGAGGGAGATGATAGAAAAGGGAATGGAGACTGATGGGGAGGAACAGTAAACAAAAGGGGAGATTGGGTGATGATACTCGTAGGATGGGTGGAGAGAGAAAGAGAGAGACTGGGTAAGGAGAGGGGCTTCTGGCTGTGTATTCCTGCCAGTGGCCTGCAAAGGTGTCTTATTTTACTAAGCTTTCTTTTCTCTTAGATATGGAATGGGAAAACATCCTCAGTAAATCGGGCCCTAAAGGAGCTCTGATATATTCTCCCCCCCCCCCCCCACTTCATTAAAGCAATTGGGAGGGGAGAAGGTCTCGGCCACTGGCTCTTAAGCTTTTAGGCTAGCTCCTAGAATCACAGAAAATTTGTCGAAGCCTGGTCTAGAGGTGCGTGGGAAGATCTTTTAAGCTTGTGATAAGGAAGCTTATCATAGCTCAGGAAGGAGCTATAGGAAAGGTGAAGTGACTCTGAACAAGCAACCTGTCAGTTCTGGTAGAAATAAGAAAACAGAATTTTCCCATAAAAGACTACCAGTCCCAGAATGCACCAGGTTTCCAACAGCCATTAGAGGAGCTGAAGTGGGGAAACGTGTGTTCAATCAGGAGGGCTATGAGGTAATCCCTAAGCACTCATCTCAAAGGGCAGGACCTGATTCAGCACAGCTGCGCTGTGTTAGGGTGGAGCACTCATCTAGGCAGAATAAAGGTAGAGTTTATTCTACAGAGAATTATCCTCATCCTCATCATCTTCATGATCAGCTTGATCCTCATCCTCAGTTTCATCTGGAGGATCATCAGAAGCAGAAGCCAAGCTGGACGGACAGAGAGGGCAAGAAACCCTTTGGAAGAAAGAAGAGAAAAGCCTTTGAGAGGTCTAGAAGAGTCCGGAGCAGTACGTATACTGGAGGCATTCCAAGGGCCAGCATACACCATTGGACTGGGGAAAGCCAGAGGAATGGTGCTGCAGAGCTAGGAATCTCCAGACGGTACCTGTGAGGGAGACGGCTGCACGTGGAAAGGGACCCTAAGACCCAGCTAGAAGTATGTGAAGAGAGATCCAGTGTCCAGGGATCAGGATTGGAAGGCTGGACATAAGAACTGGACTACATACTGGCCAGGCTATATAGAGAGGAACTCTAACAGCAATGGGAGCTCAGGTATGAACACTGATCTATGCCCTAGCTATAACCTTGAAAGAAAGCAGGGAAACAAGTATTCTCCTGAAAGTGCTTTATTGAGAAATTCATCTGTGCCAATCCAGGATATTGAACCCATGATTGTTGAAGAAGGGGGGGGGGGATTGCAGATGAAGGCTGTGTTTACATGGACTGCTCTCTGTCTAAACTCCTGTGGTAATTTTCTGTTACAAAGTACAGCAACCATCACAAAGAAATATTTGTTACCAACCATTATTTCTTTTGCTTTGATTGCCTTACACGTTCAAATGAAGCTGCATACTAATGGGAAGGTTGAAGGTCACGGCAAAAAGAGGAAAGCCAGCAATACAATGGATCAATACAGTAACATCGGCTATGGATGCTGCTCTATCACCGATTAGCTGCCTGAGTGAACACATTTTTAAGACAACTATCCACAGGGTCACCATGAGTCAACTTCTGTTGAATGACACTTAACAACAATGCTAATGGCCATGTTTTAAAATGGATCCTCAAAAGTTATTTTTATGAATGATTCTATAAATTGTTCACAACTTAGGGATGACAAATGGCTCTGTTATTGAGATGGAAAGGTAGGAAGATTACTGTGTGTCTCTCGAGAGCCCTTCACTGTCATTGAATTGAACATTAGATCTCATAAGTTGCCAAAAATCCATTTTAGCAAAAAAAAGGCAACTACCTCCGAGCCAAATTTTTGATTGGTACCAGAGTGTTGCCGCTGCCTACGTGTTTGTTTGTTTTATTTTTATTTAATATGTTTAATTTAGGCCGAGGCCACAGTGGGTGATCCTGAGCAGAAGAGGCAGCTAAACGGTTTCTTTTGCAAAACTCATCTAGGGGCCTTCAAGTCCACTGGTTCCGGGCCTGTGCTGCCACCTCGGTTTGAATGGGTTTCCATGGTAATAGGAAGCCTATGCAAGCATAGGGAGGCGGAGCATTGCAGGCCCCTAGATGAGTTTTGCAAAAGGAAGTGTTTTGCTGCTACTGCTGCTCAGGATCATTCACAAGGTGAGGTGCGGGAGGGATGGAGAGGAGCAGAGGAGATCTGCCCAGTTGCCTATAGGCACCTTCAACTGAAATCTGGCGCTAATTTATCTCCTAGCTTCCTTCTTGTTTTTTGCTTCATATTATTGAAATTTGAATTTGCAGTTTGGGCCAGTGCCATGGAATTTGGAATGTTCTTCCAGCCATTCTATTTGCCCCTTTTTGTATCACGTCTAGATGTTGAATTTGGCTGCATCCTTTCTTTCTTTTTTGTTCACTACTTCTCGTCTTCTTACTCTGAAGAGGGCCTGTATCAAAGGACTTCAGTAGGAATTGCTGGCCTTGCATATTCTAAGTGTCCTCTGCCTCTAGACGTCTGCCTTCACCTTTACAGACTGTAGCAACACCTCTGTGTTCTTCCACGTTGAACTCTTTCTGAGTTTCTATGTCTCTTTCCCTTCTTGATTCCCCTCATCCTAGTCCTTTTCTAGGATGCCATTGGCTCATTTTTTCTTATTTACTCTTCTTGCTACCTGAGGTCCTTCCAATGGCTCTTTCCCCTTACTTTTTGTTTTGTTTTATTTCTATTTCCTGATGCTCTATTATCTCCGTTGTGACCCTGGGGATGCAATACCAGTCTTGCCCATTGGTATCTTCTATACATGGTGTCACAGTCCACTTTCTCTTTCACACCAAATGCACTTGTTTTTTAATACACAACTTTCTATAGGAAGAATTTCAACAGTCCAGACTATATCATCCAAAAGTCTGCAACCTATTTTGTAGAGTGCCAAGAAACGGGCAGCAAAATGAAAAGATGCCTCTGCATGTCGTCAGAGTTGCCAAGTTTATCCAGTTCCAGAGACGGCACTTTCTGGCCAATCGGGGCTTTGAGTTTACATGCAAAAGCAGTGTAGTCTTTGTAGTCCCTCATTCTACTCATTGAATCAGTGCTTCAGATCTCATCATGCATTAGGATGGAGTTATCTAAAATCTCCCTCCTGGCACTGGGTAGCTTGTCAGCTCTGTGGCATCCTAGGTTTCCATTGATGCCCAGACTTCTGATTGCACCGTGATCAGCCAGTCAGCCATGAGCATTTCATTTGACTATGGGGAAGGCCATGTCTCTGGTTTTGCATTCCCCCCTTAAAAAAAAAATACCTGTAAAAAAAAAAATCACCCAGGATCCTAAATGTTGTTGATGCCAAACTGGCAGAAGAAAAGTTTTCTCCTCTTGGCTTGGCATCCAGCAGTTAACCCTGTCTACCAGCACCCTCAAGTTCCAATAGAGGGAGTCAGAGCATCATTGGCACTGGCTCAGTATTAGCACATGGGGGAGGGACTTCATTTTCTTTACTTTTTTTTCTTTAGTAGATGGAGGAATTGAGGATCATGGAGGTTCTTTTGGTTTATCACAAGGGGGCTGCTTTTCTTGGGTCTTTTGTTTGCTTCACCAAGTAGGAGATTCTTTTTTTGATATATTAGTGAGTGGGAACTTCATGTTTAATTAAATTCAGTGGGTGGAAGGATACTTTACATTTCTGCATGGGGTCTGGGTACTAATTTTAGCAATAAACATGGCACACAGGTGCGGTGTTGAACTTTTCATAGCATTACTACATCACTGGTGGAAATAACGTTTAACAAACACATTAAAGGAAGCACCTACAACTTATCTTTAACAAGCTTCTGAGCGTTACCCCTCTTAATCAGGTAGATTTTTCAATCTTCTCCATTGCCCGCTTAAAAGTCACTTTTACTTGCTTCTGTCAAGAGTGACCACGCCTGCACTTTGTCATCTGGTGTGAGCTTTGCACAGAATTGTCCTGAGTGTTGCTGTTTTCTCTGTCCCCCCTCCCGCATGAGAGGTCTCATTCAGTTACGCTTTCCGGAAATGAGAACAATGCACCAGCTTATTGGTGGGACTTCCAGTCATCCCCTGTTAAGGAGCCTATTGGCTCATTTTTCTTATTTACTTTGAGATATTCTTATGTAATTTGCACTTAGCTAACTGCATTAAAGCAATGTGAAAAGTTGAAAAGAGATTCCATAATTTTTAGCGAGGAATTTCGCTAAAACAGGTTATGGGATGAGGCTAGAAAAAGGCAAATTTAGGAAGTGTTTATTTTCATAGAAAGGGTGGCGGGTAAGTGGAACAACCTCCCAGGTGAGACAAACTAACAGAATTCAAATATCAGGATTCAAGAACTTGTGGCACAGACTAAAAAGATCTTTAGCTACAGGAAAGCATGGTAAGGCATGTGATCAAATAAGGTTGCTTGCAGTAGATAAAACCTGCCAAGTTTATCTATTTTCTTTCTCAATTGTCAGTTCCTCTTTCTTCTTTGTTACATTGATCGCTTCATCTCTTTCTTTTGTTTTTTAGAACTTTTTAAGTACTGTTCTGAAACTGGAAAACAGTAAAGCGACTGGCCTGAAGGATGTCCAGTGCCTGTGTCGGTGGTTTAGCCAGTGACATCACAAAGGCACCCTGATAATTAGGAGCCTATCAAAGCACAGCTAGAATGGCAACATTAAAGGCTAATGTAATAGCAAATAAATAAAATGCATCAGCAAAGTAAAGACTACATTAGATGATGGATTCTCCTGATGGGAGAATTTCCAGAAGTGTCTCATGCTTTTGTTGCTGCAGGCCCAATATTCAAAAAATGCTGAGCACCTATATTTAGGCTTCTAAGTTAGGCTATACAGCCACATTTAGGAGCCTAAGGTGTTTTTTGTGGGGTTTTTTTCAACTGAAAATTCGACCTAATTTAGAAGCTTAATATAGACACCTAGAGCTAAAACCTCAGTGCTAACCTCCTAACCCCACCACCCTAAATCCGCCCGCATTTCCACCTATTTTTTTTATGCTCATAAATTTAGGAGTTCAATGACATTTTAAGAAAATATTTAGTTATTTAGGTCTAGTAAATTTTCAAAGAGCCAGTTTAGGAGCACAGCTGTTTGGCCACCAGTAATCTTATTTATTTTTATTTAACAGTTTTGTTTATACCGCATTTTATCATTTCAATCAAAGCAGTTTGCATTGTAACTTTAAACTTGGTAAACGTACATTAAACAGGGACATTGATAACTTGGATTTTTTCTGAGGCAATGTAGGGTTAAGTGACTTGCCCAAGGCCCCAAGGAGTGCTAGTGGGAATCGAACCCTGGTCTCTGGGTTCCCAAGCCAGTGCTCTAACCACTAGACTGCTCCTCCACTCTCGTGGCCACCATCCCCTGGCGCACTAGTTGTATCTGATCTTTGCTGATCCCCTCAGGTTTCTCATTCAGGAGTGTCATCGCCATTTGTACCTCTGTTCTACACCCTATTAATCTTCCACAGGCCTCAGAGATCTCACCCCAAAATTTCTTAATTCGCTCACACGCCCACCATACATTGATGTATGTTCCTTCTTCCCCCAGCATTGTTTGGAGCCCCCACCTTTTACATCTTGATTAGCAACATAGGAGTGACATGGCAACTGTACAGCATCTGAAGTATTTTCTATCATAATTATTGGCAATAAACCCTTGACACATCTGCAGATATATCTTTCCTCATCATTTCGTGCTCCTTGTCATAAAATTATGCTTTGGATGAGGAGTTTCTTTCTTCCTGGTGGACTTCAGTGCTGCTTTTTTGCAGTACGTGTATCATACTATAAATAAAGAATCTTAAAAAAAAAAAAAAGATCCGGTCCATAGGTTTTGGCTCCCTCTCCCCCCTCAACTTTTCCAGATGTAAGTCCTGGACAGTACTATAAAAAATCTTTTGCAGTAAGATGATACAGAGATTTTTAAATGGTTGAAAGTAATTGGATCTCACCCTTCTAGGAACTATCCAACATTAGCTAACCCCTGTTTTGCCTATTCTCTCTAACCCTCACCCACCCTACTCGGTAGGAAATCTTAGTAATATTTCAGCAACATAAATCGTAAATAGCCACCTTTCCCCAAAAACCTATTCTTCCATCTATCCCACACATCAAGGGTTAGATCTGTGAAGGGGTTCCATAGATTCTTATAGGGGATTTTAACACCTAAATGCCAAATTAGGGCTCACAGTGGTGTTTTCCAGTGTCCAGCTGTTCTAATTGGGCCTTCAATCCAATAATGCCTTAATTGAGCAGCCTCATAACAGAACTGGAAATTCGGCACTCCCATACCTCCTCTATCCCTGGATTGATATAACACTTGCCATGCTACTCTGAATTTCTTCTCTCCCCCCTCCCAAATATAAATTAACACTTTTTTGGTATGCAATTTCTTAACCCTCCCATCTTCTTCCATCCCCCTCCCAATCCTTTCCAGCTCTTCTTGCATTCACCACCTTCCCTCATTTCAGCCCTGAATCAGACTCTCATACAGACATCTATAAAATAATGGAGTAGAATGGGTAAACCTAGATCGTTGTTTACTCCTTCAAAAAGTAGAAAGACTAGGGGACATGCAGTGAAGCTAGAAACATAGAAATATGATGACAGAAAAAGACCACATGGCCTATCTAGTCTGTCCTTCCATATCAACAACTACAACAGTCCCCTTTTTACCTTTAGAGATCCTCTGTGTTTGTCCCATGCTTTTTGAATTCAGTTACTGTCCTAATCTCTACCACCTCCACTGGGAGACTATTCCATGGATCCACTACTCTTTCCGTAAAGAAATAGATTCAGGAGTGATATGCGGAAATATCTCCCTTCACCCTCATCCCATGTCCCCTTGTAGCAGAACTTGCTTTCAATTGAAAGAGGCTCTCTCCCTGAACATTTATACCATTGAGATGTTTAAATACCTCCATCATATCACCTCTATCCCGCCTTTCCTCTAAGGTGTACATATTAAGATCCTTCAGTCTGTCCTCATATGCTTTATAATGAAGACCACTAATCATTTTAGTAGCCACCCTCTGTACCGACTCCATCCTGTTCACATCCTTTTGAAGGTGCGGTCTCCAGAATTGCACACTATACTCCAAATGAGGTCACACCAAAGACTTATACAGAGGCATTATCACCTCCTTTTTTTTCTGCTAGCCATTCCTCTCCGTATGCACCCAAGCATCCTTCTAGCTTTTGCCGTCACCTTTTCTACCTGTTTAGCTACTTTAAGATCATCAGACACAACCACGGCTAGGTCCCGCTCTTCTTTAATGGACAAAAGTACTTCATCCCCCTATACTATATTGCTCCCTTGGATTGCTGCAGTAAAGTAGCACATTTAAGAGTGATTGGAGAAAATATTTCTTCACTCTGTGCATAATCAAACTCTGGAATTCATTGGCAGAGGTTGTAATAAAATCTGTTAGTGTAGCTGGATTTAAAATGGTTTGGACAAGTTCCTGAAAGAAAAGTCCATAAACCGTTATTAAAGAGGACTAGGGAAATACACTGCTTACCAATTGGACAAGCAGCATGGAATCTGTATACCTTTTAGGAACCTGACAGGTGCTTCTAACCTGGACTGGCCACTGTTGGAAGCAAGATACTGAATTTGATGGACCTTTGGTCGGACCTTTTGTCTGGCCCTTCGGCACTAGCCTCTGGCTTCTGCCCTCCTCCTATCATGGCTGCTGTCGCCGTCCCTGTCATTTGGGGCCACCCCCCACTTCCATCTGCCCCTTTACCTCCAGGATCCTTTTCACGTAATTTGCACAATCCTCTCCAATATTATCCTTCCCAGCTGCCTGCTAGTCATCTTCCGCCAGCTCCTTCACCCACTGCTCTACTGACATTCTCATTCGCTCTCCTCAACTGTCGATCCCTTCGCGCCAAAACTCTCACCTAGTTCATGACCTCCTGACCCAACATTCCTTAGATGCTCTTTTTCTTATTGAATCCTGGCTCTGTGAGGGGGAAGACGGCCTAATCCACCGTTGCCTCCCTCCAGGCTATTCTGCTCTGCATACTCCTCGTCTCCACCGGACAGTGGGGGTGTGGCACTTATCCATAGGTCTTCTCTTACGTTTTCACTGGTTACACCTCCCCCTCACTATCCTGAATCCCTCCTTCTTTGCGCAGAATCCTCCATTCCTGTGTATTTTCTTCTTCTTTATGCCCCTCCTTCCTTGCGTACGGACCTCTGGGATTACCTACTACTCTCTCTGTCGGACTCTATTCTTTTATCCTCCACCTGGTTGTTCTGGGTGACTTTAATGCTCGCCTCGGTTCCCAAACCAGGACACATGACAAGACTCTCGCTTCTCTCTTCAATGACCTAGCCCTCACCCAACACGTAACTTGCCCGACTCATGCTTCTGGTCATACTTTGGATCTTATTCTTACTACCGCATCTTCCCCCTACTCACCAACCGGTATTCGAGCACTCCCTCTTCCCTGTTCGGACCACTACTGCCTATTCTTCTCTTTCCCTCTTCCCTCCTTAGGGTCTCCGACACATATCACTGTGAACCCTTCGCAGCCGATTCTTAAACGTCATCTTACCCTGCTCACTCTTCAGCGTTTTCCTCCTGCTGATTCCCTTCTTCCCCCAGACTTTGCCTCTCTCTCAGTAGATCAGCAGGTGGACTCCTGGACCTCCACCCTTTCTGCTGCCCTAGACACTCTCGCTCCACTCCGCCCTGTTTCCTCTTGCTCCATCTCCCATCACCCATGGTATCACCCTGGTCTGTACTTACTCCGCTCGTATCTTCGCCGGGCAGAACGCCTATGGCGACAGAAGCCCTATGCATCTTCTGCCTCTACCTTCCGTCAGGCGCACCAGCATTATCCCTCCATGATATCCTCTGCCAAGAAATCTTATTATTCACAACTCGTCACTTCCTCCTCTAATTCCTCTAGGCGTCTGTATCAGGTTCTCAAATCCCTCTCCTCCACCTTCTTCCCTCCCACGCCATCCGTCCTCAGCCCGACCACTCTCGCTTCCTTCTTTTCAAACAAGGTCCAAACTCGTCGCTCCTCCTTCCCTACCTGCCCCCGGCCTCTCTCCCCCCTCCCTCCCCTTCCTCCCTCTCTGTAATAAATTCCACGCCATCTACTTGCACCTTTCCTTCGGTCCTGTTACCTCTGCCGAGCTCATTTAAAGCCATCTCCTCCTCTCATCAGACCACCTGTCCCCTCGATCCCCTTCCCTCCTCTTGGCTTCTTAACCCCTCTCTCACTCTTATTCCATACGCCTTGACTATTTTCAATTCTAGTCTCGCTTCTGGCCTCTTCCCCACCAGTTGGAAACACGCTATAATTCGTCCCCTTCTTAAAAAGCCTACGCTGGACTTCCGGTGTGGTAATGAGCTGATCGGACGTGTGCGGATCGGCTCCGGGCAATATGCCCCGCAAAACTGCTTAATTTCCTGCTAGAAAGAGGTTGAATGCCCCTGTCACAACTGGCCGGCAACAGAGAAAGTGGTCGGAAAGCCACTGTGCCCACTCCTTACACTGGGTGCAGCCCGATGGCAGCGAAACCCTCACGCAGAGAGAAGGCTCGTGTCTTGGAACCCAAGATGGCGGAGGGTGTATCTAGGAGTCCCGCTTCCGATAGCAAGCATACCATGGTGGCAGATGTAAGTGCCGCAGTGGTGCGAGCCCTTGACGATCGATTTCGGGAGCTGGGGGACCAATTACACTCGGTGGCTCAGAATATCATAGATTTCACCGGGCAGATGGGAACAGGCGGAAACCAGGATATCGGGCCTGGAAGACACTCAACATTCTCTGGTCGCCAAAGTACAAGCCCTGGAAGCCCTCGTGAAACAACAGGGTGAAAAATTAGAGGACTTGGAAAACCGGGGGCACCGAAAAAACCTGCGGTTTGTCGGGATCCCAGAGAACATAGTGGATAATGCCCTCCCCAGCTACTTACTTGAATGGATTGCGAAAATATCCAATGGGGGAGTGGAGGCCCCTATCCGGCTGGAGCGGGTGCATCGGCTGGGCCCCAGGCGTGACGAGGCCGGTCGGCCACGTGCGGTGATAGCACGTTTTTTCGACTATCGCCAAAAGGAAGAAGTACTATGAATGGCCCGCTATCGTCGGAGACATGCAGGAGATCCTGAACAGATCTTGGTATTCCAAGACTACTCGCAGTTGGTTAGTCAGCAAAGGAAGGCCTTTTCTGCTGTGTGCGCCAAACTGATAAGCAAGGGATTGCGCTTTGCGCTCCTCTATCCTGCGAGACTACGTGTGGAACATCATGGACAAACACATTTCTTGGGGACCCCGGCAGAGGCATTGGCTTTCGTGGAACAGCTGGGGGAGTCTTCAGCAGCAACCTCCTAAGCGTGAGACGTCGAATGCCTGGGTATGAGCTTACATCGGAGTGGTGTTTTCCCTCTGGAGCAGAAGGCAATGGCTATTAATAGTCGCACTGGGCTGGGAGTGCAAGGCCATATGGACACCCTGGGACCTTTTTGTCTTGTTTGGTTTGGGTCTATAGTCTGGGTGGTTCATTTCACTGACTTTCTATGCTGCCTTGGAAAGCGAGGATTACTATGAAGATGGATTTATGTATCATCTGCTATATAGTAAATCTTATGGTATTTTCTCTGTTAGGGATGGGCTTTGATTTATTTACTGCTGGAGCCCAGAGGGGAGTGTCTCATGGGGGGAGGGTCTCCTTGCCCTACCAGGGCCCCTCCCGGGCAGCGCTTTAGAGTGATCTTCGAGCCCAAGGGAGAGCACTGAGTTGAGGTGCAGCTCCCGGGACCGTTTGGGTTTTGCCACTCCTTGTGGCGGGGAACGGTTCGGGCCACCTGGAAGGGGAACTGGGTGGATTTTTTATTTGCTAATTCCTCTGGGTTGAGGATGGGATTTTTGAAGGGGGTGGCGGTATTGCTTGCTTTTGCTATTGTTTAGCTTCTTTCCTCTGTATAATTGAATGGTGGGGGGGGAGGTGGACGGGTATGGTTTGGAATATATAAGATTCTTGTTTGTCCTTTATACTTGTAGCAATGGTATCCAACTGTCTGGTTCCGGGGTGGGGCGGAGGCGGATGGCATTTGGGGCTGGGGTTAGGAGGGAGTGTTCTCAGCTGGAGTATTGTGCAAGTGGGTGCTTTTGAAATTCCCGATCCCCATGGGCTTTGTAGGTTGGGGCGGAGGAGACCTGATACCTCTGAGGAGGGTGTTTGTGGTTAAGGCTAAGCCATGAGGGCGGTAACCTTCCCTGGGTTTGTCTTCAGGAAGATAGAGGGTCCCTTGGGGGGGGTATACTGGGGTAGAACCTTAAATGGGTAGCTTGGGACATGAGGGGATGGTTAGGGGGAATGTGAAGCTGGGGGAAGTAAAAGGGTCTTTTTAGGGGGGTGAGCCTGACTACCGCAGGAAGTCTTCCAGCCTATGCCTAGGCTGGGTTTCTTGGGAGAGGGTAGTATTTTGGGGATGGGGGAAGGGTTGGGGGAGGCGGTTGGGGAGAGGGGGGTAGATACTTGTATAGCTATAAGGGAACAGACAGGAATTGGGGACTGGGTAGGATGGGGAGGGGTAGAGCTGGAGTGGAACCGCATATCACAAGGGAGATTGGTGTTTGGGAACTTAGGGATATCTGGAGGATGGCCGCAGGCTGGGACGGCCGCCCTCCCATTGGTTGGCACTTATCTATGGGTAGGTACCGAACTTTGTCTTGAGTCCTGAAGATCGTATCTTGGAATGTGTGTGGGATAGGAAATCCTGTCAAGAGATATAAAGTGTTACAGGCCCTGGCCCGCTTCCGTTGTGACGTGGCTATGTTACAAGAAACCCACCAAACTGCAGTAGAACATAACAAATTGCAACTAGATTGGGTGGAGCAAGTCTGGGGCGCCCCGGCCACTGGGAAAAAGGGTGGGGTAGTCATTCTGGTCCACAAGCGACTTCGCTTTGAGGTGTTGCGGGAGTATGCTGACCCGGACGGTCGGTACTTTTTGCTATATGGTACAGTGGATGGGAAGCCTGTTATTCTTGGGACGTGTTATAGTCCAAATGTATTGGATAGGGCACTCTATGCTCGATTGGCCTCTAGGATTGAGCAGTGGCCGGATGCTCCTTTGGTGTTGGCAGGCGATTTGAAATGGGGTCCTCGATATCGACTTAGATACTATGACGGGGGCGGGGGA
Organism: Ichthyophis bannanicus; assembly: GCA_033557465.1. NCBI lineage: Eukaryota > Metazoa > Chordata > Amphibia > Gymnophiona > Ichthyophiidae > Ichthyophis > Ichthyophis bannanicus. Next base: position 466,377,444 of record CM066037.1, on the reverse strand, counting down.
GAGATCCTGGGTGCAGACTACTAAGGCGTTGCAGGCCCTACGCAAGCGATTGGAATTAGTAGATCCTTGGCGTTTGTTGCATCCTATGGAACACGATTTTACTCACCAATCCCGCGCCCATGGCTCACATGCTCGGATAGATTATACTCTAATTTCAGAGCGGCTTTTTGCACAAGTGGAAGAGGCCCAAATTGGCCCAATGGAAATTTCCGACCATGCCCCCATTTGGGTGAGTTTTACTTGGGGAACCCGGGCCCCGCAAACGCAGACTTGGCGATTCCCCATGGATTTATATCGTGATGAGGCCTTTCACGGTTATCTCAAACAGTGCTGGTTGGACTTTCGGAAAAATCATGAGCAGCAGGCGGTTGACCCGGAGCTGCTGTGGGAAACAGCGAAAGTGGTATTGCGGGGTGATATTATAGCTTACGCAGCGCGGAAACTGAAAATGTTGGCTTCACAGATTGTTCAATTGGAAAAACAGACCGCGAAAGAACGGAGGAGGTGTGCAAGTGATCCCACCCCGGTAAACAGAAAAAGATTATGGGAAGCCCAGGTGGCTCTTAATGAGCTATTGCACCAGCGAGCTAAAAAATCTCATTTGTATTATCGATACCAGTTATATCGATTTGGTGATAAACCTGGGAAACGTCTCGCGAGATGTCTTCGGGGAAGTAGGGGGACTCGCTCGATAGTGGCCGTACGGGACAAGCGGGGACAGTTACGAAAGGAGAGTTGGGAGATAGCACACGTGTTTCGAACATATTTTCAGAATTTCTATGCTAGGAGGCCGGGGTCCCAGGTGGATATGATCAACTATCTTCAGGATATACAACTCCCCAGGGTGACTGCTGACCAGCGGGCACGCTTCGATTTACCAGTGATGGTGGAAGAGGTGTTTAGGGTGATCCAGGGTGCCAACTGCTGTCCTGCTCCAGGCCCTGATGGTTTTGGGGCAGAATTCTACAAGCTGTTAGGAGAGCAGGTGTCTCCGGCCCTAGTGGAAATGTATCACAGACGGCTTGATCAGGGCACATTTACCTGGGGAAAAAATCACGCACACATCACTCTGATCCCTAAGCCCGGAAAGGATCCCGCTCTAACTACTTCCTATCTGCCCATCTCCCTAATAAATTTCGATTTGAAAGTGTTAGCTAAAATTTTGGCGGAACGATTGGCAGCAGTGCTGGGTGCGCTGGTACATGAGTCGCAGGTGGGGTTTGTCAAAGGCCGTTACGCAGTCCGGAACTTGCGTAAAATACTGGCATCGCTTGAATGGGTTAGAGAGAGAGAGTTACAATCTTTGTTAAGTTTCGACGCCGAGAAGGCATTTGATCAGGTTCACTGGGATTATTTGCAATTTCTCTTGCCCCAATATGGTATTGGGATGATGTTTTGTAAAACCGTGGAGTTATTGTATGCGGGTCCTACAGCAGACATTTTCTGTAATGGCGTGCTCTCGGATTCGTTTCCGTTGGAGAGGGGTATGCGCCAGGGCTGTCCCCTCTCCCCCTTGCTCTTTGTGTTGTCACTGGATCCGTTGGTGCGTAGAATCGAGACCTCTTTGGGTATAAAGGGGGTAAGGCTAGGGGCTCAGGAATTTAAACTGGCGGCTTTTGCTGATGACATGTTAGTGCATGTGCTGTCGCCTCCGCGGTCGCTCGCTAATCTCCTTGAGGAGTTTGTTCTTTTCGGGAGATTTGCGGGATTGCGCATTAATATGGACAAATCTGAGGCTCTGGATGTTGCGGGTTCGTTACGGGGAGCGTGGCGGGGGTTTTCCCTCTTCGTTGGGCGGGGGAGTTTTTTGTGTATTTAGGTATTCTGTTGCCTCGGGATCCTAGGGCGCTTTATAAACTTAATTTTGACTGATTCTTCTCGAAGATACAGGCACAGCTGCAAGCTTGGACCCCCCTCCCGTTATCGTTGTCTGGCAGACTGGCGGCGATAGGGATGGTCATATTTCCAAGGCTGCAATACTGGCTGCAAACATTGCCGGTGTGGTTGCTGCGTTGAGATGTTCAAAAGATAGAAAGGGAGGTCCGGAGGTTTCTCTGGGGTGCAGTGAGGGCCCGGATACCATTGTGTCGGCTGAGGGGCAGCTGGAAAGTGGGCGGGATGGGATTTCCGGATCTGTCACAGTATGCTTTGGCCTGCCAGGCCAGACACGTGGGGGATTGGTTGGGGGAGAGTGATTATTATACGCCTAGGGCCTTTGAAGAGGCTCTTTTGACACCTCATGCGCTCACGGCAGTGGCACATCTCGATGGCGATCTTTTGCCGAGTAGGGTGAAACTTAGTGTCTTGGTGGCCCCACTTCGCCGCACTTGGCAGAGACTTAATAGACTCTGGGGCACCTCTCCGACGGTATCTAGTTGGCTTCCCTTGCAGGGGAACGCTTCCTTTATGCCGGGGACTGACTCTGCTCTATTTAGGCAGTGGAAGGGGCAGGGGATAAAGTGTTTGGGGCATGTAGTTACGCTAGAGGGCTGTTGTAAATCCTTCGCTATGCTTTGTGCAGAATACGAATTGAATCAGGGTACTTCCCTTTTTGCGTACCTCCAAATTCGGCATTATGTTGATTCGCTACCTCGGATGGGGTTACAAGAGGCTCACTCTGCGTGAATTATAGACTTTCTGGCCTTGGGGAAGGATTGTCCGCCTCGGGTAGCGATACTGAAGAGTAGGCTGGATCAATATGGCGCCCCCCTGGACTATTCGGCGGAGGAAGAGGCTTGGGCGCGAGAACTAGGGTGTGAGGTTCCTCCAGGCTTGGTTGGGGTGGCCCTCAGACGGATTGCCCGATTAGTAGAAGGAGCCAGATGGCGGGAGGTACAATTTAAGTGTATCACCCGGGCCCACTTTTCTCCGAGGCGAGCATTGCGAACTGGGCTTACCGATTGTGGGGGTTGCCCTAAGTGCGCCCTGCTTCTGGCGGACTTAGGCCATATGTGGTGGGGTTGTGGGCACGTATTGGGGCTTATTTAGGTACTTTATTGCTACAACCTGTTCGGTGGTCTGGTTTATTGGTTGCTTTGGACTGTCTGGGTCCCTTACAGTTAAGGGAGAGATGGGGCGAATTCTGGTGCGTAAAGCTTGTTTGGTGGGAAAAGGTCCCATCCTTCATAGATGGAGAGAGTCGCTCGCCCCCACATTCTGGGAGTGGCGCAATAGCTTTCACCATCTCATGCTGATGGAATGCAGGGCGGCCAAGGGGACCCTTCAGCGTTGGGCCTCTTTCCTGTTGATATGGATGCCCTACATCCAGAGTCTGGGTCCTAAAGCTCGGAGTGAGGTTTTAGCTATGGGGTAATTGTACACCTTAGTGCTGCCTGGTAGGGGGTGAGAGTTGGATGTTGAGAGGGACAGTGGGCTTGCGATCTCCCTGTGGATGGCAGTTTGGCTCTGGATGGGGGGGAAGGGGGAGGGGGGATGGGGGGGAGGGAGGACGTGGGACTTGGGGGGAGGGGGAAAACGGTCCATATCAATGAAAAGTGATTTCAGAAGATATTCATTGCTGCTGGTGCTTTCTCTTTCTCTCTGTCATTTCTCTCCGTTGCTGGTGGGCTCTTGGGTAGGGATAAGACACCACCCTGCTCAGGAGAATGTCCAGTAGGGGTTGTTAGCTAGTAGAAGCCCTTGGGGGGAGGGAGCAACGGGGGGGGGGGCAGAAAATATGAAAATGTGTAACTATGTTTTTTAAACTGGTTGTAACTTGGATATGCTGTTCAATAAACAGATTTTGGGAAAAAAAAAAAGCCTACGTTGGACCCTGCCATTCCCGCCAATTGGCGCCCAGTAGCTAACCTATCTTTCCCCTCTAAAGTTCTCGAAAAACTCGTTTTCTCTCAGCTTGCCACTCACCTCAATTCCACCCTTTCCCTCCACCCATGCCAATCAGGATTCCTCGCCAACCACAGCACTGAAACTATTTTCCTAGCACTTCTTCTTTCTGGAATCCACCGCTTCCACAACCGTGGTGACCTCTCTCTCGTTGTGTCACTAGACCTCTCCTCCACCTTTGATGTTGTTGATCACCGCACCCTCCTTTCACGCCTGTCTGACTTGGGTATCTATGGTACAGTCTTGGAGTGGTTTCGGTCTTTCCTCTCTTCTCGTACCTTCGCTGTTCACATGGGTCCCAATGCCTCACCCTCACTCCCGATGCAATGTGGGGTACCACAGGGTTCTAACCTTGCTCCCCTACTTTTCAATGTCTTCCTCGCTCCTCTTGCCCTGCTCATTCAACAAACGGGCATTTTCTCTTATATCTACGCTGATGATATTCTTTTAGTCTATCATACTTCCTCCTCTGCTCCCAACCTTTCTCCTCTCAATGACTGCCTTACTCTCGTCGCTTCCTGGTTCAGCCGCAGTTTTCTTCATGTTAATCTGTCTAAATCCTCTGCCATTTGGTTCTCTTTTGGCGCCCCCTCTCCCACTCTGTCACCCACTATGTCTGCTCGCCCTATTCCCCTTGTCTCCACTCTTCGATACCTAGGTGTCACCCTCGACTCCTCCCTTTCTTTTCACCAACACATCTCCTTTGTGGTGTGCGCCTCCTTTTTCCACCTCCGCAAAATTAGATCCATCCGCCCATTCCTTTCTACTTCTGCTATCACTACTCTCGTTCTGTCCCTCGTGATCACTCGTTTAGACTACTGTAATTCTGTTCTTGCTGGTCTCCCCCATTATCAACTTCGCTGTTTCCAGTTCAAAATACTGCCACCCGCCTAATCACCCACTCCCCTGTTAACGCCCACGTCACCCCCTCTCTTCTCTCCCTTCATTGGCTTCCGATCTTTGTCAGATTCATCTGTAAACATCTTACTATCACCCACAAGGTCCTGCATACTAGTACTCCACAATACCTGGCTGACATTATTCACCTTCAACCAGCCCCCAGTCTCCTCCGTTCTGCACACGGCACTCGTCTTTTTCTTCCTTCTCCATCCCAGACCCACCTTGAGCTCACCCGTCATTCTGCCTTTTTTCTTCCTCAGCCCTGCCCTCTGGAACTCTCTCCCGCACTCCCTCTGCATGGACCTTCTTTCCCTCGGTTCAAGACACTCCTTAAAGCTCACCTTTTTTGTCAGGCCTGTGACCTTCCTGCTCCTGCTGATGGCTTGGACTCTTCCCCGTCGGGCCCTCCCCCCCACCTCTAGTTTAGTTTAGTGACCCTCTTGCCTAATCACTTGACAGCTCCCTGCCCCTTGCCCTGTATCTCTGCTTCTTCCATGTTGCATCTCACTTCTCTCCTACTTTTTGCTTCTTTTTCTCTCTTACTTTCCTGTCTATCAATGGCGTTCCTTTCTCCCCTTTTATTTCCTGTAGCCAATGGATTATTGTATTGTACATCGTCCTGATGCTTCGGCAAGGGCTGTATATCAAATTTTGCAAATAAAGATAAATCCACTGCTTACCAATTGGACAAGCAGCATGGAATCTGTATACCTTTTACGAACCTGACAGGTGCTTCTAACCTAGATTGGCCACTGTTGGAAACAAGATACTGAACTTGATGGACCTTTGGTCTGACCCAGTACTGCATATCTTATGTTCTTACGGAACTCTCAAAATAAGGAGCATAAATCCTTTGAATGTGAGGCACTTTGTTTTCAAAGCCCCTTCTCCTCACAAGGGAAGTGCAAATAAAGCCATTAGATATCGATAGCTGTATAATTTGATTATAAACATGTGGGATTTTTTAAAATAGTTCTAAGGCTCATTGGGAAATAAGTAACTTGCCTCTTGTTTTCACAGTTCTGCCTAGTATGTCCATAGCAAGTGATGCCAATATGGAGGAGATCTCCCTGGATGATGAAGACAGAGACTGCCTTGAATATAGAGTGCTGATGGTCTTTGCCCAGCGGAACTTATCTGTCAGCAAATACGAGGAGCTGATGAACCTGGAGAGGCAAAGTCTTACTGGCGGCATACGACCAGAGTCTCAAGGGGCTACCTCTCGACATGCACAGAGGAAGGAAGCCAATGGACACAAAGGAGGTGAGGACACACAAATCAAGAGAGGTAGTGCCAAAACCAAAAGGAAGAAACTCAGCTGGAGGCGACGGCTGGTTCTCAACTGTCTCCAAGGAGCCGAGCCAGAGGAGCCTAGTAGGGTGGGACTAGAAAAAGTACAGATCTCGGATTCTGCTCATACTGGAGGTTGGTGGCTCCCTGCAGTGATCTATCCATTCTCTTTCTCCCATTTCTCTTCTTTTTCCCTCCTTTATGAAAGCAGAGTTTGGAATTTTTTTGCAGCACCCTCTAGTGGTGAGTCACTATGCAAAAAAGGAATCCTTTGGGTTACTTCAGAGGTTCCCAACTCCAGTCCTGGAGGGCAAAACACCATTCAGATTTTCAGGCTGTCCCTAATGAATATGCATGAGATGCATTTGAATACAATGGGGACAGTGCATGCAAATGCATCTCATGCATATTTATTAGGGACAGCCTGAAAATCTGAATGGTGTTTGGCCCTCCAGGACTGGAGTTGGGAACCTCCTGGGTTACTTGTATTTGACAAATCCTGGATTGTGAAGTCCCGTCTGCTCAGTTTGTGCATTGTTTACACAGAGAATAGTGAGAAGATGAGGCCCATATGCAAATAGCGAGCCATTGTCTTACTATAGAGTGAGGTTATGTAAAACACATTGCAATATTACTAGGGATCTTCAATTACTTTTATTTTTTAAATTTGAATTTAACTTGTAATGTCAAAGTGACAAAAATTCAGTGGGGAAAAAATTGCTAATTTCTGAGTAAAGATCAGAATTTTATTTTGAAGAGCGAAAATATATTAAGCAGATTAAGCCGCCCTTACTTGCTCCATCTTTCCCTAGCTTCCACTTTTCACTTTCACCCCCTCCATTCCATAACTGTCATTGTTCAGTCTTCCAACCTTCCACAGACCTTGCTCCTTGTTTTGTCTATCTTTGACATTTTCTGCTAACTTGTGGGTAGTTCTCAATAACTTTGACCTACATGGTGCCAGTACCCCCACACCTTTCTCCAGTAATCATAAGAACAGCACAAGATTATGAGTACCACATGGCTGAAATTTCCCAAAAACCATGTGGAGCCGAGAGTTGGCTCCACAAAGCTGCTACATGACATGCTGTATTTCCTTCCTTCTCCCAAAACGGACTGCTACAGCTGGAAATAGATCTGCACTTGTAAGTATTTATTTTCTGGAATGTATTCTAAATCTTGGGCAAAAGGGGAATTCTTTGTGTTAAAGCTGATAAATCTGTGTATTTTAGATTTCATTGTTTTTGCTGAGCCAGTCAGGTCTTAGTACCACCAGATAGCTTTTCATTTAAATCAAATCAGAGCATAGCTTAGCATAGAAAGTAAAATAGAGTAAATAGTCACTGAAATAAATTTTTCTAGAGAGCTTTTTATTTAAATCAAATCAGAGTATAGATTAGCATACAAGTAGAATAAATAGTCTCTGAGTAGAAAGAAATAAACTTGTTTCTAGTGACCTTCTAGTTAGGAGGCCAAAGATCCGTGAAGTTGCCTTAGATAGGTATTAAAGTCAAGTGACAGATCAAAGGGGCCATTTGAAAGGCCCCCCTCTATCAAACCAAGGGCTGTGTGAACCACACAGGAAATTGGTAATACTTTATCTTAGAAGCACAGGTTTGGGCACTGTGTAGCAAGCCAGCTTTATTCTCTTTCCCCTCCCACTCACCCCAGCGATAATCTTTGTTTTATAGGCTCTTAAACCTATTAAAGGGAAGGAGGTGCCCATGTTCACTTTCAAGTGCGGCTGGTTTTCCTCATCAGGAATACATTAATTAAGGATCTGAGATTAATTTAATCTTGAGGTGAACAAAGTCCATTAAACACATTAGATATAGTTGTTTTAGCATAAGTATCCCTATCAAATCTAAGTAAACCTCTTAAATACCTAAACAAAATCTTAAAACTAAGATACAGACAGCAGTCCAGCAGCGAGATTTATTTTATTTATTTAAATTCTCTTTTATACCGCGCTATTTGGCATCAGTGCGGTTTACATGAAACAGAACTTCACCAGAACATCAAGCTGTTCTGTGTTTACAGAGAACAGGTACTCGAAACTTGGATAAAATAGGGGTAACTATTTTACATACAGGCGTTGCAACAGTACATGTCACATAGAGCTCAATGGTTATGGATAGCTTGCTGGGAATGTTGGTGTAGCTACATTCGCTGGGGGTGTCGGCTTGATGCGTTGTTGTCCGGGTAGCATTTGAGGAAGAGGTGATGCTTTAGTGCCTTCCTAAACTGGGTCAAGTTAGTGATTGCCCTGATACTGAGATGGGGGCTTTCCAGTCTTTTGCAAATGAGTCACATGTGTGTGTTTTTTTTTCTTTTCCCAGTTGGTGAAGGGTCTTACGTGTGCACTAGATGCAAGGGGCCCTTTGCCCTCAGGCAATAAGTCCGATCTCTGGAGGCTAAAGTAGCAGACTTTGAGGACATAAGGAAGACAGAGGTATATAGACGAGACGTACAGGGACATAGTACTGAAGTCCCACCACTAGTCTGGCAGCCTCCCTGTTGCCATGGAGGAGAGAGGCTAAGTGACAGGAGAGCATCCCCCTGTCCTCCAGGGGATGTAAATCCCTCTCACACCAAGGAGATTTCTCAAAGGCCATATGCCCATGAGGGAAGGGTTAGAACAGCCATTATAGTTGGTGATTTGATCATTAGGTATGTAGATGGGTGGCTGATAGACGTGAGGATCATCTGGTAACATACCTGCCTGGTGCGAAGGTAGCGGACCTCACACGCAACCTAGACAAGGTTTTAGATAGCACTGGGGAGGAGTCTGCGCTATTGGTACATGGTGGTACCAATGACATAGGAAAGTTATGGTAGGGAGGTTCTGGAGGCCAAATCTAGTCTTTTAGATAGGAAGTTGAAATCCAGAACTTCCAGGGTAGCATTCTCAGAAATGCTTCCTGTTCCAAGCACAGGACTCAAAAGGCAGGCAGAGCTCCAGAGTTTCAATGCGTGGATGAGATGATGGTGGAAGGAAGAGGGTTTTGGATTTGTTAGGAACTGGGCAACATTCTGGGGAAAGGAGGGGCTTTTCCGAAGGGATGGGCTCCACCTTAACCAGGATGAAACCAACCTGCTGGCCTTAACCTTTAAAAATGAGAGAGAGAACTTTTAAACTAGATAAGAGGGGAAAGCCGACAGTCAGCCAAGAGCGCATGGTTCGGAACAATATATCCTTGGATACTAGCAAAAGATTGAAGTTAGGGCATATTGACAGAGAGATTCTAATAAAGACAAAAGTAACCCAAATACTCTTAAGTACAGAGCAGAAAGAGCTTAAAGTTTCCAAATTACCCCTGTTTTCCGATAATCAGACTAATATGAATAAAATACAACCACTAAAATGCTTGTGTACAAATGCTAGAAGCCTAAAAAATAAGATGGGAGAGTTAGAATATATAGCACTAAATGAGAGGTTAGATATGATTGGTACCTCAGAGATATGGTGGAAAGAGGACAGCCAGTGGGACACTGCAATACCTGGCTACAAATTATATGGCAATGATAGAATAGATCAAATTGGTGGAGGGGTTGAACTCTGTTAGAGAGGACATTGAGTCACACAGAATTTAAGTTTTTTGCAGGAAACAAAATGCACTCTAGAATCTCTATGGATTGAGATTCCATGTAAAAAGGAGAAGGAAATGGAAGTGGGGGTGTACTATCAACCGCCTGGCCAGAATGAACAAATGGATGATGAAATGCTTAAAGAAATCAGGGAGGCTAACAAAAGTTACAACACAGTAATAATAATGGGTGGTTTCAATTATCCCAGTATTGATTGGGTCAGCGTCACAGCAGGACATGCCAGGGAGAGTTTTTCTAGATGAAATAAATGACTGCTTCTTGGAGCAGCTGGTTCATGAACTAACTAGAGGGGAAGCCATTTTGGACCTAATCCTTAGTGGAACACAAGATCTGGTGCAAGAGATAAGGGTGTTGGGATCATTTGGCAATAGTGATCATAGCATGATCGCATTTGATTTAATAAATGGAGGATCAGTAACTGGTTAAAAGATAAAAAGAAGAGGGTAGGGTTAAATGGTCAATGGAGAAAGGTGAATAGTGGAGTACCACAGGGATCTGTGCTGGGTCTGCTGCTTTTTAACATATTCTTAAATTACCTGGAAATGGGAATTATGAGTGAGGTAATCAAATCTGCAGATGACACAAAATTATTCAAAGTTGTTAAAACCCAAAAGGATTGTGAAAAATTGCAAGAGAACCTTGATAAATTGGAAGACTGGACATTCAAATGGCAGATGAAATTTAATGTGGACAAGTGCAAAGTTATGCACTTAGAAAAGAGCAACCCAAACTGGTTACACAATGCAAGGTTCCAGTTTAGAAACCACCACCCAGGAAAAAGATTTAGGCGTCGTCATGGATAACACATTGAAACTCTCTGCCCACTGTACAGTGGCAGCCAAGAAGGCTAATAGAATGCTAGGAATCATAAGGCAAGGAATAGAGAATAAAACAAAAAATATTTATAATGCCTCTGTATCATTCCATGGTGTGACTGCACCTTGAATATTGTGTGCAATTCTGGTTACTGTATCTTCAAAAGGATATAGCGGAATTAGAAAAGGTACAGAGAAGAGCCACCAAAATGTTAAAGGGGATTGAAAGATACCCTTATGAGGAGAGACTAAAAAGGTTAGGGCTCTTCAACCTGGAAAGGAGACGGCTGAGGGGAGATATGATAGAGGTCTATAAATTAATGAATGGAGTGGAACGGGTAAACATAGATCGATTGTTTATGCCATCAAAAAGTAGAAAGACTAAGGGACATGCAAGAAGCTACTGTGTAACACCTTTTAAGACTAATAAAAATTATTTTTTCACTCAACGTGTAATCAAACTCTGAAATTTGTTACCGGAAGATGTGGTAAAAGCTGTTAGTGTAGCTGGGTTTAAAAAAGGTTTGGACAAGTTCTAGAGGAAAGGTCCATAAACCATTTTAGAAGAGGACCCGGGAAATCTACTGCTTGCCCTAATACAAGCATTATGGAACCTGTTTGTCTTTTTGTGAAACTGCTAGGTACTTGTGACCTAGATTGGCCACTTTTGGAAACAGGATACTGGTCTTGATGGACCTTTGCTCTGACCCAGTATGGCATATCTTATGTTCCCTACTTTCAGCAGTGTGTCCGAGAGTGTTGTTCAAGGCCAGTATTAGACGTTTCAAAACAGTGTATTAGACATCCTAAAATTAGGGTGAAAAATTAGCTTGATTTTTTTTTTTCTTTGTCAAACTCTAGAATGTTACAGATGAAATTATTTTAAAAGGATAAAGGTGAATCCTAAATTTTATAAAAAATGTATAAAGGTAATTTCTGATTCTTTATATGAGACAATAAAATTTGTATAAATCCTAAGAAAATTTTAAACACTGTAGCAGTCATAATCAAAACCTGTTTATCAAATTTTCTTTTCACTTGCTGGTGCCTATACCAGTCCAGTCCATCGATCTTGGTCATTTCTGATCAGAAACCCCGCAGTGGTTTGTTCTGGCATATGTTGCCTGCATCAGGGGTGTGTTATTTCATAATATCCCTAAAGAGCTATAATTCATTTTTTGCTCAAATGGTTTGTATGTTGCGGTCAAACCACTATCTAATGGAGCAGCTCTAGAGAAAATGCACATCTTAATGTTTTGAGATGTGTTCTCACAGTGTAACAGTGCGTACCAGTAACGAGTTTTCAATAAGTAAACTCTGCAGGCCATCGTATGATGTCCTTGAAAGCTCAAGCTCAAGCTCATGCCACAATGGAGTGTCGGTAATCTCTGTCACTTGTACAGGTCCATACAATTTCTGGTACAGTAAAGTCAGCATTTGGTGTACAGGAAAGTCATTAGTTATCTATGTCACAGCTAGATATACCAAAGTGTGCTGCCGTGTTAGCGTATGCTACTGTTAACACATGATTTTAATAAAAAGTTCCCAGTGCATAAAAAGTCCTGGCCAGCTGGATTATCAGCTGCCGGGCACAAGAGGGCAGGGGCGACAGGCAGGGGTGGTTGTGCGGTGGGGTTGGGCCATGGCCGGTCTTAAGAGGGGCCTGGAAGCTTTGGGCCACTCTCTTGCCCCTCTGGTTCGCTCAGAGAAGGACCATGCATTTTCCTTTTTCTCCTGCTTAACACCCCTGCCCTAGGAATTGTTCTACTTACCGGCCTCCAGTTAGGGGCATGGGCACCTGGTTTTGCTGCTTCTGAGATGGTGAGTTCTTGCTTCAGGTCATTATTTATGGCCGGGGGGGGGGGGGGGGGAGGACAGTGCAAGAGGATACATGGCCAGCCATGTGGGGGCCAGGGGTCAAGCCGGAACATGCAGCCCTTGCAAGCCTATGCTCAGTTCTGCAGCTAGGCGAGGCGTGAGAGCTGGAGCAGGAAAGGCTGATTGGGCTGGCATCAGCTCTCACAGTGCTGTTTGCGTTGCCGACTCTTCCCCCCTCCCCCCCTGTAGAGGTGACTCACTGTGGTTAAGGTGAAAAGGGGTAATGTGAACATCCATCTCGTTTGTGGGGGAGGTCAGGCAGCACTCGTGGGGCGCTGCAGACACTGGTGGCAGTACACAGGCTTGGGTTATTTAGTGCCATAGATTTACATCTATATCTATATCTGTATCTATATCTAACCCATGAAACTTTGCTTTCGGACTCGTGCCAGGTTTCCTTTTCTCATGATTCCTTCCATCCATCTGTGGACTTACTTCCGCAGAAAGTTTGCAGATCCAGTCTTGTTTATGAATGCTCTTCTTACTGGGATAGGTTAATTAAAAAAAAAAATTCTCTATCAATGGTTTGGTGTGATGCTATCCTCCAGTGGCTGTAATTGCACATGCCAGTATTGTAGCTCAACACGCTGAGGCAGTGTGCATATGACTGAAGGGTCGCAGGTTTGAGACGTGGCTCTGGATCATGTATCTACAGGGCAGTTCAACATCAATGCAAGGGGCCTTAATATTTTATCAAGTGGGCCTGCTGGGGATATATTTATGGTGCTGATGGGCAACAGATTGATGGCAGGACTCCTGGGTCCAGATGGAGAATAGGTAACTCAGTTGGGACCAGATAAGGGATTTGGATTTTTCAACTGTTTGAGGGAAAGCTGATGGCATACAGTGATCATTTGGTGACTTAAAGCCTGGAAAGAGGCAAGATCTTGGGTTTAATTCTTGGTTTAAAAAAAAAAGGTACAACAGTTCTGTTTGCTTTAGAGGTTATAAATTAACTTAAGAACTTAAGAAATGCCATACTGGGTCAGACCAGGGTCCATCAAGCCCAGAATCCTGTTTCCAACAGTGGCCAATCCAGGTCACAAGTACCTGACCGGTTCCCGAAGGCCACAGGTTCCACTATGCTCGTCCGGGTGTAAGCAGTGGATTTCTCAGGTCCTCTTTAATAATGGTTTATGGACCTTCCCAAACGTTTTTTTAAACCCAGATATACTAACAGTTTTTACTACATGCTTCAGTAACAAATTTCAGTGTTTTGATTGTGTTCCAGGTAAAATGTTTTAGTCTTAAATGGCTTCATTGCGTGTCCTCTAGACTTTTGACTTTTGGATGCCGCAAACAATCGATCTGCGTTGTCCCACTCTACTCCATTCTTTAATTTATAGGCTGCTATCATATCTCCCCTCAGCCTTCTCTTTTCCCAAGTTGAACAGCCCTCACCATTTAAGATTTTCCCCATAGGGGTATCCTTCTATCCCCTTTACCATTTTGGTGAGACTTCCCCATACCTTTTCTAATTCTGCTAAATCCTTTCTAAGATCTGGCACCAGGGTGGCGATACTGCCCCCAGTATAATACCAGCAACTGCACATGGAACTCATGTAAGTCCTGGCACGCCTGTTCGGTCTGTGGAGCTAGTCACTCAGCTTCCATGAGTAGATCCACTAGTAAGGGAAAGCCCCAATGACCCAGCAAAGGATATGGCTCCCTTACATATCAGGCTTGAGAGCATGCATCCGTAGCTGTGGTCCTACCCTCACCAGGTTTGGGTATGCATCATTATCGGATGACCTTGCAGAAGGTTTTCCTATTATATCCTCCGCCCCCACTTCCTTGCACACCATACGCAACTCCCCTTCCTTCCTTCCTTCAGCACCTTCACGTGGTGTGGAGGGGGGGGGAATAAATCGCCAAGGAAAACATCTTGAGAAGTGTGGTGGGTCCGAATCCCCCCCACCACCACACCCCTTTCACAGGTCTGGTGTTGTCCCCTTTGGGAATAGTGCCAAAGAAGGAGCCAGGCAAATCCCATTTGATACCCAACCTGCAATGTCCCAAGGGCAAGTTGGTAGATGATCATATCGATCCTTCTTTGTGTTCTGTGAGATATGCATCTATTGACCAGGCCAACCGGCTAAGGCAGAGATAATCTGTGTTCCGACTATTCTCGGTGCTTCCAGAGTCTGTCATCTACTCAGTTTTCACCTTTGAGGGCGAAGAATGCTATGACAAATGTATGTCCATGGACTGTTCAATTCCTGTGCACATTTTTGAGCAGTTAAGTTCATTCCTGCTTTGACTGGTCAAAGAAATAGCCAGGCCTGGCTCACTTGTTCATTACCTAGATGACTTCCTGTTCGTGGGGGCCAAGTTCGAGGAGTGCAAAAGGATCTTGGACTCCTGCAAGCCTATCGCACAACGGCTTGGAGTACCTCTGGTGACAGAAAAGACCGTGGGATCCACAGGACGCATTCCTCAGAATTGAGCTAGATATGCAAGCCCAAGTGTCTAGACTGGCCATTATGGCTGCCCTGTCTGTCTGAACTCCTCAATCGGCTAACAGGGTGATTACATTCCGCACCAATAATTTGGTGGTGGTCCAAGCAGTACACAAAATGTATGCTAAGGATGGTGGCTCTGCCCCGGGGAAATTGTTATGGTCTTCATTCTGCATAATATCACCTTTAAGGCAGAGCATATTACGGGATTCTACAATAACATTGCTGATGCTCTTTTTCATTGTTCTGTGCCATCAGAATGTCCATTCCAGCAGCAGTCTGGGAGTTTGGACCTCCAAAGTGCGGGAGCTATTGACTGGTTTCCTTGGCCTAACGCACCAGCCAGAAATATTTTGGAAGCCTGGGAGCATTTCTGTGAGTTCCGTAGCCTTAACGGGATCAGGTGCAGTGACTGATGTGTGAAGGGTTCCACTCTCCAATGGATTCTATCATACAAGGGCAGCGGCATGATGAAATGTGCAGTACAGATGCGCCTGGTGGCAGTCACTCTCTTTGCCTGGGCAATGGGGAAAAAGAGCCCTTCGGCCGATTTTTGTCATTGCTAAAGGATGATGGGCGGGGCGGCTGACTGTTGCCATGCTCCGGACTACAGGCACCCGATCACCCATGAGATGTTAAGGAAACCGCTCACTTTCACGGATGGTGGTCTGCTAGGACACCTTTGAGACCCTTCCTTCTTTTCAGATGCACCTTCTCCTTAGCTTTCTCCAGGGCACTAAGGATAGGAGAGCTTCTTTCATCATGTTCCTGGTTCCATAATACTATTGCCGATGTTCGTTCTCGTTTTAAGATGGCAGCATTCCAGGCCAGTGCTTCTAGGGCAGATGCAGTTGACATCCATTCCAGAGAGAGTCTGAGTGTTGGGCCTGCCGAAGTTTGGAGCCTTTTGATGGGTTTCCTGCCAGAGCGTACCAGGCTGACCTACTTGAAGGCCCGGGATCACATCCGGGACTTTTGTGTGTAGGACGGCTTCAGGAAGGGTGACTGTTTTAAGGCCAGCACCATTCTTCGCTGGATATTCTGCTGCAGGGAAAGGGGCAGGAATAAATCTGCGGTAAGAATGCGCTTAACGGCCATCACCCCTTTTGCCAAAGCAATGGAAGAATGGAGCCCTTCAGTAGATTTAGTTATTGCAAGGATAATGAAGGGATGGTTAGCCGAGTGTTGCCACATGCCTGACCACAGACCTGTAGCTCTAAGATGGACCCTAAGAAAAAGGGGGCTAAATTGTCATGGAGACCTCATGTGTCTGGTGTAGTATTTTGAGGATTGTAGATGATTATGCCCGATGGGAGACTAGCAGTGTTGGTCAGTGCGGGCAGAGCACCCCTGTCTTCCGGTTTGCAAGGGTGCGGAAGCTGATCATTGCAGAGGCAGACCTTGAAGTTGGCTAGTATGGCATTCATTCCTTCCGCATTGGGGTAGCTACTATGTAAGCTGGACTTAGCATGACAAGGGAACAAATGCCCGTGTGCGGGTGGCGTTCTGACAGTTATAACCTGTATGTTCACCTGGAAGTTGGGGATTGACGAATGTTGCTGTGACTAACCTGACCTTTTTTGTGTTCTTCTTTCAATGGTTTGCCCTAGGTGTAATTCCCCAGGGAAATGTGAATATGAGGCCATCTTTATTTCCACTGTGTGCAAAGGAGATCCTGGAGCAGACCGCAGGGCTTTAATTTGGGCCTGAATCCTGCAGAAGTATCGATCGTCAGGATGGGATGCGGGGAATGATATGGGACCTGCTGGTTCTATCCCTTTTGCACAGAAGGAGGGTGGCCAGGAGCTCTTGGGTCTTAGTGGTGCATCTGGAGGGGGAACGATTGACCAATACCCACAGTGTCGCATTAACCAGAAGATGCAGCTGGCTGACATTTTCTCTGGGACTGTGGTGATGTGGTCCCATAACATACCACGGAGGTCTAAAAAGGCAAAAAGGTCACACGGGGCAGTAGAGAAAATGAGATGAAAGGCGAATGGATGGTCAATTCACTTCATGGAGGAAATCAAGGGGGGGAGTTGCATTGGGCATGACCGCATTGATGTAAGTTGCCTTGGCTTGTATCGTGCAGCCCGCATACACCTGTCAGATATTGGCATGGATGTTTTCCTGTGTGCAGCCCAGGACATGGTAGAAATGCTGTTGGCCACAGCTGAGTACTGGGTGGGGGGCCCCTAACAAGCAAAGAGTCGCTGTCGGTGGGGTGTGACCAGACGTTAAGGGCCATCAGACAGACATACAGTTGAGTATAGAGGGAGTGGCCACAAGGAAATTGTCCTCCCCCTGAGAGGGTTGACTGATTCGCAGCAGGATCAGCGGATAATGTGCCCCCCCCCACACTGACAGTGGGGGAGGGGAGGAAGGGATACACTTTGTTGCCATATATTAAGTATGCAGCAATCCTGACCTTTCACAGGCCGGGTCAGAGACAGATGAGGAGGATGCTGCTGCGACTGGGGGTATAGTGCATTCTTTAACGGCATGCTGACCCCACACAGCGTATTACGGATAATGTGTATTAGTTTTGACAGCAATAGTTAAGAAGTATTTTCAGGTCAAGGGGCAGGCTTTGGCAAGTACGGGCTGTGCATCTCGAGAATAAGTGTCAGAGAGGTTTAGGGCAATTTAATGTTGTATATACGTTTGAGAATTGTACGCTGAATTTTGGTGTTATGTTTGTTTAAGGTTACGCTGTGGTCAACATTTATCCATTAAACTCTAACTTTTTGTGGCAAAACTGGTCGTCTGTGCATTCTGTCAGCAGCGAGGGATGACTTAAGCAAGGGGACACAAGACAGGCAAAGGGGAGTGGGAGAAGGAGTGAGGGGGCAGTAGCGGAAAGGGGGAAGGGCAGGGAACATGGCCTACGCCTGGATGCCACTTGCCTGGTTGTGGGACCTGCACTGGTAGTGCACCTTATTCTATGTATATAGTTCTCCCATGTTATCCAAGTTTATACTCCTGTTATATGTAATACCGAACAGCCTGTTGTTCTGGTCTTTGTGTTCATCTGTAAACCGCGCTGATTATAAATAGTGCGGTATATAAAAAACTGAAATAAATAAATAAATAAATAAAATAAATCTAGCCCTGTTGTCCTGACCCTCGCAAATGTTGCTTGAATACTTTTTACTCTTCCTGTTGTAGTTTCTCTTTTCAATGCTCATTTGTCCTTAGTTGTTGGTTGGGTGGGGGGGGAGAGAAGATGGCGTTAATGAGATCTGCCTTTGCAATCTGCCATTGAAAATGTTGCCCTGTCATAGGATGTCAGTGTGGTTCTTACCCAGCTGATGAAACCATCCTACTTTGCGTGTTGACTTTTTATCTTGCATGTCTGATTTAGGAAGTCATATCTTCTTGTAGCAACCCATTCTGCCAACAAAAATGGTTCATTCTAGATCCTGTTAACTTACCTGCCTTACATCAAATGCTACAAAATACAAGGTGATGCTTCTTGCACATTCCTTTCCATAAAGACATATTTCCTTAGATTATTCTTGAGTCTACCATTTTTCACCCTTATCTGAGTCCTTATTCCAGATCCTCCTTTCCCACTCCCATATTTATCTAGCTCAGTAACTTGGGCACTGCTGTGTTGACATTCCAAATGAAAAGAACTCTACGAACCCCCTGATAACCTCATCTAAAGAATGAAGACGTGAATTTTGTCTCTCCCCTCTATCCTATGCAGTCCTGTCATTCTCCCTCCTTTCCCAGCTTAGTTATCTTTCCTGTCTTGATTGGAGGAAGAAACTGCTCGTTCCCAAGTCCATGTGGAAATCTTGCAGATGCATGTGCTGAAATATCTTTAACTTTAAACATGAACCAATGAATTTGCTTTGTTTTGGAAGGATTTAGATTTAGATCTGATTTCTATGTGTGTCATAGCTTTTCTCCAAGCATGTATAATTTATTCAAACATACTTGGAATTCTTGTTCCCCAAAGATAGAGACCAAATAGTCCCACTACCTATACGTTTCCTCCTCTTCCTCTTTTTGGGTGGATTTTGTCATCTCTTTGGTATTCAAATGAACTAGGATGTGTTAAAACTGCAGTGGCACAAGACCTGTGTGAAAAATCAGAATTTCAGAGAAACTGGTCAGCCTGCAGCATAAACCTATAACTGTAAATTTGTACAGCAAGTATCACAATAGATTGTTAGGTACCATCAAGCTGATGGAAACTATCCACAAGGTTGCCAGAATTTGACATGTCACAACTATTCCCTGGGTTTTCTTGATAAGTTGCAACCTGAAGGATTAACCATTTTTCTTGCTTCCTCCAATACTTTTTTTCCTTCCTTACCACTAGATAGCACCATTAGCACATGGAAATTGCAACAGTCTCTAGCACACTCTTAAAACTTCCCTCAAATGAATTTGGAATAAAATTATGCGACTGTTAGTCATAGTAACATAGTAAATGACGGCAGATAAATATGAATATGTAGAAATAAAGGGCAGCAAACCTGATGAAGTGAATTTAATTCTTGAAAGCTAGATACAATTGCACTTTAATTAGGCCAGGGGTCTGCAGCCTTTCAGAAGAGAACCCCTTTTCTTTAGTGTGTTTTCTTTTTTCTTTTTTTTCCCCAAACTATTTCAAGAACCACAGTCCTGTTGTAAATTAGGATACCGCATGTAAATCTTCCGTAAATTGCTTGCTCCTCCCCAGCAGAGAGACCCAAGCAATCCAGGGCCAGCATTAAACCATTGGATAAACTGGGCGGTAGCCTAGGACGGCAGGTTCTGTAGGGCAGTGGTATTCAAAGCAAAAGACTAGCCCCTCCCTGCCACACAAATCCATCAGCACATACTTTTACCCTCGAGGAGTGAGGCCATTTTTAAAATAGCCCAACTAGATTGTGAGTGTTTAGTGAAAATTGGGTTTTCAGAGATGAATTTCCCGCCTTACAAACACCCCCATGGAGTTTCAGGACAATCTTGTTGAATCTGTCATCCACGTTCCTATCTTGTCGGCTTGGATAGTCTTAAGGGGCTCCACATTAACCAGGGTGGAACCAGCCTGTTGGTGCTCATGTTTAGAAAGGAGCTATTTTCAAAAGATTCTGGCAAACTGCCGAAGTTTAAAATATCCCAATACAGAGATTGTGATAAAAGTCATAAGTCACCAGAGAAATGATTCCAAACCATGCCATTAATTGTTAGGCAGGTTGTGAATACAAGTTTAAAAATATGCTTTGTTTTCTGTTTGCAAATGCCAGAAGACTTAAAATCTCTTCTGGTTTTTTAAATTTTTAAATTTCTTTATTTAAAAATGTGTTTGCCGTGCATCTCAAGTTTCTGAGCGGCTCCCAGCAAGAGAGGGAGTTGCCACAGGACCTAGGGACTCGAGGGCAGCCGGTGTAATGCCAATCTTTAACAAGCTGAAAGGTGCACGCTTGGCAGTGCATGTCCTTCATTTCCAGAATGAGACATAAGGAAAGTACATGGGGGCCATCAGAGGCACGCGTGTCTGTGTATCGTGGGAAGTGTCCAGGGCAACGGCTTAAGCTGTAATGAGGGCGTCCCTAAGCATAAAGTTTTGCTAAGGGCCTCCCATTATTGCACGCACCCCGTGCCACACAGCAAACTTAACTTTTTGTTAAAGTTTTCAAATATCAAGAATCAAGTGCCAAGCAGGCACTACCTAATGCATAATACAATGTTTCAGAATATAACAATCGCCCCCTTCCCCTACCCATCCCCAGTCTCCTCGGGAAGGTTACACCCTGTCCAAATATTGCATTAACAAAGCCCATCTTATTTTTTCGCAAAACGGTTAACTTTTCCATCAAAAGTACTCTCCGCGCTCTGACGCCACTCCATTAAACTAGGTGGCGACACATACCAGGCAGCCAATATAAAAGCCAGAATGGTAGCTTTCCATTTCCCCCCTCCTCCTCCAAAGCACTAACTGAGGACAGCAAACTTACTTTAGCTTGTTTGCTGAGCTGCTTCTGCTCTTCCCTGTAGCCTGGGAGGTGAAAGCTGCTAGGCCTGTAGTGGAGGTAGTATGGGAAGAAGTTCAAGTAAGTTGCTGCGTACTAGAAGACACGTCACCGTGTGGGTCCCCTTCCTACCCAGGCCCCCCTGTATTGCGGGGGCTGGTTGGGCGGGATTTATGTCACTAGTCGGAGGGTGCGTGTGTGTGTGTGTGTCACAGGGAGTGTTGAGACATATGTACATGTGTTTCTTGGTGACAGTGGCTCTCTACATGTGCATACATCAGGGGCTGTGTGTGTTAGTGTGTTTGTGTTGGAGTAGTGAGTGGGGGTGGCTCTGTCCATTGCTGTGAAGTGGTGGGGGGAGGGGATTTCATGTTTCCACTCTCCTGCACCTACTCCATGCACCTCCCATCCTCTTGCACTATTTCCCATTCCTATTTTTCACTGCTCTCTTCATAAGAGCATAAGAAATGCCATACTGCGTCAAACCAAGGTCCATCAAGCCCAGTATCCTGTTTCCAACAGTGGCCAATCCAGGTTACAAGTATCTGGCAGGTTCATCTTTTTCCTTCTACCCACCTATGCACTTTACTCCCCACTTCCCAACCTTTCGCTCTCTGGTCTTTCACTCCCTTCTCCCCTTCTCCCCTCATGCACTCATCCTGTCTTCTTTCCTCTAACCATGCTCCTTCCATTATGCTCTGCCCCTAGCACAGCTCCTTCTCTTATTCTCCGCCCCTTCCTTCTAATCCCACCCCTTCCTTCACCTGCCTCTTCCCTTAGTTCCACTCCTTTTTTTCACCCCCCCTCCTTTTTCTTCTGGCTGGCAGAACCCAAGGCCTCCTGCTTTTCATGTAGCAGCCTCGAGGACTCCCATTGGCATTTCAGCTGTCCAGAGGCCATACACGTTTGTGCAGAGTCTCCATTGCAAGCAAACTAATACTGTGTGACTTTTAAATACAAGCTCTCTGCCTGCGAGCTTTTAAAGGGGCTTTGGTGTTCATTTTTAAAAGCTAATTCTTTTTCTATATTGCAACAGGGGAATATTTTTTTATGGTGTTTGGTAAAGCGCTGCCTGTTAGAGCTCATTGTTTTCTTTTTCCAGCGTTCCATTCATAGCGAGCTCTTTGAAGCCACTGACCTCATCTGGTGTTAGATCCCTTCCTACCCACCCCAGCTCCCACACACCCCATGTGAGAATTCTTGCTATATAGGGCAACTCTCCAATTAACTACACACAAGGACATAGAACAGCACTGTTAGAATACATAAGAGATTAGCTGCTTTTTCTCTTTAAAGGACAGCTGAGGAAAAGTTAAGGCCTTTAGTAGGTCTCTCTCATTTACTTTAACAGGTGCCCAAAGCTCCACCAACTGAATGATGACTGTCAATATGATTTTTCCCAAAGCTATTGCCCCCATTACAGCTTCTGCCTCTGTCCAGTTGGAGATCCCAATGCCAGTTGAAGGACCAATTCCATGTGCAGGATGTCTTTCAAGTTGAAGTCCTCATGGAACAAGTGGAGGAGCTCAGAGAAGAGGTGGCAAGGCTGGGTTTAAAAAAGGTTTGGACAAGTTCCTGGAGGAAAGGTCCATAAACCATTATTAAGAAGGGACCCAGGATATCAGTGCTTGACCCAGTACAAGCATTGTGGAACCTGTGTCTTTTGGGGAAACTGCTAGGTACTTGTGACCTGGATTGGCCACTGTTGGAAACAGGATACTGGGCTTGATGGACCTTGGTCTGACCCAGTATGGCATATCTCATGTTATGTTCTTATGTAGAAGCATTCAAGACGGTGAGAAGCACATTGATGTGATGCTTCTTGAAACATCCAAGCTCCCCAACAGAGGTGAAGCTGGGATGCTACAGAATGAAGACAGTCTGATATGAGTCACCAGAGCCTGCAGAATCAACAGTCCAATCAATGTTCCCTCTAATTTTCTGTAGGATGTGTACACATAAAATATCAGCTGTGCAGCTTTTGAAGGAAGGTTAAATTTTTGTGCGCCACATAACGACACTCGGAGTTATATACTTTAAAATTTGACTACACATACAGAATACAGTATGTACACCACATTGATTGCACTAGAAAATATTGTAGAACTTGTGAAAACCGTAAATACACAACAAC
This sequence comes from Ichthyophis bannanicus, assembly GCA_033557465.1. Classification (NCBI taxonomy): domain Eukaryota; kingdom Metazoa; phylum Chordata; class Amphibia; order Gymnophiona; family Ichthyophiidae; genus Ichthyophis; species Ichthyophis bannanicus. Next base: position 466,354,544 of record CM066037.1, on the reverse strand, counting down.
TTTTAAATTTTAAGACGTCTGTGTTGTTTTCTATCAGAATCAGAACCATAATTTTTGTGTGCTCTGTTATAAAGTATGTGCGCTCGCTCGGCGAGGTGTGTGCACGCGCACACGCGCACAGCTTAGAGGGAACAGTGAGTCCAATGCCACCAGCCCTTGAATTGAAGAACCAGTATATAGCCCTGGGAGTGGAGGAGGTGAAAACATACCTGGACAGGGAAGAGCCAGAGCTCAAGCCCCCAAAGTTGCGGAATCAGTGACCACAAGGAAGCAAAGGGTAGTGGTGGTTGGTGACTCTCTTCTGAGGGGTACTGAGGTTTCCATCTGCTGACCAGACTTGATGTCCAGAGAAGTATGCTGTCTGCTAGGTGCCAAAATCCAAGATGTTATGGAGAGTTTGCTGAGACTCATCAGGCCTACTTAACTATTATCCAATGTTGCTCATCCATGTCAGCACAAACGATACTGCTAGATGTCCCTCCACGCATATCAAGTGACTTCATAGCTCTTGGACAGAGGGTGAAGCAGATAGGTGTGCAGGTGTGTTCTCTTCAATCCTCCCTATTGAGAGTAAAGGTCGAGGCAGAGAAGCACGCATTGTGGAGATGAATACATGGCTGGGTGGATGGTGTCTTTGAGACCATTTTGGTTTTACTGGACCATGGATGATTTTGAAAAGGTTGCAGAGCAGAGATGGTGTCTAGCTGTCCAAGAAGGGTTAAAGTGTCTTCCTCAGCAGACTGGCTAACCTACTGAAGAGGGCTTTAAACTAGATTCATTGGGGATGGGTGAAGAAAGCCCCCAGGTATATAAAACATTAAATACCTTTTGTAGAAATGGCTAATGGGGGCAACATCCGGAAAGTAGTGTGTATAAATGCTCGTAGCATGGGAAATAAGATCCAGATGTTTAGGCCTTTATAGAAGAGGCTGACTTGGATTTAGTGGTGGTTATGGAGACATAGTTCACAGACAACCATGAATGGGATGAAATTATACCAGGCTATACTTTATTCAGGAAGGGCAGGGTAGGAAGAAGGGGAGGAGGAGTGGCACGATATGTAAAAACAAAATAATATTAAAGCTATAGAATTGCAGGGCTTAAAAGGGAATGAAGAGGCACTGAGGGTTAAACTAGAAAGAGGTTAAGGGAAATCCATTTGCAGTGATGTGATATACAGCTCTTCCTCACAGGGAAAAGTGGACAGGGATTTAATAGAAGACGTACGCAATATTGCCATGAAATGAGAAGTGCTACTGATTTCAATATTCTGGATGTTGATTGCCACATCCCTGCAGCGGTGTCATCTAGAAATAAGGAGATCCTAGATTCTCTACAGGGAAAACTATTCAGACAACTGGCAACAGAATCAACACATGAAGGGGCCATACTTGACTTGGTGCTTACCAATGGGAAAAGTGTTTCTGATGTCATTGTGGGAGATCATCTTGCATCCAGTGATCACCAGATGGTGTGGTTCAGTATTAGGACTAGGGCTGATAAAAATCCATTCAAAAGTGAGGGTCTTAGACTTTAGGTAAACCAACTTTGCCAAGATGGGACAATACCTCAAGGAGTCATTAGCGGGATGGGAACAGCTGGGGATATAGAAATGAAATAGGCAAAACTGAAAGGGGACATTTTAAAGGCAACAGACCTTTTTGCTAGAAAGGTAAATAAATGTAAAAGGATAAGGAGGCCACTATGCTTCTCAAAAGAAGTAACTGAAAAGGTGAATAAAAAGAGGGAGGCCTTCATGAAATACAAGGGATCACAGAGAGAGGAAGACAGAGATTGTTACCGGAGGATGTAGTAAAAGCTGTTAGTGTAGCTGGGCTTAAAAAAAGGTTTGGGGGAGTGGTTTAATCTAAGATGGCTGCTGGAGTGTGAGCTGTGTAACATCGATGCCAAAGCGTAAGGGCAAGATGAGGGTGTTCCCGCCCGAGCCTCTAATCGGCCCTATGGATCGGTTTGTTTAGCTGTCGGAGGAGATGGTGTGGGAGATTCGAGCAGGCGGAGGAGAACAGCGTGAGGAGGCTGTTTCTCCGGTGTGCCTGGATTCTACACTCTCTCCCGAGGCGAGATCTCCGCCGTCGTGGGCTGTCCCTGCTAGAGCGTGAAGCCAAAGAGTTGGAAGGTGGGAGTTCGAGTATTGCTGCCAGTGAGGTGAACGCGGTGGATGGCTCATCTCAGTTAGGGCAGCAAACTCCAGGTGACGGAAGCATAAGTGTTTCGGCTTCTGTGCCTGAGGTTTCCTTAACTGCTTTAAGGCTGTCTCGCCCCAAGATTATTACTTTGGACACTATATGGGACGCTATCACTTGACTATCAGAAGCAGTTACTTCTCAAACTGCTGGGACTTTGGCGAGGGTGACTTAGGTTGAGGAAAGCTTTCAGACATATAGTAATGAAGTGGACCAACTTAAAAGCAAGGTTGGAGAGTATCATCAAAAACTGAATTCTGTTTCTGATTCTACTATTGCTCTTATGAAGGATAATGTTATGTCGTGTGCCAAAATTGAAGGACTAGAGAATTCTGCTCAAGTTTCAAATTTGAGAGTATTGAATTTTTCTATGCTACCAGGAACAGCACCGTTGGATCTGTTTAAAAAGTATTTGGTGGATATGCTATTAGTGCCTCAAGATCTAATGCCACCAATTTCGAAGGACTTCTATCTTCCTTTGGCTAAAAAAGAGCTGGGTTCTGTCAGTGAGGATTTTGTCTCAGATGTTTTGAATATTTCTGATTTACTATCCTTCCCAACTTTAGGTTCTGTTAAAGTATCAACTCTGTTAGTGTTTCTTGCTTTAGTTACAGACAGAGTGGTTGCTTAAACTTTTCTATAAAAAAATGTCTCTCCTTGTTTTATGGGGTTAAGATATCCGTTTCCTGATATATCAAGAGATACACAAAAAAGACGCAGCAATTTCTTTTGTTAAAAAACGGTGTTTTGCAGATTGGGGGATCCTATTTGCGTTTTCCCTGTAAATGTGTAGTAGTGTTTAATTCACAGAGATTTATTTTTTATCAGCCTGAAGCTTTATCCACAGTTATTAGTGCTAGGTTGCCCCCTGTCTTATCCCCTGCTGAGGTGTGAAGTGATCTTGCTGTAAAATTGTATCTACTTCCTAATTCTACTGCCTTCTTTTTCTAATTTTAGGTTTGATATTACTTGTATTACATTGTCGGTTTCCTCTGCCACTGTGTGTTTTTTCTTTACCTCTCCTCCCTCACATGTGGACTATAGATAAATCAATGTTAGTATATATTTGATTTTCCTTTTTCTTTGTTGATGGACAATATTCTGGATGGTTTATCTTTGCTATACAAGCTTGTTTGCTTGATTGAATTGTAAAATTTATAAAGAAATAAATTAAATTCAAAATTAATAAAAAAAAAAGGTTTGGACAAGTTTCTGGAAGAAAGGTCCATAAACTATTATTAAAAGGAACCCAGGATATTGCTGCTTGACCCAGTACAAGCATTGAGGAAACTGTATCTTTTAGGGAGACTGCTAGGTACTTATGACCTAGATTGGCCACTGTTGGAAGCAGGATACTGGGCTTGATGGACCTTGGTGTGACCCAGTATGGCATATCTTATGTTCTTATCTATATTTGGAAAAACTTAGAGAAGCTAGCAAAGTAGTCAGGAAAGCAAAGATACAACAATAAGAAATAGCCAGTGCAATAAAATAGGGATATAAGACATTTTTCAGATATGTTAGTAAGAGGAGGAAGAGCGAAAGTGGTATTGTCAGACTCAAAGGTGAAGGAGAGGGATATGTAGAAGCTGATGAGGATAAGGCGGAATTGCTTAACAAATATTTTGGTTCTGTGTTCGTAGATAAAGGTGCCAGGAGCAGGACTGCAGAAAACACCCACAAATAGGAACAGAAGTGACGGGGATCTTGAACGATTTTCAGAAACTTGGGTTTGCGAGAAAGTAGCTAAACTAAACGTAGACAAAGCAATGGGATCGGATAGGATACATCCGAGAATATTGAAGAAAATTGGGGATGTTCTAGTGGCTCCATTGACTGTCCTTTTCAATGCGTCTTTGGAGTCGGAAGTGGGCCTAGAGGACTGGTGAAAGGCACATGTGGTCCTTTCACACAAAAGTGGAAGTAAGGATGAGGTTGAAAACTACAGGTCAGTTAGTCTAACCTCTGTGGTGAGTAAATTATTGGAAACGCTGCTAAAAGAGAGAATAGTGAGGTTTTTGGAGTCCAATGTATGCAGGATCCGAAGTAGCATGGGTTTACCAGAGGCAGGTCTTGTCAGACAAATCTGGTTGATTTCTTTGACTGGATGACCAGTGATTTGGACTGAGGGAGAGCCCTAGATGTGGTGTACTTAGATTTCAGTAAAATCTTTGATACCGTTCCACGCAAGTGACTTATAAACAGAGTACCCTAAGGATGGACCCTAAAGTGACTAACTGAGTAAAATATTTGTTGAGTGGAAGGCGACAAAGTTTACAGGTTAATGGAGCTCACTCTGAGGAGAAGGAGGTTACCAGTGGTGTGCCACAGGAATATGTCCTTGGGCTGATTCTTTTTTAACATGTTTGTAAGTGATACTGTGAAAGGGCTATCAGGTAAGGTTTGCCTCCTTGCATGTGATACCAAAATCTGCATTAGAGCAGACATCCAGGAAGGTGTAGATAACCTGAGGAGGGATCTAGCGAAGCTTGAAGAATGGTCGAGAATTTGGCAACTGAGATTTAACACTAAAAAATAAAAGGTCATATATTTGGCCTGCAAAAATCCAAAGGAGTAGTACAGTATAGAGGGGCAAAGTGCTTCTGTCCACGAAAGAAGAGCAGGATCTAGGGGTGATTGTTTCTGATCTTAAGTTGGCTAAACAGGTAGACAATGCGGATGGCAAAAACCAGAAGGATGCGTGGGTGCATAGTGAGAGGAATGGCTAGCAGGAAGAAAGAGGTGATAGTGTCTCTGTATAAGTCTCTGAGACCTCATTTGGAGTATTGTGTGCAATTCTGGAGACCACACCTTCAAAAAGATATAAACAGGATGGAGTCTGTGCAGAGGGTGGCTATCAAAATGGTCAGTGGACTTCGTCATAAGGCATATGGGGACAAACCTAAAGATCTTAATATGTATACTCTGGAGGAAATGTGTGAGAGGGGAGATATACAGATGTTTAAATACATCCATAGCATAAATGCACAGGTGGAGAGTCTCCTTTCAATTGAAAGAAAGCTCTACAGCAAGGGGTCATAGGATGAAGGTGAAGGTGAAGGTTATTAGACTCGGGAGTAATTTGCAGAAATATTTCTTTACAGAACGATCGGTAAATGTATGGAATAGTCTCCCAGTGGAGGCAGTAGAGACAAAAACTGAAAACTTGGGACGAAGATAGAAAATCTCTAAAGGGAAAAAAAGGGATTATAGAGCTTAGTAGTTTGGTATGAAAGAACAGAGTAAATAGGCCATATGGTCTTATCTGCTGTCATGTTTCTGTATGTTAAGGATGGCATAGAGTCAAACAGGATAAAAGTTGTACAGTGAGCAAAATACAATGTGGAATCTTTATGGCTAGAAATTTCATATGTCAGGGGTGGGCAGTTCCGGTCCTGGAGGGCTGCAGACCAGTCAGGTTTTCATGATGTCCCTAATGAATATTCATGAGATCTATTTGCATCCACTGCCTTCCATTGTATGGAAATAGGTCCATGAATATTCATTAGGGACATCATGAAAACCTGACTGGTCTGTGGCCCTTCAGGACCGGAATTGCCCACCCCTGCCATATGTGATGGGGATGATTATAGTAATGGGGCTTGAAGGAGACCAAGAGGGTTGCCACTGCTGGGAAGAAATGTGCACTTCTAAATACTTATTTACCTCCTGAGAAATTCTCCAAATCTTGGGGTAAAAGAGAATTCTTTGGGTTAAAACAGATAGTCTATGAGTTTTATTAATTGAATTAGGACATAATACTACAAGCCAGCTTTCAATTAAATTAAAGCCAGTTAGGGTTTAGTATAACAAGCCAGGCTTCATTTATCTTAAAGCCAGTTAGCACATATCTTAACAGAGAAACAGAATAGGATAAATATTCTTTGAGTATATATAGAGAGAGGGTTTTTTTACAAAGAGGCCCTCCAGTTAAGAGGCAAGAGAACTGTGAAATTGTTTTAAATAGGTAAAGTCAAGTGACAGATCAAAGGGACAACTCGAAAAGCTCCCTCTATCAAACCAAGGGCAGTGTGAATCACCCATAAAATTAAGAGATTTATTTGTATCTGTGCTTCTAAAACAAAAAAGACATCTCTCCTACCTATTCCAGGCATATTCCTTGATTTATAGCCACCTAAACCAGTTAAAGGGAAGGGGGTGATCTTACTCAATTTCAGATTTAACATTATCTTCATCAGAAGGTAATTAGGTCTTAGGAGTAGATTAAGATGTTGCAGTTCACCTTGAGGTGAACACTTAGTCATTTATACTTATTGGGTATAATTGTATTTCTGCAAGTACTTTACTTAATTTAACAACTTTAAATAACTAAAAAATATCTTTAAATCTAAGATGCAGACAGCAATCCAGCAGAGAGATGGGGGATATCAAGTCTTTTGCACTGAGTGTTACATATATGGTTTTCTCCCAGTTGGTGAGAGGTCTCGTATGCATTAAGTGCAAAGAGCTCTTTGCTGTCAGGGAATGAGTCTGATCTCTGGAGGCTAGAGTAGTGCACTTGGAGGAGGTGAGGCGGACAGAGAGGTGTATAGACAAGATCTATAGGGATGTTGTGGAGAAGTCCCACCTCCAGTTTGGCAGCCTTTCTGCTGCCATGGAGGAGAGAGGTCACATGAAAGGAGATAGTGACCAACCGTCCTGTATTATATGGGACAGCCCCATATTTTAAGGATTTATCCATGGAATCATATTATTTCGGTCGGGATGCCTAAATGCTCCGTATTTTAAAACACATGTCCCACTCCTCCACATTTGTACCAATGGACTTCTCCACTCTATATGTATATCCATCAGAGAAACATATACACATGCATGCACTCTGTTCTTCAGTCACACACACATGCATTCATCCACCCCCCCCCCACTAAAATCAGGTACACACATGCACACTAGCACTTTACAGATGGATTGATTCTGACTGTGTACTGGTGCTGTGCTGTTTCTGCACTCCTCTACTTCAGTGCCCCCAGTTTTTGCTTTTGCTACCAGTTCTTTTTCTCAGTCTACAATAGCTACCTCACACTTTACCCCATTTCTCTTAGATTTCTACCCTTTCTCAGCAACCCCACTGACCCCTACCAAGAAACCCACTTATTCCACTGACTTTCTTCCAGACCCCATGCAGAAAATCAGCTCACCCTTCCTGTGACTAGTGCAGTCTTTCCGTTGGCTGGAACCTACCACTTACTCTCTGCACAGTGAAGAGGGAACATTGGCAAGCTGTAGAGCTAAACTCTTAAAAAAATACCCAGGCAATTTAGAAATCATTCTACTTTACAAAGTTGTAGAATCCTAAAATTTAGATGGTTGACAATCCTAAACTCCTGAGTCCTCGGCACATCTGACAAATTTGGCTTTGCTTCCTCCCCAGGGCCCAGACAACCATCAGTCAGACAAAGCCAGCCAATAGGGAGCAGGGAGAGGTGGGAGCAGTATCTAAGATATAGAAACCTTCCTTTCTCCCTTGTCCATATCACTCTGGAGAATGGTGTATTTTTTTATTTTTTTTTGCTACATATATACAGACCTACAAGAGAAAATATTGGGGTTGTTCAAGCACCCTCAGAACTGGCGCCTATGATCCTGGGGCCAACATCGGTATCGGTATCATGGTCAGTGGGCAGCTGATTTTGTTGATCTGTTGTCTGCGTATGCTCTTAGCTGGGGTGCATGTTTCTATTTCATCTTTAGACTTTATTTTCATTTAAAATGCCAAAAAGCAAGCGTGTGTTTAATGATAAAATGAATACCCATTCATTACAAAACATTCTGGTGATAGCATGGTGTTTTGTAACAAATAATGGTCTCCCTTTTCAATCGCACATGCAGGAAAGGGTGACATTGTTCAGCACCTAAGGACAGACAAACACAAGAGAGCAGATGTAAGTGTTTCTTAAAGTAGAACTGTGACTTTTTAAAAAAAAAAGTCAAACTTTTGATGAGAAAACTCGGTCAATAGCTACAATATGAGGGTAAATGGGCTTATCACTGTGTTGTCCACTACCATTCTTTTCGGTCATCAGACTGTACTTCAAAGTTGCTGAAAAAATGTTTTGATGAAAAATGCATGAACCAAAATGGAAGCAATTGTCTGTAATGTTTTCAAACCTGACTCTATTGATTCCCTCGAGAGACCTTTCTGAGACACGTTTTTTTTTTAACAGTTTTTTGTGATTGCTCAAAGCATGGGAGCATTAAAATGTGCCCTATTTTAGTAAGGTACTTTCTTCCTGAGAAAGGGGTTCAGGTAAACGTTCCTGATATCCATGAAGTTAAAGGAGAAACTTCAGCCATTCCTTCCAAGTGCATTCTTGATACAGTTGAGTCCAATGGACTAAGATCCAAAGTTTTGGCATGGTGTGCTGACAATACCAATTGCAATTTTGGTGGGGCCGCGAGGAGGGGTAGTAACAATATTTTTTTCAAACTGCAATGTAGCCAAATACCTGTCATTTGACATTGAAGTTATTGTTGACAAGATATTCAGACCTTTTCTTTTTTTTTTTGAAACTCTATTTATTAATTCACACCAACACTTATACAACTCAATTCGAATACATACACAGGACTGCAGGCAGGGCTGTCTCTTATCCACCACCTCGGAATCTCCTATTTATACAGTGAGAATTGAAGAATTTAAAGAGATGTGCGACTTTTGTTGAGAGTATCAAAAGCTCCTTGGATACACTAGGTGGCTGGCTTTAGTAACAGCCATAGAGGTTCCAACTAGTGAAATTATATTTTATGAGCCAGGAAAAATGCTCAGTTATCAAAAACCTTTGAGAATGGATTAACAGAAGCTTGGCTGTACTTTTTGCACAGTCAGGCATTGCGTTTCCAAAATGCGACTTTATCATTGAGATTTTTTGAGATTCCATTTTTAGAGGTGGCTGGAGTAATTGGTGACCTTAGAAAAAAGATAGTAACTAGGAAGAATGAAGTGTTTTTTGCCTCTGACAATCAGAAGATAAAAGATCTTGAAGAAGAGGGCAGCATTGATGAATCTGAGTCATCTTTCTACACCACTTGCATTGATTACTTGGATCAGCTGGACCACTCACTTTCAGTAGATTGGGAAACAGTGGACTCTCCTTCAAAAACAACTGGAGTGGTGTGAGCTAGAGTCGTCTTTAAATAAAATGTTTTTTACTACAAGACCCTGCCTAGAGTCAGTAATAATGATACTGAACTGTTTGCGTCCTCTTGTTTTAAGTAATTTGTTTCTGAAGAAAAAGTTCAAGAATGAGAAAAAAACAGGCACCACGGTTGATGAAAAATGGAAGATGGTGTTTGGACACCTCAAAATTAATGAGGTGCCATATGTAAATTTATGCAAGCTGGTTGAATTTTTTTTGTTTGCCAGGTTCCAATACGCCGACTGAAAGATGCTTTTCAATCAACAAAATGTGGCTTATAGAAAAAACCCAACTGCATCTAGAGACTCTCGAATATGTAATGATTGTAAAGTACAATTTTGAGTTGTTGCCCAGACGTTTTTAATTAACTTAGTGGAAATGTTGCTATTTTGAAGAAAATTCACTCTGTAGAGAAGTACAATTAGGCCTGATTGGCACATCTGTAAGTAAAGTTATAAACCTAGCCTACTGATTGAAATTTTGGGTTAAAATTATAATTATAAACGCATTTTTTAAATTTTCCTTAACTCTGAACCCCCTGGCTTGATTGAGTGTCCCATATTTGAACTTAGAAAAGATGTTCAGGTTGAAGGAGAGCATCACCTTGGTATGGCAGGAAATGAGGACCTGTCCTCTAGGTGATGTAGCTAGGATCTGTCCTCTAGGTGATACCCTCTTGCATTGTGAATGTGTCTCTAGGGCCATGTACCCATGAGGGAAGGGTTTGGATGGCCGTTATAGTTGGCAATTCGATTTATTAGGCATGTGATAGTTGGGTCGCCGGTGGATGTGAGGATCGGCTGGTAACATGCCTGCCTGGTGTGAAGGTAGCAGACCTCGTGCACCACCTAGTCAAAGTTTTAGATAGTGATGGGGAGAAGCCTGCTGTCTTGGTACTCTGTTGGTACCAATAACATTGGAAAATGTGGAAGGGAGGTTCTGGAAACCAAATTTAGGCTTTTAGGTAGAAAGCTGGAATCCAGAACTTCCAAGGTAAGATTCTCGGAAATGCTTCCTGTTGGATGCGCAGGACCCAAGAGGTAGGCAGAGCTCCAGAGTCTCAATGCATGGATGAGATGATGGTGCAAGGAAAAGTATTTTGCATTTGTTAGGAACTGGGCAACATTCTGGGGAAGGTGGGGAGCTTTTCTCAGGGGATGTGCTCCATTTTAACCAGGGTGGAACCAGACTGCTGGCATTAATCTTTTAAAAAGGAGAGAGAGAGAAACCTTTAACCTAGATAATGGGGGGACAGCAGACAGTCGTCCAAGAGCACATGTTTTGGAAGGATGTATCCTTGAAGGATACTAGCAAAACAGGGAAGTCAGGACATCCCAATAGAGGTTCCAATAAAGGTAAAAATAATCATTTTTTAAGTAAAAAAAAAAAAAAAATCAGAGTTGAAAGATTCCAAATTAACCCTGTCATCAAATAGCCAGACTGTTAATATTAGCAAAAAATCAAACTTTGAATTGCCTGTATGCAAATTCTAGAAGTCTAAAAAAATAAGATGGGAGAGTTAGAATAGCAATGAATAAAAGGTTAGATATAATTGGCATTTCAGAGACCTGATGGAAGGATGGTAACCAATAGGACACTGTGATACCAGTCTACAAATTATATCACAATGATAGGATAGATCACATTACATAAGAACATAAGATATGCCATACTGAGTCAGACCAAGGTCCATCAAGCCCAGTATCCTGTTTCCAACAGTGGCCAATCTAGGTCATACATACCTAGCAGTTTCCCCAAATGACACAGGTTCCACAATGCTTGTACTGGGTCAAGTATTGATATCCTGGGTCCCTTCTTAATAATGGTTTATGGACTTTTCCTCCAGGAACTTGTCCAACCCTTTTTTAAACCCAGCTACACTAACAGCCTTTACTACATCCTCCGGTAACAAATTCCAGAGTTTGATTACACGTTGAGTGAAAAAAAATTTTCTTTTATTAGTCTTTAAATAGTTTACCCTGTAGCTTCATTGCATGCCCCCTAGTCTGTCTATATTCTGATAACGTAAACAATCGATCTACGTTTACCCGTTCCACTCCGTTCATTAATTTATAGACTTCTATCAAATCTCCCCTCAGCCGTCAGCATTGATGTAGAGGTGGCTCTGTATATTAGAGGGCATAGAGTCAAACGGGATAAAGGTTTTGCAGGAAACAAAATACATTGTAGAATCTCTATGGATAGAAATTCCATGTAAAAAGCGAATGGCAATGGGGATGTACTGCTGTCCACCTGGACAGAATGAACATACAGATGATGAAATTCAAACAGAAATTAAGGAAGCTAGCAGTGTTTACATCAGTTTTATAAGGGAGATTTCAGTTATCCTGGTATTGACCGAGTTGCATCAGAATATCATAGGAAGAGAGTTTCTAGATGAAGTAAATGACTGCATCATGGATGTCCCTGCAGCCTTCAAGTATGCTCTAGTTACACCTCTCCTCAGTAAACCCTCATTAGATCCTACCTATTCTTCTAGCTGTTGACCCATCTCCCTCTTCCCCTTCGTTTCTAAACCATTTGAACGTGTGGTTCACCACCATTGCCTCAACTTTCCTCTCAAGCCCTCCTGGATCCTTTACAGTCTGGCTTTTGTCCTTTTACATTCTATTGAAATGGCTCTTCCCAAAGTCTCCAACGAGTTGTTCCTGGCAAAATCCAAGGGCCTTTACTCAATCCTCATCCTTCTTGACCTTATGCTGCTTTTGACACTGTTGATCACAATCTTCTACTCAATACTTTGTCCTTGCTTGGTTTTAAGGGCTCTTTACTATCCTGGTTCTCTTATCTCTCCCATCACTCTTTCATTGTTCTGGTGGATTCTCCTCTGCTGCTATCCCACTCTTAGTTGGTGTACCCCAAGGATCTGTCTTGGGTCCACTCCTTTTCTCTCTCTATACCCAGTCCCTTGGTGCACTCATCTCTTCCCATGGCTTTTAGTATCATCTTTGTTGATGACTCCCAGATCTACCTCTCTACACCTGAAATCTCTTTGGCAATCCAAGCCCAGATATCTGCCTTCATTTCTGACATTGTTGCTTGGATGCCTCACCGCCTCTTGAAATTGAACATGGCCAAAACTGAGCTGCTTATTTTTCCCCCTCAACCCCCCTCAACCCCCCTCTCCCCTTCCTCCTTTCTCAGTCTGTGGATAACTCTCTACTCATCCCTGTTTCCTCGGCTCGCAACCCTTGGGGTCGTCTTTGACTCCTTTCTCCTCTTCTCCACACACATCCATCTGATAGCTAAAATCTGCCGATTCTTTCTCTATAACATCAACAAACTCCACCCATTCCTTTCTGAACACACTACTAAGACACTTATTCACGCTTTAGTCACCTCCCATTGTGACTATTGTAAACTACTCTTTGCTGGTCTCCCTCTGAACATCTGTCTCCCCTTCAATATGTTCAGCACTCTGCTGCGTGGCTAATCTTCCATCAATCTTGTTATGCTCATATTACCCCTCTTCTCAAGTCACTTCATTGGCTTCTTATCTGTTTCCGCATTCATTTCAAACTTCTCCTACTGACCTATAAGTGCATTCACTCTGCAGTTCCTCACTACCTTTCCTCTTATCTCTCCCTACACGCTTCCTTGGGAGCTCTGCTCTTCTGGCAAATCACTTCTATCTATACCCTTCTCTTCTACTTCTAACTCCAGACCGCTCTTTTCACCTTGCTGCTCCTTATGCAGAGAACAAACTACTTGAGTCTACAGTATATGACAGGTGTCTTCTTTTGCCCTTTTCAAATCCAGGCTGAAATCTCACCTCTTCACTGCCACTTTCAGATCTTGACTCACCTGATCTCCTTTGTGTTCCCTTATTTATTTAGACAGTTTTGTATACCGCCTTATCCTTCAATCAAAGCGGTCACAACACAAGTGGGGGATACATTTAACACGCGGGGATATGAGACACATACACTAATACCTACAGGGAACATGGGCAATGGAGGGTTAAGTGGCTTGCCCAAGACCACAAGGAGCATCTGTGGGACTAGAAACCCCAGTCCTTCCAGCCCAAGGTTGCTGTCCTCTAGTGGGATTTGAACCCCCGACCTTCCGGCCTGAAGTACATTGCCCCAACCACTAGGCTACTCCTCCCTGTAGATATATTCCCCCTAGATATATGCCCCCTAGATATATTCTGTGTCTACAGCTACTGTGTTGTCTGCCTTGATTAGATTGTAAGCTCGGATGAGCAGGGACCATCTTGTAATGCTATACAAATGCTCAGTAGTAGTAGGAACTGACACACGGATTCTATTTTAGACCTACTCCTCATTGGAACACAGGATCTAGTGCGAGAGGTAACTGTTTTCGGGCCGCTTGGCAATAGTGATCATCAGATGGTCGCATTTGATTTAATAAATGGAGGGAGGATAACAAGGAAATTAAATGCTAGCACAGTCAACTTTCAAAAAGAGAACTATAATAAAATGAGGAAAATTGGTTAAGAAAAAACCTAAAAGGAGCAACTGCAAAAATTAAGAGTTTACATCAGGCCTGGGCGTTATTTAAAAATACTATCTTGGAAGCTCACACCAGATGTATTCCATGCTTAAAAAAGGTGGAAGGAAGGCTGTACGACAGCCAGCATGACTTCAAGATGAGGTCAGAAAGGCCATTATAGCTACGAGAAAATCTTTCAGAAAATAGAAAAAAAGGGCCAAATGATGAAAACAGGAAACATAAATGCTGGAAAGTTTAAATGTAAGGCGTTGATAAGGCAGGCAAAGAGAACATTTTGAAGAGAAGCTTGCCATGGAAGCAAATGCACATGATAAAAACTTTTTCCAAGTATATTCATAGCAAAACACCTGTGAGGGAGTCAGTTGGAGAGGTAAAAGGTGCACTGAGAGAGGACAAGGCCATAGTGGAGAGATTGAATTAATCTTTTGTTTCTGTCTTTACTAAAGAAGATGTAGGAAATTTACCAATGCCAGAAATGATATTTATGTCAAAAATTTCTTTATTGAGACAACAAGTGTAAACAATTGACCACAGTATGAACAAATGACATTTCAATGCTAATACAGCGTGGTACTTCTTTCTCAACATATAGTTCCAAAAACAACAGCAAACAAAGGAAATTAGAACTTATCTAGACAAGAATTTGTGTCTCAGCATTTTCTTTTTAAGTCCCCCGCAGTTTCCCAGTACCGCCCTTATCCAGAACTTCAAGAATAACAATAACTCTCTCTAATACATCTTTCCCCAGTTTCCCCCATTCCCTCCTTCCACCCCCTCCCTCCCTCCCAATCCCCACCCTACTCCAAACCCAGTGTCACAAAATGAGAGCATACATCCCAGCATGCCAACCAAGCACACAAATATGAAGGTAGTTCCTAGCATAGCTATCCGAGAGAAAACCACAGCCCTCCTCAGGCATAGGGTCATATAGTAACATCTCCCCTATACATTTAGCACAGCACTCCGATCCTGGGGTGACAAAACATCTATGTACGGTGACCATAGGGCCAGAAATACATCCCAGTGTTTCCCACCTGTTTGTTTGGCTGTTAACTTCTCCATATACATCAACTCTAGTATTGATTTTTCCCACATCACCACTCCAGGAGGGCAGTCCTCAATCCATCTGCTCAGTAAGGCTTTCTTCAGTAATAAAAAGCCTCTCTCCAGGAGTGGCCTATGCTTGGCAGCTATCGACCCGGCACTCCTACTCCAATTATGCAGCAAACATATCTCTTGCTGACAGAACTGCTCTATACCCATCCAATCTTCCATCCTATTACAAGCCTGGGTCCAGAGAGATTGCACCAACGAACAGTCCCAGAATTTGTGCAGTAAAGTTCCTATATCCCTACTACACCATCCACACGCGTCAGACACTCTCTAAGTCCGATTTTAAATGCCCATTTATCAGTGGTATAGGCTCTCCAGAGGAATTTATATTGCAATTCCTGTAAATAGATCCACAATGTTCCTTTTGGCACCATCTCAAAAGCCTCCTGCAAAGTGTCCACCGACGCCCCCTCCAACCCCTCGCTACTCCCATCTTCGAGCTAATTCAGAAAGGAACATCCTGTCTCCCTTGGAACGTATCAGGTTCCTACACTCTTCCTCACTCATATTACTTTCAACCAGTTTCTGCAGTACTACTCAAGGGAGTCCTGCTGCCCCCTGAGCCCCTCCTCCCATAGATAATCCCCCCCATGTAATGCTGCACTTGCAAATAACCATAGAAATCATGCTTGTGAAGCAGATAGCGAGCTTTCAGGGTTTGGAAACTGTCAACAACCTCCCCTCCTGTCATAAATATATCTCCAATGCAAACAATCCCCTTTTTCTCCCATCCTTGGAATAAGTTAGGTGCTGAGAAGCCCGGGGGAAAATCAGGGTTGCCCACCAAAGGAAGCAGAGGCGACCGTCTCCAGATCCACCCAAAACGAAGACATAATAGTCGCCATGCTGCTCGGAGAGCACTGAGATATCCTCCAATTTTCCTCCCCCGTACCACAGTAGATCGGTCAGCATGAAGCATATATAAACAATGATATGGGGCACATGCTGCACTCAGTTGCGGTAGCGGGGCACATCCCCCCCCTCCCCCCCAACAACGCCCATATGTGCCTGGCCAAGTAGCGGAGGTTGTAATTCTTCAGTATGGGTAGTTCCAGCCCTCCGTCATCCCTTCTTCTCATGAAGGCTCTAAGTGGAATCCGGGACCTCTTACCCCTCCAAAGGAACCCCCGCAGGTATTTCTCAAAAGTTCTCCAATCCCTGCCCAAGATCCAGATAGGTAATAGGCGGAGGACATATAGCCATCTAGGGAGCTCCACCATCTTAAACAGTGCTATCCGCCCTCTCAAAGACAAAGGCAGGCCCCGCCAATTAGCCAAAGTTTTCTTAGTTTTACCTAACATGCCCGGTACATTCACCTGGTACAGGTTCTCCGGACGGTCTGGCAGCTGTATCCCCAAATATTTAATAGACCCTTCCACCCATACAAGCGGAAAGGGGCCTTCCCACATCGGCCAGACTCGCCCACCGACATCTAACACCACCGACTTTAACGCATTAATTTTTAGCCCGGAGAAGTCACCAAAGTCTTTTATCAGCCGTAGGACGTGCTCCAGGGATTGTTGCGGTTTCGTAAGGCAGAGTAACACATCATCTGCAAAAGCACTGAGCTTCATTTCTTCTCCGCCCATCTGCACCCCTCCTATCTGCGGGTTATCTTGAATGGCCCATAGTAGAGGTTCCCATGCCAGTACAAATAAAAGGGGGGACAAGGGGCAGCCCTGCCGGGTACCTCTTTCCAAGGTAAATGGTTCAGAAAATGCACCATTCGTTCCGACTCTTGCCATGGGGCTCGCATATAGCGCTTGAATCCATTTCACAAACCTCCCATTCATTCCAAAACTATGCAGCACGTCCCACAAATAGACCCATGCGACCCTATCGAACGCTTTTTCAGCATCTAAGCTTACCAAAAGCAAAGCCTCCTCTCGGCATAAGCAATCCTCCATGCCTAGTAGCAGCTTGGCGATGTTTTTAGTCGCCTCTCTCCCTTGCACAAACCCCACCTGTCAGGGATCTATAAGAGATGGTAGGATAGAGTTTAGCCTTCCTGCCAGCACTGAGGCCAAGATCTTCATGTCACAGTTTATGAGGGAAATAGGCCTATAGGAGGCCGGGTCTGCCAAGTCCTTCCCCGGCTTTAGGATCACTGTGATATCAGCACATCGCATATCTCTAGGGAACTCTCCCACCAAGCAAGCAAAATCAAACATCGCCACCAAGGATGGGGCCAACCTAGGTGCCAGCATTTTATAGTATTCTACCCCGAAGCCATCGGGTCCTGGGGCTTTGTGCAGCTTCCCTTTCTTAATCCCTGTTAATATCTCCCGTACCGTCAATGGTGCATTTAACAGCAGCAAGTCCTCCTCAGACACTCTAGGTAGGGCCAATTTGGTGAGAAACTCTGTCCCTTTCTGAAAATCTCTCTCCTCACTATATAGTTGTGCATAAAAAGTTCGGAAGACCTTCGCTATCTGCACTGGTTGATGCTGTAGGTTCCCCCCTTCATCCTTAAGCACAGGTACGAATCAAGTACCCCCTGGATCCTTGACTAGTTTCGCTAAACGTTTCCCTGTCCTATTACCAAATCTGTATAGCTGATGTTTATAATATTGCAAAGACAAAGTAGCCCTTCTCTGAAGTATCTCATTGAGCGCTAGTTGGGATCTTGCATACTCCTGCTGAACAGACTTAACGTTACTGCGAGCAAGCTTAGCTTGTAGGTCTTGTATTTTCCGCTCCAAGCCAATAATACTGCGATCTAGATGCTGGCGCCTCTTAGCTGTGTACGCTATGATAGCCCCTCTCATCACCGCCTTACTAGCCTCCCAAAAAAGTGCCGGGGAACATTGCGGCGTGTCATTAAAGTGGACATATTCATCCCACTGCTTCTCAAGATAGGCTTTAAAGTCTTTCTCCTCCCACAGGTAAGCTGGAAACTGCCACTTCGCCCCCGAGGGACCCTGACTATCCCATGTTATCCAGACCATTCCATGATCAGAAACTACAATTGGCTCAATCCCCGCCTGCACCACCTTGGAGAGCCCTCCCTCACTCTCGAGAATATAATCAATGCGAGACCAAGTGAGATGAGCTCTCGACTGATGAGTATATTCACGCACTCCAGGATGGAGGACTCTCCACACATCTACAAGATCTCCCATTTTGCAGAGAAAGCCGATCCCCCTTATCCTCCACAAGCCACCTCCAACTATCTGAGATTTATCCAGATAAGGGTCGTGGGGGCAATTAAAATATCCAGCCACAATCATCTTGCTCCGCCCTGATTTCCTTATGAATTCCAACAACATCTTGAAAAAACCATGATCATAGACATTTGGAGCATAAATGTTAGCCAGCCAAAGGTCTTCATTATATACTTTAACATGCATCATAATGTATCTTCCATTGGGATCCACCTGCATGCTACTTACATCAAATGGGATACCCCGTTTCACAAGTATCACTACCCCTGCCCTCTTGGTGCCTGAGGATGCCCCATGGGAGACCGCCACCCAGTCTCTCTTTAACTTTTGATGTTCCAGAACACTCAAATGAGTTTCCTGCAGCATCGCGATATGTACCCCTTTCCTTTTAAGCGCCTGCAATATCTTAGCACAATTTACTGGAGATCCTATTCTCCCCACATTCCAAGAGATATATTTTACATTAGGTGTAATCTTTGAAATAGATCCTCTGCTGTTTACTTCCACTACGAATCCTACTCCAGGAGGCGCCCAGCCTCGCCCCTGGAGTCGGCTCCGGGTCCCTCTGTTCCCCACATAGGCCTCGGTATCGATGCGTTATTCTACCCAACTTGTGCATGCTCCAAAATACAATGCTACTGCAGCTCCCCCTACCCCACCCCTCCCTACCCTTACCCCTTCCCAACCCCCAACCCCCACCCAACCCCACTCCACCCACCATAGAGTTTACAAGCACAATCCCCACTCCCCCTTGCAATGCAAGACTGCCAACTCCTCCAGTTAGACCCCTCCACACTCCCTCTTCACCCATCCTCACACACACACACATCCATGCAGGCAGTCACACATATACCCACCCCTTCCTCCCTCCCTCCCATTCATCCTCACAGCCTTTAACATTCTTCACCCTGCCGAGGCAGGTACTCCCAACTAGGAGTTAGATCACTGTCTATACACCTCCGGGTCGCCCCTCCATGAGCAACAAAACATAAACAAAAACTGAAGGCAACTTTTCAAACATCTCCAGAGTCCACCTGCATCGAGTCCATCTTGAAACCTCTGCACCGCAGTCGGCTCGGCCACTGCTCACTCTATCAAAGCAAAGTGGCGTAGTCCCACACAAAACTCTCCAATCTGTCGCTTGCCTTAAGCCTTCTCAGCCTGATGGCCATGCTCTGTCGTAGCAAGAAATTTCCTCACTGCAGATGCCTGCTCGAATGAATGCGTTGTACCTTTGTGAAATACCTTCAAAATGGCCGTATAGGTTAGAGCAAAATGAATCCCTCCTTTCACCAGCTCGCTGCAAACGGGCGAGAACTCCTTGCGTCGCGCCGCCAAGGTCGCCGAGTAATCTTGGAACATGAGCACTGGTGCATTGTCCAGCTTAAGATCTCTCCGTTTTCTATACGCCTGCAGCAAAAGCGATTTGTGCTGAAAGTTTAACAGGCGGGCCAGCACCGGCCTTGGTTTATCCCTGCCGCTTAATCTCTGCCCCAGCCTATGGGCTCTTTCAACTTTGATTTGTCCAAGCATATCTGTTAGGCCCAATTCTTTCGGTAGCCACTCTTCAAACAGGTGTGCGAGTTGTCCCTCGGCCCATGACTCTGGCACTCCTATCAAGCAAAGGTTATTCCGTCGCGATCGATTCTCCAGATCGTCTACCTTCTGCATCAGAGCCTCAATCTGCTTTTGGTGTTTATGGCTGCTCCTCTCCTCGGCCAATTCACTCTCCTCCAGCACATTCACTCTCTGCTCAACTTCCTCCACTCGTCTTGTAATTTCAGCAAAGGTCTCACCCATCTCCTCGAGTTTCCTCATTACTGTGTCAAACTTTGGTTCCAGGAGCTTTACCACCTCCTGCGCAACCTCTTCTGAACATGAATCCACACTTTCTTTCCCAGGAGAGTCAGGCGTTGCAGCGGATCGGGCCGCGGCCGCCATCTTGGTATCTTTCTGGCCCGAGACTTTTTCTCTTCTCCCCGCTGCCTTCATCGTTACCACCAGGTGAGCCAGTCAATCAGAGTATCACAATGCACCCTATAGACAAATAGGCAGACCCCCGCCGTTCGCTATGTTTTTTTTTGCCAAGTTATTCGCAAGTTTCTTGGGGTGGCCCGGGAGCGAGACGAGGAAGCTCCTCACCCGCTCATGTGCTCACGTGATCTCCCAGAAATGATATTTAAAGGTGATGTAGCAGAGGACTTGAAACAAATCTCAAATCGAGAAGATGTAATACAGCTAATTGATAAACTAAAGAGCAGCAAATCACCTGGACCGAATGTCCCAGCATCCCAGGGTGATGAAAGAACTGAAATATGAGATTGTAGAACTACTCTTACATTTTAATGATAGATCACAGATTACTAACACCGATTTTTAAAGAGGGTTCCAGGGGTAATCTAGGAAACTACAGACCAGCGAGCCTGACAGTACCACACAAAATGGTAGAAACAATTCGAAAAAACAAAATGACTGAAAATGTAGATAGTCATGGTTTAATGGCAGAAACCCATCATGGATTTAGTCAAGGAAAGTCTTGTCTCACCAGTCTCTCATTTTTTTGAAGGTGTGAATAAAGAGGTAGATAAAGGTGAGCTGGTTGATATAGGGCCCAATTCTGCCATACAAATAGCAGGGCTGTACGTCCTGGTGGGACATGCAGCCCCCCCTATTCGCATGACCCGTATGCTGCCAACCAGCCTCCCCACACGTACAGGGCCTCTGTGTGGGGGCACTGGATGGGGGCAGGAGGGGGTGAAGGAGGGACTATGCACCAGGACGTACAGGGCCATTTCAGGTCACAGCCCTGTATGTCCTGCATCTGGAGGCTGGCTGTGTTACTTATTCCACCTCAGAGGTGGAATAAGGCATGGCAATGGCAGCGGGCCGAGCAGCAAAGGGCTGTGCCAGGTGGGTCCCCAGTGCCTGATCCTGGCCCTGGCATGGCCTGCCAAGGGTCAGGTGGCAGGGAAAGTAGAGTTTGCGGGCTGGCAGGGTGTTTGCACTCCTGCATGGCATCCCAGTGCCATGGCAACAGAGCACCACAGCACCGAGGCTCCTGCAGGAGTATGGGGCGGGCTGGATGGAATATCAGGACATCCCACGCAATGGAATAGGGGCAACACCAGGCCATCTGGGTGCCCAATTCTGCAGCTGCGGGAACATTTATCTCCCGCGGTTGCAGAAATGGGTACTTGTTGCGTCTGTCCAGACGGCCCGGATGTGCCACTGAATGCATTCTCAGAAAACCTTTGACAAAGTCCCTCATGAAAGATTCTTCAGGAAATTAAAAAGCCATGGGGTAGGAGGCAATGCTCTATTGTGAATTAGGAACTGGTTGAAAGATGGAAAACAAGACAGTAGGGCTAAATGGCCATTCCTTATCGTCACTCCAGTCCAGTCCCTTTACTTCTGGGTTGCGCAACCCTTCCAGCAGCTTGGAGGCTGAGCCCAACCTTTTTGGAGGTGGGGCGGTATAAATACCACCAGGACCACCCACCAACTCCAGTATTCTCAGCCTCCAAGCAGCTGGAGGGTTCCGTAAGCCTAGGGCTTACTGGAGCCTTTCTTTTCCTATACTTTAAATTGATTTCCTTATTGGATTACTTTATTTATTCATTGATTTACTAATTTTTGCTTTACCTTTCTTAATTTCTTTCCTGCTAGTTTGAGCAGCCTCTAAAATTAGTAAATCAACGCATAATTTAAAAAAGAACCTGGTAGCGGCCCTCTCTTCGGGGATTTTGGTTCCTCCTAAGGGGTGCTCTCATTCTCGCAACTGAGCCGTACAGCGGGCTACAACTGGGGGCAAGTTGCATAGTCCTGATTGCAGGAAAGCCTTCCCTAACTGAGTTCAAGCATGGCGGCCAAATCTAAATGCCCGTCCTGCAGCACACGCAGGGGTACCTCCTCCGAGGCAGGAGTCTGCAGAGCTTGTGCTGCAGTGGCTGCCTCGGTGGAACAAGAACTGAACCTGGCCTTAGTCCAACCTTCTCAGGGGTCGGGGGACTCCTTAGAAGGGGAAGAGGGATCCCAGTTCCCCCCCTCGACTTCCTCGGATCTGCCTACCCCTCCTCTTCTCCCTTTGCCTCCCCCCTCAGAGACAGGGGGCGCCGGAGAATTTTTCTCCCCAGATTTTATCCTGTTACTCCATAAGGCCTATTGCCTGCGTAAACAGGGCTCTGGGGCAGGAGAGGCGGCCTCAACGTCCGCAGCCAAGCCCCAAAGGACAAGCAATCCAGACTCAGACAGGCCGCCTAAACGGCCTCGCCTGAGCGGTGAAGAGCCCCTCCTGCCCCTTTCCCAGGGCTCCCCGGAGGGGGATGGCTCGGACAAGGACTGGGACGAGGAAGAGGAGGAGCTGGAAGAGGGAGAGATCCCAGAGGAAGATCACTCCAGGATCATTAGAGTCTTCCGTCGGGAGGAGCTCCCGGCACTAATTCACGAGTCCCTAAAAGCCCTCAATGTGGCCTCGGACAATCCGGTAGAGGAGGAGGCGCTAGAGGACCCTTTAATTCAAGCTATCAGAAGATCTCAGAAAGTTTTCCCGGTCCACAGGGTAGTGCGTCAGATGATCCAGGAAGAATGGGATCAACCTGAGTCGGCTCTAAGAGGAGTCCGATCCATGTCTCGCCTATACCCACTTCCGGAGACTGACAAAGAGCTGTTGAAGTCTCCCAGGGTGGATGCAGCGGTATCAGCAGTCACTAAGAAGACTACTATCCCGGTGGAGGGTAGCACGGCCCTCAGAGACGTTCAAGACAGAAAGCTAGACACTTTACTCAAGCAAGCCTTTGATGTCAGTGCCCTGGCCTTGCAGGCCTCGGTGTCAGGAGCCTGGGTAGCAAGAGCATGTTTAAGATGGTCGCAGCAGCTCCAGGCATCAGAGGGGCCAACTGGCGAGGTTCAGACCAACTCGGCTAGATTGGAATCCGGAACGGCCTTCCTGGCGGATAGTCAGTATGATCTCATCAGAAGCCTAGCCAAGAACATGGCTTCGGTGGTGGCAGCTAGATGTTATCTGTGGCTCCGGAACTGGGCAGCCGACGCCTCCTCGAAGGCACGCCTGAGCCGTCTTCCTTTTAAGGGGAAATTATTATTTGGAGAAGACTTGGAGAAATTGGTCAAGGACCTTGGCGAATCGAAGGGGGGCAGGCTGCCTGAAGACAGACCGAAGCAAGGACGTCCCTTAGCCCCGGCGCGCAACCAGCCCAGGGACGCCCGAAGGTTTCGTCCTGCCAGATCAAACTCCTTTCCCAGGGGCCGTTTCCCCTCAAGGGGGCAAGGCTTTAGAGGGTTTCGTGGAGCAGGCCGAGGTTCCGGGACTGCCGCCTCCTCCTCCTCTCAGGGGAATAGGAAACAATGAGGTGACGGGGGTCCAGGGGGAAGAACCGTCGGTAGGCGGACGCCTGAGGCGATTTCTTCCAGCCTGGTCCCGAGTAACGTCAGACCAATGGGTCCTAGAAGTCATCAGAGAGGGCTATGCTCTCGAATTTGCAAAACAAATTCACCCAGCCTTTGTCCAGTCTCCCTGCAGTTCGCCGGCAAAGAGAGCGGCGGTAGAGGCCACCCTTTCCCGCCTAATAAAGCTCGGGGCCGTGGTCCCGGTACCACGAGACCAGTGCGGTACTGGTCGGTACTCGATTTACTTTGTTGTTCCAAAAAAGGAACACTCCTTCCGTCTGATCCTAGATCTAAAGCAGGTCAATCGCTGCCTCAGGGTGCCGCACTTTCGGATGGAAACTCTACGGTCAGTAATAGCAGCCGTAAGAGGCGGGCAGTTCTTAACGTCTCTAGATCTGACAGAGGCCTACCTTCACATTCCGGTCAGAACATCCCATCAACAGTTCCTGAGATTCGCAGTGCCAAGGGGCCACTTTCAGTTCCAGGCCCTCCCCTTCGGCCTGGCTTCGGCGCCAAGAACATTCACCAAAGTAATGGTTGTAGTAGCGGCCTTCCTACGGAAGGAGGGCATTCTAGTACATCCCTACCTGGACGATTGGCTAATCCGGGCAAAGTCGGAGGAGGAAAGCCGCTCGGTGACGGCAAGAGTGGCCCAAGTCCTAGAAGAATTGGGCTGGGTCATCAACCGGGGAAAAAAGCAGGATGTCTCCCTCCCAGGAACTCGAGTACCTCGGGGCAAGATTCGATACCAACAGAGGCAGGGTTTTCCTGTCTCGGTCAAGATCAAGACAACTGAGACTCCTAGTCACGCAGTTTCTGGCCAGACGAAATCCCATGGTGTGGCATTATCTGCAGGTCCTGGGAACAATGGCAGCGGCGATAGAAGTGGTACCATGGGCCCGGGCCCACATGCGACCATTGCAGAGGGCTCTATTGCGGCGGTGGTCGCCCCAGCTTCATTCCATGTCAAGACAGTTGCCCTGCGCCCCGAGGACCAAACAGGCTCTACGCTGGTGGCAGTGCCCCAAGAATCTGGATTGCGGCATGCCCCTCGAGCCTCATCAGTGGTTATTACTGACGACGGATGCCAGCCTAACGGGCTGGGGAGCCCACTGCGAGGACCAGTTCGTCCAGGGCAGCTGGACTCCGATGGAAGCACAATGGCCCATCAACAGACTGGAATTGCGAGCCGTCGGTCTAGCACTCAGAGCTCTCGAGGCCTTAGTGCAAAAGAGAGCAATTCGCGTCCTTTCCGACAATGTCACAGCGGTGGCGTACATCAACCACCAGGGCGGCACCAGCAGCCCCGCCTTAGAAAAGGAGGCGGACTCTCTGTTCCAGTGGGCGGAAGGACGGTTGGAGGCCCTCTCAGCTCAACACGTGGCAGGGACGGACAACATCACGGCAGATTATCTCAGCAGGTACAAGATAGACCACGGAGAGTGGGAGCTGGAGCAGGAGACCTTCGACCGGATAGTGGCCCGGTGGGGTCTCCCAGTCATGGATCTCATGGCGAGGTTCTCGTCCGCCAAGGTGGACCGATTCTTCAGCCGAAGAAGGGAAAGAATGTCCGAAGGCCTGGATGCCTTGGCCCAGAAGTGGCCCTCGGAGGGCCTGCTCTATGTATTCCCTCCCTGGGCGCTCATCGGAAAGGTTCTACAGCGGGTGGAGTCTCACCAGGGATTCATAATCCTCATAGCACCGGATTGGCCGCGGCGCCCTTGGTATGTGGACTTGATGAGGTTGACCGCCGACCAACCTTGGCGACTACCTTGCAAGAGGGACCTCCTGAGGCAAGGCCCGGTCCGTATGCCTCACGTGGATCGATTCTCGCTTACGGCCTGGCTATTGAAAGGGCACGGCTCCGGAAAAAGCGCTCGACCTGTCTCTCCTATGTTAGGACCTGGCGCATCTTCGAGGCGTGGTGTGCGGAGCACCGGCGGAAACCCCTGGCCGCCTCGGTACCGGAGGTCCTCGAATTCTTACAGGCAGGATTCGACAAGGGGCTAGCTCACAGCTCCTTGCGGGTTCAGCTAGCGGCAATCGCATGCTATAGAGGTAAAATCCGCGGCAAGTCTCTGGGGGCTCACGCGGACATCTCCAGGTTCCTAACAGCGGTGAGACGCCTGCGTCCTCAACGGAGGTCGGTCGTCCCCCCTTGGGATCTCAACCTGGTGCTTAACGCCCTCCTCGGGGAACCCTTTGAACCAATGAAGACAACCTCCTTGAAGGACTTGACCCTGAAGACAGTCTTCCTGATCGCTATCTGCTCAGCAAGGCGCGTTTCCGAATTACAAGCGTTGTCCTGTCAGCCCCCTTCCCTAGTATTCCTCAAGGATAAGGTGGTGCTGCGCACGGTCCCTTCCTTCTTGCCTAAGGTTATCTCTCCCTTTCATGTGAACCAGGCGGTTATCCTACCGGTCCTTTCTGCCGAGGGGCGGGAGGGCAGGGATAGAGACCTTCGCCTTTTGGACGTTCGGAGGACCTTAAAACGCTACCTCTCCCGCACAGCCCCCTTCCGGAAGTCCGAACGTCTATTCGTTCAGTTTGGGGGGCCACACAAAGGGGAGGCGGCGGCCAAGGCCTCCATCTCCAGATGGATCAGGGAAGCGATCACTTCCGCATACATTTTGAAAGGGAAGCAGGTGCCAGCGGGTCTTCGAGCACACTCTACCCGGGCACAGGCTACCTCTTGGGCAGAGTTCAGTCTAGTCCCTCCGCTAGATATCTGTAGGGCAGCGACTTGGTCGTCACTGCATACCTTCTCCAAGCACTACAGGCTGGATATCCAAAGTGCGGCGGACGCTCGGTTTGGGCTGGCGGTCCTTCAGTCCGGGAGGCCGGATCCCACCCAGGATTGAACTGCTCTTGTACATCCCAGAAGTAAAGGGACTGGACTGGAGTGACTATAAGGAAGAAGTAATTAGATCTTACCTGCTAATTAGTGTTCCTGAAGGAACGACAGTCCAGTCCCTGATCCCACCCGGTTAGGACCTAGCAGCCAGAAGGTAACTTTGGACCGAGCGTGGGACCAGTTCGGGGTGAGAGGGCTCGGGGGAAAGTCGGATGCGGCAGCCTCAAGCTTACCCCCTCCCCCCGTCTTAATTCTTTCCTCTCACTCTCTTATTTGAAAGAAAAAAAAAAAAAAAGACGTTTATGCAGACATGGTCTAAGTTATGTTCTATAAGTTTTTAGGTTACATAGGTGGTTAATAGGATTGTTTTAGGTTTGCTTTTTCATTCGATTACTGGAGTTGGTGGGTGGTCCTGGTGGTATTTATACCGCCCCACCTCCAAAAAGGTTGGGCTCAGCCTCCAAGCTGCTGGAAGGGTTGCGCAACCCAGAAGTAAAGGGACTGGACTGTCGTTCCTTCAGGAACACTAATTAGCAGGTAAGATCTAATTACTTCATTTTCTCATTGGAGAAAGGTGAATAGTGGATCACCCAGGGATCTGTGCAGGGCCCGCTGCTTTTTACATATTCATAAATGAGCACAAAATGATAGTGCTTTCAATGAAAGGCACTGAAGGGAAAAACTTGCATGGAACAGCAGGCATAACTCTAGCCAGAAAATGCTCAGATTTGCAGATAACACAAAATTATTCAAAGTTGTTAAAACCCAAGAGGATTGTAAAAAAAATTGCAAGAGAACTTTGATAAACTGGATGTTCAAATGGTAGTTGAAATTTAATGTGGACAAGTGCACCTAGGAAAGAACAACCCTATATCACCTTTCAGGATTTGTGAAACTGTTTTACAGTGGTCATTACAATAAACATAAAGAACATTACAATAAAAACAGAAATTAACAGAGTAATGAGGAAATAAGTTTTAAAAAAATATAAGAGCTGCTGCCAGGGACAAGAGATTGCATGATGGACCTTGGTCTGACCCAGTATGGCATTTCTTATGTTCTTATGTGATCATATTTAAAAAATTGCCATTTTAGAAGCTCAGATAAAATATAGTAAGATAGTAAATGATAGCAGATAAAGCCCAGCATTTTCCGGCTAGAGTTATGCCTGCTGCTCCATGCAGGTTTTTTTCCCTTCAGTGCCTTTGTTTAGGGTTGTGCCTGCTGCCCCATGCTGGTTACCTCCCTCCTATTTTTTGAAGTGTAAAAGTTATTTGCTTTGATTCCATCCTCTTGTTATAAAGGGATCTTTTCTGTCCCATATATTTTTGAATTCTGTCACTGCTTTTGAGTTGACCTCTTTGCAGCTTCATTTCATGTCCTTTAGTTCTATGGCTTCCCCATCTTTGAAAAAGTTTTGTTTTTTCACTAATACCCTTTAAGTGTTTAAACACCTGCATCATATTTCCACCGTCCCTCCTGTCTACCAGGGTATATGTATTTAGGTCTTCAAGTTTCTTCTCTTACATCTTATGGTGCAGGCCGCATATCATTTTTGGTTACCACCTTCTGAACTGTTTCAAGTCTTTTTATAGCCTTTGTGAGGTACAGTCTCCAAATCTGACCACAATACTCCAAGTGAGGCATCACCAACAACTTGTATAAGGGCAATAAGGCCTTCTGCTGGGATATGGATGCAGCCTAGCATCATTTTGGATTTGGCCACAACCCTGTTGCTTTGTTTTGCTACCTTGAGATCTTTGGACATGATCACCCCAAGATCCCTCTCCTGGTCTGGGTGAACACCAGCCTCTCACCCCCTATCCGCATATAGCTCCTTTTGGATTTCTGCATCCTAAGTGCATCCCTCTGCATTTCTTCACATTAAATCTTAACTGCCATGCTTAGAGTATTCTCATTT
This sequence comes from Ichthyophis bannanicus, assembly GCA_033557465.1. Classification (NCBI taxonomy): domain Eukaryota; kingdom Metazoa; phylum Chordata; class Amphibia; order Gymnophiona; family Ichthyophiidae; genus Ichthyophis; species Ichthyophis bannanicus. The sequence goes on along the minus strand of CM066037.1, from coordinate 466,326,231 downwards.
TTGCAGGTCTTTTATCATGTCTACTCCTTCTTAGCAGTCCACCCTGTTGTAAATCTTCATCTGCAAAAAGGCAAGTGTTTCCTTTTAACCCTTTGGCAATATCGCTCTCAAAGACCTTGAACAATGCCATTCCCAGGACCCGATCTCTGAGACACTCCACTACTCGCCATTCTTTCATTTGAGTGAATTTCATTTATCGCTACTCTGTCATCTGTCAGCCAAATCCAGTTCTCTACTTTGGGACCCATCCCAAGGCTACTCTCTTTATTCATAAACCCTCCTATGAGGAACAGTATCAACAGTTTTGCTGAATCCAAGTAGATCATATCCATTACCTGCCCATGATCCAGTCTTCTGGCCACCTAGTCCAAGAAATAATTCAAATTCATTTGGCACGATCTTTTGATAAAATCATGTTGCCTTGGATCTTGCAACGAATGGATTTTAGGAAAAGGTCAAAAGACCAAATAACGAGCAGCGTGGTTTTAAATGTGAGATGAAAGTGGTAGTGAAAGCCAAAAGGGCATATTTCAGAAAATCAAAGCAATCCCTCAGTGAGGTAAACGTAAATGAACATAAGCATGGCTAGTTAAATGTAAAACATTAACGAGGCAGACCAAGAGAGACTTTGAAAAGAAGCTTGCCTTAAATACAATAACTAATACTACAAACTTTCTTCAAATGCATTTGAAACACAAATCTGATATAGCAATCAGTTGAACTGCTAGACAACCATGGGGTAAAAGGAATTTTTGGGAAGGATAAGGTAATTGCAGAAAAACTAAATGAATTCTTTGCCTCAAACCTTAAGGAGAGTGCTGGGGTCATACCCGTATTGGAAACCTTCTTTGACAGTGAGGATTCAGAGCAACAGTAGCAAATCGCTATAGATCTCGAAGATGTAATAGGGCAAACTGACAAACCAAAGTGTAACAAATCACCAGGACAAGATAGTATTCACCCCAGTGTTCTGAAAGAGCTCAAAATATGAAATTGCTGTTAGGTTATTAACAGATCATTTAAAATAGCTACAGCACCCAAAGGCTGGAGGGTGGCCAGTGTAATGCCAACTTTTAAAAAGGGCTCTCGGACATATCCTCGATCCTAGACATATCCTAGTCCCCAGACACATCCTTGTCTCTAGATGTTATGTTCTCTGTCTTGACTAGATTGTAAACTCTAATGAGCAGGGACTGTGTCTTACATGTCTCTGTACAGTGCTGCACTATACAAGTGAGTAGTAGGATTAATCCAGGAAGCTATAGACTGGTGAACCTGATGTTGGTGGCTGGGAAAATGGTAGAAACTACTCCCATAAAACAGTCTAATGGGAATAAATTGGCATGGGGGAAGTCTTCCCTTTATCTTCCATGGCAAGCTTCTTCAAATTGTTTGAAGGTATAAACAAATATGTGGATAAAGGTGAGCCAATTGATATACAGTCCAATTTTTGTATAGATCACCTAGGTTGGAAAAAGAATGTCCATGTTGGGACTTTCACAATTTGAAGTCTATTTTACAAAAGGCTTTCTGAGTATAGAGTCTTATTTATAGATGTGTGTGGAGGGTGATTTTATAACGAAGGCTTCTGATTTTATGTTTTGACCGATAACCCCCGATGCAAAAAGATATTTTAAGTAGGTGTGTGTTTTAATAAATACCTGGAAAAACTTCACTTCCCCAGGTACATTTTCACCCCTTTCCTGGGTGCACTCTGATTTTGTGCCTTTTCTGTATTGACTCCTTGATGGCACAAATGTACATATTTGATTCCACCGGAAAAAGTACCCAGCAATATTCACTGTAGTGTGAAAACACTGATTAACACAGTTTTTCTTATAGTTTACAAATTAGGTACTTTTGAGGCTATAAGTTATATTATTTACAAACACCTAAGAATAGAAGCCCTATTTGTAACAAATAACTTAGGTTGCAAGACTCTTAGGTGCCTTTTTTTAGGCTATTTTTATAAAAAATACACGAGCATCTCTATCTATAAAATAGCTTCACCAACCCTGCAGAAATTGTACTTGAAATAAACCCACATCCATGTATACCTGCTCAGGAGTATTTTATATTATTCCTACATACTTTTTGACTCCGCCCATGCTTTATCTGGACACACCTACACCTGAGTCGTGTAAAAGGTATGTGCCTTTTTAAGTGTACTTTTTTATGCATGGAGTAAGTTGTAAGATGCCTTTTATCTGTGAAAAAGTCTTTATAAAAATTACCCCTATAAAGCTGTGGGAGAAGTGTGTGTAATTTGTAGCATGTATGGCAGGGAGGCCATTAAGGTCCTAAGCTCCAAAATGCATTTTTGTTGCTCTTTGAACACAATTCTCCCTTCCAATCGGTTCTCTAAACCTTAGGTCCAGAAAGCAGTTAAGTGACAGCTTTCTGCCTCGGAGTAGGCGCAGATACAGAAGGGGATTTTTTTTTTTAATTATAAGGGTATTACCCAGAAGATGTTGCCTTTGGATCTGGTTACATTATATATGCTCATTTACATGTTCAAATCAGGTTTTCACACATATAAATGGCACCTAACCTTCTAAAAATCACCTGCATAGTCTATTTGAATTTTCAGATGGCATTTGACAAGTCCCTCAGAGTCTCCTCAGGAAATTAAGAAGTCATAGGCTAGAAGGCAAAGGTTAGTTATCCACATGGAAAAGGCACTTCCATGTTACCACGTGTTAACATGTATTAATATGCGCTCTTGACTGCAGATCCCATTTTATGTAGTGGGGCTGACTACACAGCTAAAACCTGTTTCCTTTTCTATTAATATCAGCAAAATTCATCTCTTACTTTCTGAACACACTACCAAGACTCATCCACTAGTCGCCTCCCGTTTAGACTATTGCAACCTGCTTCTCGCTGGCTCCCTCTGAATCATCTCTCTCCTCTTCAATCCATTCAAAACTCAGCTGCAAGGCTAATCTTCCACCAGTGTGGCTTTGCTTATGGTAACCCCTCTCCTCAAGTCACTTCACGGTCTCCTTAGCTCTTTAGACGTCCTGTTCAAACTTCTCCTATTGACCTACAAGTGCATTCATTCTGCTGCTTCTCATTGCCTCTCCTCTCATCTCTCCCTACACCCCTCCTCAAGAACTTTGCTCATCAGACAAACTCATCTGTCTCTGCCCCTTCTCTTCCACTGCCAACTCGAGACTTCACTCTTTTCGCCTTGCTGCACCATATGCCTGGAACAGTTTACCTAAGTCATTTGATCAGGATGCATCACTGGTCTTCTTTAAATACAGGCCAAAAAAAAGGCCTCTTTGAGGCTGCTTTAATATCCTGACCTTTATTCTCTTGTTTATCACCCATCTCTAGTCCTCGGTGTTTTGGCTTGCATAGATTGTAAGCTTTATTGAACGGGGACTGTCACTCATGTGGTATGTGCAGTGCTACGTATGCCTTTTAGCACTATACAGATAAGTAGTAGTAACACATGTTAAGGGCATTAGTGCGTGTTAGTAATCTAACCAAGTTTGTGCCTGAGATAGTGGAGGGTGATGTGACTTGCCCAAGGTCACCAGGAGCATCCCTGGTCCTCAGCCTGCTGCTGTAACTACCAGGCTGTTCTCTGTTCCATGTGACTTTGAAATATACTCGCAGAAATGCATTTAGAGCTGTAGTAGTTTGCATTTCAGATTCGTTTCAGGGAAAGTTTAAACAAAGAATGACATTTTGAAAATCTCGTGTAGAGTTTCCTCCGACTATGGTTTCATATTTAAAAAAATAAAAGCACAATATTTCAGATTAGGAAATTAGTGCACGCTGGTATGCTGTGGGCATGAAGTAAACATCTGTGCAGTACTCACCAATTGACTTTGTCTTCCAGATGCTGAGAGAGAACAGGTCAGCCACATTGCAGGCAAACTATTCGAGATTATTGACAACAGACCACATCCCATGTGTTTTTTTCGCTCATTTAGCGTGGAAGCTGATGGAGTAGGTAAGATGACACAATGCGCATGCTCTGACCTTTCTTTGAACTGTGACCCTTGATAAAGACACCAAGCTTGTCTTGAATATTTCTGGTTCTATGTGTCTGGGCTGCAGCACGTAGCATTATGGTCTCTGGCACCTTCTTTCCCTTTTGGGCAGACAAAATTCAAAGTTTAGGACAGAAATTAAAAAAAAAAAAAAAAAAAGAATTTATAGATTGTTGTGTGCAAACGTTTGGGCACTCATAATCCACTTGTAACGTATGTTTCGGTGAATCGCTAAGTGAACAGAAGGTGATGCAACCTCTACACAGTACAAGGTTAAATATGATTATCTTTCTGCATGTTTTAAATTTTTTTTAAAGATTTTTCAGCTTACTAAGATGCAACACACAGGAAATTACAAAGAAAACATCCTATTTCAAAAACAACATAGCATACAATACTGTTCTTTAGCCCACATTACGGAGAGAGGAAGCTATCTCACCTGGGCAGATTACATTTCTAATCCCTAATACCTAAATAAACACCACCCTAACTCAATAACATTATTCCACCCCCCCCCCCCCCACACACACACACACACTTATAATCAGAAAAGCCTTGGATCTAAAACAGGATACAAGTCACTTACCTTTCAAGACATTTTTTTCTGCAAATTTTAGTGCATAATTACAATTTATTTGCAGGAGGGTTTTTTACAAATTCAAAATAAGAAAACAGTGAATATGGCAGGTCTCATACTCTTTCAGTCAGTACTTTGTAACGCTCCCCTTGGCAGAAAAAAAAACAACTTACAAATATTTCTCGTCGCCAGCTATATCTTTCTATTCTTGCTTTTAGAATTTTCCCCACTCTTCTTATAGAACTCTTCTAGCTCGGATATTCATAGGGCTCCTTGCACATACTGCATTTTTTAGATCTTACCACTGATTTGGAGTGGAGGAGTAGCCTAGTGGTTGGGGCAAGGTACTTCAGGCCGGAAGGTTGGGGGTTCAAATCCCACTAGAGGACAGCAACCTTGGGCCGGAAGGACTGGGGTTTCTAGTCCCACAGGTGCTCCTTGTGGTCTTGGGCAAGCCACTTAACCCTCCATAGCCCATGTTCCCTGTAAAATAGTTATCTCCAAGTTATAATGTCCTGTTCAATGTAATTTCAGTTTGTTCAATGTAAACCGCACTGATGCAGAATAGCACGGTATATAAGAGAATGTAAATAAATAAATAAAATAAATTTTCAATAATAATCAACTCTAAGAGTTACAGCACTGGGCTGAGGACCAGGGAAGCCAGGTTTGAAGCCCACTGCTGCTCCTTACGATCTTGGACAAGTCCCTCCATTGCCTCGGGTTTAAGCCCTCAGGGGACAGGAAAACGACCTATTGTACCTGACTATAACTCAGTGTGAACTGAGAAAAGGTGTGCACTAAATCCAGTTCCCTTCAAAGCCCTTCCAAAACTTTCATCTTTCTTCCTATAAGTACTTCATGGTTGATTTTGAGGTTTCTTCCAAATTGTCATCTTAAGTATCAAACCTCTTTTTAGCTTCGTTTTTTCACGGACTGAGAGATTTAGCTTCTAAGCTGTGTTTTATTTAGCTCAATCCTTTCCTCTGCCTGCATAATATTTCTGTGGCATTGGCTGCTACGAAGCCCTGGAGCAAAGTAGATCCCTCTTTGGCAAAGCATTCTTTTCTTCAAATGCTTCACCCTTTTTTTTGCCACATGTATCTTGTGTGAATGCAACTGAACAGTACAAATTTTCATTTTGTTTTATCAGGATTTCCTTACTTTACTTCCGACAACTCTCCCGTGCAGATCACTGTTGTGTAAGCTACACTGTACTGTGGACAACTAGTCCAGTATCAACTAAATGTTTCAGCAGCTTGTTTGCAATGATGTAGGAGTTATGTTTTGCAAAGCGGACTAGTTTTCAGGCAATTCTGTCAAAGGTAACCTCTATTTTTTAGTGTTTCTAACAGTTGAAATTGTTAGCTGAAAGTGTTTGTTTATTTTTATTTATTTATTTACATTCTCTTATATACTGTGCTATTCTGCATCAGTGCGGTTTACATTGAACAAACTGAAATTACATTGAACAGGCTATTATAACTTGGAGATAACTATTTTACAGGGAACATGGGCTATGGAGGGTTACGTGGCTTGCCCAAGACCACAAGGAGCACCTGTGGGACTAGAAACCCCAGTCCTTCCGGCCCAAGGTTGCTGTCCTCTAGTGGGATTTGAACCCCCGACCTTCCGGCCTGAAGTACCTTGCCCCAACCACTAGGCCACTCCCACTCCTACATTTGTTTTTAGAGACTTTCCTAATAGCCTTCTCTTCCTTTGTTAGAGTAAATTGTCTTCATTGTCAAATGTTCAGATGGCCTCTTAGAGGAGTTGTTGAAAGTAGTCGGAACAATCATAGCAGTTAGAAGGTTCAGAGTATTTGTTCTACCATGGAATTCTCTTCTCCTGACTAATTGAACGTCTAACAAGTCGGTTTATGGTTTGGATCTTGTTAATAACATAACGAAAAAAGAGTAATCATGAATCAACTGGTGGAATGATGCACAAACGTTTGCACGTCGTATTTACATTGGTATTATTTTCAATCTGTTAAACTATTTATTTGCTGATTTTTGCATTACAAATTGGAGAAAGATGCCATGTTTAACTTGGTAGTGTTTAAAAGATGCGTCTGCTTCTGTTCCATTAGCGATTCATTGAAACAGTTTGACTAGGGTTATCTCAAGTTTTACACACAATTCTGTATGCGGTGTCTCATAAGAACATAAGAAATGTCATTCTGGGTCAGAGCAAGATCTATCAAGCCTAATATCCTGTTTCCAATAGTGACCAATCCAGGTCACAAGTACCTGTCTTTTAAAAATGGTTTATGGACCTAAAACCTCCAGGACCTTGTCTAAACCTTTTTAAACCCAGCTACACTTAACAGTTTTTATTACATCAACCAGTAATGAATTCCAGAGTTTGATCAGACATTGAATGAAAAAATATTTTCTCTTTTACCACTTTTTTTTTTTTATACTTTATTTAAGTCCACCATAAAATCCAGACATATAACAACAGACGACACCCCGGGGAGGGTTTACTCTTCACCCCCCCGGGAGCCAACAAAAAGATAGTACAAAGGGCAGGCATTTTACAGTATCTCCCAACCCCCCTCCTCCCACCCCCCACCCCTCACCCACCAACCCACCCTCACTCCATTACCCACTGCAGAAACCAATTGTCATCAAGAACTGTAAAGCAACTACCGCCTACCCACTTCCTAGGTCCGCAGTCATTCAACTCCCCCCTGGAGGGTGGCATTACGGCTGTGGGGTCCTAGCTGCTGGATATATGGCTCCCATGTCGACATAAAGACTGTCCAACGCCTGGCACTGCCCCGCGCCATCCAACACTCCGTTAGCATTAATTGATGAAAATTATTCCGCCATTCACTAAAAGTGGGCAGTTGGCGTTCCCGCCATAAACGAAGAATCGGCCCTTTACCCACCAGACAGGCCTTCCGCACAAGCAAACTCTCACCGGCTTTCACAGGTCCAGGGGTCGGCAACTGATCCAGTGCAACAAATAGTCCCGTCCAATGAAGCCTTCGCTGAAGCAGCATGCAAAGGAAATTGCATATCCGAGCCCAATATGCCCGTATTCCCCGACAGCCCCACCACATGTGTAAGAGAGTAGCCAAGGGCTCCGAACAGCGTGGGCAGGAGCCATCCGTGTCCAACCGACTGCGCAGCGCCCGCCTTGGCGAAAAATGAGCCCTCGTCACGCACTTAAATTGGATCTCCCGCCAGCGTGCTCCTTGAACTAGTCGGCTAATCCGTTTCAATGCCATCAGTACCAATCCCGGCTGTATGTCTACACCCAATTCAGTCGCCCAAGCTCTCTCGACTCCACTATAATCAGGGAGGGAACGATACCGCTCCAGACTGCGTTTCAAATTAGAAATCGACGGCGGGTGTTCCTCTCCCAACTGGAAGAATTCCAAAATATGGGCTGATCGTTCAACCTGCAGCGCTTCGCGCGGCAGTGCGGCCACATAGTGGGAAATTTGTATGTAGGCAAAACAATGCGAGTCGGGGAGATCATATTCCCGAATGAGCGTTCGGAATGACTTACAGTTTCCCGCTTGGTCCACCAAGTGTCCTATCAACCGGATGCCCCGTATCCGCCAGTCCCGAAACACCGCAGTCGTGGATCCTGGAGTGAATTGGGCATTACCCTGCAGCGGCAACCAACAAGACACCTTCCACGTTTCCTGCCAATATTGGTTAAGTAATTGCCATGTGCGTCGGGCCGAGTCCATTAACGGACTCTGCCGACTAGTAGCCGTGAAATCCGTAGACGTGCCGTGCAAAAACGCCAGGAGAGTCGCAGGGGCCACCAAACACTCCTCTAAAGACCTAGGCGTGTAGACTTCCGTCCCCCCAAGCCAATCCCCCAAATGTCTGGCTTGACAAGCCAATGCATAAGTCTTCAAGTCGGGAAGGCCCATACCACCCTCTCGCCATTTGCCAAGGAGACGATTCCATGCGACCCGCGCCCGTTGCCCCCTCCAAAGAAAATGCTTAAGCAAAGCCTCCATTTTACACAAGTCCTGTCGGAGCAACCAGACCGGCAGGGTCTGCAGCCAGTACAAAATTCTGGGTAGAACTATCATTTGGACTGCCGCTATCCTCCCTGCGAGAGACAACGGGAGAGGTCCCCATGCATTTAACTGCACCGCCAGCTGCCGCATTATCCGATCTAAATTACGTCGGTATAGATCCCGGGGATTACCGGTCAATGTTATGCCCAGATAGGTAAATTCTTTGTCTGCCCACCGCAAAGGGAAGGGTCCCCTCCAAGAATTGCGGAAATGCCCCGAGACATCCACTACTTCAGATTTATCTTTGTTAATGCGCAAGCCTGCAATTGCTCCAAAGCGCTGGAATTCATCTAAAAGCAAAGATAAAGAAGTGGTCGGAGACGTCAAATGGACTAACAAGTCATCGGCGAAGGCCGAGATAAGGAAGGTTTGCGACCGAATTCCCACTCCCTGTATCCCCTCCGAGGTTACGACGGTGCGAATCAACGGGTCCAAGGAAAGAGCGAATAGCAATGGCGATAGAGGACAGCCCTGTCTTGTACCTCTACCCAACATAATATTGTCCGAGAGGAAGCCATTGCACAGTATGCCTGCGGTCGGGGAAATGTATAGACTTTGCACCATATTACAAAAATCCTCCCCAATGCCATAGCGCGGTAGCAGTCTCCATAGATAGCGCCAGTCCACTCTGTCAAAGGCCTTCTCTGCATCGAAGCTAATCAACAACGACGAAATATTATGAGCATGAACCCACTCCAAGGAGGCCAAAATCTTCCGAAGGTTTCGCACGGCATGTCGGCCTTTCACAAAGCCCACTTGTGCATCATGAATTAAGTAGCCTAATACCCCCGCCAGGCGATCAGCTAGAATCTTCGCCAACAGTTTAAGATCGAAGTTTAATAGGGAGATGGGTCGATATGACGCTGCCTGCGTTAGGTCCTTACCCGGCTTCGGGATCAAAGTGATATACGCGTGATTATGCCCCCAGCTGAACGCCCCGTGCTCTGCCCTGGTGACAAAGACCTCTCGCAGGAGTGGGCTGACCTCGTCCCCGAGGATCTTATAGACTTCTGCCCCAAATCCATCTGGCCCTGGCGATTTATAGCACTGGGCCGCCGATATTGCGGATTGTATCTCCTGCACAGTAATAGGTGAATCTAAAACCTCCCTCTGGGCTGAAGTGAGTTGAGGCAACTCCAAGCCCTCAAAATAGTCCTGCAGCCCCTCCGGGGATCCGGCCTCAGACGTGTATAACCTTTGAAAGAAGGTGCGAAAAATCTCTGCAATTTCTTTATTCTCTTTATGCACACGTCCCTGGCCGTCTTTCAATGCTGCTACGTGGGCAAGACTCCGTCGGGCTCGCAGACAGCGTGCTAGCAACTTGCCAGGTTTGTCACCATAGCAGTGCAAACGAAACCGATAAAACAAAGCCGATTTCTTTGCTCGTTGATGTAAGAGCTCATTAAGCTCGGTCTGGACTTCCCATAACTTCTTATTGGACAACGCTGGCGTGCGGGCACATCGCCGCCGTAACGTAGTGACTCGGCGCTCAAGTAGTACTATACGTTCTGCCATCAACCGGCGCCTTCTCGCGGCGTATCCGATGATGTCTCCGCGAAGAACCACCTTTGCCGTTTCCCAGACTAACTCGGGGTCATCTGCGTGAACCTGGTGATGGGCAAGAAATTCCACCCATCTCTGGCGGAGGAAGTGGCGAAATGGCCCATCCGAATAAAGTTCTAGGGGGAATCTCCACAAACGTGACCGGTGTGTGTCCCGCCCCCAGTGTAAGGCAAGCCACACCATCGCGTGGTCTGATATTTCGGAAGGACCAATCTGGGCATCCTCGGTGTGTGTGAACAAAATCCCTGAAATCATTACATAGTCAATACGGGCACTAGAACCATGCGCTCGAGATTGATGGGTGTAGTCCCTCTCGGAGGGGTGCAGGACTCGCCAAGGATCAAGTAAACCCAATCTCCGACAGAACCGCAACAACATCTGGAGGATACTATCCTCTCCCGCCCGCCCCCTCTCTCAGAGGTATCCTGATCTACATCCAGGACTCCGTTAAAGTCCCCGCCCAAAATCACCAGACACTCCGGAAGCTGCTCCACTCTGGATGCCAGACCATTGTAAAAACCCGGATCAGCCACATTGGGACCATAGAGATTCCCCAGAATCACCGGTTTACCGTCTAAATGACCATAAATCAACAGGGATCTGCCAGTATTATCAGCAATGACCGTCTCCTCTATGAATCGCACGCGTTTATGAATTAAAATCGCTACGCCTCCCTTATGCCCCTGGGCAGGGGACCCCCCATACTTGGCCCACCCAACTCCGACAAAGTTTGCTATGTTCAATGGCTGTCTGGTGGGTCTCTTGAAGGAACGCAATGTCACATTTATGCCGTGCAAGTGCTTGCAAGACCTTGTGCCTCTTAATAGGGTTTCCCAGCCCACAGACATTCCACGAGATTATTTTCAAAGCGCCGGGGCAGTGTCAAGGCGCCACCACAGAATCACTACCAAACACTGCAGAGGAATACCCCCAGCCTGGTATCCCTCCCCATCTATAGGTAAGCCGTTATCCCTTCTAATAGCATTCACTGGAGTGTACCCCCTCCCCTCCCCCTGCCCCCTCCTCCTCCCCCCTCCCATCCCTCCCCACCCCCCCATCCCCCTCTCCTCCAAGGTCTCCCGTCCAGCTATAGCCTGGACTACTTCCTGTGGCATACGGGCTCGCCCCTCCAATACTACACCCTCCCCACCAAGAATATCAAAACAGAAAAAGAGACATAAAGTCTCCACTGCGAACCCCTGTATTGGGGCTCCCCCACTCGGCGCTATCACCCTCCACTCGCCCACTCGCCCACGGCCCCTGCACATCTCCCCCCCGGATGACCCCCCATCTCCCCCGCCCTCCCCCCTCATCGGTTACCTGTATCTATGCTTTATCTAATCCAGTCCCCTCTACTCCCCCGACCACCCCCCCCCACCTCAACCCATCGCCCCCCCTGAAGAGAGATAAAGAAGGGAAGGGAGGGGGGGGGGTCAGGCAGGAATACAGGGGCAAGACATTGCAAAAATGGAAGTAACCAGGGAGCCAACAAGGCAGTAGCAAGTATAACAAAGTGTAACAAAGTAACCATTGCAACCAAATAACAAGGATACAGTGTCTCCCCTGGCACAGGAAATGTTACCAGATAATGAATCACTGCATCCCAGTCTAGTATACTACATAAAAGGCAAAACCAATAGTTCTCTCATAACATATGGGGGGGGTACCCCCCACCTCTAGACAGTCACGTATCGGTTTGAGCTGGCAGAGAGTCCAGGAAGGTAGTCGCCTCTTCCGGGGTCGCTAGAATGCGGGTGTGGCCTTGGTGCTCGACCCGCAGCCGTGCAGGGTAGAGGAGTGAGAAGCGAAGGCCGCGGTTAAACAGCTGGGTACAAATCCCCGAAAAAGCCCTGCGTTGTTGACTAACGAGGATAGAGTAGTCCTGAAATACTAAGATCGGCTCAGTGTCTTGTGGGTTCCGCCGTCGGCCCCTTGCCGCCTTTAGCACCTCCTCTTTCTGTCTGTAATCAAGAAAGCGGGCAATCACTGCTCGTGGTTTCCTGTGCTGCTCTCTTCTCTGGCCAAGCCGGTGTATCCGTTCAATTTTGAGCGATTCTCCTCCCAGACTTGGCAGGAGACTCCCAATCCATGATTGTAAATAATCAAGTAGGGCACTATCAGTTACACTTTCAGGAATTCCGATGAATCGCAGGTTTTTTCTCCTACCTCGATTCTCCAATTCATCGAGTTTCTCCCCTTGCTGCTTCACCAAAGTCTCTAGAGCAGCCACTTTGGCCACCATCGAGTGTTGCGTGTCTTCTACAGCGGACACCCTCGTCTCCACCTGCTCCAGCCGCTCCTCCACCATCGTGAAACGTTGGCCAAGTGATTGAATTTGCTCCCCCAAGTCCTGAAATCGTGCACTGAGCGCCTGCACCACCGCGGCACTAACCTCGGCCACCAGGTCTGGCGGGGTGCCCGGTTTCGGGCTAGGTGGCGAGCCTTCTGCCGTTTTTCCCTCTATAAGGCGGGGTCTCTCCTTTTGCGGAGCCTTAGACGCCATCAGGTCAGCTATGCGATACGCACCACATCCCACACCGGGCACTGCTCCCGTAGAGTAGCAGAGGTAGGGCTGTGTATTTGCAATCCCCCGCTGTATGGAGGTGTAGGCGCTGTGAGGGAGTTGTCTGTCCAAACCAGGCAGAGACGGCCGCGGGACTGTAGGCTCAGTACCCCAGGAGGACTCTAGTAAATAGGGCAGTAAAAGAAAGTCCTACCACCGTTTAGCACGTTTTCTCCCAGGCTCCAGTGCTCGCTGTTGTCAGGCAAGGGTCCGACGGTCTCCGAGGCCCCGCGAGGAAGGAGAAGAGCGCTGTGCCCTGCCGAAAGTGGTATCTTATCTCCTTAGCTGGCGGCAATAGCTACTCTCCCCTAAGCAGGCAAAAGCAATCCCGGACCTCCGCTTCACTGGAAATACAGGGCCCCGATAGAATAGCCAGCCGCGGGAGCGGGAAAGAGGGTTGGGGCGCTCAAGTGTGTCCCGATGTCCTTCCCCACTTCCCCTCCAAGCCGCACAAACACTGGTCGCACCTCACCTGGGTGTTCCACTCTCCGTAAGTGGCAGGGAGCTGCAGGGAGCTGTCCGGGCTCACCACGTCCCACCTTTCAAAAGAGTAGGTCGCCTGCCCAGGTCACTGGAAGATGTCGCCGGTCTATTTCCGCCGGAGCCAGGCCGCCACGTGGTGCTTGGGACGGAGGCTGGCAGCGACAAGGACGCCCGATCGTACTTCCGATCGATTTAAGAATTAGCCCCGGGAGCTTCTCCGTTCTGGTAGGTGCGTTTGCAGGTCTTTTCGTGTCCCCGAACACCGGATCCCACACAAGGAGCACTAACGATGACGGTGGGGGAAGCACCCAAATGGCCTCTTCCCCGATTCGCTAATCTTTCATCTCCGGGCCGGTAGGGATGGCCGCGAATCGCCTCCGCGCCGAGTGTTGGAGCCCCGGCAAGGGAGAAACAATGCCGGTGGTGGAGGGGGATTATTTAGAAGAATTTATAGCCGTTTTTTGAAGGGCGGTCGCCCGGAGCTGATCGTGAACCGACCGGTCAGCTCATTGCCCAAACCGGAAGTCCCCAAAATATTTTCTCTTATTAGTCTTAAATGGGTTGCATTGTAGCTTCATTACTTGTCCCCTAGTCTTTCTACTTCTTGATGGAGTAAACAACTGATCTACGTTTACCCGTCCTACTCCATTCATTAATTTATACATCTCTATCATATCTCCCCCTCAGCCTTCTCTTTTCCAAGTTGAAGAGCCCTAACCTTTTAAGCCTTTCCCCACAAGGGGTATTCTTCCATCCCCTTTACCATTTTGGTGGCTCTTCTCTGTACCATTTCTAATTCTGCTGTATCCTTTTTTAAGATATGGCAACCAGAACTGCACACGTCATTCAAGATGCGGTCGAACCATGGAACACATTTCTGGTCTACTTATTGACTAGGAATGTACTAGGCGTTTACAAAGGTCTGGTAGCATAGCCTAGTGCAAACACAGAATTATGTTGGCGAAGGGTCTGATTTGCATCCCATATCCCTCACACTCTTTGTGCCCCTCAGTAAGTCTCTCACACTACCTATGCTTAGTTGTAAGTCACTTGTAACCTCATGGATAGTCATGTAATTTATGTTACATTCATTGATTGACAACAACACAGGCTACACAGATCTCTTGTAGACTTCATTTGAAGCAGCAGTTGAAACTCTTTAGCTGCCACATCTGTACTAATGTGCCACTTTTGCTAAGGGTCCTGTAGGTGCTGCCTGCCTGTCTCTTCTAGCTGCGGATGGCCAAGGGAGCAATAGGTTGAGTTAGTAATGCGATGCTGGATTTCCACATTGCAGTATTTTTCCCAAACCATATGGACAGTCCTGAAGGTGACATTGCCCTGGTTGAACGTTTGGACTTTTGAAATCAAAGATCAGATTGTTGAAGAATAGTTATCTGTTCAGAAAAGGAGCTGCTTGGTAAGGGTGGATGAGGAGATGAAGTTTGAGATCTAGGTGATATAATGAATAAAGATAACTGATTTTTGTTTCCCTTCCAGATGATGAAGCCAAATTAATAGAAGACATAGTAGCATTATTACGACAGTCGGGGGATCGTTTGAATGAACAGGTAATATATAGAAATATAGAAAATGACAGCAGATAACGAGCATATGGTCTATCTAATCTACATCAACTACTAAACTCTATAGTCCCTTCCTCTCCCTCCGAGATCCTCAGTACTTGTCCCTGCTTTCTTGAATTCAGATACCACCCTCATCTCCACCACTTCCTCTGGAAGGCTGTTCTAAGCATCCATTGCCCTTTTCATGAAGAAATAGTTCCTTAGATTAATCCAGTTTCTCTCTCACCCTCATTCTATGACCCTCTTCTTCCAGAGTTCCTTTCAATTGAGAGAGGCCCATTTCCTGTGCATTTATAACACTGAGATATTTAAATGTTCCCCTCTTGTCTTGTCTTTGAAGGCTATGGGAAATCGGGATAGCATTGGTTGTTTGTGGGATTTTATTTTATGTAAGTATATGCTGTTTTAAGTAATTTTATTAGGTTTTATTGAAGAATTTAGTTGTGTATTGGGTGGAGGGTGCAAGTTCATCAGTTGTTGTTTTTTATTTTTGTTTTCTTTTTTGCTGAGGGTATGTGTACTAGTTATGGGATTTATAATATACTGGTTATCTCTATGGGATTTGCCTGTTAGGTAGGTATTGACGTTTCTGTTTGTCGCCAGAGCAGCAAAGGAATATACATTTACATAATTTTGCTTTAATATGTGTTACATGATAAGCTGTTGCTTATTTATGATTATTTGCAGGATTATGTACCAGAGGTTTTTTTGTGTAACAGAAACATGGCTGTCAAATAGTGACACTCTTATTTTATTTATTTAGCCATGCTTACTGTATATACCGCTTTTCACCAGGTCAAAGCGGTTTACAATAAACAAGGGGGAATACATTGAACAGGGTTATTTGCATTTATAGGGGGAAAGGAGTATACTATCACCAGGGGGAGTATAAGATATTTACATTCTCACGAGATGTATCAGTCATGGTTACATTTCTAACTCTCTCTTCAGTCTTATTCATAGATTGTATTTATTTACAGTTCTGGCTTTCTCTGCTGTCTTAATCTGCCTTGGGGAACTTCTCAATTGTGTCCCCCTACGTATGAGATATTTCATTAACCTAGAGGTGATCGATGAGGGGGGGTGGGTGCGGTACTGTTGATAGTGAAACAGAGTTTGAATTTTTTTGCAGATTGTTTTTACCCAGATTACTGATTTTGAGGTTGTGGTTGCTGGAAATAAATAGATTATGGTTTTATGGTTTATTGATCCTCTCTGGTAGTCTCATGGGTTTATCATTGTTATTGGCAGGCTTGTCGTTTTTGAATGTTAATTTTATCTTGGTGGTTGTGGGTGATTTTAACTTGCCATCTCTCGATGGAGATACTGGCTTATTTTGTAGAGACCCCATGGTTGAGGGTTTTTCTTTGGCGATGACTTCTTTAGGGTTTGAGCAGGTTATGAATCAACCAACACATATTCGAGGTACAGGGTTGGATTTGGTTTTTATTCCTAAAAGTATGAGCCTTGGGTTGACACTTTCTAGTCTGCAGAGTATGGCCATGCCATGGTCAGACCCGAATGCTTTTGTCTTTTTCACTTGAGTTTGAGGCTTAGAAAGATAATGGTGCTTTGGTTGATAGGAAATATTGTTTTTGTTTTTCTGAGTTTAATAAAGATAGGTTTCTTGCTAAACTCTCTCCTTTAGCTTCTAGCGTGAATACGGATGATATTGAGCAATTCATATTGGAATGGAATCTAGTTAGTGTAAGTATTGCTTCTCACCATTATGCATGAATTATTGCAGGGGTGGGCAATTCCGGCCCTCGTGCACCACAATCCAGCCTGGTTTTCATGATGTCCCTAATGAATATTCATGAGATCTATTGGCATGGGTCCATGAATATTCATTAGGAACATCATGAAAACCAGGCTGGATTGTAGTGCACGAGGGCCGGAATTGCCCATCCCTGCAATAATCCATGCATAATGGTGAGAAGCAATACTTACACTAACTTGATTAGTGGAAGGAGGAGACACGTGACTCCTTGGTTTGAGTCTATTAAGGAGAGTGTTTTTATGAAGGGCAAAATGTATATGGTGAAAGTATTGTTCAGATGAATTTAGGGCTGTTTACTTGTAGTTGCTGTTGGATTATTGTGTTCACGTACATGACAGCTTTTTAGACTGATGAAAGTCCATGGAAGTTGTTCATGTAGTAAGGAGCCTTACTGGAAATGATTTTCTTGCTTATTTTATGCATGATCGTGGTGAGCCACATAGGGGTGTGGATTATGTCGTATCTGTTGATAGTCCTTTAGTTTTGAGAGTTATGGGGAGAATGATTGTGGAAGAAATCATATCCCTTGTTTCAGCAGTAAACAGCACTACATCTGCTCTTGACTCTTGTTCTGTTACGTGGGTCAAGATGGTGCAGAGTGAGGTTACTCTGTTTTTACGGCATCTGGTTAATTTGTCTTTATCTGTGGAAGCTATGCCTGCTGAATTTCTTTATTTAGCTATTTTTCTAGACCAATCTACAAGTCTAAACAGTTGACATGGTAAACATAGACAAACAGGGCTTTACATAGAACATTATGAGAATAAGAAAAGAGTCTCTGTGCATCCTTTGCTCAAGAAGGGGAGGTTGAATGAGGAGTTGCCAGCTTCTTATAGGCCTATCCCCAGTCTTCCATTCTTGAGGAAGGTTATTGAACTA
This sequence comes from Ichthyophis bannanicus, assembly GCA_033557465.1. NCBI lineage: Eukaryota > Metazoa > Chordata > Amphibia > Gymnophiona > Ichthyophiidae > Ichthyophis > Ichthyophis bannanicus. The sequence goes on along the minus strand of CM066037.1, from coordinate 466,308,742 downwards.
GCAGTATTTGTGGTATTTTATAGTTGCAGATGGGTTATTGGATGAACAGCATAGTTTTCATCACCATCATTGGGTTGAGAACCCTTTGGTGTGCTCTTGATTCTTCTGGTATAGTGGTGGTGATGGTATTTTTAGATATTTGTCACTTTTGATTTGGTGAGTCACATGTTTGTTGTTGCAGCACCTGCAGTCTGTAGGTATTGTTGATAAGGTAGTACAGTGGTTCTCTTCGGACCTGAAAGATCATTTTTTTTTCTTCAAGTACAAATGGGTTACGAGACTTCAGACTGGGCTCTGCTTTTATGGGGTGTACCGCAGGGCTTGATTATTTCAGCATTCTTGTTTAATTTATATGTTGCTCCAGTTAGTGCTCTCATATATGAATTTGGTGTGTGTTATCATGTTTCTGCAGATGATTTTATGGTTTATGCCTTTTGATGTTTGCCACTTTTTTTAATGCATGCATGCTATGAAAAATAATTTTAGTATAGTTTGCTGAGCATGGGTTAGAGCAGTAGTTCCCAAACTTGGGGTTGGGACCCCAAATGGGGTCATGTCATATAAATGGATGAGGTCACAGAAACATGGCCATTTCACCATCTCTCTGGGCTTTCACTGTGACTCACTTATGCTAAGTAGTAGCAGTCATCAGTCAGCATGTGACCTCTGAGCCAGTGAACATTCATAGGCCCTTGCCCCACCCACCTCCTGGGAGGCTTCCTGTTACTCTGGAAACCCATGCTGAGTACTGGGGATGGTCTGTAAACACATACCGGGCACTGACCCAAGGGACCTGGGCTGGCTATTGATGCTAATGCTTTTCTGCTTTAGGCGAGTAGAGGGAGGGGGAAGGAAGCTGGAGACCTGCTGTTTTGATTTCACTATTATCTGGGGTCACGTAAATTTCAGTTGCTAAAATGGGGTCATAGAAAGCATTGGGTTAGAGATTATCAGAAAATGGAGGTTTTGTTTGTAATGCGAGACGTGTGTATTTTTTGTAAGCAGTCCCATGTAAGGAAAACTGTTCATCTGACTTTTTTCAGATTTGGTTGTTGAGGAATCTTGACTATGTCTGATTCTCGCAAACCAGTCCAGAGTGTGGTGTTGGTACAAATAGGAGTCCTTTATTGAATATAATCTCAATCCTGGGGTACATGGAGCCTAACCCAACTCAGCCGTGTTTCGGCACTACCTTTGTCAGGAATTAATTTATGTTCTTTATAGTGCCTATTTATCTGTAAAACATTAAGAATTAAAACAATAAAACAATTAAAAACATTACAAAACATACATACTGTGCCAATAAAATGTAAATGCTCCAAATAAAGTGGACTAAAATTATGATAGAAATAATGACAATAATAATGAAGATAATTATAAAAATAACAGTAATAATAAATAAAATAATGATAATGGTGATAAATATGATGATGATTAAATGAAATAAAATAAAATAAAAATGAATAAAATCGTATTGCCTAATATCTTAATAGAAAAGAAACAGTTCATGAAAGTCAACTTTAAGAAAGACACCAGGATCTGTTTTAAGTAGGTATGTACATTAAAGAACAAGGAGTACAAATAAGATACATTGTCGACCAAGGAATACAGATAAGGTACACTGTACACAGACCGTAACCACGTGGTACACTAAATTATCAGTGTTTAATTTATTACTTTATTAAATATTATACTTTGAATTACCTTTGTGGCAGTGACGAGATGGAATTTTTTTTTATAACTTTCATTTTATTAGATTTTAACTGCTCACACTACACACAGCAGAAAAACAGTAAGAAAAACAGTGAGTAAAACAGTGAGTAACCCCCAATCGCAGAGCACACACCCCCCTAACAGATTAAACTAACCCCCCCAATCCTCCCCCCCCATCAGGACCTTCCCGCAAATTCAAACTTCACAGCAATAACCGTGGTGACTACTTTGAGCCCACAGCCATTCTATGCAGTCCCACTCCTCTTCTGCAACCTCTCCCCCCTCGGGCAGGATACCCTTCCCCCCCCTCCCCCCCTCCCCACCAGTTCATTAGCCACCCATCGTAGCCCTGCCACCTCAACCGAAAGTTCTGTAGCTTCTGCCTACCATAGGCCGCAATCTCACACATGCCCCGCAACCCATTTAATCGGCCAACAATATCCCTCCTGGTGGGTACAGCCCGACACTTCCATCGTGCCAGAAGCTCCCCCTCGCAGCAGCAATACAGTAGCCAATCATCTGCTGTAGGTCCCTCTCCCCCTCCTCAGCCAACTCATTCAGCAGGACCATGGCAGGGGTTAAAACAACGGGGAGCCCCGTCACCTCCCTAATAACCTTTTCCCAGTCAACCCACATACCCTGCACCACCGGGCAATCCCACAACAGATGATACAAATCCCCCTTACCCTTACACCTCCTCCAGCACTCTCCCGATTCCCCCGTACCTAAGGCCCGCAGTTTCCATGGGGTCCAATAGGTTTGATACCTAATCTTTAAGCTACTCTCCAAGTATACCGTCCCCGGTGCCAATCGCTTAGACCAGCCATAAATACCCCGCCACCTCTCTCTAGTCCACTCCCCTCCTATAACCTTCTCCCACGCCATCTCTCCCCGAATATTCCCCCCCACACCTCCCAGTTGAAGCAGCTCACCATAGAATTGGGTAATAATTCCCCTCCGCCCCCCACCCACCAACAGTTTCTCCACCGTTGTGGCTGCACAGGCCAAGTCCTCCTTAACGTCCCTTCTACCCATAAATGACGCCACCTGTAGATAGGCAAAAAAAAAACCCCTACCCTCCAGCCCAAATTCACTTTGCAACTCTCCCCAACTCTTTAGCTCCCCCCTTGAGTGAATCAACTGCCCCATACACCTCAACCCTTTCTGCTCCCACTCCCCAAATACCCCTCCCTCCCTCCCTGGGACAATCTCCCTCACCCCCGGTAATGTACATACTCCGAGTATAGCGCTTTCCCCCTAACAGCTGACGCTTCAATCGCAACCAAAGCTCCTTCGTCAAAGATCTAAAAGGGTTACCCTCCCGTCCCCCCTCCGCTACGGCCCCGGGATCCCACAACCACTTCGCCAGGCTCGCCTTTCGGTCCTGCTCCTGCTCCAAATACACCCACCGGGGAGTCTCATCCCCCCTTTGCCAGCTCTGGAGTACCCTCAGCTGAGAGGCTAAGTAGTACTTTTCCAACCAGGGTACCCCCATCCCTCCTCCTTACTATGCCTAAACATTGTAAGCCGCGCTACCCACGGGCGTTTCCCTTCCCAGACAAACTCCATCAGAACCTTCTGGGCCTGCTTCAAATAGTTCCGAGACACCTTACACGGCAGGGAACTAAACAAAAACAAGAACCGGGGTAAGACATTCATTTTTAAGACTGCTATCCGACCCAGCCACGTGAGATACAGACCCTTCCATTTTTGCAAATCACGGCGCACATCTTGCAATAGCCTTCCATAATTAGCCATCCCCACCCCTGCCAGATTCCTCCCCATCTGAATTCCCAAATAGCGATATTGCTCGCCCACCCACTTAAACGCAAACGCCCCTCTCAACCCAGCCACCCACTCACCACTTAAATTAAACCCCAATATCTCCGATTTACTATCATTAATCTTATATCCCGCCACCTTACTATATGCCTCAATCTCCTTCATTAAGTTCGGTAACGTCAGCAAGGGCTCCTGAAGCGTAAATATGACATCATCCGCAAACAGGGTGATTTTAACTTCCTGGGAGTTCATGAGGACCCCTTTAATGTCCAAGGACCCCCTGATCCTCGCCGCCAGCGCCTCTATTACCAAGGCAAAGAGCAGCAGGGACAAGGGGCAGCCCTGCCTGGTTCCCCTCCCCAGACCAAACAACCCTGAATAGCTACCATTGACCCGCACCCTAGCCTGTGGACCCGCATACATTGCTTGGATCCACCGAACAAATTGAGGCCCCAGTCCCACTTTTTCCAGCACACTTATCATGAAAGGCCACTCCACCCGATCAAATGCTTTTTCAGCATCCACCGATAGAAAAACGTCCCTCTGACCCGACCGCTGCACCTCCCAAGTAAGGTTACAAATCTTTCGGATGTTATCCCCTCCTTGCCGCCCACTTATAAAACTGGTTTGATCAGGGTGTACCAAAGCAGGCATCACCCCAGCCAATCTAGTGGCCAGAACCTTCGCCAACAATTTTGCGTCTACATTCAATAGTGATATAGGCCGGTAAGACCCACACACCGTGGAATCTTTACCCGGCTTTGGGATAAGTTATTCCAGCCTCCCTCATTGAGCGAGGGATCTCCCCCCCTGTCAACACACCATTAAACACTTCCACCATTAGAGGCCCCAGCAGGGATCGGAACACCTGGTAAAACCGCCCCGATAGCCCATCCAACCCCGGAGCTTTACCCCGTTTTAACGTGCCGATCGCCACATCGACTTCTTTCTCCGTTATTGGCCTATCCAGCCACTCCGATTCCGCCTGAGACAACGACGGCAAGTCACACTCCTTTAAATACTCTTCACATTGGGCTTTCCCTCCTTCCACCTCACTAGTATATAATTTTGTATAATAATCTACAAACAGCTCCCTAATTTCATTGTTCCCATGCACCAACTTTCCCCCCACACCCCGGGCACCCCCAATGTTCTTTTTCTGGGCCCTGCTCCTCAACCGCTGTGCCAACCGCCTCCCCACCTTATTACCCCCCTCAAACCATCCTTGCTTCAATACCCTCAGCTCATAGGCTATTTCACTCGCCCGCAGTTGTGCTAATTCCCCCCGCAACTCTTTCAACTTCCTCGCCACCTCCCCCCCTCCCATCCCCAGCCCCGTCCGCTCTAGGCAACTAATATCCTGCAATAAGCGCTGTTCCCGCTCCCCCCGCCGCCGTCGCGCCCGCGCCGCTTCCTGTACTAAGTGCCCCCGAACCACCGCCTTAAGGCCATCCCACACCACCCCTAGCTCCACTTCCCCATTCAAGTTGAATTCTTGATATTTCTGAACCACTTTCCCCAACCGAGCAATCACCTCTGGTTCTTCCAGCAGGGCCTCGTTGAGCCTCCAGAATTTAACTCCCTCATCCACATACCCCAAACTAAACCTAACCCAAACAGGCGCATGGTCAGACCACGTGATGGAGCCATGCTCAGCCTCTACTACCCTGTTCAGCCAACCTCCCCCCGCCCACACCATGTCAATCCGACTATATGTGCCATGAGGCGCGGAGTAGTAAGTGTATTGTTTACATCCAGGATTCTGAGTCTGCCACACATCCTCCACCCCCAAACCCTCCTTCAAGTTTCTTAACTTAACCCTATCTACCCTTTTACCTAAACCACTCCCCCCTCCATTATCCAGGCGGGGGTTGACAGTCAGATTGAAATCTCCCCCAAGAATGATAGGGGCCTCGCTCAAGCCTCCCAATTCAATTCGCATTCTTTCAAAGAACTCCCCTTGTTTCTCATTAGGTCCATACAGACTCACTATCCAAACCTGTTCCCTCCCAATTTGAACCTTGAGTCCCACCGCTCTGCCCTTCTTATCGCGATACTCCCCCACCACCCTATCCACCCATTCCGCCCCCACCAAGATGCCCACCCCCCCCCCTCCGAGCCTCCGCCCGCTGTCCAGCCAACAACACCCTAGGGTATCGCTTCGACTGCACCATCCGCTCCTGCCCCACCTTCAAGTGAGTTTCCTGCATGCAGATAAAATCTGCTCGCAACCTTACCTCCTTCCCTCTCCACCATTCTTCGCTTCCTCCAGGTGCCCAAACCCCGCACATTCATTGTAGCCACTACCAGCTGCTGTGATCCCACTCGTTTCCCACCCCCTCCCTCCCCCTGCCCCCTTCTTTCCCCCCCTGCCCCCGCCCCCCTCCTCCCTCCTTTGTCCTCATCCCCCCGCCCTTCCCCTCCCCCCCCCTCCCCGACCAAGTCCCCCCTCCGTCCTCCGGAGGTCTCCATCGGAGTAGTGCCCATCAGCCAGAGACAACTTCCCCCCCCCCCTCACCCCTCCCCACCCCAGCTCTCTTCCCCACATTCGAACCCAGTTCCCCCCTCCTCCCCCTCCCAGCCCATACCAGCTCCCTTCCCCCAACCCCATCGTTCTCCACTGCAGCCTCCATCTCCCCACCCCCCCTTCCCCCTCCTCCCCATCACTCATTCCCTCCCCCTCGCCCCCCTCTCACAGTCCCCCTTCCCCTCCCCCCCATATGCTGCCCGTACCTCACATAACACACACACATAAATATTCTCATATACACATGCAACAAACCAAATCTAGCACATGAAGGTGCACAGCCAAACAAATAATACAAAACCAAGAATAGTCCCCGGTTCATCTATTGTCCACATCCCCGTCAGCGCGGGCAAGACACTCCTCTGATATCTCCTCCAAGTTGCGACGTCTCCTCTCACCGCTCCTGCAAACGACCTGTTCGGCTTCTCCAGATCCGTTCTCTGGCACCTCCCTGGATAGTCCACTCCCCAGCCCGGCCTTTTTTAGGGCTGCCATTGCCTCTGGTACCGATTGGGCCTTCCAGTTCTTAAGCCCCACAGTAAAAAGGAGGCCAAAAGGATATAGCCATTTATACCAGACATTCTCTTTCCGCAGGATGGACGTGACCGGTTGCATTTCCCGGCGCCGCTGCAGACTCCCTGCCGCTAGGTCCGGGTAAATTTGTAAATTGTACCCTTGCCAAATAAAGTCTTTGCGGGTGCGCGTAAGGTTTATTATCCTTTCCTTAAGTTTATAATCCTCCATACATAGGACCAAATCACGTGGTCGATTAGGCCTACTAGGGCCGAGTGCACGATGGGCTCTTACTAACTTTAGTTCCACCTGCTCAGTCTCGTGCCCCAGGTCCATTAATATAGTCCGGATCACTGCTTTGGCCACCTTCTCGCTTTCCACGAACTCCTTTTCCTCCGGCACCCCTCGGATGTGCAAATTATTCCGGCGGGCCCTGTTTTCTAAATCCTCTACTTTCAACATCAGCAAGTCCTTCCAGGCCTCCAGGTCTTTAAACGAGCGTTCCATGCCATTCTGCCGGGTACCCAACCGTTCCATCTGCTGCTCGTGCACCTCCATTCTATTTCCCAACTCCCCCATCTCCTCTCTCAGTGCGTTGCACATTTCGCCGACTTCAGCCTTTACTGCCTGTAAGTCAGTTTTAAGGTCGCTGAACCAACCACGCAGCTCTTCCCTCGTCACATTCTGCACGACCATCTCTGCCGTCGCCGGGACCTCGCTCCGCTGTCCCTTACTCACTGGAGTTTCACCATTTCCCGCGCTCTGGCCTGCCATTTTCTTCTCCCCAGCCGTGGGCTTCGCACCTCCATATGCAAACTCCTTCAGGTCCGCTGCCTTTTTGCGCGTCGCCATAATGATCTGCAGGCTGCCCTTTACCACCACCTACTTAGGGCTCCCGAAAACGCCAGCTGAAATAGGGGAAAAACTTCCAAATCGTAAGCTGTCCTCCGGAGCTCACCACCTATGCTGCCATTCTAGCTGATGACGTCACTTCCTCCGAGATGGAATTTTTTAATATATTTTTTTATATTGTTTATTAGCCATATTCCTATGGTCTTAGGAAGGTAATTGAGCCTGGTTTTAAGGATCTCTGTCTCATTGCATATTCCTCCTTCTCTGGTTTGATCCTTTTGTTTCCTTTGATCACTTTATTGTTTCCCACATAGGTCCATCCAAATGGGACTGAAAAGGAACCACATGGTTAAGGTCTGTGTACAATGTATCTTTTATCTTTTATTTGTATTCGTTTTCTAATGTACATACCTAGTTAAAACAGACCCTGTGTCTGCCTTAAGGTTGGCTTTCACGAACTGATAGTGTCCACTAATGGTGTTATTTATGTCCATTCTTTTCTATCAAGATATTAGACAATATGATTTTATTCATTTTTAGTGCCTTTATTTAATAATTTTTATTATCATTATTATATTTATTACCATTGTAGTAAAATAGGGCCCGATTCCAAAGGGGGAACGTCCTGCCCACCCGGATGTTCAGGATATGGACGGGTCAGTCTAGTCCCTGATTCTGAGCCCGTGGGAGCTAGATATTCCCATGGGATCATAATCTGGTTTAGATGGCAGGCCCGTGCCTGGATGGGCAGGCTGTCCCCTAATTCTGTGCCGCCAGACCTCCGAGTGTTTCCCCGCACAGGCCTGCCCTGGTTCCTACATGGAGCTGCAGTGTTGTGGTGTCCTGTTGCCATGGCACTGCAGCTCCATTAAGGAGCTGTGATCCCCGACCGCTGCCACGACATTTATTCCCCGCAGCCTTACTCCCCCATCCCCCCTCACCTCAATGCGGCCTTCCAAAGACAAGGTCAGGCTGCGGGGAAGCTCCTGCACCCTCTCACCCCACCGACCTGGCCTTGTGCCGCTGTTCCCCGACGTCCAGGGGGACTTATTCCACCTACAAGGTGGAATAAGCCCCCGTCCAAGTTGGCGACCCCACGACATATGTATGTGTGGGGAGCTTTAGGGAGGGGATATGGTTTCAGTGTTTGGTGGGAATGGATGTCCATACCCGCTAAACATGGCTCGGAAGGACTCCAATAATATATGAAGGCAGATAAAGATCAGCATGGTCCATCTAGTCTGCCTTTGTTTAGGGGTGTACCCACCGTTCCGTGTAGGTCACCTCTACTTGTTGAGATATCAGACAGTTAAGTTTCTTTTGCTTATATCCTTTTTCTATAAAGGGATCCACTGTGTCTGTCCTATACCATTTTGAATTCTGTCACTGTATTTGCCCCCACCATGTCCATCAAGAGGGCATTCCAAGCATCTACCACCCTTTCAGTGAAAAAGTATTTCCTGACATTGCCTTTTAGTTTATCCTCTTGCAGCTTCATGTTATGCCCTGTAGTTTTACAGCTTCCCTCTCTTTGGAAGATGTTTGTTTATTCATTAATGCTCTTTAAGTATTTAAAGGTCTGAATCGTATCTCCCCTGTTCCTTCTCTCCTCCAGAGTGTACATATTTAGGTCTTCAAGTCTCTTCTCACGTCTTCTGATGCAGGCTCCAAATCATTTTGGTCGCCTTCCTCTGAACCGTTTCCAGTCTTTTTATATCCTTTGCGAGATATGGTCTCCAAAACTGAACACAATATTCCAAGTGAGGCCTCACCAGCGACTTGTACAGTGGCATTAGTACCTCTTCCTTCCTGCTGGTAATTCCTCTCTGTATGCAACCCAACATCCTTCTGGCTTTTGCCACCACTTTGTCACACTTTTTTACCACCTTGAGATCCTCAGAAACAATCACTCCGAGGTCCTTCTCCTGGTCCATGCACACCAACCTTTCTATCCCTATTGCATACAATTCCCTTGGATTTCTTCTTCCCAAGTGCATGATGCTGTACTTCTTCACATTAAATTGTAACTGCCAAGCATTGGACCATTCTTCCAGCTTTTGCAGAGCTTTCTTCATGTTTTCCATTCAGTGGAATCCACTCTTGCAAATTTTCGTGTCATTTGCAAAAATACATTCTTTTCTATTCAGTACTTCGGCAATATCACTCAAATACATTGAACAGTACCAGTCCCAGGACCGATCCCTGGGGCACGCCACTAATCACCTTCCTTTCATCTGAGTGAGTTCCATTTTTACCATCATCTTCTGTCGTCTCTCAACCAATTTCTGATCCAGTTCGCCACCTTGAGCCCATCCCCAAGCTGTTTAGTCTATTGATAAGCTTCCTATGAGGAACAGTATCAAAGGCTTTGCTGAAATCTAGGTAGATCACATCGATCGCATGCTCTTGATCTAGTTCTCTGGTCACCCAGTCAAAGAACTCAATCAGATTTGTTTGGCAAGATCAGCCTTTGGTAAAATCATGTTGTCTCTGATCATGCAACCTATTGGTTTTGAGAAAGTCCAGTATTCTCCAGGAGGTTCAGGATGGCATTTATTTTTTATGTATGTTTTTTAATGATTTTTTAATGTTTTTAATTGTTGATTTAATTCTTAATGTTTTACCGATTTAATTTATTTGTTCATTTTATGTTCTTTATAGTGCCTATTGAACCCCTGACGAAGGCAGTCCTAAAACACAGCTGTGTCAGGTTAGGCTCCATGTAACCCAGGATTGAGATTATAGTCAATAAAGGACTCCTATTTGTACCAACATCACACTGTAGACTGGTTTGTGGTTACCCTTTCACGTGGTTGATTTGCTTCATTGTTGGACTGACTTATGTCTTATTTTCGAATAGTGTTTCAGGCTGTGCTGTTTCCTTTCTTGGATTTTGCAAATGTAGTTTTAGTAGGTCTTCTACAATCTACTATTTTGGTTTTACAGTTGCTACCGAATGCTGCTGCTATGGTTCTGTTGGGTAAATCTCATCATGATCATATCACATGCTGTGTTTGTATCATCTGCTACAAACTACTGTGTATATAGGTTTTTTTTTCAAGTTACAAATATGTACAAAGTTCCCCAAAGTTATAATCCCAGTTGTATTATCCTGTTATATGTAAACTCAACAGTCTGTTGATTGCAATGAGTATTCCTGTTATAATGTAAACCGTGCTGATGAAAAATAGTGCGGTATAAAAGAACTATAAATAAATAAATAAAATCTGCATTGGCTATCAAAGCATCAGCAGGTTATTTTTAACATTTTATGTATTACGAAGATCAAGTTGAGGTTGTTTGCACCTAGCATGTCCACTTGTTGCAGTGGCATGTTTCAATATGCGGTCAGGATTTCAAAATTGTTTGGAGCTAGCGCCATTAACTGCTGCTAGCCTGTAGATAACATATTCAGATGCTTTTATATTTGCACTGACAATATGGAATTCTTTACCCGATTTGCAGGACTCTGGTGATTTACCAGGCTTCTGCAAGAAGTTGAAAGTATATCTTTGTATTCAGGCTTTTGGGGAAGGTGGGTTTTAATATTTCAGTAAATGTATATGATGTTTTATTGTTGTGGATGTTTTTTGCGTCACTTTGAACTTTGTGGCTCAGTGGGCTATAAATATTTTAAATAAATAAATGCAATTCCAAAGTGTATATACTTAGATCTGTAAGTCTGTTCCCATATGCTTTATGATGAAGACTGCTGAAAGCAGCTATCCTCTGGACTGACTCCATCCTTTTTTTATATCCTTTCGAAGGTGCAGTCTCTAGAATTATATACAGTAGTCCAAATGAGGTCTCACCAGACACACATACAGAGGCCCATCGCCTCCTTTTTCTGCTGACCATTCCTCTCCCCTGTGCACACAAATATCTTTCTGGCTTTTGAATTCACCTTTTCTTTTTTTTTTTATTGAAAGGCAGCCATGCAATACACAAGAACATAAACCATAAACATATTACAATATCAGAGGATAACAAAGCCAAAGGTACTAACAAGGAACACAAGGCGAGCCAATGAAACGCCTTCATTTGTTTTGGTGTATATGATTGTTTTACTCTACCCCGTCCCCTATTCCCCAGCCCCCTCCCACTCAGCAGCGAACCACAAAAAGCACCCTTAAAGTGAAATATATATCCCCCCACCCTCCAGCTCCACCTCTCGCTCCCAAACCCCCCTATCCTGCCACCCCCACCCCACCCCCCCCCACCCACGAGCCTCTATACCAGCCAGTAATAAAGAAAGCAAGGCAGTCCAATCTATGCACATGAAGCAAAAGGGCGGTATAACAGAAGGTCATCCCGCGACAGAGCAGGCGATCCGCAAATTTTTTGGGGGGGGCGTACCACGTCCTCAAGCAATCAGGATCCATAACGAAGGACAAAGGGCTCCCACACCTGCTCAAAGCGCGTCAAACGCATCCTACCGACTGCCACCCTCGCTCCATTGTGTACGTATCCCACATCCGTTCCAACCAGACAGAAAAGGACGGCGGGAGGGCCTGCTTCCAAGCCGAAGCTATAGACAGCCGAGCCGCATTCAGACCGTGATGAACCAAAGCCAGCTGGGGGCTGCGGGCCCTGGGCACAGCAACCCCAAATAAGAAGATGCCCGGATCCCATGGAATGCTCAGCCCAATAAGTTGCTGCAAACGAGCTTGAATCCCCCTCCAAAAAATTTGGAGGCGAGGACAAGACCACCAGATATGCACCAGAACTCCTTTCTGTCCACAGTTCCGCCAGCACAGGTCCAGAACCTCCGGATAAACGCGAGCAATCCGCGCAGGTGTCATATACCATCGATATAATAATTTATAATTAGTTTCGCGGACGTTGATCGCCACCAAACTCTTCCACAGCCTGTTCCCACTGTTGCTCCGAATAAAGAAGATTCAAATCAGAATTCCACAGTTCTCTATGCTTGCTGAATCTCGGCTGCTGCCCCTGCAGGTGGGCATACAAGGCCGCTATAAGACCTTTTGTGGTAGTACACCCCTCACAGAAATGCTCCAGATCCGTCAAATCGCGGGCCACATGGGGCCGTACGGTTCTAGCCTGAACCCAGTGAGCCACTTGCGTATAGTGGAAGAATTGGCTATCGGGAAGGTCGAATTCCTCCTGAAGTGTACTAAATGTGTGCAACTTACCATCAGTAAACAGTTGTCCAGCACGGCTAAGGCCCTTATGTCCCCAAACCCGGAAAGCCGGATCAGTCTTCCCTGGGGGAAACAAAGCATTACCCACTATAGGTGCCAGAGGTGTCAGATCCATCCCGCGAGGCCGAAAGAATTGGTCCCAGCAGCGGAGGGTATGAAGGATATAGGGATTACTTGAACGCATACCACTTCGTAGTTTGGGACCAAGCCACAGCCGATCTCCCAATCCCGCATCCCTCGCAATATCCATTTCCAATTGCACCCATCGCTTGGAGCTATCCGCTATCATCCACTCCACCCCAGCGCGACACTGCGCAGCCGCATAGTACCAGTGAAGATTCGGAGTCCCCATGCCCCCAAAGCGCGTACGGGTATAGAGAATTCGCCGTGCCAAACGCGGTCGACAGTACCGCCAGATAAACTTCATAAGCATGGTTTGCCAAGAGGCCAATATTCCCCGAGCCAACGTTATAGGGAGAACCTGGAAAAGGTACAAGAAACGGGGAACGATCACCATCTTAACCACCGCAATACACCCAAACCAGGATAGTATCAGGCTATTCCAGGTCTCCAAATCACGCCGAACCTGCCGTAGTAGTGGTTCGTAGTTAGCCTTGAAAAGGGCTGCCCGCTCCACTGTCAGATTCACCCCTAAATAGCGTAAAGCACCTGACACCCAGCGGAAGGGTTAGGCGACTCGAAGTTCCTCACAAACCGCCTCGGAAACCCCAACATTAAGAACCTCAGATTTAGTGTAATTGATCTTGAAGCCAGACACCTGGGAGAAGGTCTCGAAGAGGTGCATAGCAGCAGAGAGGGACGCAACGGGTTTCACCAGGGATAATATGATATCATCGGCAAATAGCGTGATCCGGTAATCCGCGGAGCCCACGCGAACGCCCCATATGCCCGGATGTTCACGAAAGCTCTGCGCCAAGGGTTCCATCACCAGTGCAAACAGAAGCGGCGACAGAGGACACCCTTGGCGAGTGCCCCTTTCCAGTGAGAAAGTTCTCGATTGACCCCCATTAGCCTGGACACACGCCCTAGGGTCTTGATATAGGCTATGAGCTCATCGAATGAAATTAGGACCAAAGCCCATCGTATCTAGCACACACCAGAGGTAACCCCAGCTAACACGGTCAAAGGCCTTTTCAGCATCAACCCCCACCACTAGGGTCTGCTGTAAGTCTTGCTGTGCAGCGTGAATAACCTGCAACATTCGCCGAATATTATCTGCCGCCTGGCGCCCCAGCACAAACCCAACCTGGTCAGGATGTACCAAAGATGGGAGGACCCGGTTCAGTCGCGCAGCCAATATGGAGGCCAGTATTTTAACATCCGTATTTAATAGGGAAATGGGGCGGTATGAGGCCACGTCCTGTAGGGGCTTATCTGGCTTAGGGAGCATTACTATCAAAGCCTCACGCTGGGATGGGGGAAGAGGCACCCCCCTAAGAACCTCGTTAAAGAGTACTACCAGCGTCGGCGCTAGTTGCATATGGAATTTTTTATAGTACTCCACGGGGAAACCATCACTACCTGGCATTCCCCCGGTTTTCAGGCGTCGGATTGCGAATTCCACCTCCTCCACTGTAAGTTCAGTGTCTAATTGATCCCGATCTGAGTCGGTCAACCGTGGCAAAGTGATCGTCCGTAAGAAGCCCTGCACACGAGGCAGATCGAAAGGTTCGGCTTTATATAACTGTTACAGAAATGAAGCGAAGACGTCGTGGATCTCCCGAGAGATCACCCTCTTCTGCCCCCCAGAATCTCAAAGCTCACGAACCACCCTCACAGATTGCTGTTGCCGGAGACGTAAGGCAAGGAATCGGCCAGTCTTATTCCCCTGCTCATAGAAAGTTTGTCGCAATTTCCGACGTTTGTTGTCTAATTCTCTTTGTAAACAGGCATCCAAGTTAGCCCGGGCAATCCTCCACTGGCGCAAGACCTGCTTCGACCCAGTCCGGGCATGCTCTGAGCGCAGTCGGGAAGAGTCTCCGACAAGCTGACAATATTCCCGTCTCCAAGCCCTCCGCGTGCGGGCCGCTTCTGCAATAAGCTGGCCCCGAGCCGTGGCCTTAAAGGCGTCCCAAACCATGGGAAGTGAAACCTCACCAGTATCGTTTATTGCAAAAAAATCATTTATGACACGGCCATGCTCCTGCAGAGCGAATTGTCGCCGAAGGAATCGTACATCAAGTCTCCAAAGCCATTGGCGCACACTGCCCAAGTCCGCCGGAAGGGTAAGCTAGCATGGAGCATGATCCGACCAGGTCAGTGCCCCATGGCCAGCCTCCACTCTCTCATCCATCTGGCGCTGATCCAACAAGAAATAATCTATGCGAATATGCACCTGATGGGCGGGCGAGTAATATGTGTAACTTCTCTCCCCTTCATGAGTCTCCCTCCAAACATCGCGCAAGCCCAGATCCACCAGAAGTTTCTGCAATGCCTTACCGGGCCCGCCCACCACCCTCCCAGTACTACCCGTGGAATCCAGATGGGGCACCAGATGGGTGTTACAATCCCCTCCAAGTATAATGGGGCCTTTCGCGAAGTCGGCTAGCTCGGCTTTCAGCCGCGTGAAGAAGGATCCCTGTCCTTCATTAGGCGCATAGATGTTAGCTAGGGTTAATATTTGACCCTCCAGGCGTATATTCGCAAAAAGCCACCTTCCCAGGGCATCTGTTCTAACCTCCTCCACCCGGAGAGATAAGCTCTGGTGAAATAAGGCCACACCGCGTTTCTTCCGCCCATGCACGTCTGAGGCTACCCACACCTCAGAATAAGGCTTACACTTTAACCACCCCTGGTTGCTAGCACGGAGATGTGTCTCCTGTAAAAATACAATGTCCCCTTTCAAGGACCTCAATTCCGAGAACAGTAGAGATCGTTTTCTAGGGGAATTAAGACCCTTAACATTCAATGAAATCAAGCGCAACATCGATATTCAACCACCAGGTCTCCCCCACCCTCTGCCTCCCCCTGGCCCACAGCCTGCATGCCCCACAACACTTGTAAGATATGGACGGTAAACCAGAAGATGAAGCCATCAGCCTTTCTCCACCAGGCTGTCTGTAGTGATTTACCCCCCCTGCCCTCACACTCCTTTTCCCGATAAGGGTTACTAACCCCCCCCCACCCCCAACTCCCCACCCTCCCCTAGCTGTGTAAACCTCCCCCCCGTCCCACCCCCCTTCCCGTCAGTACCACCCGCCTGTTAAAGAAAAAACAGGACACGGTTAAACTGACCCCAAACTAAACTCCGTCCGGGCCCCCGTATAAGCTAACTACAAGCATAAAGTGTAATATCATGTCCCCGTTATGCAAATCACCAATAAGGTAGTATGCCATTAATACCCCTTTGACAAAACATCATCACGTCCCCCTCCGCCCCATATAGCGGTGAACCAACACCCATATCCCTTCCAGACCAAGAGCTTATGGCTCAACAAGAACAGAGGTGGAGAACAGCAAAGTTAACAAAACTAATCAATCAAGTTTAGTCCTGGAGGCAGAGAACCCCTGAGCAGAGCTCCCCAGACAGGAAAGCAGACACTCCTGCTCCAAGAAAAATCAGACAGGCTTTCCCACCCGAGTCCACTTAGAGTGTTGAGGCTTAGGGGTCGGAGGATGAGGCAGCGCATTATCTTCTACAAGACCCGCCTGGCGCAGAGCTCTCCAAGCCTCTGTATGGTCCTTCGCTGAGATCTTTTTATTACCCAAGAGGAAGTTCATCCGAAACGGAAAGGACCAGGAGTAGCGAATCCCTTTATTGTTCAGGACCACCGTGACTGGCTTCATCTCCCTCCGTCGGGCCAGTGTGAACGCTGAGAGGTCCTGGTATACAGCTACCGGTGCTTCTTGAAATCGGATCGCTTTTTTCTCCCGACCCCTGCGTATGAGAAGCTCAGCATCAGTATATCGCAAGAATCTTGCGATTACATCCCGGGGTTGGTTATTAGGAGGCTTTCCCAAGGCACGGTGGACTCGCTCAATTTCCATTCCTGACCCATGGGCAGCCAGTTCCTCTGCCGGGAGCAGTTCAGCTATCAAATTTTTGAGGACCACTGGCACCGCCCCCTGCCGCTTCCGGGATTCCTCAAAAACGCATATTGTTGCGACGGGAGCGGTTTTCAATGTCATCAATTTTATAAGTCAGCTCCATTGCTTGCGCACGTTGTCTGTCGAGAGCACATTGTAAATCCACCAGGGCACCATCATGGTCTTTGACCTCTTCCACACGCGTACCCAGGTCTTTTGTCACTCCGAAGTTCCGCGATTGTGCTCATCACTTCCGCGCGCATGGAGCGATATTCGCCTGCCAGATCCTCAAAGCTCCTGCGAAGCTCTCGCTGAAGAAGGGCATGCGTAGACAGCGTATTGGGTTCCAACTCATTTTCACTCAGTCTCATCATCCGAACCCTCCGAAGGTTGTTTACTGGTTGGGCTAGGCGGAGCGCCACTCTTGCCCTGCAGCCGCTGGGACGAGCGCATTCCCTCCCAGGCCTCGGGATTTTTAGCCTTAGCAGCCATGGGGTGAATTAACAGTCCAGCAGCCCGGGGATATGTAGTGGCCAGCTACAGGAATGCGGGCGGAGGGTATGAGCAAGGTGGTCAAGGGAAAAGAAAAAAAAAAAGGGAAACCCTCCTGATTACACTGATTGACCACCTCATCAAAGGCACAGATGTCAACAATCAAGGCTTTCTACTACTCTTTATTGACATCTCTGCTGCCTTTGACAACATCAACCACCCCACCTTGATCAACAGATTAGAAAATTTAGGAATAGGTGGAACTGTTCTCAAATGGTTTAAATCCTACATCACACATAGACTAATACGTGTCCAAATAGATCAAGAAGCATCAGAAACCTTCCCCCAAGGACAAGGTATACCTCAGGGATCAGCCCTCTCTGCCCTTCTATTCAACCTATACCTACAACCCATCACAAACATATTTAGAAAACACAAGATTAATCACTTTATATATGCTGACGATATCATGCTCGTCACCCCCATAACCTCAAAAAACCACACTTACGACAACCTAGCTAAGTGCATGGCTGAGACCACCTCTTGGATGGAAACTAATTATCTTAGCATCAACCTTAAAAAAACGGAAGCAATGTTCGTCACAAGAACACCTGTGACTGAGGACACGTTCCCAACAACAATCTCAATCAACAATACATCTATACCCGTTAAAAAAGAAGTAAAATACTTAGGTATAATAACAGACCAGTTCCTGATCGTGTAGCCAGTCTAGTCCCGGACTTCAGGGTTGTCCATCTCATACAGCAGCTTGGAGACTGAGAAACTCCTCCTTTTCTGATGTCACTGGTATATCCAACTGGAAGCCTCCTCCTGCCATCAGTTCTTCAGTCTCCAAGCAGCTGGATGGATGGGTGAGCCTGGCAGTCCGGGCTCACTAGAGAAACTGTTCAGAGTTTAGTGTTAAAGTTGTAATTAGAGTAGCCTTGAAATCTTCAGCAGAGCCCTTCTGCTTTTTTGGAGAGGACTGTGCCTTTAAGTTTACAGAGCCGTCCTTCCCTCTTACCCTGCGTCCTCTGCCCCTAACCAGGTCGGGTCCTTTGTTAGTGGGTCAGGGTGACTTGCGCGAGGCAGCTCCGGTTCTCTGATTCAGATCAGCTGAAACCGGGGCTGCGCGGGAGTCTACCGGCGTTTGCAGAAGTCTTGCCTGTGACGCGCTGAGCAGTTTTCCCTGCGGGCCCCCTGTGTCGGCGATCCTCGGCCAGCCCTCTACCCGGTCTGTACTCCTTACCTCATTTTCTGCCGGAGAGTGGGATTTTCAGCGGCCCTCTCAAGGGGCTGTTGCCTCCCTTTGCGATTTGCTACAAAGGTAAGGGGGCCGGTTTTTTCTGCGGAGCTTAGCTCGCGGAGGATATTTTGGCGCGCTAAAGCTGTTTGTTTGGCCTAGGCCTCGGCCTCGTGCCGGCGGCGCGCGCAGGGCAGCGTAGGAGAGCGTCTGCTCTGGCGGGATCTGTTTTCTTACCGCATCATCAAGGCTCCCACGGTCTTCACGGTTTTTTCTTTTGTACTTTCTTTTATGATTTATTTCCAAGTTTTTTCTTTTTAAGCTTATTTTTGGGTTTTCTTTTCAGTTCTCTTGTCCGTTAAAGGATGCCCACCTTTTGCTTTTGGCTCTTTCCTTGGGCACCCGTTCTGGGGGTGAGTGTTTTGGCCATGCCTTCCAAACCAAACTGCATGGTTTGTGGGGCCAAGAAGTGCACAGACTCGGGCTTGTGCCCTTCCTGTGTTAGGGATGCCTCAGGGCTGCCACCGCAGGAATCCCAGCCAGAGGGTCAGGGTCCTGAGACGGGGACTTTGGCAGAGTGGGGACACGAGATGTCCGTCGAGGAGCCACAGGCAGGTCCATCCTCACGGCCCGACTCTACCCCTCCTCCAGGTCCAGGGTCTTTGGGGCTCAATTCCATTTTTTCAAGAGAGTTTGTTAGTTTGCTCCAGCAAGTTTTTCTTCGGGACAGTCAGCCTGCGCCTGTCGCCACTACTCTGGTGTCAGGAAAGCGACGGGCTGCGCCCTTGCAGGAAGATCAGATTCCTCCAGAGCCTAAGAGGGCCCGCGAAGAGGTGGAGCCGGGAGACCAGTCTGTGGTCTCGGAGGGGCCACGTTCGGAGGAGGAGGACTTGTCGTTGGAGGAAGAATTGGAAGAAGGGGAGCTGTCTGAAAAGGAAGATCAGGCTAGAGTGGTCCGGGTGTTCCGGAGGGAGGAGCTGCCGGCGCTCTTGGTGGAGACGCTGAAGGTGCTGAATATGCCGGTGCCTGGCTCAGCGGCGGACGCTTCCCTCGAGGACCCCTTACTACAGGTATTTAGGAAGGAGCAGAGAGCATTCCCGGTTCACCGGGTGTTTCATGAGATGATTCAGGAGGAGTGGAGCCTTCCCAAAGCTCCTCTGAAGGGAGCTCGAGTGATGTCCCGGCTGTATCCCTTACCTGATCAAGACAGGGAACTGTTCAAGTCACCCAAGGTGGATGCTGCGGTCTCGGCGGTTACGAAGAAGACCACTATTCCCGTCGAGGGGAGTGCAGCCCTCAAGGACGGTCAAGATCGGAAATTGGATGGTCTTTTGCGGCAGGTGTTTGATGTGAATGCTCTTTCCCTACAAGCGGCCATCTGCGGAGCTTGGGTGGCCAGAGCATGTCTGCGGTGGTCTCAGCGGCTGCCCGGTGCCGCAGTCGAGCGGTCGGAAGACGCGGCCCGGTTGGAATCGGGTGCGGCCTATTTGGCGGACATTCACTACGATCTTATGCGTGGACTCTCCAAGAGCATGGCGTCGGCGGTCGCAGCGCGACGTTACCTTTGGTTACGTAATTGGGCGGCCGACTCCTCCTCCAAGGCTAGACTTAGTAAGCTTCCTTTCAAGGGTCGCCTCCTGTTTGGGGAGGATCTTGAGAAGTTGGTTAAGGAGTTGGGAGAGTCCAAAGGGGGTAGGTTGCCCGAGGACAAACCTAAACCGACTCGAACGCCCACTTCGGGTAGGGGGCAACCACGGGATTTCCGACGTTATCGATTCCAGAGGTTTCCCACAGGACAGAGGGGACGTTTTCCCTCTAGGAATCAAGGTTTTCAGGGGTTTCGAGGAGCAGGAAGGGGGTTTGGTCCCTCCTCGGCCTCGGGCCTTAGCAATCGAAAACCGCAATGAGATCAGGGGGACCCAGGCACCCCTACCCGCTGTAGGGGGGCGTTTGCAGGATTTTTATTCTGCCTGGGTCCAAATTACAACAGATCAGTGGGTGCTAGAGGTCATTCGCGAGGGCTATGCACTGGAGCTGCTCCGTCCGGTACGCGACGCCTTCGTCCTGTCTCCCGGCAGGTCCGAGGCAAAATCACGGGCTCTGCAGGAGACGGTGCAAAGGCTGTTGGATCTCAGGGCCATAGTACCCGTGCCCCCAAACGAGTGCGGTTCTGGTCGATACTCCATATACTTCGTAGTGCCGAAGAAGGATGGAGGGCTTCGGCCTATCCTAGATCTCAAGAAAGTGAATCGGTGTCTGCGGGTGTCGTCATTCCACATGGAGACTCTGCGATCGGTGATAGTAGCGGTGCAAAAGGGAGAGTTCCTCACGTCCCTCGACCTCTCCGAGGCTTACTTGCACATTCCCATAAGGAAGGATCATCACCAGTTTCTCAGGTTTGCGGTTCCTTTCGGCCATTTTCAGTTTCGAGCACTGCCCTTCGGGCTGGCCACTGCGCCGCGTGTTTTCACGAAGGTGATGGTGGTTGTGGCGGCGGCCTTGCGAAAGTAAGGTATCCTTGTCCATCCTTATCTGGACGACTGGCTAATTCGAGCAAAGTCGAGGTCAGAGAGCGAGATAGCGACAGCCAGGGTGGTGTCCTTTCTAGAAAGTCTCGGTTGGATAATCAACCCGGCAAAGAGTCGGATGGTGCCCACTCAATGTTTGGAGTACCTCGGAGCGCGCTTCGATACCGTCAGAGGGAAGGTCTTTCTGACGGAGCGGAGGGCTCGGGGACTACGACTCCTCTTGCGGAGCTTTTTGCGCCACGACAGGCCGTCGGCCTGGCACTACCTTCAACTTTTGGGCACCATGGCGGCGGCGATAGAGACGGTGCCCTGGGCGAGGGCGCTTATGCGACCCTTGCAAAGGGCGTTGCTCCGCCGTTGGTCTCATCAGAACGATCCCTTGTCTCGGCGACTGCCGTGTTCCGAGGAAACGCGTCAAGCGCTGAGGTGGTGGTTGATTCCGCGCTCCCTGCAGAACGGAAAAGGTCTGGAGACGCCGGAGTGGATTCCTGTGATGACGGACGCCAGTCTACTGGGCTGGGGAGCCCATTGTCAGGGGATCTTTGCGCAGGGGGCGTGGTCGGATCAAGAAAGAGCATGGCCGATCAATCGTTTGGAGTTGCGGGCGATCGCCTTGGCACTAAAGGAGTTTCGCAGCCTTCTGGAAGGAAAGGCGGTCCGAGTGTTTTCCGACAATGCGACGGCAGTGGCCTATGTCAACAAGCAAGGAGGAACCACGAGCGCCGCGCTCGAATACGAGGCCGAGACGCTATGCGAGTGGGCCGAAGCGAATCTGCAGGATCTCTCGGCAGCACACGGGGCAGGAGTGGACAACGTGGAAGCCGATTTCCTCAGCAGGGTGAGGGTGGACCCGTGCGAATGGGTCTTGCACCCGCAGGTGTTCGAGATGCTGGTGCGCCGCTGGGACAGTCCGGTCTTAGATCTCATGGCAACGTTCAACTCGGCGAAGGTATGTCGGTTCTTCAGCAGGCGCAGAGAGCGAATGTCCGAGGGCTTGGATGCCCTCATTCAATCCTGGCCAGCGGACCAACTTCTATACGTTTTCCCGCCATGGGCGTTGATCGGCCGAGTGGTTCAAAGGATAGAGCGCTACAGGGGACAGGTGATTCTGATTGCGCCGGACTGGCCTCGACGTCCTTGGTACGGAGATCTCATGCGTCTCCTGGTGGCAAAACCCTGGCGTCTTCCAATTCAAGAGGATCTGTTGTCGCAGGGTCCGCTACTGATGCCCCACGTGGCTCGGTTCTCGCTTACGGCTTGGCTCTTGAAAGGGCTCAGTTGAAGGCCCGCGGTTTCTCCGGGCCGGTGATTTCCACCTTATTGAAGGCGCGCAGGGGATCTACATCCCTGGCCTATGTACGCATCTGGAGGATTTTCGAAAGCTGGTGTGCAGAGCGGAGTTGTGAGCCGTTGAGATCTACCATCCCTCAGATCTTGCAGTTTTTGCAGGATGGGTTTGACAAGGGATTGGCGGCCGGGTCGTTACGAGTACAGGTCGCGGCCCTAGCGTGTTATAGGGGTAAGATTGGAGGTCAGACTCTCGGGGTTCAGCCGGATGTCAAACGTTTCTTGCGCGCTGTGTCGCTTCTGCGGCCCCTTTTCGTCGGATCGTCCCTAGCTGGAATCTTCCGTTTGTGTTGGACGCATTGGCGCGAGAACCTTTTGAACCCATGTCGCGGGCTTCCCTTAAGGATATCACCCTGAAGGTTGTTTTTCTGGTCGCGATTTGCTCGGCCCGCCGAGTTTCGGAGTTGCAGGCGCTATGTTGTCGGGAGCCCTATCTCCAGTTTCGTTCGACGAAGGTGGTTTTGCGGCCGGTACCGGCGTTTCTCCCAAAGGTCCTTTCGGTGTTTCATTTGAATCAGGAGATTTCTTTGCCAGTCTTCAGAGGGGCCGCAGGTGGCCCGGCAGAGCGGAACTTGCATCTTCTCGATGTCCGTCGGGCGTTGAAAAGGTACCTCCTGCGGACGGCGGATTTTCGCAAGTCCGATAGACTTTTTGTGCTTTTTGCGGGACCGCGAAAGGGGGAAGCGGCATCGAAGGCTTCCATTTCTCGGTGGCTGAGGGAAGCGATTGCGTCAGCGTACATTTCCGGCGGTCGGTCGGTGCCGGAGGGGCTTAGGGCTCACTCCACTAGAGTGCAGGTGGCTTCCTGGGCGGAGTTCCGGCTCGTGCCTCCAGTAGATATCTGCAAGGCGGCGACGTGGTCGTCTTTGCATTCCTTTGTCAAGCACTATCGGTTGGATGTTCAGGCCTCGGAGGACACCTCTTTTGGGTCAGCGGTTGTGCAAGCTGGCTTGCTGGGTCCCTCCCGTGGTTAGGTTCCTTCACTGCTCTGGTACTAACCCTGAAGTCCGGGACTAGACTGGCTACACGATCAGAAAGAGGAAATTAGACTTACCTGCTAATTGTAGTTCCTGGAGTGGAGACAGTCTAGTCCCGTATCCCTCCCTAGTAGAGTTCGGCTGCGGCTGGAAGGTCAGCGTTCCGGATAATTACAGGTAAGAGCTGGTTTTATTTCAGGGCATGGAAACCCTTATGGCTGAGGTGCCCCGATATTAAAAAAAAAAAAAAAAAAAAAAAGAGGTCACAGGTAGCCCTGGGTTTTCCCTTCGTCCGGATGGACTTTGCCGGGGGGATGGCTCTGTAGGCGGAAAGTGTAAGTCTGTGTTTTGTTTAATGTGCCTTTTAGCGTTATATTCTTACTTGTTGCTCCGGTGAGTCTGCTTTGTCAATAGGGAACTGATGGCAGGAGGAGGCTTCCAGTTGGATATACCAGTGACATCAGAAAAGGAGGAGTTTCTCAGTCTCCAAGCTGCTGTATGAGATGGACAACCCTGAAGTCCGGGACTAGACTGTCTCCACTCCAGGAACTACAATTAGCAGGTAAGTCTAATTTCCTCAACCTCACCATGATACCACACTTAAAGCAAACAGTAAGAACCATATTCCTTAAACTCAAAACCATACAACATCTAAGACCCCTCCTGGATACACATGACTTTAGATCGGTTGTCAATACACTCATCACACCCCACTTTGATTACTGCAACAGTCTCCTGATTGGCCTACCACAAAAGAATACATACCTATTACAAAGAGCACAGAACATCTGCGCAAAGGTAACTACTAAAGCTCACCTAACAGACCATGTGACCCCTATACTCCTAGAACTACATTGGCTCCCTATAAACAGCCGTATCAAATACAAAATTCTCCAGGACCAAGCAGGAAGTCAGTCCTCACTTATGGGTGACGTCGGCGCCGACGGAGCCCTCGCGGAGCAATTTTCCCCAGCTTTCAAAGAAGGCCTTTGGGAATTGCAGCGCGCATGCGCGGTCCTCTTCCCGCCCAAGGGTGCCATCTTAGCCAGTCTTCTTTTTTCCGCGGAGCCCTACAGACGTACCCGTCGTGTCCCCGCGAAAAAGTTGATATTTCTTCATAATTTACTCTTTTTTCCTTCGGTTCGACGCCGGTCTTTTTCCCGCCCGGACTCGCGACGCCGGTCACGAGTCCTCTTCTTCTTTTTCGGTTTTTCTGACTTAGTCAGTTTTCGTTTTCGGTTTTTCCCTGGCAGCCCGGTCCTTTGACCTCGCCGGGGCCCTTTTTCCCCCGATGGCTGCCAGTGGTTTCAAGCGGTGTGGTCAGTGTGACCGAAATATGTCACTGACTGACACACACGACCATTGCCTCCGCTGCCTGGGCCCGGATCATGAAGAAATGATCTGTGGGCCCTGCGGCAAACTGTCCTCCAAAGCGTTGAGAAGTCGGCGGCATCAGCGGGATAGGATCTTCGCTGACCCCAGCCGTACCCGGACCTCGTCGGAGGCCTCTGCGTCCAGGGGTTCCAGCTCGGACCGTCGCCGGAGTTCCTCCGACAGGGGTTCTCCCTCCGGGGACCATCGACGGAAGGTGAAACCCGCGAGGGCGGCGTCGGTGGACGCTCCTGGCTCCGCGAGGGCCAGGTCGCATAGCCCCGATAGCCGTCCCGGGTCCTTGGAGAAGGAGCACCTCACGAAGAGACCTCGCCTGGAGTCGGAGCTGCCTGCTCGGGTAAGTCCCGTGGTCCTCCTGGACTCGCCTCCGCGACAGCCGACGTCGGGCCCGACGCCGTCGGGACCCGAGTTGGGGGCTGCTGGGTCACCTGAGCTCAGACTCCGGTTGACGGCCTTGGAGAGCAGACTGTCTGCCTTCATGGACCAGCAGCGGGCACTGCTCGCTGGCTTCGCTGGCGCCGCTGCCCCGACCACCGGGACGTCGACGTCTAAGTCGACCCCGGAGACCGAGCCGATCCTCGAGTCGATGCGAACTCGAGTCGATCCTCGGTCGAGGTCACCCTCGGCCTCCCGTTCGGGACCGAGGTCGCCGACGCCGACTCCCTCGGCGTCGGGGCGGCAGGCGCCGCGCCCTGCCCGGGCCGACCCCCACCGAGTCCTCGTCGGAGTCGGTCTGGGAGTCTGAAGAGGAAGAGTCACCTGATTCTTTTCGGACTCGGTGTGTCCCCTCGGACTCACCTGAGTCCGAACCTCGGAAGCAGTCCCCCCCGGAGGATGCCCGGTTCTCGGACTTCGTCAGGGATATGGCCAAGGCTTTGGCCTTCCCTGCAGACCCCGAGGAGGAGCCTCGAGCCGAAGAGCTCGACGCCCTCCAGTATGACTCTCCCGCCAGGGAACACTTTACTGTACCGGTTCCTCCCATGCTGGAACGACTACTCTTCCGCATGTGGGAGAGTCCGGCCACCTCGCCGGTCCTGAGCAAGCGGGTCGATTCTATCTATCGAGTCCGCAAGAGCCCTGGCTTCCAAAAAGCACAGCTACCACACCATTCCATGGTAGTGGAATCGGCCATGCATCGTCTTAAGAGCCAGAAGATGCACTCCTCGGTGCCTCCTGGCAGGGAGGCCCGTAACCTGGATGGCCTTGGTAAGAAGTGTTTCCAGGGCTCTATGCTTGCGTGTCGTGTCCAGACCTACCAGCTATACATGGGCATGTATCTCCGAGACCTGGCTAAAGAGCTAGCCGGATTCTCCGCTGGTTTGTCCGAGGAACCCTTGCGGAGGTTCCTGGCCTTGTCCACTGGCATTCGGGAATGCTCAAAATTCATATCCCGAGCAGCCTATGATGGCTTTGAAGCATCGGCTCGAGTGGCCGCAGCCGGCATCGGTGCCCGCCGACAGGCTTGGCTTCAGTCGTCTGACCTTGAGCCCTGGGTGCAGGACAAGTTGGTCGATGTCCCCTGCCGAGGCGAAAACCTCTTTGGCAAGCCCATGGCTGAAAAGGCTGCACAAATTGAGACGGAGACTCTCACCAGGACTAGGCTTTCTAGGAAGACCTCCGCCCCTTCCCAGAAAAAGAAGGGCTCGGGAAAGAAGTCCTTTTACCCGAGGAAGGCGGCTGCCTACAAACAATACCCCCAATATCAGGCCCCTGCAGCTCCCCAACAGGGCCAGCAGGCCAAGGGACGGGGTAACGGGTCCCGTAGGCAGCAAGCCCCCAAGCCTGCACCACCAGCCCCTGCTCAGCAGGGTGGGGGTTTTTGACTCCTTAAGCATAGCCTCTCCCCCCCCCCGCTGGTTCCTCCCAGCACCGGAGGCCGGCTGGTTCACTTCGCCCACAGGTGGTCCAGCATCACCTCAGATGCCTGGGTGCTTCAAGTCGTGCGAGAAGGCTATCTTCTCCACTTCCACCAGGTCCCTCCCTCCTATTTTCCGGGAGAACCTCCACGACCCCCTCTGCACAGGGAATTACTCCTTCAGGAGTTAGCAGGTCTTCTACAGGAACAGGCGGTGGAACCGGTGCCCCACCACCTGAAAGGTCAAGGCTTTTATTCCAGGTATTTTCTAGTACCAAAAAGGACAGGAGGCCTCAGACCCATCCTGGACTTGCGCAACCTCAACAAGTTCCTCGTGCGGGAGAAGTTCAAGATGCTTACCCTTGGAATCCTTCTGCCCTACCTCCAGCAGGGAGATTGGCTATGCTCCTTGGATCTAAAGGATGCCTACACGCACATCCTCATCCACCCAAGCCACCGCCAATACCTAAGGTTTGTGGTGGCAGGAAATCATTACCAGTACAGAGTACTACCCTTTGGCCTGTCCTCCGCACCGCGAGTCTTCACAAAATGTCTCGCGGTGGTGGCGGCCCATCTCCGGCTTCACGGCCTCTGTCTTTCCGTACCTCAACGACTGGCTCATCAGAGCAGCGTCCGCTCCGGAGGTCACCAACGCCACGCACCGCACGGTGACTCTTCTGCAGTACTTGGGCTTTGTTATAAACTTCGCAAAGTCCACTTTGCTCCCCTCACAGGATCTCGAGTTCATCGGCGCAAGGCTGCACACTCCTCAGGCACGAGCGTTCCTACCGCTCGACAGGGCTCAATGGCTCATGGACCTAGCCGACCGTTTTCGCAGCCAGCCCCTGGTCTCCGCCAGGCGCTTCCTGAGACTACTCGGCCATATGGCTTCCACCGTCCATGTGACCCCCAATGCCCGCCTGAATATGCGACCTGCTCAATGGTGTCTCCGCAAGCAGTGGCAACAGGCCACAGGCGGCCTAGCAGACCTAGTGCGCGTCTCCGAGCCGCTGGCCTCGTCTCTTCAGTGGTGGCTTCATCGGCCAAATCTGGTGCTCGGCATGCCTTTTCAGCCACCTCAGCCGGCCCGGGTGCTGACGACAGATGCATCCCTCCTGGGCTGGGGAGCACATTGCCAAGGGGCACGTACTCAGGGCCTTTGGACCACGTGGGAGTCTGCTCAGCAGATCAACTTCCTGGAGCTCAGAGCGATCCGCCTGGCTCTCAAGGCCTTCTCCCACCTGACCTCCCACCAGTCCGTCCTTGTCCAGACGGACAATCAAGTTGCCATG
This sequence comes from Ichthyophis bannanicus, assembly GCA_033557465.1. Taxonomy (NCBI): domain Eukaryota; kingdom Metazoa; phylum Chordata; class Amphibia; order Gymnophiona; family Ichthyophiidae; genus Ichthyophis; species Ichthyophis bannanicus. Next base: position 466,281,017 of record CM066037.1, on the reverse strand, counting down.
TTCTACGTGAACAAGCAGGGGGGCACGGGCTCCTTCCTTCTCTGCCGGGAAGCACAGAAGCTCTGCTCTTGGGCCGTCAGTCACGGCGTTCTCCTCAAGGCAGTTTATCTCCCAGGCCAAGAGAATTGCCTGGCGGACAAATTCAGCAGGATCCTCCAGCCGCACGAGTGGCGCCTGGATCCCTTGGTAGTTCAGAAGCTCTTTCTAAAGTGGGGCCTCCCCACGGTGGATCTCTTTGCCAGTCCTCACAAACGGCAACTTCCTCGCTTCTGCTCTCGTCAGCCACACCCCCTTCGAGTTGCGGCGGACGCTTTTCTACTCTCATGGTCGGGGAGCCTTTTGTACGCTTTCCCTCCCATCCCGCTAGTCTCTCGGACTCTTTTCAAGGTTCTCCGAGACAAAGCCTTCATGATCCTGGTGGCCCCTCGCTGGCCCAGACAGCCGTGGTTTCCACTCCTGCTGCAATTAGCGGTAGAGGATCCATTCCCTCTGGGGTTACAACCGGATCTCCTCACTCAGGATCAGGGGTCTCTGCTACACCCCAACCTCAGGTCTCTCAACCTAATGGCCTGGCTGCTGAGAGGGTAGTCCTTGCTCCCCTTCTCCTGCCGGCAGAGGTGGAGGAGGTCGTCTTAGCTTCGCGACGACCTTCTACCCGCAAATGCTACGCCCTTAAATGGCGTCGTTTTTCCGTTTGGTGTACCCAACAGTCTCAGGATCCCTTCTCCTGCCCGGTGTCGGTGATCTTGCAGTACTTGCTATACCTCTCTAATCTGGGACTTAAGTCCAACTCCGTCAAAGTTCACCTCAGTGCTCTTTCAGCACATCATGTGCCGGTGGACGGCAGACCTCTCTCCAACGACCCTCTCGTAGCGAGGTTTCTCCGAGGTCTCCTTCTACTTAAACCACCTCTGCGCCCGCCAGCGCCTGACTGGGACCTGAATGTGGTTTTACAGCGGATCACCTGTCTGCCTTTTGAACCTATGGCTACCTGTTCTCTCCGTTGTCTTTCTTGGAAAACACTGTTCTTGATAGCCCTCACTTCCGCTAGACGCGTAAGTGAATTGCAGGCCCTCGTGTCTGATCCCCCTTACACTCGGTTCTACAAAAATAGGGTAGTCCTACGGACTCACCCAAAATTTCTTCCAAAAGTGGTCTCCCCTTTTCACATCAATCAGGAGGTGGTACTTCCAACCTTCTTTCCCAGACCACACTCCAGCCGAGCTGAAACGGTCCTCCATACCCTGGACTGTAGAAGGGCATTGAACTTCTACCTTGACCGTACGCGGGAGCACCGTAAAGCTGCTCAGCTTTTTGTGTCTTTTGACCCCAATAAATTGGGACTCCCGGTCTCCAAGCGTACTCTGTCCATCTGGGTTGCGGACTGTATCTCTTGGGCTTATGGGGCAGCCGGACTCTCCTTGGAAGGTCGAGTCACGGCTCATTGCGTTCGGGCAAAGGCTACGTCAGTGGCTTACCTCCGCTCTGTTCCGCTGGCAGACATCTGCCGGGCCGCTACTTGGTCTTCGAGCCAGACTTTTGCGGTCCATTACTGTCTCGAGAGGGAGTCCTGCAGGGACAGTGCTTTCGGACAGGCAGTCCTCCGTAATCTCTTTGAGGTCTGAGCAACTCCTACCCTCCATCCCGGATGTGGGCTACCAGTGGGTAATAATTCAGCGAAGATTCTTCCTTCTGTGCTGCTGAGCTAGAGGGAGCTCATTTTTGTGCTTAGGGTCTCCGGTAGCCTTGAGCTTGGGAGTCCCATAAGTGAGGACTGACTTCCTGCTTGGTCCTGGAGAAAGCGTAGTTACTCACCTGTAACAGGTGTTCTCCAGGAGCAGCAGGAATCAGTCCTCACAACCCTCCCTCCTCCCCTTGGAGTTGCAATCACCTGCTTTAGTTCTTTTTGCAAATTTTTATGCTGTCTTTTTTAGCTATGTCATCTGACTGGCTAAGATGGCACCCTTGGGCGGGAAGAGGACCGCGCATGCGCGCTGCAATTCCCAAAGGCTTTCTTTGAAAGCTGGGGAAAATTGCTCCGCGAGGGCTCCGTCGGCGCCGACGTCACCCATAAGTGAGGACTGATTCCTGCTGCTCCTGGAGAACACCTGTTACAGGTGAGTAACTATGCTTTCTCCTAACAACATTCAAGCTCCTAAATGACCTCGCCCCATCACATCTAACAACATTACTTCAGACCCCACCTGAATCGAGAGCTCGCAGACAAAATGCAGTCCACTCACTTCACATACCAAAATCATTTAAGAAGTCCAAAAAATCCACAAGTGATAGAGCCTTCTCGTTCATTGCCCCCATGCTCTGGAATGCTCTCCCACTAGACCTCCGCACCATAAAGGACCTTGCCCAATTTCGGAAGGAACTCAAAACATATCTTTTCTCCGAACATTTCCAAATCTCCTACCCCCCTAGCCCTGTCCCGCAACATCCGCAGACACACTATCTCAGAACCCCCCAACACCACAACTAGATATTCTTACACAGTCCCCTCTCACACACACAAAAAAGAAAAAAATGGAAATAAATTCCACCACACACTCACACACGATGCACGATTATCTTATAAACCACCGTATAGAATCACTTGTAAATAACGTATGTAAATAGTTTGGACAGCTTATTACACCTGTCCCCACTTTAAAAAGTTTCTCTGTTTCAATGCAATGTATACTGTAATACACTTAATTTGTTAAGTTATTCCATGTAAAAAGTTAGAAAGTTTCCTGTTCCATGTAAAGTATACAATTAGTATACATAATTTGTTTCATGTAAACCGCCCTTGATCACTGGAAGGGGCGGTATAGAAGAAATAAGTAAATAAATAAATAAAAAAATAAGTATAGCAGGAGAAAAATAACAATGCCAAGCGATCCCACTTGTGGTCAGTAGGGGGAGCTCCAGATTCACTCAAGATAGCAGAGTCCACAAAGTGTAGAGAGGGGGTAAGCCCGATGCAGATTATTTTCCCAGAGCCAGGCTAGCAAATGTGGGGAAAGATTGCTGCCCGTGCGACTGATCCAAGAGCAAACAGACTGTAGGAGTCACCGGGCCAAGGACAAGCACTGTGCTGTAGCATGGATCCCAGAATGCAGCTGTAAGATCCAGAGATGGAGCAGCTCATGAAAGCAGCGGCTGACGTGATCAGGGCCCCGCTATGCCTGTTGGAACGCAAAGAAGCCCAAGCGTTCCAGCTCCACGCGGTTATGGCTGCCAAAGTCTTCACCCCCACCGCGGACACCCGCCAAGCACTTCCACGTCGGGTCTCCGACACTCTCACCTCCTCGGTATGCGGGTAGCTAGATCTCAAGGGGGAAGTGTCAGCCAGGAAGGCAGCGACGACGCCGGAGCACCGATCCTCCTCTCCTCTTCAGTTCCCAGCCACGAGTACAGTCGTTTCCTCCAGGCACCGATTTTCCAGGATGTGGCAGGCAGAGAGCTCAGCGCCGGGACTCCCAAGTGAAGTGGGTTGATCTGAGGCGCGCCGTCAGCCAGGAGCAGCGCAACGAAGTCAGCTACAGTGTAGGCCGGCACCGGGCCCCAAACCGGACTTCAGAGCGCGCCACGGTACGCGGAGCCTCGCAAAAGGGCACAAATTGAATCGCCCGACGTACAGCAGAGCAATTTCGGTAAAACCGGGGGATAACGCTAAAGAATTGCTGATGTTAGCGAAAGGAGAGGGGAGCCCGGGACGGAGCAACACTAGGATGTGGCCATTCGGTAGCGGGCTCACTAGCGCCCCCCCGAATTCACCTTTTCTACCCGTTTGGCAGTCTTAATATATACAGATACCATCATCCCTGGGTGATCTGTATTACAACATTGACTCAACCAATTTGATGAGAACGTAATCACCAGAGTAGTTTCTTAGATTCATTTGAAACTCGTACAGCACAGAGCCAATAGGCTCTCTTTTCTTCCCAGTGCTGCTGTGTTCTACTAGACTTAGTTCAAGGTTCCGTATTGTGAGTGTACATACAGCCTGTATTGAAAAGGCATTCTGTCTTGGTCTTCAGTAGGTTGGTTAACAAATGACCAGGCTTCTGGTTGGACATTTTAGATCAGATCTGGATTTTTATGCATTTTGGTACTAGAAGCGCTGATTGCAAATGGATGAAGCAATATTACAGAGCCTACAATATGCTGAGATGAGGTTAGAAATTTGAAGTAGCCAGAACTGTCCTTGGAAACATGAATGTACACTCAAGTGTCAGCATTTGAGACAGCACGAATCTTCTTGCAGTATAAATTATTTTATACTCGTGGTTAAATGGTACTGCAAAGTAAATTTACCTTAATTGACCAGACAACCCTGACAATTAAGGGGACTAGTTATTAAGGTGTGCTAACATTTACATGCATTAATTCACCATTAACATGTGGTGTTAGTAACTAGGTCCCATTAAATAACTTGGGACCTGTACTAAACACGTGTTATGGTCAATTTTTTTGTTTGTTTTAAGGGTCATCAAGTCAGTGGTGACTCAGCGACCCAGCTATCTCTGGGTTTTCTTGGCAATGTATCACCAGAAGTAGATTACCAGCCTTTTCTTCTGAGGCAATGGAAGGTAAAGTAACTTGCCCAAGATCACAAGAAGTGCCAGTGTGAATCGAACCCTTGATCTTCTGGGTATTTTATTTATTTATTTAGACAGTTTTGTATACGACCTTATCCTTCAATCGAAGTGGTCACAACACAATTGGGGGATACATTTAACACGAGTGGTTATGAGACACAAACGCTAATATTTACAGGGAACATGGGCAATGGAGGGTTAAGTGGCTTGCCGAAGACCACAAGGAGCACCTGTGGGACTAGAAACCCCAGTCCTTCCGCCCCAAGGTTGCTGTCCTCTAGTGGGATTTGAACCCGGCCTGAGGTAACTTGCCCCCAACCACTAGGCTACTCCTCCCATGGGTACTAGGCAGTTGCTCTAACCACTAGGCTACTCCTCCACTCTATGGTAAATTAATGCATGTTCACGTTAGCACACATTGGTAACTAGACCTCTCAATTTTGTGCACATTTCTCTTCAAATTAACATGTCTATAATTGATTTTCATGCATCAAAAAGGCTTCACATGCATACAAATGTGTGACATGAACTAACAAAGAAAAATTTGGAAAATCCAAACACAAACGGAATTTATTTTTGGCTGTGCACATCCTTAACATTTCATATTACATGATCAATAGAATGGAAGTTTAGTTGCCTAATTTCTGTTCCTGCTCTGCAGATGAAACAAGACAAAACCTTTGGCCAAAGCTTCAAAGAGCTGTTCTCCTATTCCTTCTTCAAGAAGGTGACTGAACACTATCTGGAGAACTTAGATCTCAGTGGAGAAAACAAAGTCCAGCAGCAGAGCGTCAAGTTGGCCTACACCATGGATATTACTACCAAGCTCACAGCCATTGACAACCATCCCATGAACAGGGTCATGGGGTTTGGTGTGAAGTATCTGAAAGAGCATTTCAGTCCCTGGATCGAAAACCATGGTGGATGGGTATGATTCTGTTTTGTTTGCTTGTTTTCTTAAGATTTATGAAAGAAGCTTGGAACATTAAATTTGATTACTTTGACTGTTCCCATATTGCTACTTTTTATGTTGATCTGACATCATGTCGTCATATTATAGAATAGGCCATTATATTCATTGTTTGAATGCGATGCCTACAGAACTAATCATTCCAATGTGCAGGATACATCTTGTTAAGAACAGGCTGGCTAATTGCATTTATTGATGCATCATCAGTTATATGTAAAAAAAAAAAACCCTTTCCTGCTGCTTCCACTTTTTTAACTTTCAAGGGGTTGTTTATTCAAATTCATTACAGCATGACAAATATGTCAATTACTACATTTTAATGCATTCATTTCTCAAGTGTAACACAAAGTTTGCTAATGCATAGTTATCTGCAACCAAGTTATATAAACATTGGTACCCCACTTTCTGCCCAAGTTATTTTTATTTCCTTATTAAAGCTTGCCCTCTGATGGTACCTTCACATCTTTCCAAGAGGTCACTAAGTTTATTTTTGCTGTACTAAGATGGTGTCTAATTAATTTCTCTGGTCTAAAGCAGCTTCAGGAATGGGCCTGTTTAATAGGAAAATCCCTTAAGTCCCACAGAATATGAGTACCATGTTTTCACGCAAATAACATGCACATGTATAAAACATGCATGCAGATTCCATACCAAAACTATCCAGTCATGTAAAAATGAACTTGCATACCACATATGTGCACATACGGAACATTAAGGGCCAGCAGTAATAGCTACTGCACACTAAGAGCAGCCAGTGTGGTAAAAATCCAATGCTAACTGCTCTTAGTGCCAACTGGTAACAGGTAGCATATGGAATATTGCTGCAAGTTAGCTGTCATGACTGTCGATAGCACAGCTGCGCTTAACACCTTGTTTTTCCTGTAAAAAATAAATCTGTATAATGTGCATATGCATATAACACATGGTAGAAGTGCGGGTATGTAAAAAGCATCTAACCTGTGCATTAAGTGCCATCGAGTCCGTGTCGACTCATGGCGACCCTCTGAATAGTTGTCCTAAATTGTGTTGGGTCTTCAGTCAGGCGGCTCATTGTTGACAGAGTGGCACCCATAGCTTCTGTTGTTGTATCGATCCATCTCATTGCTGGCCTTCCTCTTTTGCATTGACCTTCTACATTGCCAAGCATGATGTCTTTCTCTAATGATCTCTCTCTTCACATGATGTGTCCAAAGTATGAAAGTCGAAGTCTTGTCATCTAAGCTTCTAAAGAAAGCTTAGGTTTGATCTCCTCTAGTACAGACTGGTTTGCTCTTCAGGCAGTCCATAGTATACATAGTATTCATCGCTAGCACTATAGTTCAAAAACATCAATTTTCTTCCTGTCTATCTTTTTCACTGTCCAACTTTCACATCCATATGTTATTGAAAATACCATGGCTTGAATGAGTCGAATCTTTGTATGGAGAAACACATCTCTGCTCTTGAGAATCTTGTCTAGGTCCTTCATAGCCAATTTGCCAAGAGCAATGCGTCATCGCATTTCTTGACTTCTTGTTTCTTTATTAATAGTTGATCCAAGTAGGTTAAAGTTGTCAACTTTCGATTTCTTCTCCAATGATGAACTTACTGATTTTTGAAAGTTGTCATGATCTTAGTCTTATTTACATTAAGGTGCAAGCCAATTTTAAGACTGTTCCTTGATCTTGAGAAGCAAATGTTTCAGAGACTCTTCACTTTCAGTCAGTAAATGGTACATCAGCATAGCGAAGGTGATTGAGTCTTCCACCAATCTTCACACCACCTGCTGTCTTCATACAGTCCTGCTTCTCTGATGATTTGTTCTGCATATAAATTTAACAAGTAGGGGGAAAGAATGTAGCCTTGTCGAACAGCTTTGCTGTTTTTAAACCATGCTGTTTCTCCTTGTTCCAAAGTGTTACTTCTTGATCCAATGTAAAGGTTGTGCAAGAGAACGATCAGGTGTTCTGGTATATCCATGCTTCTTAATGTGACCCAGAGTTTCTCAAGGTTTACAAAGTCAAAAGCCTTGCTATGGTCAATAAAAAACATATAGATATCCTTTTGGTATTCTTTAGTCTTTTCAAGGATCCATCCCACATCCACGATGATATCTCTCGTTCCTTGCCCTTTCCTGAACCATGCTTGCACTTCAGGCAGTTCTCGTTCCAGGTATGGTTGTAATCTCTGCTGAATAATCTTTAGTAGAATCTTGCTGGCATGTGGGATGTGACGCAGTGGCAGGGCTGGAGGCCATGGAAACTGATACTGACCCGCTGGAAGGTTCAGGTACTGCAGGTAAATGCAAGGTTTTCCCTTCTCAGCACAAGATGCACAGAGCTAATCAGCTAACACAGTTCACCTCAGGGGAGGAGAGAAGCAGAGTTGCTGATTGGGCACGCCCTAGCAGGAGGCGGGCTCCCCAGAGCAGGGGCACCTTGTTAAACAGAGAGAAGGAAGACAGTAGTGGTATGAGTGGAATTGGAAGGAGTGGACTTGGAATGAGTATCAGAAGGGGAAAACGAATGAGAAGGCAAAGGACGTTGGAAAAGCAACAAGGAAAGGAGAGTGAAGATGGAATAAGGCAAGAAGCTCTCTTTGATACAGAAACCTTTGACCTAGCAAGAGAAACACTGCCCAGCTGTAATACAAGGAAAAGGGACTCAGAACCAGGAAGTAGGTACCGGGCATACTCAGTGCCTGAAAGAACCTTCTGGGAGCAACAGAGGTTAGAAGCACTGAGAGACCCAGGGATAAAGCCTAGGCTTCTGGAAGACACAGCTGACCCTTGGAGAGGAAGGCAGCGTGGCAAGGCATTCTCAGACAAGCCTCATTATAAGGTACCTGGTGTATTTAATTCATATGACAAGTTTTATGAGAACCCAGAAAGAGTGAATGCTGACTTTAAAACTCAGGACAGTTTCAGGCATTGTGAAAGCAGTTGGCTGCAGCCTGAAGTTCCTTTAAACCAGGGGTCACCAACCTCCAGAGGGCCGCGGGCCGCACAGCCGACTACCGGCAGACTCGCAGGCCGCACCCCCCTCCCCCCCCCGCGCGAAAAAAAAACTGCTCATACCTGACCTTGAATAATCCATGTCAGCTCCCTCCCTTCTTCTGCAGCCGCGGCTCCCTGCCTCTTAGGGAACCGCGGCTGTGCTTGTAAAATCATCGCGGAGCCCTTCCTGTCTTGACGGGCTCCGTGCAGCATTGTCCCACCTCTAAAGGAAGTTGTTTACCACTTCCTTTGGAGGCGGGACAATGCTGCACGGAGCCCGTCAAGACAGGAAGGGCTCCGCGATGATTTTACAAGCACAGCCGCGGTTCCCTAAGAGGCAGGGAGCCACGGCTGCAGAAGAAGGAGTCGGTGAGTTTGCCTTGGCGGGCCGCACCGGGGTAGAGTCTCGCGGGCCGCACGGAGGGACCTCGCGGGCCGCAGGTTGGTGACCCCTGCTTTAAACAAACCCAGCTTTTCTCACCAGACAGCTGAAGCTTTTAGCAAGCAGGCTGATATAAGGAATCCAGCTGAATTGTTCAGGAGAGAATTAAGCCAGGATGTTTTAAGAGGTCCTACCTTTGAATCACTCCTTAGAAACACTCCTCATACAAGGAACTTGTTAACCCGACACCTGCATACAGAGACAAGTGGGGGAGGGGTAACTCCACTGCAGGGAATGAATGTTTGAACAGAGACGGCATTGCTTGCTTTCCAGAGGTAAACTCTGTAAACAATTACTTACCCAAGGAAGGAGCAAATCCTCAGTCCAGCCCAGCTAGAAAGCAGGCTGAAGTTCTCCTTAAAGAGTTTAAACAATTCTTAGATAAAAGAGCTATTGCTGAACAGAAGTTAGTGCAAGCAGGAAAGAATCCTGAGGCAGAAATACCATTAGCTTCTCCGTTGCCCATGATTGAAGTCAATCAGCCAATGGACTGCTCAATCGGTCTGATTGATAGAACTAACTAAAGCAAAGCTTGAATGGTCATTTTCTAGCATATCCTGAAAGGTATGTTGTTTAAATACCTGAATGAAGAGCTTACAAAAATGTATGTTGTTTAAATACCTGGATGAAGAGCTTACAAAAATGTATGTTTAAATACCTGGATGAAGAGCTTATGAAGCAGTGAAAATAAGCTAAAGCATAATTTAGGCACAACTCATGAACAGTATTGTTTTCCCTTGTTTATTGTGATTGCAAAGTAAGAGGACACATGACGTAATGTGAATCCCAGTATGAAAGGACATTTCAAGCACAGCATTGAAAAGCCTTGATTTTCTTTTATTCCTGTTTTGGTTTAATCCTCACGCCTGTTCCATTCCACCACGGAGCGGGGTAAATAAATCCTTATAAAAATAAATATTCTTGTGCCCGCCTATCATTTGGCCCCACAACTACAAAAGGCCCATCCCTCCTTAAACCCTCAAGGTTAGGGAGTGGATGCTAAGGGTAACAGGGATCAGAGCGATTGTGCGATAATTTGCACAGTCAGTTGGATCCACCTTTCTTTAGTATTGGTATAAACACAGATATTTTCCAATCAGTTGGCCATGATGATGTCTTCCAAATTTCCTGGCAGAGCCTTATAAGTATGGTAACAGCTGCACCCAATTGCTGTAATACTTCAGTGGGAATGCCATCAATGCCAGGTGCTTTGTTCTTTGATAAGGCTTTCAATGTTGCTTCGACTTCTTCTTCTTTCATCATCAGTGGTTCCTGATCAAAAGGTAGAAGTTAAAACGGACATTGGTCTGCTTGATCTTTATCGTATAATCCTGTATATCCTTTCTATCTTTTCTTGATCTTCTCAGCATCATTCAACATGGATCCTTGAGCATCTTGTAACATTCCAATTCGAGGCTGGAATTTTTTCTTTAACTCTTGTAGCTTTAGGAAAACCGATCTTGTTCTTCCTCTAATAGTTTCTGCTTCTATTTTCTTGCATGCATCATTGTAGTGCTTCTCCTTGTCTTGTCTTGCTGCACATTGGAAATCTGAGTTCTGCAATTGCCTCTCTTTCTCCTCTGGCTTTAGCTTCTCTGCATTTCTGGGCAATTTTCAGTTTCTTCGGTCATCCATTTTGGCTGTTTTTGCTTTTTTACCTTTTGTAGAGACTTCTCATTTTCTTCCAACACAACTTTCTTGATGTCATCCCATAACTCTTCTGGAGCTCTGTCATTTGAATTAAAGCAGCAAATCGATTTTGCAGGCAGTCTTTAAGTTCTGGTGGTATATTCTCAAGGTCATATTTTGCTACATTCATGAGTGGCTTGCTCTTTTTCAACTTTAGCTTGAGTTTGCATACTAGTAGTTGGTGATCTGTACCACAGTCAGCTCCAGGTTTTGTCTTTGTTATAGAGCTTTTCCATCATTGACTTTCACAGATGTAGTCAATTTGAAGTTTGTACAGTCCATTGGGTGAAGTCCATGTGTATGGTTGCCATTTGTTTTGCGGAAGAAGACGTTTGAGATGAATAGATCGTTGGTCTTGCAAAATTCTATCACTTTCTCCAGCTTCATGTCTGTTGCAAAGTCCATATTTTCCAGCCACTTTGCCTTCTTCTTTGTTGCCAACTTTTGCATTCCAGTCACCCCTGACTATCAGGATATCCTATTTGCAGGTTCTGTCAATTTCAGCTATTCAACTTTGTCCTCTTCTGCAGCTGTTGTTGGAACATATACTTGAATTATAGTTTTTGATGGGCATTCCTCGTAGACGAATAGAAATTAAGCATTTACTGATAGCATTGTATTTCATTACAGTTCTTGCAAATTTCTTAATTATAAATGCAACACCATTTCTTCTTTGTCTCATTTCCAGCATAGTAAATCATGTGATCATCAGATGCAAGGTGCCCAATGCTAGTCCATTTCAGTTTGCTGACACCCAACAGATTGAGTTGTGCATGTTTTATTTCAATCTCCAGGAACAAGCAGGAATGAGTTTTCACATATGGGTATCGTCGGTACTGACGGAGCCTGCGTGGGAACGCTCCCCACCGTCCAATCAGAAAGCTTTTGGGAGCATCCCACAGCGCCTGCGTGCTGCCTTCCTGCCTTTCCCAACCGCCTCTCTGCAGTTCCTTTTCCGCGGAGCCAGCAGGTCGTGTTCCTGGCACCGCTGAAGAATTTCTTTATTTTATTTTTCTTTTTGCGTGTCGCATCTGCCGCCTTCGACGCTCTACTGGTACCGCCGGTATTCTTCTTTTCTTTTTACTTAAGAAAAGTCTTTTCTTTTTCGGCGCACTTGCTCTGTCGGGCCTTAGGCCCAAAAACGTTTTCCTTAAACATGGAAAAACCCGCTTCGGGTTTTAAGGAGTGCACGAAATGTGGCGGTACTATTTCCATCACCGACAACCATGAGTGGTGTCTGAAGTGTTTGGGTCCTGACCATTCCATTACAGAGTGTCTGTCCTGTGCCATGATGTCTAAGAGGGGTCGGCAGAACCGAGCAACAAAGCTCAGTACCCTGTTCCCCTCGGATGCAACTTCGGTGGCATCGACATCTTCCAGGGCTGCTTCTTCCTCCCATGGATCTCAGGTAACCAAACATAAGTCCGGCTGGTCCTCAAAGGGAAAATCTCCCTCTAAGCATCGTGATGCTTCAGGCATTGTCCTTGAGGACTCGGCACCGGCAAAATTACCCTGGCGGGAGGCTCCGGCTTCCAAAGCCTTATCTATGGGGTTACAGGTTGATTGTGATGGCTCGGCCTCGACAGATCACCTGTTGCCATGCTCTGGGGTACTGGTGCCTGCCACCGGTAGCGATGTCCAGGCATTGGTAGCGTCAATGGACCAGAGGATTCTGTCCATGGAACGCAATATAGCGGCACTCCTGGTGGCATCGACCTCGCAGGTACCGCTTCAGACTACGGCGCCGGTACCGGTTCTGGTGCCGATGTCGGTACCGATTGCATCGACATCGGTACTGCTGTCTGCGGGTACGATGCCCTGTCCCCTGATGCCCTCCGGTACCGATCCTTCGGTACCGGTTACTCCCGATGCCGATCCCAGTCGGTACGGGTATCGGGCATTCCAGGAGCATCCAGACAGACGATACTTCGATTCCTCTGATGACTCTGACGAGTCTGAGGTATCTGTCAATGTCTCGAGACTGCTTCCTCAGGGCTCTGCTTCTCCTACACGCAGGATGTCTCCTCCTGAGGACTTATCCTTCCAGGACTTTATCAGGGGAGGTAGCTCGAGCTCTTTCTATCTCTGTAGCTCCTGAGACAGAACCAAGAGCCAAGGAGTTGGACATTTTACAATACCCCAAAACTCCTAAAGAAGCAGCTACCTTACCTATTCATGAGATCCTTCATAGTCTCATGCTAAGAATGTGGGAGGCACCTCTTACCACCTCGCCCCATTCTCACAGACTGGACACCATGTATCGGGTCCCACCATGTCCTGGGTTCCATAAAACTCAGCTTCCTCACCACTCCATTGTGGTTGAGTCTGCCATGAAAAAGATTAGAAGTGCAAAGAGACATGCATCTAATCCCCCAGGACATGAATGCAGAACCCTGGATGCTTTTGGACATAGTCTTTCAAGCTTCCATGTTGGCTGCCAGGATAAATTCCTATAGTCTGTACATGAGAATGTTCCTAAAGGAAGTCACAGATCATTTGCTTTCTGACTCCTTTCATCTCTGAGGATAAAAGGCAGGAGTTTCTCACTTGGCTCAAGCATGCCCAAGATGTCTCCAAATTCACCAATCGTGCAGCTTTTGACTCTTTTGAGTGTGTCAGTAGAGCCTCATCTATTGCCATAGGTGCACGTAGGGTTGCTTAGCTTCAAGCATCAAATTTGGAGCTCTGGGTCCAAGATGAGTTAGGTAACCTCCCTTGTACTGGTGAGAATTTGTTTGGTAGTGATTGGCAAGCAAAGGCCATTCAGATGGATGCTGAAAATTCTGCCTTGGATAGATTATCCAAGTCCACCTCTGCTCCTGTCAAGAAAAAGTTGTTCAAGAAAACTTCTTTTTCTAAAAAGGGCAGATACTACTCGACCTATGCCCAACAGGCATCTTCTGCAGGTCGGTTCACAGCTAAACGTCAGCAACCATCCAAACAGACTAAGGCGAAGGCTGCTAGGCCTGCACCAGCCCAGCAGCCTCAGCCCCCTCAGGGTCTTTGACTCGCAGCTAGAGAACTTAGCCTTCGTCGCTCTGGAAGGTCCAGAGCCCTCCACCATTCCAGGAAGGTTGGCTTACTTTGCTCCCAGGTGGGAACAAATCACAGCAGAACATTGGACTCTCTCCATCATAAGAGAGGGCTACAAACTTCATTTTTCAAACCTGCCCCCCTGTACAGTGGTGCAACAGTTCAGTTCTCCAACCCTTCTCCTCGACCTGTTGGGCCAGGAGATTTCCACCCTTCTGGCCCAAGGGGCCATAGAAGTACCTCTTCTTCAGCAGGGTTCGGGGTTTTACTCCCCTTTATTTTCTTATTTCAAAGAAAAAAGGGGGTTACAGACCCATCTTAGATCTCAGAGAACTGAACAAGTTTCTAGTCAAAGAAAAATTCAAAATGATTTCCCTTGGAGTTCTGCTTCCATACCTTCAGAGTCAAGACTGGCTTTGTTCTCTAGACCTCAAGGATGCGTACACCCATGTTCTCATCCATCCAACTCACAGAAGGTTCCTTCGGTTCCTTTTTCAAGGGAAGCACTATCAGTACAAGGTTCTTCCTTTTGGCCTCGCCTCTGCACCAAGAGTGTTCAAAAAATGCATGGCAGTAGTAGCTGCATTTCTGCGCGCTCTGGGAATATTTGTCTTCCCTTATCTGGACGACTGGCTCATTAGAGCCTCCACCCAGGCAGAGGCCAGCAGTTCTCTTTCCTGCACAATGCGCATCCTTCAATATTTGGGGTTGGTAATAAACATCCCCAAATCCAGTCTAACCCCTACTCAATCCCTGGAGTTTATCGGGGCTCTGCTGGATACTGTGAGGGCAAGGACCTATCTGCCCCAGGCTCGTTGCCTTCGCTTGATGCACCTAGCCTCTCAAGCAGAGTTGAAGTCCCACTTAACTGCTCGAGACATGTTACAATTGCTAGGCCACATGGCCTCTACCGTGCATGTGGTACCTTATGCTCGCCTTCATATGAGGGCGGCTCAATGGACCTTATCCACCCAGTAGACAGCCTGTCAGACAAGATAGCAAACACAACTCGTTTCATCTTGTCCCTTCAGTGGTGGAAGTCCACACAAAACCTGCTGTTGGGGACTCCTTTCCAGCAGCCCTCCCCCCAGGTAACTCTTACAACAGATGTTTCTCCAAGGGGTTGGGGAGCTCATCTACGAAATCTCTCCACCCAGGGCATCTGGTCTCCACAGGAGAGTTGTCTACACATCAATCTCTTGGAACTCAGGGCAATCTTCCTTGCTCTGAGAGTATTCCACTCCCTGCTCAGCTGCAAGACCGTCCTCATCCATACGGACAATCAAGTAGCCATGTTCTACATAAACAAGCAGGGAGGAACAGGCTCTCTGTCGCTTTGCAACGAAGCTTTGCGACTGTGGGCCCTCGCCAGAGAGCATCAGATTCATCTCCAGGCAGTGTATCTGCCAGGTGTTCAAAACTCTTGGGCAGACAGACTCAGTCAAGTCCTACTCCCACAGGAGTGGTCTCTGCATGCAGATCAGGTAGCCAGGATTTTTCAAATCTGGGGAACCCCAGACATAGACCTCTTTGCAAGTCCGTGGAATGCCAAACTTCCCCGGTTCTGTTCCAGAACTCCGGCACACAAGGCTCAGGCCAGGGATGCTTTCCTCCTTCATTGGGGTCAAGACTTCCTGTATGCCTTTCCACCCATTCCCCTGATTCCCAAAACCCTGTTCAAGCTTCAGAGAGACAGAGGTCGCATGATCCTCATAGCACCACATTGGCCACGCCAAGCGTGGTACCCCCTGCTTCTACATCTCTCTCAAGCTCCTTCCCTAGAGTTAGGGTCTGCACCAGACCTTCTATCTCAAGAAAACGGAAGGCTATGGCATCCCAACCCCCAGTCTCTACACCTCAGGGCTTGGTTGCTGAAGGCCTAGATCTCCAAGATCTTCCTATTTCTCAACAGGTGCGAGATATTCTTCATGCTTCCAGGAAACCTTCCACTAGACGTTCTTATGCTTTCAAGTGGAAAAGGTTTACAAGTTGGTGTTCGGAAAAGGGTCTTGACCCTCTCACCATACCTCTGGAGTTTCTGCTCGAATATCTCCTTCATTTATCCAATGCAGGCCTTAAGACAAATTCAGTAAGAGTCCATTTGAGTGCCATTGCAGCTTCCCTGAAGCCTTTCAATGGACATCCTATTTCCTCTCATCCCCTTATAGCAAGATTCATGAGAGGCCTCCTCTTAACTAAGCCTCCCATTAAGCCACCACCGGTGGCATGGGACTTAAATTTGGTTCTTGGACAGCTCATGAAGCCACCCTTCGAACCCTTAGCTACCACCTCCTTGAAATTCCTTTCTTGGAAGGTTCTTTTTCTCATTGCAATCACCTCAGCATGCCGCATTAGTGAGTTGCAAGCGCTGGTAGCTACTACTCCACCTTACACAAGGTTCCATCATGACAAGGTAGTCCTCAGGACTAATCCCCACTTTATGCCTAAAGTGGTTTCTCCCTTTCATCTCAACCAGGAGGTATACCTGCCTGTCTTTTTCCCAGGCCCTCATGCATCAAGTGCAGAGAGGAACCTCCATACCTTGGATTGTAAAAGAGCACTAGCTTTTTACTTACAAAGAACACAGCAACATCGAAAGTCTTCTCAACTCTTTGTTGCTTTTGATCCTTCTCATTTGGGACTTCCAGTCTCCAAAAGGACACTCTCCAGCTGGATTGCTCAGTGCATTTCCTTCGCATATCAGAGTAAGAACATTCCTCTGGAGGGTAATGTTACTGCTCACAATGTGAGGGCATGGCAGCCTCAATGGCTCATTTACACTCTGTGTCCATTGACGACATCTGTCGAGCAGCCACCTGTGCCTCTGTTCATACCTTCACTGCCCATTACTGCTTGGACAAGGACTCCCGCCGGGATGCCTTGTTTGGTCAGGCTGTTCTCAAACACCTGTTCCATACCTAATCAACTCCTACCCACCAACCCTGGTTGGATGCCAGTGATCCATGGGTGGAAGTGGAGCCCTTCCAGGGACACACAACCTCTGGGGTCTCTCCCTGGCATCTCAAGCTAGGGAGTCCCCATATGTGAAGACTCATTTCTGCTTGTTCCTGGAGATAGCACAGTTACTTACCTCTAACAGGTGATCTCTGGGAACAGCAGGAATAAGTCTTCACAACCCACCCACCTGCCCTAAGAGTTGTATCTCTCTCTCTCTTTCCTTTCCCTCTCTCTCTCTATCTTGTCTCAGCTTTAAAACTCGAACTGGAGAGAGGCGGTTGGGAAAGGCGGGAAGGCAGCACGCAGGCGCTGTGGGATGCTCCCAAAAGCTTTCTGATTGGACGCTGGGGAGCATTCCCGCACAGGCTCCATCGGTACTGACGATACCCATATGTGAAGACTTATTCCTGCTGTTCCCAGAGATCACCTGTTACAGGTAAGTAACTGCTTTCTTGACCACCTCAACTTCCCTTGGTTCATGCTTCGTGCTTTCCTGTAAGACATCATTGCAGCTTCTGACTCTCTTTTCATGCACAGCTACATCAGCAGTCACACGTCACAAGGGCTTTGAGCCAACCATATCATAAATGCTGGCTTTACTCTGAAAAGTCTTCAGCTCCTCCCAGTAGCCAGTTGCATGCCTTCCAACCTGGGGGGCTCTCATCTTCCAGCACTATTTTTGTTTTGTTGTGATTATCCACAGGGTTTTCATGGCAAGATACAGAAGTAGATTGCCATTGTCACAGAAATGTGATCCTCCGCCACCAACACCATCCCATTCTACTGCTGCCCAGATGGGTGTTTTTTCTTGCTCTGGCACCTCAGCTGAGACCTGCCTCAGCATCACTGATGCACACAAGCCCTCACAGCACAACAAGCTGCAAACCAAGTAAGAGAATCTGTGCATTATTTTCATGGAAACGTGGTATCTGTTATCAAACTATTCCATCAATTTCCAGTAGGCCTTGGCTTTTGGGAAAAGCCATCAGATGTGATTCATAGTGCCTTGTCACTGTTGTGTTTGGGAAGCTATGTTGTCTAACTGTACATGATTTTAAAGTTGTTTTCTTGGAAGTTAGTGGCTATTGATACCTTAGTTTGTTTTGATTCCATTTTCTTCCACTAACTGCTTATATCATAGACCCCTAATTTCCCTTCGTGTTATTTCCTATGTTGTCACATTGGGAGTCATGTCTCTAATACACTTATATTGCACGGCAATCAGGCTTTTCATGTTTCTATATTCTTTGCATATTTTTTCTAATAAAGTAGCTTCACTCTTTAATATCCAGGGCTTAATTTGTGCCAGAATGGGGTGGAACAGCATTCCAGCACTTCTTGAGGACGCAGAAATATAGATTCCATCATCCCACCTGCTCTGTGCCGCTGCGGCCGTATTAACGCAGCACAGCCGCAGGAGCACTATGGTTTGTTCCCATGGCGGTGCTGTACTGAAGCAACCCTGCCGTGGCATTTAAAGTAAAGCAAAATTGTCACTTCCTGCTTTACTAAAAGTGCCACAGCTGGGCTGCTTCACTACAGCACAGCCGTGGGAGCAAACAGAAGTTCTCCCATGGCTTTAAATGTTAATACCTCCTCTTTTCCTCTGCTTGCTCTGTGCCGCCACGAAGGTATCTGTGGTCATATTAACACTTCACACAACCCCAGGAGCACTTTTGTTTGCTCTTGTGGCTGTGCTATAGTGAAGCAGCCTGGCCGTGGCATTTTTAGTAAAGCAGGAAGTGCTGAGTTTGCTTTATTGTAAATGCAGCTGGGCTGCTTCAGTGCTGCACAGCCACGGAAGCAAACAAAAGTGCTCCTGCAGCTGTGTTAACGTAGAACAGGCTGGGAGAAGTAGGGAGGAGGCAGCTGGCTGCAAGTGATGTGTTTGAGAGACTGGGACTGGAAGAGGGCCAATGCTGGCGGGTGCAGCTGTGACTGGAAATGGGCTGATACTGGGGTTGGGGGATGACTGAGAATGGAAAATGGCTGATGATGGGGGGGACTGGGACTGGAAATGGGCTGATATGCTGGAAGGGGACTGGCACTGGAAAGGGGCTAACTTTAGGACAGGGGGGCCTGGTACTGAAAGGGGGGCTAGTGTTGATAAATGCTGGGGTCAGAGTGTAAAATTTAAAGGAGTTGCTAGATAAGAAGGGAGAGAAGGATAGATATTGTGGAGGCTGGAGAAGAAGCTCATGGATCTCACGTGCCACCTAGACAGGGTTTTAGATAGCGCTGGGAAGGAGTCTGCTATCTTGGTACATGTTGATACCAACGACATAGAAAAGTGTGGTAGGAAGGTTCTGGAGGCCAAATTTAGGCTTTTGGGTAGAAAGTTGAAATCTAGAACTAGTATTCTCAGACATTCTTCCCGTTCCATGTGCAGGACCCAAAAGGCAGGCGGAGCTCCAGAGTCTCAATGCATGGATGAGATGATGGTGCAAAGAAGAGGGTTTTGGATTTAGAAACTGGGCAACATTCTGGGGAAAGGAGGGGCTTTTCCAAAGGGATGGGTGCCACCTTAACCTGGATGGAACCAGGCTGCTGGCATTAACCTTTAAAAAAGAAGAAAGGGAGTCACGTGATGTGCTGGGGACGTTCAGACGTGTGCTGAACTTGCTCCGGGACCTTCCCTACCCTACGGATAAAAATAAAACCCCAAATTAGAATGAGACCTGCCAGACAGAGTACCTAAATACCCAGTGAACACTGCCGAAGTTAGTTAGAAATCTGCAAACTCACAGCTGGGGATGAAGCAAGGTCGCTGGGACCGAGAGAAGCCAACTGCAACGCCTGCAATAATTGCAGATGGACCCCACTCACCAGAACAGTTGGCCGCATCTGCCGAAGAGGTATCTACTGCAGTAGTAAATGCACTGAATAGTAGGTTCGACGCACTGACGGGACAACTTGATGGTATTAGGAAACAGCTGGAGACAGTTGGAACAAGGATATAGGCAGTCGAGAGTCAAGTGTCCCAATTAAAAGACAAGCTCCAGGCTGCAGATAAAGAGATTAAAACCTTGCAGGTGACGATTAGCAAACAGGGAGAAAAGCTGGACGACCTCGAAAACAGAGGTCGCTGGATGTGATAAAGGGCACCAAATTGCGAAGATATCTGCCCAGCCTGATAGCAACCCAGCAGCTCAGCGAGGACTGTTGTCAAATACTAATTGAGTGGGTGCACAGACTGGGGCCTGCCCGCGCAAGTGACACATGGCCTAGACTGGTGCTCGCCAGATTTTTGAACTTCCTACACAAAGAGAAGGTTTTGCATGCAGCCCGAGCCAAAGGTCCATTGCACTATGAAGGAGCCCATATTCAGATGTTTCAGGACTATTCGGCACAACTCAGCCTGAGATGCAAGGCATATGCTAGTGTTTGCTAGCAGTTGATAAAGGCGGACATTAAATTTGTGGTACAGTACCCAGCTCGATTGCGCATCTTTCACAATAGAACTACTGTGACATTTGAGGCACCAGAGGGGATTTGAAAATTGCACCAGACTCATACAAACCCTTAGAGCGAGGTGACTGGGCCCGTTCAAACCCAGGTGGAGGATGGACACTAGATCTCGGAGGATGCAGGATAACACAATGAGAAAGATCAGTAGTGATGCTGGTGTCGAACCACTCAGAAACAAACATTGCAGTAAAGCGAGGACACCAGAGTGGACATTCCACCCAGAACATGAGACTGATATCAGAGGAAGGTTCAAGAGACCAGAAAGACTTGATATCTAACATTCTCCTGGCTAAGTATAGATTGCAGTGGTAGCCCTGCAGCCGGACATTCATTTGAGATTACAACTTCTGCAATCTTTAACACACCAAGTGGGTAAAGGGGGACCTGCATAAAATTTGCTTGTGGGGTGTTTACTGTTTAATAAATCATTAATGATGGGAAGAGGGGATGGTCCTTTTACCGTGTGTGACAACCGAAAAATGGGTGGAACATGAGTTTTTCTGTTAACAAGGCCCCCCTGCCTATCGGAGCACAGATCTATAGCAGGTTACTCTATGCCTGAGCAACATGGACTGGCCAGATGGGGTGGTGACGAGAGAACCTCCATAATCCCAAAAGTAGTAACCAGGAAATATGCACCTAAAAAGGACCATCCCCAAGCTGGTTGAGTGAGAACTGCAAAAAATATGCATATGGGAGAGAGTGACCACTGAGAGGCTAAGTGCTGAGGATGGGGGGAATGGGACGGAGGGTTTGTTATAATTAATGTAAGGGAAAGAGAGAAGGTAAAACAAGAATCAAATTATAGATTAATTTTGGCTAGACCTGAATGGAACTGGACTCAGTTGATTGGGAAAGGTTATTGTAACATGGGGATAAGGCAAGTTTAATAGCCATGGGCCTAGGTTGTCCATACCAGGGGGCGCTCCCGGAATGGTGGGCGCCCAGGGTGTGGGGACAGGCTCTTGTTAACTGAGATAATAATGGAGTTAGGAGAGTTAGGATACAATTAGTAGGGGGAGGGGAAGGTACCCAACATCAGTAGTGGCTACCAATGAGATGGAAAGGGGAACATTTGGCGGGTTTTGGGGAGGAAGGGAGGGTGAGCATTAAGAAGGGGGGGATAGGGGACCCTGGGGGGCATCTGCCGAGAGGGGAGACTACATTGTAGAAGGAGAGGGGAACTACATAATGGAAGAAATGGGGGGGATCTTAGGCTGGGAGGACCCTCACCACAGAATGAATAGGTATATGTCTGGGGAGAGGACAATCCAAATATATCAGACGGGCTACAGAGAAAAGCCACCAAAATGGTGAAGGTAATGGAAGGATACCCTATGAGGAGAAGCCTAAAAGGTTAGTGCTCTCAACCTGGAAAAGAAATGGCTGAGGGGAGATGTGATAAGAGATCTATAGAGTAATGAATGGAGTGGAACGAGTAAATGTAGATAGTGTTTATGCCATCAAAAAAGTAGAAAGACTTGGGGACATACAATGAAGCTACAATGTAACCCATTTAAGTCTATGAGAAAATATTTTTTCACTCAACACATAATCAAGCTCTGGAATTCATTACTGGAGGATGTAGTAACTGCTGTTAATAATAATAATAATAACAACATTATTATTATTAAAGACTTATAAAGCGCCGCAACATACGAAGCGCTGTACAAACATAGAAGAGAGAGAGTCCCTGCTCATCAGAGCTCACAATCTAATAAGACAGAAAACAAAATAAGTGTTAGTGTAGCTGGGTTTAAAAAAGGTTTGGACAGGTTCCCAGAGGAAAGGTCCATGAACCATTGTTAAAGAGGATCTGGGAAATCTACTGCTTGCCGCAATATAAACATTGTGGAACCTGTGTCTGTTTTGGGGAAACTGTCAGGTACTTGTGACCTGAATTGGCTACTGTTGGAAATAGGATACTAGACTTGATGGACATTGGTCTGACACAGTATGAAATTTCTTATGTTCTTAAGCAAAGTCATAACCAGAGGAAGGTTGAAAGAACAGGGTATGAGATCAGATGCTGGGGTAAGGAGGAAGAAACGAAGGGTTAATAAGTACCAGAGCAGGAGGTAGATTAATGAGCACTGGGGATTTGGGGGGAGTACGGACTTGGGCTTAGAGAATTTCAGACTGGGTAAGAAAGCAGAAGAAAGAGTAACACAGGCTGGAGGGCATGAAAGTGGGGGCTCAGTGCATGGATGGGATTATGAGTAAGGACTCGGAGACTGGGTAGGGTGAAAAAGTGGGGCTTGGATTACCTGGGGGGATAGTGGAGACTAAGAAATTGACCAAAGATTAGGACGACAGTGGGGACAAGATGACTGGTTGAGGGGTATGAGTGGAACTGTGAGACAAAGTGCAGAAATATGGGGAGAAGCAAAGGATTGAAGGGTCTTGGAGGGTTTGGGGAAGGATTGGAGGTGATTGGAAAAAAACAGAGGGCTATAGAGTGGGTGGGAGCCACAAGAAGGGACAGGTCTTCCTTGAAGGTGGTGAGAGAGAGTAGAAATAGGGGAGGTAAAAGTGGCAATGGAAACTTGGATAAGGGTTAAGGCATAAGACAGGACCTGTAGATGGAGAGAGGATGTGCTAAGGAATGAGCTGGGGCTAATTAAGGGATAAGAGGCTGAAGGTAGTAGATGAGGCTGGTGAGGGGATGCATACGGAGGGTGGAAATGGGGGACTAGAAAGTGTGTGAAAGATGGGGGAGATAGGAGGCTGGTGAAGGAATGAGACAAGTGGGAAAGGAAGGACTAGGGAAGTAAGGTTCGGAAATGGAAAGCTGATGATAAGATAAAAGGCAGGCTGAAGATTAAAGGGGGGGAGGGAGGAAAGGAATGAATCTATAGTTAGGCTAAAGGGCTGATGAGAGAAATGGAGAAAAAGAGATAAAACAGAAGGATCAGTGTCTGAGAGATGTAGGGAAGGAAAGGACAAAGACAGGCAGTGTGAAGAAACAGAAAATAGAAATGAGATCCTTGAAAATGACTTAGAAGAAAACCAACACGAGGAAGTGGAAAAGAGAGACCAGGACCAACCAACTAGAAAATTTAAATGAAGACAACAAAGGTACAAATGAGTGCAGTTTTTTGGAGAATGATATATGTCCATTTTGAAAATGTACGTTTCTTAGAGTTCGGTAGAGAAGGAAATGCGTGTCTGTTTTGGGGGTTTTCTATTCAACTTTTTGTTTGCATATTTTTTTTCTAACTTGTAGTTTCTTATTTACTAGGTAATGGTCTGGTTTTTCCCATTTGCAGCCAAGGTGTGAGGGATTCTGTTAACATGTTGGTTTTGTAGTAATTCAGCTTATTCTCTCTTTCCAGCTAGAGGTTACTGGTGTTCGACAATATTTGCAGTGGTGATTTTTCATAGGTAGGAGTGAGGCCTTAAATTTGGTGCTGCTGTTGGTTGTCCATTTGCACGGTTTTGTGTTATGATACATAGTGTTTGACAGTAGAAGGAATTGGTGGTATTGTCACTGATTTGAGACCAGAATTTGAAAGGAATCTTTTTTGTATGTTGACTTGTAAAGTGAAAAACCCTAATTCTGCTCTGCATCTGTTGTTGGGAGAGTGTTAATAGTGAATCTGGGAATGCTCCATATGAATGAATCATTTATACCCTATCAGACAAATGAATAAATATGCCCTATTCAAAGGCGATTATATGTTTGCTGGCAAATGCATAATTGGCCTATGTATTTAAAAATAAAATACAGATAATATTGGGCCAATTGTCCAAACATTATGGCCCCAGTTCTATGAGGCAGATAGTGGGGCTGTGCAGCCCCATTATCCGCCTTGCTGGTATACTGCCTGCTGTCCCCACCTGCATGCACAGAGCCGCTGTGGGAGATGGGGGCAGAGAGTGTGCGGGGCCAACCCCCATACATACAAGGCTGATTCTGGTGATGGCCCTGAACATCTGGGGTCCACTTGGGGGACGACGACACCCTGCTTATTCCACTTTTAAGGTGGCATAAGTGTGGGGCACTCCACCCCTCCTGCCCAGCAGCCCCCTCCCTCCAGAGCAGGAAGACCAAGATGGATCTCTGCTGCCCCCGTTGGGGTCGGGCGGTGGGGAGTCGGGGTCAAGGCGGGCATTGGGCAGGTAGTGTCATGGGGAGGATATCCCTGCAGCGATGCTGGGGTAGCCAGGCTGTCTCCCAGTGCCCAATCCTGCACCTGTGGGACATTGATTTTGATGGAAACTCATCTTCCAAACCAGTAGAGCAGCAGATGGTCCCAACTTTTCAAGTCCTTTATATGGTCTTTTTTTATAAGCCTAGGATAATTAGCCTAGATTTAAGAGCTGTCAAGCGGACATCCAGATATCTTATACTCTTTTCTGCCCACCTTAAAAGAAAGGAGGCTTGCATGCTGGTTAATGTAGCCCTGTTTAAATTGATGTTGAGGGTTTTAGTTTTCACCATGTTAACCCTGAAACCTAGTACTTTAGAATATTCTGATTTCCTTAATGACATTTGAGTAACCCTTAGAGATGATGGAAACATCAAGATATCATCTGCAAATAATCTTATTTTATATTCTTGTTGATCCATTCTAACACCTCTTTAGTTTGTTTTTTTTATATACTGTTTTAGCCATGTAATCAAAGCAGTTTATAAGAGAATATAATGACTTACACTGCCCTAGGCAGTTTACAAGGAACAGGAAACATACTGAACAAGAACAATAAACATCATTATAACAGTATATTACATCGCACCCAAGCCTGTAGGATGCGATGATGTTAGGCCAACTATTTATAGTTAGCTATTTACATCAAGATGGTATGAGTTATCTAAGTTATCTGTTATCTAAATTATTTTGATAGCACTCACAAAAGACTCCAGTGGCAGGACGAATAGCAATAGTGATAATAGGCATCCTTGCCTGGTACTTTTCCTCAGTGTTTACCTCTATTGATTCTAACAGAAGCCTTAAGCTCTGGGTACAAGTTGAAGACCGAGCCTCCCTGTGCCCACCTTTGACAGAACACGGTCCAAGAACTCCCAGTGGACCTTCTAGAAGGCTTTTAGAGATGCAGGAGTGCACGTGTATTTGCTGAACCGTAGAGCTGAAGGAGTCATTTTGCAAATCTACACATGGGAAAACTAAGTGGAAGCAGCTTACATATGTAAGTGCTGTTGTCGTCAACACTGTACTGCCCCCAAATCCATCATCTTATTTTGCAAGAGGGCGGGAGCGGTACGGCATGACCCTTTTGAATGTGACAGCTTTGTGCCATCGCTTCGGCACACATGGTCTGCCGCTCCTACCCCTCTCCTACAGGAAGCTGCATTGGAGGGGACAGGCTGAAGTCATGGCCTGCTGTGGGCACCAAAGCAACAGCATAAAGCTTAAAAAAAAATCCTGGTCTGCTGCCCACCAGCATCTTCCACCCTAGTGGCTGCCTAGTGGTCGGCCTGGCCCAGAGTACCACACGAGCACATTTACATTTTGTGTTGCGCAACTTATATGTGTAAGTTGGTATTTTTCAAACCCATACATTTAAATGCCTCCTGTTAACTAGAGGCTGCTCTCTCTAATTCATATTGGAGAGGGAAATATACAGCGGGGTATTAAGGAGGATTTTTCTGTTTCTAACTGCCTTAACAGCATCCCATACAATAGCTGCTGTTTTTAATGGTGGAGATTAGTATTAAAATATTCTCACTATTTTTTTGAAAGTCTTAGATTAGCAAAAGCAGAGTCTAGGCTTGCTCTGATTCTCATTTATTGTCTTCCAGTAAGTTGCTTCTCAGTCCCTTGCTTTTGTCCGGTATCCATTGTCATGAGTGGAATTTGTTTGGACTGGCGCAAGTAGAGGTGGCATGGTGACCAAGCCTGCCTCTTGCAGTATCCATCAGGTTTCATCCAATGTCTTAACTCTTCATGTTTTCTAAACTAGAAAACAGATGCCAAATGGAAAGATCTATTTAGACGTTTATTTTCTTCTTATTTAACATACCTAATACTGGTTCTGTCACCCTTCTCTTCATCAAAATGAACACAAATACCTCTTGGCAAAGTTATACCGGTGGGTTCTGAAACTTCAATTGTGTTGTCATCTTGGACTTTAAAAGTATCTCTTTTTTTTTTTTTTTTAAATTTAACCACTTATATGTTGTGATTGGTAGAGAGGGCAGGGAAAACAATCTGAGTGTCAAGGGTTAAGCTATCACAGCCTCAAGATGCCTGTGACCTCTTCTTGGTAATATACCTTCTGCAGCTCCCATGGCCTGGTCTGTCTGGTAATCCCCAGCCAGGTACTAGGCAGATCTGATCCTGCTTACCTTCTAAGGTCTAAGGAGTTCAGGCTCTTTCAAGCCAGCGTTTTGAAGTGTAATAAATGCAGAGGAGCAAATATCAAAGGTGCCGTCTTCTGAATTTATCTTGATATGTTAATATAGTATAAGGTGTTCTTTGGGGAAACTTGCAAAAGTTCATCCTAGAATGCTGCATGACCATTTTGACCGCAAACCTTAAGGAAGATTTGCTAGATGAGAACTGCAGGCAATCTATTTGGCATTCCTTGCATAATGGTGCTTTTCAAGAGTTAACTCTTACAAATACTAAAATGCACTGGGATGGTAATTGCTTCCACATTTTTATTGCACCTTAAAATCCAGTTTGTGGAAGGTCTGCTCTGGTGAACTCTTAATGAATGCTCCTAGTTGCAAGATTTTACTTTAGAGTATAGTGGATTACTAGATAGGTTCAAAACTTCAGGTGTTAGCTCTTCAGAGAGTACAGTAAAATGTTTTGCTAGGTTATTAGATTATTCCAAGGTACAAATTTAGATTGTAAACCCTTCGGGGACAATGACTTATATATATATCCATCCCAGGATTACTTTTTTTTTTTTTTTTTAATTTTTTTATTAGCTGTATGTATGCTGGGGCCGGTGTTTCCGACTTTCAAGGAGGCCGTGAAACTGATTTTGTGCAGCACCTGCTTCAGCCCGCCCTGTATCATCTTTGACTTCACAGTGTGTTTATTTCTTTTGTTTTGCTTTCTCCCACAGGAAAAGGCCTTAGGATTTTCAAATGAGGACGAACTGGAATAAATACATGGAGTACAATCTGCTACCAAAGTGTTCATAACTGCCAATCCAAGTACCCTGTGACCTTCCAATCAGCAATCAAACTGTGACAAACTGCATGTTAAACTCTCCATTTTCACTTTGTGCATCACATAAGGAATGCATTTTTGCCAATTATAAGAGAGAACATATCATCGTTTATGGGTATATTTTTTTTGTCAGCAAACGTCCAAACAGTTTTACCTATTGTATGCCTTTAATCCCTTATCCCAAACCCTTGACTGTTCATCAGCCTACGTGAAGACATTCACTGGAAGACTAATTGAATCATGTTATGCAACCATGGATCTAAATAAATGGCACCTTCTTGTGTACGAAATGTAGCAATAATCTTGAATGAAAAATGGCAAACATTGGAGGGATATAGTGACAGAGGAATGGAAACGAGACTGAAAACAGTGAAAAGTGGGGGTGATTTTTTCATCATGTGATTGCTTTCTGATTCCAAGATTTTGTTTGAATTGGATTGAGATTAGGGATGCACAAAGCCTCTGCTTGTTAGGAGAATTTATCCCCCAAATCCTCAGGATAAGTAATTCAGAATCCTTTGTGCAATCTTGCTTTCCAGTCACTGTTGAGACAAGCCGGGGTTGCATTTCTTAGCTATACATTGATTGCACTGCAAGAAATTTTAAAGTACAGTTTCTAAGAAACACATTTTTGGAGAATAACTTATTTAGTTTTGGTGATTTTAGTGATAAGTTGGCATATGTGGGGAAAATTTGAGTTGTAACTTAGAGAATGCACAAATACTTAAGTATTTTTATATCTGTACCTACCGGAACAAAGCAAGAACATTTATGAAAGCAGAGATCGGATAGTCATGTACCTTTTACTATACTGCATTTTACCTTGAATATGGTTCTGAGCTAATGGCAGCTGTCTTTAACAGTGAGACAGGGTGTTTCGTGGGAATTTAAGGTCAGTCCCCCTCTAACAATGGTGCTATTTGGGACCATCTATAAGTTCCTTTGGGCCTGATTTTGATGATTCCCCTCCCCCACCCCCTAATCCAAAGGCTTATATTATGTTCGGTCATTTATGTTCTTAAGCCTCACTTTACCAGCATGGAATTGGCTTGTTCTGTTTCTTAAGTTAAAAGCACACGTGCGGTATGGGAACAGTCTACTGCAGAGTTAACGTCATAAGTGTAAGGTCTCTGAAGGAAGACCTGGTAACATACATTGGGATTGTCTTTAGCACTATTTTAAATCCATAGTACTGCTAGTGATACTAGTTTAGAGAGAATGGCCTGTTGGAAACAAGTGGTGTGTATTGCAGAAAAGCCCCTTTCGTAAACGAGCTGGATGCTGCTAAATGGACCTTGGAGGTGTCGGCCCATCTTACAGTACTGAGCTGTTCAGAAACCCTGCAGTGTGGCATTTGACATCGCACTAAAGGAGCGGCTTCTTTAGCTGATATGAAGGCCAAAGTCTTCCTTTCTAGAATAGCCTCCTTCCTCATGTTGGGTCTATCACTTTTTTTCTTGCTACAATATCCAAATAGTGAATAAACACCTTTCAAATCCATTCCTTTTTGTTGTTCAGTAATGCTTACACATGACCTTAGTGAAACTTTTAAGAAAATTAAAAAGCACTTGAAGCAAACTGACTTTTGTGGTTCATTGTAACATAGCTCTTCTCCTCTCATTAAAAGAGCAGCCCAGGGCACTGACAGGCTAGGGAGAGTATACACTTGAACTAAGGGTAAGTACCCTCTAGTTTCCATGACCACCAGTTCACTTGACCTTTCAGGATATCCCTAATGAATATGCATATTTATGTTTATGTGCAAATCTCTCGTTTGCATAATTATTAGGGATATCCTGAAAGCCCAGTTGGTTTGCCTGCCCCTGACTTGTTGGAGTGAAACTGCTGAAAGTTCATTCTACTGTAATATGTTTAGCAGTGTTTCCTGTTGGCTTCACATTCTCTCCTCCGTGCCTTTATTGCAGCACCTCATACCATGCACAAGAGTAGCGCTAGGTTTACGTTGCAGGATTGCTGCACAATTGATCAAGTTACATAAAGAGCACAGGGTTTGTCACTCATATAATCCCCCTTCCCCATCCCACATTTTGACTGTACATCTTCATCAGGATAGATAGAATAAACAAAATTATATTTTATTTATTTTATTGACAAGATGTGATATACCGCCATTCAGAAACCCATCAGGGCAGTTTACAAAAACCAATCTATTGAAAACGCCACACAGAACACAAAAGGAAGGGCTGAACAGCACAATAAATGGTACCAAGCATGGTGAACAGAGGGAAAGTGAAAAGAAGAAAAACCTCTGCAAGCACTACGTGCAAGACACTAAGCCCCCTCCCCCCCTTGCCCTATCCAAAAGCCACTTCTAAGACCCAGCTTAAACTTTATAACTGACCTCTCCATATGGAATTCAAGAGGCAACGAGTTCCACATCATCGGTGCAGCGCAACTAAAAACTGCCACCCAAGTCAAACCTGAACTAAACCGGTAAAGGAACCATGAGGTAAAGCGCCTGCGAGGACCAAAGTACCCACCCTGGGCAATAGGGAGTAACCAATGCGGCCAAATAAAATGGAGAGGCTGTGTAGAATACCCTATGTACAAACAGGAGGACTTGATATAGAAGCTTCCAGACCACTGGTAACCAATGAAGCTCCCGTAGTAATCGAGAGAGATGATCCCTCCTACTGGCGCAAAATAAAAATCTAGCAGCGGTATTCTGAAACCTCTTAACACCATAAGCAGGGAGCGCAAGCAAAAGAGAATTACAACAATCTATTCTGGGAAAAATAAATGTGTGCACTAATACATTAAGATTCGTATCTGTCAAGCAGGACTGCAAGGAACGGATCAACTGCAAGGAGGCAATGCCTGTTGCACCACAGGAGAAATATGAGCTTGAAAAGAGCCGCGAGCCCAATAAAAACCCTCAGCAAATGAATATATTCCCTCACAGGCACAGAAATACCAGCCACCATGGGCTGAAAGGGTGGTACTGAATAGTTTCTGGGAAGCCAAAGCACCTCCAACTTGGCAACAAAGGTTTATTCTGAACAAGCCACACCATAATTGCTCCAAAAGCCTGGTCAAAGAGAACTGAAAAGAACTGTCCAGGAGGAGTGACTGATTAGAATCTGAATATCAGCTACAAAAAAAAAAAAAAGACTGAAACCAAAATCCTGAATTAACACTAGAAGCCCCAAAAGGAATTTTACCTAGAAACCCCAAAGTACGTCAATTGACGCATTATCACGACGACTGTGTTTAGCATGAAATGCAGATGTGAATTAATGTGAAGTTACTTATTTGTTAAATACGTGCAGTATGTGACGTCATTACATGTCATCATGTGTTTGTAATGTCGGAGTAAAACTGTAAACGGTGATTGAGATGCGCCACCTAGTGGGAAAATGAATTTATACCTAGAAGCCCCAAAATGCGTCAATTGACGCATCCAAAACAATTGAGTGCGTCAATTGACGCACTTTGGGGCTTCTAGGTATAAATTAATTTTCCCGCTAGGTGGTGCATCTGTCATTAATTTTTGATTCACATATTTGAACATCTTGACCTTACTAACAAAGTCATGAAACATGACTGACATGGTTCTAGCAGTGGCGCTGGTGTACAACTTCGAAGATGCATTTACGTCAATTGACGCACTTTGGGGCTTCTAGTGTTAAATTCCTTAAGTGGACCAGGAAAATATTTAAACAACAAAAGGGGCAACGTTGACCCTTGAGGAACCCCAGATTCAAGACTATAATGCCTAGAAGAGTGGGCCACCACCAAAATTATAAACGGGAAGAAAAATAAAATCACTGAAATGACAAATGAGACACATCAATTTCCTGCAGCCTGCCAAGCATAAGACCCTAGAGCCCGATATTCAAAGGCCTTTACACGGATAACTTCCTTAGCTACCCATGTAAAGGCCTTATCTGGGATTTTTGAAGGGCACCTACACGGGCCGTGCATAGCATCGTGGCATGTTAGGGGCATTCCGGGGCAGAGGAAGGGGCTACACGGATAGCCCTCTGCACCTTAAAGATAGGCAAGATGTTTCCTTAAGACATAGGGGTTATGCTGGTAGCATCGCAAATCGCTGCTACCCATGTAGCCTCTGCGGCTGTTGGGACATCCAGGTTAACCCTGATTTCCACTTCCGCTGGTACAGAAGTTAAAATCTGAGTTATGGGGATCGGCGGGCAGGCTATGTGCTGCCGCGGCACATAGCCTACCTATCTCAATATCTGGCAGATCTCAAATTTCCAGCCCAAAGTGAGTTAGAAATATCCCAAAATAATGACCCAACCTTGGCTCTGCCTTCCCCTTCCCTAAATGGCTGTAGTCTGGCAGTCAATTACTTATCTCCCTAGCACATCTCATGGGTCGTCAACTCCCGATTTGCTGCTCTGGGATCTGACCTATGAGTTACAGCCAAGGGCTGTGACCCTTTGGTGTTTGCCCTTTTTCACTGGGATTTGGGGGGGGGGGGGGGAGAGTCCTCTTTTATTCCATAGTTTTTGCACCCAAAGTGATGCAGGCAAATAGCCCAAAAATCTGTGACATGCAAATTTTCCCGCAGAAGAATTTGGGTTTGAAAACCTCAGAAATTAGCATAAACAGACCAATTAACTCTTTAAAAAGGATTCCGTTTTCAAGACCCAGATTCTGACAGGCCAACAAAAGCCTCCTGCAATTTGAAAGAGAAAGCAGCACATTAAGCTAGCTGTAAATGCGGTGTCTAAGCAAACCCCCCATCCATAATGGAGCTTATTCTCCATAGGAAGAATCTGTCCTTGCTCGCTTCTTAAGCAAGTAAAGATGTAGACTACAAGTGGTCAGTTACAGTATGTCTTTCAGGTCCTAATGCTTTCTTTGTTCTGTAGATCACGCCTGGGGATCTGCGAGCAATCCAAGCTTTAACTCAAAGCGGTAGCATCTCTACTTGATCCGTGTACATTGTAAACTAGGATTCCCCACTCCCTCCAACCACCCAGAGCTGATGGAGAAGAATACAAAGCAGAGTTTTGATGCACACTCCCAAAATGTTGCTCAAACTTATTAGAAGTGCAAAAGAATGTTTAAACTTATTATGCAGTAGTGTTCAAAAACCTGCAAATAGTGTTGAATTTTTATGAGAAATCTGTCTCTTTTTCAATCAGCCTCTTATTGAGAGATTCCCACATCTCTAATTATGCCTGTAAGGTATTTTTTCTTTGGGGTTTTTTTTTGTTTGCCTTTTTATCTATCCCATGAAGATTCTGTTACAAACCCACAGTGCTAGAATTATAGAAGTGGTGGTAATTTATTCTGTGTTTTCACAGCTTTATGTAACGCCCTCTGTTTTGTGTTGGGGAAGGGAGGGGCAGGATTGGCAAGGTTCGTCTGACTTTGCAGGCCCTAGATAAGGCTTTGCTCGCCTTTTTGTAATATTCAGGTTCTAATATCGCTGTGGATCAGTTCTGTTCTTTGTTGCATATGGCTGTTTTTCCTGTTTTATGTAACCTTATGAATCATGGAGCAATCTTGCAATGTAAATCTAGTGCTGCATGGTATGAGGGGGTGCAATAAAAGCACCCGAGGAGAGAGAATGTGAAGCAGACAGGAAGCACTGCTATAAACATATTTCAGCAAAGTGGGCTTTCAGCAAGCTCTTTGATGTATGAATGCCTGGGAGTGGAGATGTAAGGGAAGGTGAATGCATTCTAGGAGCATGATGGTTTGAAAACAATTTTCATAAATTTGTTCGATCTATAAAGAAACTATATTTCAATAAGTACTTAAATGCAGATGAAAACATTATTATGGGATCCTGGAGGTCCCTTCTTAAAGTAAAGCAAGATGATGTTTTCGCCTGTTTTTACCCCCTCTCCCTTCTCCCTCCCCTCCCCCCCCCCCTTTGATGAGGGTGAATAGTTAATATTTCACAAACATCCATTTTTGTCTACGTAATGTATTCTTTTGAAGCTTTATGGATATAGCAGAAGCACTTATATTCTTTCCAGTTGCTCTGATGGTGTGTTGCTTTTATGCTTCCACATGAAGCGCATGGCCTGTTTGACATATGGTCAGTTCTTGCATGTTTTACATGTTTTCTCACTCTTGTCTGCCCATTCTTCAGCGGCTGAGTGAACAATCCACTTTTTTAATTTTTTTTTGTTGCAGTAGCAACACCAGTGAGAATACCCTGGGTGGACTGTTCAGAAATGAACTGATGCGCTAAATAGATTCTCTGTGGACAAGCAGGAATGAGTCCCCATGTATGGGTGATGTCCCCAATGGAGCCCCATGCGGGAGCAGTCATCAGCTTCTATTGGAAGTTTTTGGGAGGCTCCACCATGCCTGCTCGCCTCCTTCCCACCTGCCACGGCGGCGCCTTGATGCCTCATTCTTTTGTTTTCCACGGAGCCCCATGGACACATTCCAGTCTCCTTCCTTTTAGTAAACTCTGCTCCCCTGCAGGGGTATTTTGCACTTGGGTTTTGTCCCTTTTTGCCTTTTTACCTTCACTTTGCCTGCTGATGTGGTTTCTCTGTTCCCTTTGATTTTTTTTCTGCCTTGTTTGTTTTTTTCTACTTGATGCAGCTCCTCGGCCTTCTTGGTGCCAGTATCCTTGACTTGGCTGTGGCTATTTTTCCAGTCACCATGTCCCAGAAACCCACCAGCAACTTTAAGAAGTGTTACAGGGCTCTAGGACCATATCCACCATGGATACTCATAACTAGTGCCTGTAGTGCCTGGGACCTGATCATCGGCCCTCTCCTTGTAATTTGTATTTGCAGATGACAAGAAAGGGGACTCAAGGGTGGAGAGAAGCAGTGAAAATCACTTTTTGGCACTCAAAAGTCTGATCTATCACCTTCGTCATTGATGAAATTGGTCTCAATGGCTTCAAAGGCTGCATCAGATGCTGGCGATACACAGACAGGCGCTCTCGAGCTCAATTGGAGCCAAGCACCTGTAGTGCCCTGAAGCACTGGCCATCAATTGAACTCCACCCAAAGATGAGGAAGGATTCGGCCTCGTTTTTGACATCGAGGGTTGACCATGCTGAACATCGGGTGTATTGGTGTCTGAGGCCTTTGAAGCAAGGCACAGAGAGTGATGGGGTCTACATGAGTGCCGCTCAAAGGTGCCCCAGGACATCAAAGTGACACAGACAGCCTACCAACAGGCAAGATACAACCACCAATACCCCTGTACACATATCGAGTACAGCGTCGAAGTTGCTCGTGCCCGCAGCCTTCAGAATCAGCAGCCCTGGAGAAGCGCCTTTTGCAGGTGTTTGAGGAACTCATTATTTATTTATTTATTTATTTATTTACAGTCTCTTATATACCGCACTATTCATCATCAGCGCTGTTCACATGGAACAAAATGCTCAGTACATTTAACACGTATGAGTTTACAGGTAACAGGGCATAAATAACTTGGATAACCGGGGTAACTATATACAAAACATACTACATGGAATCATATGCACAGAGGTTTCATAGGAAATCACCAGCCCACTATAGGATTGAGTATCAAACTTGGTGTGATGTTGAAGTACCATAAATTTATCTGGGAGTGGTATTAGTGGGTGATATTGAGCTCTAGGTGATGCCATTGGGTTCTATAAGGTACTTGTTGAAGAGGTGGCATTTGAGGGCTTTCCTAAACTGTGTTAGGCTCTTAATAGCCCGGATATCAGGGGGTAGTGCATTCCAGCATTTTGGGGCACTGAGACTGAAGGCTCTGTTGGCTGTCGATTTAGTGCAAACAGTAAGTATTATGGCACTGTTAGTGATGTAGCAGGCTGGGGACTCAACGTTGACTGCCTTGACATCGGCTGCCATGCAGCCATTCCTGGAGATGCACATACTGCCTGCGGGAGAGGCATCGATGGACCCTGACACTGGTGCCTGCTTACCTGTTATCCCTCTCTAGTGTCTTGAGTCTGATGCGCCCTTGAAGCCTAGAAAGGGCATTGGTGCATCACTGCTCCAGATGGAGCTTCCAATCCCCCTTGAAGCAGGAGGGAGATTCAGACAGAGACTTGGAGGTATTTTGACTTCCTCTCTATCTGACCCAGAGGACTGGGTCACCGACATGGAATCACAGGACTTGTCATTGAGCAGATCCTCAGAACTTTCATTGGGCCTTTCTCCAGCTCATGAGTGGTGCAAGTCCCCTCCTGAGGACATAACATTCCAGAGTTTTATAAGGGATATGGCCAAGGCCATCCCATTCTCTTTAGAAACTGAGGATGAGCCCAGGGCAGAGGAGTTGGAAATCCTACAGTACTCCTCAGCCCCTAAGGAAGCAGTGATAATGTCCATGCACTGTATCCTGCAGACGAGAAAGTAGGAGAACATCCCTCCTTCACTATACCACCTGTTAGTAAATGACTGGACTCTACATAGAGTTCAAAAGGCTCCTGGGTTTGAGAAACCTCAACTTCCTCACCATTATCTGATGGTTGAATCCACCCTGAAGAGGATCGAGAGTACCAAGACTCGTTCCTCAGCACCCCCAGGGAGGGAGGCTTGGACATTGGATTCTTTCGGGAAGCAGTATTTCCAGAAATCTCCAGGAACAAGCAGGAATGAGTCTTCACATATGGGTATCGTCGGTACCGATGGAGCCTGCGCGGGAACGCTCCCCAGCATCCAGAAAGAAAGCTTTTGGGAGCATCCCACAGCGCCTGCGCGCTGCCTTCCTGCCTTTCCTAACCGCCTCTCTCCAGTTCTTCTTTTCCGCGGAGCCAGCAGGTCATGTTCCTATCACCGCTGAAGAAGTTCTTTATTTTTGTTTATTTCTTTGGTCGCGCATCTGCCTTCTTCGACGTCGGACCGGTACCGTCGGTCTTTTCTTTCTTTCTTTCTTAAAAAAAAACAAAAAACTACAGTTTCCCACTTCTGTGCATTTTTCCTTTTGGGCCTTAGGCCTACAAGAATTTTCCTCATGGAAAAGCCCGCTTCTGGGTTTAAAAAGTGCACGAAGTGCAGCGGTACTCTTTCTATCACCGACACCCATGACTGGTGTCTAAAATGTTCGGGTCCTGACCACTCCATCACCGATTGTAAGTCCTGCTCCATGATGTCTAAAAGAGGTCGACAGAATCGAGCGGCAAAGCTCAGTACCCTGTTTCCCTCTGATGCAGCTTTGGTGGCATCGACGTCTTCCAGGGCTGCTTCTTCCTCCCATGGATCTCAGGTAACCAAACATAAGTCCAGCCGGTCCTCGAAGGGTAGATCTCCCTCTAAGTATCGAGATGGCTCCGGCTTCCAAAGCTTCATCTAAGGGGTCACAGGTTGACATCGATGGCATGGCCTCGACCGATCACCTGTTGCCATGTTCTGGGGTACCGGTGGTTTCCACTGGTACCGACATCCAGACATTGGTTGCGTCGATGGATCAGAACATTCTGACCATGCAGCATGCCATCACGGCATTCATACAAGCTGCGACGCCTCCGCAACAAACTCCGTTGTCGGTACCGGTTCTGGCACCGATATCGGTTCCGGTGCCGGTACCGGTATCGATTGCATTGACATCGGCTTCGGTGTCGACTGCAGTGGTACTCTGTCCTGTGATGCCCATCGGTACCGAATCGGTACCGATCACTCCCGATGTCGATACCACTCGGTACGCGTATCGGGCTCTGCAAGAGCATCCAGACAGGCGATACTTCGATTCCTCTGAAGACTCTGATGAATCAGAGGCTTCTATCGAAGCATCGGTACTCCTTCCTCAGGAGCCCTCTTCTCCAAAAAGAAGAATGTCTCCTCCAGAAGACTTGTCTTTTCAAGACTTCATTAGGGAAGTGGCCAGGGGCCTCTCTATTTCAGTGGCCCCTGAACCAGAGCCTAGAGCCAAGAAATTAGATATTTTACAATATCCTAAGGCTCCTAAAGAGGCAGCTACTTTACCAATTCATGAGATCCTTTATGATCACATGTTGGGCATATGGGAGACACCTCTTACTACTTCCCCTCATTCTCGCAGGTTGGACACCATGTACCATGTTCCTCCTTGTCCTGGCTTTCATAAGACTCAACTTCCTCACCACTCTATTGTGGTGGAGTCTGCTATGAAAAAGATAGAGTGCAAAAAGACACTCATCTAATCCTCCAGGAAGATAATGCAGAACCTTGGATGCTTTTGGCAGGAGAATTTAACAGGCCAATATGTTTACTGCCAGAATCAACTCCTATAGTCTCTATATGGGGATGTTTCTAAAGGAAGTTACAGATCATTTGCTAACTTTATCTCCTTTTATCTCAGAAGATAAAAGGGAGGAGTTTCTCACCTGGCTTAAACATGCCCAGGATGTTTCCAAATTTTCCAACCGTGCAGCCTTTGACTCTTATGAGTGTGCCAGCAGAGCCTCGGCTGTTGCCATAGGTGCACGCAGACTTGCTTGGTTACAAGCTTCTGATTTGGAACCCTGGGTCCAGGATGGATTAGGAAATCTTCCTTGTACAGGTGAAAACCTTTTTGGCAAAGATTGGCAAGTAAAGGCCACTCAGATGGATGCTGAAAATTCTGCTTTAGATAGACTTTCAAAGTCTACTTCTGCTCCTGCTAGAAAAAGGTTATTTAAAAAGACTTTCTTTCCCAAAAAAAGGGAAATATTATCCTGGTTATGGTCACCAGGCATCTTCTGCAGGTCATTTTGTTGCAAAATGTCAGCAACAACCTAAACAAGCCAAGCCTAAGGCTGCAAGGACTGCTAGGGCCCAACAGCCTCGGCCTCCTCAGGGCCTTTGACTTACAACTAGAGAACTTAGCCTTTCTGGCTCTAGAAGAACCAGAGCCTCTCACCATTCCAGGAAGGATAGCTCACTTTGCTCCCAGATGGGAACAAATCACAGCAGAGCAATGGACCCTCTCCATCATAAGGGAGGGGTACAAGCTTCATTTCTTAAACCTTCCTCTTCACACCATGGTGAGACAGTTCAATTCTCCAACATCTCTCCTCGACCTTCTCGGTCAGGAGATTGCTACCCTTCTTGCCCAAAGGGCAATAGAAGAAGTACCCCTTCTTCAACAGGGTTCAGGGTTCTACTCCCCCTATTTTCTTATTCCAAAGAAAACAGGGGGCTACAGACCCATATTAGATCTCAGAGAATTGAACAAGTTTCTATGCAA
Organism: Ichthyophis bannanicus; assembly: GCA_033557465.1. Taxonomy (NCBI): domain Eukaryota; kingdom Metazoa; phylum Chordata; class Amphibia; order Gymnophiona; family Ichthyophiidae; genus Ichthyophis; species Ichthyophis bannanicus. Next base: position 466,242,634 of record CM066037.1, on the reverse strand, counting down.
GGAGAAATTCAAGATGATTTCTCTAGGTGCTCTCCTTCCATACCTTCAGAGTCAGGATTGGCTTTGTTCTCTAGATCTCAGGGATGCATACACCCATGTCCTCATCCATCCAACACACAGAAGGTTCCTTCGGTTCCTTTATCAGGGAAAGCACTACCAATACAGAGTGCTTCCTTTCGGTCTGGCCTCTGCTCCAAGAGTGTTCACAAAATGCATGGCAGTAGTAGCTGCATTTCTACGCACTCTAGGAATATTTGTATTCCCATATCTGGACAACTGGTTCATCTGAGCTCCATCCCAGTCAGAGGCCCAGGCTTCCCTAGCCTGCACAAGGCGTGTTCTTCAGTATCTGGGACTTGTAATAAACATCCCAAAATCACAACTCACCCCTACTCAGTCATTGGAGTTCATAGGGGCCTTGCTGGAAACCACTACTGCAAGGGCCTATCTTCCCCAGGCCCGTTGCCTACGCTTGGTGCAGTTAGCCTCTCAAATTCAGTTAAAGACCCATTTAACTGCTCGAGAGATGTTAGAACTGTTAGGCCATATGGCATCCACCGTGCATGTGGTTCCTTACGCTCGCCTTCACATGAGGGCAGCTCAGTGGACTCTGTCCACCCATTGGACCCAGGCATCAGATTGCCTGTCAGACAAAATAGCAACCTCCAGTCGCCTCTTTTGGTCCCTCCAGTGGTGGAAGTCCACTCAAAATCTGTTGCTGGGGTCCCCCTTTCAACAGTTGCTACCCCAAGCAACCCTTACAACAGATGCCTCCCCAAAGGGTTGGGGAGCTCATCTACAAGATCTCTCCACCCAGGGCATCTGGTCTCCACAGGAGACATCTCTACATAGCAACCTCTTAGAGCTCAGAGCAATTTTTCTAGCTCTCAGAGTCTTCCACACCCTGCTCAGCTACAAGACAGTCCTCATCCACACGGACAACCAAGTAGCCATGTTCTACGTGAACAAGCAGGGCGGGACTGGCTCTCTGTCACTTTGCAATGAAGCTTTGAGATTGTGAGCCTTCGCCAGAGAGCATCAAATTCATCTCATGGCAGTGTATCTTCCAGGGGTTCAAAACTCTTAGGCAGACAGACTCAGTCGAGTTCTGCTTCCACACGAATGGTCCCTCCATGGGGACCAGATAGCCAGGATCTTTCAAATTTGGGGAACCCCGGACATAGACCTGTTTGCAAGTCTGTGGAATGCCAAACCTCCCCGGTTCTGTTCCAGGATTCCGTGTCAGGGAGTTCAGGCCAGGAATGCCTTCCTCCTCCACTGGGGGCAAGACTTCCTCTATGCCTTTCCACCCATTCCCCTAATTTCCAAGACACTGTTCAAGCTTCAGAGAGACAAGGGGTCTATGATCCTCATAGCTCCACGTTGGCCACGCCAAGTGTGGTACCCTCTACTTCTTCATCTCTCTCAAGCTCCCTCCCTGGACTTGGGATCTGCTCCAGACCTCCTGTCCCAGGAGGAGGGAACGTTGTGGCACCCAAATCCCCAGTCTCTTCATCTCAGAGCCTGGTTGCTGAAGGCCTAGACCTTCAAGATTTGCATCTTTCTCAGCAGGTGAAGGATATCCTTCATGCTTCCAGAAAGCCTTCCACTAGATGTTCCTATGCTTTTAAATGGAAAAGGTTTACCATTTGGTGTGCAGAGAAGGGTCTTAATCCTCTTGCAATACCTCTGAATTCTTTACTAGAGTATTTGCTGCATTTATCCCATGCAGGCCTTAAAACGAATTCAGTCAGGGTCCATTTGAGTGCTATTGCAGCATCCCTTAAGCCTGTCAATGGACATCCTATTTCCTCTCATCCTCTTATTGCAAGATTCATGAGAGGCCTTCTTTTAACCAAACCTCCCATTAGACCACCTCCAGTGGCATGGGATTTGAATTTGGTTCTTGGCCAGCTTATGAAGCCACCCTTTGAACCCTTAGCCATTACTTCCTTGAAATTCCTTTCCTGGAAGGTTATTTTTCTCATTGCAGTCACCTCAGCTTGCCGTATCAGTGAGCTGCAAGCCTTGGTGGCTAATCCTCCTTATACAAGGTTCCATCATGACAAGGTAGTCCTCAGGACTAATCCACACTTTATGCCTAAAGTGGTCTCACCTTTTCATCTAAATCAGGAGGTGTATTTACCTGTCTTTTTTTCCAGGACCTCATGCATCAAGTGCAGAGAGGAATCTTCATACCCTGGATTGTAAGAGAGCACTTGCTTTTTACTTACAAAGGACACAGCAACATAGAAAGTCCTCTCAACTATTTGTTGCTTTTGATCCCTCTCATTTAGGACTTCCAGTCTCTAAGAGAACTCTGTCCAATTGGATTGCTCAGTGTATTTCCTTTGCCTACCAGAGTAAGAACCTTTCTCTGGAGGGCCATGTCACAGCTCACAATATGAGGGCCATGGCAGCCTCTATGGCTCATCTAAACTCTGTGTCCATCGACCAAATCTGTCGAGCGGCCACCTGGGCCTTGGTTCATACCTTTACAGCCCATTACTGCTTGGACAAGGAATCCCGCCGGGATGCCTTGTTTGGTCAGGCTGTTCTCAAACACCTGTTCCATACCTAATCAACTCCTACCCCCCCGCCCCCCCATCCCTGGTTGGATGCCTGAGATCCATAGGGGGAAGTAGAGCCCTTCTCAGGGACTCACAACCTTGGAGATCTCCCTGGCATCTCTAGCTGGGGAGTCCCCATATGTGAAGACTCATTCCTGCTTGTTCCTGGAGATAGCACAGTTACAGGTAAGTAACAGGTGATCTCTGGGAACAGCAGGAATAAGTCTTCACAACCCACCCACCTCCCCTAGGAGCTGTATCTATCTCTCTCTCTCTCTGCTTAAAACTCGAACTGGAGAGAGGCGGTTAGGAAAGGCAGGAAGGCAGCGCGCAGGCGCTGTGGGATGCTCCCAAAAGCTTTCTTTCTGGATGCTTGGGAGCGTTCCCGTGCAGGTTCCGTCGGTACCGACGATACCCATATGTGAAGACTTATTCCTGCTGTTCCCAGAGATCACCTGTTACAGGTAAGTAACTGCTTTCCATGCTCATCATCCAAGTGGCCTCTTACCAGCTCTACATGGGCATGTTTTGAAGGACAACATGTGTGACGTAGCTGACCTGGCACAATTTCTGCCCCCCTGAAAAACTGGAGCATTATCATGCCCTGGTGGCCCATGGCAAGGACTGTTCCAAGTTCATGGTGTGGGCTATCTAGGACATATTTGAGATAGCATCCAAGAATAGGCATTGGCTGCCATAGACTTACTTGGCTACAGTCATCGGACCTGGAGCAGTCCATACAAAAGAAGCTGGCAAATGTCCTGTGCTGGGAGGAGAATATCTAAAGTGAGCAGGTCAAGGAGAAGGCTGGCATCATAGAGAAGCAGCATATCACTCTCACCAGGCCCTCCAGATGTACGTCGGAGCATGCCTCCTACCAGAGGAGATAGCAGGGCACAGCCCTAAAAAGTCATCCTACCTGCGTAGGTGGAGGTACTACCCTGCATCCCAGATCTCCCAGCCCAAGCAGGCCTCTCACCAGCAGTGGTGAGAAAAGCTTCAGAAGGTACAACTGGCTCCTCAGCTAAAACCCGGGGTGGGGTTTTGACTGGTTCCTTCAGAACATAGCTATTCTTCCATTGACCACGACTGGTAACCATCGGATAGGAAGAATGGCTCACTCTGTTTGCCCATAGATGGCCCCTCATAACCTCACGCTCATGGGTCCTGCAGACTGTCCAGAGTAATTTACAAATTACATCTTTTGGAACTGCCACCAAACTGCCCCCCATCTCAACCCTTTGCATCAGAAACTGCTTCAGAGAGATTACCACCACCTTGTCAGATCTCACGATCAAGCTCATGCCACAAGAATAAAGAGATTGGTGGCAAACACTTTAAGGGCTTTCTGAGATTGACTGGCCAACAAAATTGTTCTGGTACAGACCGACATGTTCTACATCAACAAGCAGGGAGGAACAGGCTCGTACCTCCTGTGTTGGGAAGCAGTCAGGTTGTAGAAGTTCACTATTGCTCAAGGGATGGACTTGAGAGCCATGTACCTGCCAGGTGAGCAAAACACTCTGGCAGACAGACTGAGTCGGGTTCTCCAGCTGCACGAGTGGATGCTGGACAGGGGAGTTGTGACTCTCATCTTTTGAGAGAGTTTGCTACCCCCACAGAATGCCCAGGTGAATCAGTTCTGCTCCAGAGTAAGATCACACAGGAGACTAGCATCTGATGCTTTCCTCCTCCATTGGGGGAAGGTCTTCTGTATACTTATCCCCCAATACCTCTCATTGCAAAGACTCCCCTGAAACTCATAACAGACAGAGGCATGATTTCCATTGCTCCCTACTGACCCAGACAGCCTTGGGTTTCCCCTCCTGCTGTAGCTCTCCAGGCTGTAGCCACTGTGGCTTGGCCATGTGCCTGATCTACTAATGCAGAAGGATGGGATGATGTTGCACCCCAACATCTGGTCATTGGCCCCTACAGCATGGATATTGAGAGGTTAATGTTGTTGCAGATCAGGATGCCGGATGATGTAACTGAGGTCCTTTTAGCCTCCAGGAGGGCCTCTATGAGAAAGCAAATCTCTTCCATTTGCAAGCGTAAGACTATCTGTTGTGAGGGTCAGACCCTAGATACTTTTCTGTTCCTCTCAAAAGCCGCTTGAATATTTTCTACATTGGGACTTAAATCCAACTTGGTCAGGGACCACTTGATCAAGCAATTGGTGCTTGCATCGAGGTATGGAGGGCATACCCATAGTTGTTTGCTCCAGCACAGGAGAAGATGGGTGCCAACAAAATGTCGATGGTTGGACACAAGTCACTAGGGCCTGCAAAATCACCAATCCAACTTCTCCAGCCCTTGAATTGAAGAACCATTATGCAGCCCTGGAAGTGGAGGAGGTGAAAGCATCCCTGGAAAGGGAAGAACCAGAGCTCAAGTACCCCAAAGTTGCAGAATCCGTGACCAGAAGGAAACGAAGGGTAGTGGTGGTTGGAGACTCTCTTCTGAGGGGTACTGAGGCATCCATCTGCCGACCAGACTTGATGTCCAGAGAGGTATGCTGTCTGCCTGGTGCCAAAATCCAAGATGTTACGGAGAGTTTGCTGAGACTCACCAAGCACACTGACTATTACCCAATGTTGCTAATCCATGTTGGAACAAATGATACTGCCAGGTATACTTCGGAACGTATCAAAAGTGACTTCATGGCTCTGGGACAGAGGGTGAAGCAGTTAGGTGCACAGGTGGGTGTTCTCTTCAATCCTCCCTGTTGAGGGTAAAGGCCAAGGCAGAGAGGCTCGCATCCTGGAGATGAATGCATGGCTGCGTGGATGGTGTCAGCGAGAGCGTTTTGGTTTCCTAGACCATGGGATGCTGTTCCAAGGGTTGCAGAGCAGAGATGGCATCCATCTGTCCAAGAAAGGTCAACGCATCTTCGGTAGTAGACTGGCTAATCTACTGAAGAGGGCTTTAAACTAGATTCGTTGGGGATGGGTGAAGAAAGCCCCCAGGTAAGTGAGAGCCCCCAGGTAGGTGATACCCATTTCCATAAAGGTATTTAATGTAACAGGGGTAACATATGGAAAGCAGTGTGTATAAATGCCTGTAGCATGGGAAATAAGGTCCCTGATGTTGAAGCTTTGGTGGGAGTGGCTGACTTGGATTTAGTGTCAGTTACAGAAACATGGTTCACAGAAAACCATGATTGGGATGTAACTATACCTGGCTATACTTTATTCAGAAAGGACAGGGTAGGAAGAAGAGGAGGAGTGGCACTATATGTAAAAACTACTATTAAAGCTTTGGAATTACAGAGCTTAAAAGGGAGAGAGGAGGCATTGTGGGTTAAACTAGAAAGAGGGAAAGAGAAATCTATTTGCATTGGTGTGATATACAGACCTCCCTCACAAGAGGAAGAGGTGGACAGAGAGTTAATTGAAGACATACGCAGCATTGCTAAGAAAGGGGAAGTGCTACTGATAGGAGATTTCAATATGCCAGATGTTGATTGGCACATTCCTGCTGCAGTATCATCTAGAAGTAAGGAGATCCTGGATTCTCTACAGGGAGAACTATTCAGGCAATTGGTAACAGACCCCACACGTGAAGGGGCCATACTGGACTTGGTGCTTACCAATGGTGAAAGTGTTTCTGATGTTGTAGTGGGAGATCATTTTGCATCCAGTGATCACCAGATGGTGTGGTTCAGTATTAGGACTAGGGCTGTTAGAATCCATTCAAAGGTGAGGATCTTAGACTTTAGGAAGACTAACTTTGCGAAGATGGGCAAATACCTCAGGGAGTCGTTAGTGGGATGGGAACAGCTGGGGGATGTAGAAAAACAGTGGGCAAAACTGAAAGGGGATATTTTAAGGGCAACCAACCTTTTTGTTAAAATGGTAAATATAGGTAAAAGGAAAAGGAGACAGCCATGGTTTTCGAAAGAAGTAGCTGAAAAAGTGAAGAAAAAGAGAGAGGCCTTCATGAAATACAAGAGATCACAGAGAGAGGAAGACAGGCATCTGTATTTGGAAAACCTTAGAGAAGCTAGCAAAGTAGTCAAGAAGGCAAAGATTCAAAAGGAGGAGGAAATAGCCAATGCAATAAAATGGGGGGGGGATAAGACATTTTTCAGATATATTAGTGAGAAGAGGAAGGGCAAAAGTGGTATTGTCAGACTCAAGGGTGCAGGGGAAGAATATGTAGAAGCTGATAAGGATAAAGCGGAATTGTTTAACAAATATTTTTGTTCTGTGTTCACAGATGAAGAACCAGGAGCAGGACCTCAGAAAACACCCACAAATAGGAACAGAAGCGAGGGACATCTTGAACAATTTTCAGAAGACTGTGTTCGTGAGAAACTAGCTCAACTTAAAGTAAACAAAGCAATGGGACTGGATGCGATACACCCTAGACTATCGAGGGAACTTGGGGACGTTCTAGCAACTCCACTGACTGACCTTTTCAATGCCTCGTTGGAGTCGGGAGTAGTGCCAAAGGACTGGAGAGAGGTTCATGTGGTGCCTTTACAGAAAAGTGGAAGTAAGGATGTGGTTGAAAACTACAGGCCAGTTAGTTTAACTTCAGTGGTGAGTAAATTATTGGAAATGCTGCTGAAAGAGAAAATAGTGAGGTTTCTGGAGTCCAGCGGATTACAGGCTCCGAGGCAGCATGGATTCACCAGAGGCAGGTCTTGTCAGGCAAATCTGATTGATTTCTTTCACTGGGTGACCAGGGAGTTGGACCAAGGGAGAGCCCTAGATGTGGTGTATTTAGATTTCAGTAAAGCCTTTGACACTGTTCCTCACAGGGGACTTATAAACAAACTGAGCACCTTAGGGATGGACCCTAAAGTTACTGCTTGGGTTAGAAATTGGTTGGGTGGGAGGCGACAAAGAGTACAAGTAAATGGAGCTCTCTCTGAGGAGAAGGATGTTACCAGTGGTGTGCCCCAGGGATCTGTCCTTGGTCTGATTCTTTTTAACATCTTTGTTAGTGATATAGCAGAAGGGCTGTCAGGTAAGGTTTGCCTCTTTGCGGATGATACCAAAATCTCCAATAGAGTAGACACCCAGGAAGGTGTAGATAACATGAGGAGGGATCTAGCTAAGCTTGAAGAATGGTCTAGAATTTGGCAGCTGGGATTTAATGTTAAAAAATGTAAGGTCATGCATTTGGGCTGCGGCAATCCAAGGGAGCAATATAGTATAGGGCAGTGATGGCTAACCTTTTTGAGCCCGAGTGCCCAAACTGCCGCACAAAACCAAAGAATTTCCTCAAAGTGCCAGCACGTCAATTAAACCTTAACAACAATATTTTAGAGCCTTATAATGATGTTCCAGATCACCCATTTTGGGCAAGGATACTGGGGCGTTACAAATTACACAACACTTGTCTTTCACCATGATGAAGAAGTAGTCCATTTCCCATTCATCATGAAAGTGGTAGGTTTTGCTCTTCTTTGGAACCCAGCTCCCGCGCGGGTCCTATAATCTCGCGAGAGGACGGCGCACGAGCCCTAGCGTGCAGCTTCTTGGCGAGAGGCGCGCAGAAGCTCCGACCGGAAGGGGAAGCGCGGGGCCGGGCTGGGGCCTTTCTCCTAGCACAGGGGTCTGCAACCTTTAAGACATAAAGAGCCACTTGGACCCGTTTCCGAAGGGAAAAAAAAAACTGGGAGCCGCAAAACCATTGCGACATTTAAAACAAATCTAACACTGCATATATTGTTTCTTACAGTGTACCATCATAATCACAATCACAATCATAGCCTGAGGTAAATATGAGGGCCCAAATGTAATCCACATTATAAATATATTATTATATTATTGTCACTTTTCTTTTAATATTTTTTTGACCCCCCTCAGAACTACTTTTCATAGAAAACGTTAAATTTACTTACCGTATTTTCCGGCGTATAAGATGACTGGGCGTATAAGACGACCCCCTACTTTTCCTGTTAAAATATAGGTGTTTGGCCTATACTCGCCGTATAAGACTACCCCTCTTCCAGCGCACACCAAAAAAAATACGCCGGGAAAATACGGTTAATTAATCACAACAAGTAACAATATTTGATTTCAAAATTATGATGATTTTGTAGTCAAATCACTAATATGAAATAAAATTATTTTTTCTACCTTTGTTGTCTGACCAATTTATTCTCTGATCATGCTGGTCCCGATCTGAGGCTTCTGCTTTCCTGTCTTCTCTTAGCTCTGTTTCTGTGGTCTATGGTCCATCTGCCATTTCTTATCTCTTCTTTCGTTTTCTTCACTTCTTTCCATCAGCCTATTTCCAGTCCCAGTAACCCTCCCCAGTATCAGCCCCTTTCCAGTCCTCACTCCCAGTACCTTCCAATGTCAACTTGCATTCCCATGATTGCCACTGGTGTCCATTCCCTTCCAGTCCCCCTCCTTCCCCACTGACCAGTCCCTTCTAGTACAAATACCATGGCAGCCCCTCTCAGATCCACTCCCTTCCAGTTCCATTCTCCCATCCCCTCGCATCAGCCCATTTGTAGCCTTAGCCCCCAGTTTTCTTCCAGGGCCAGCAGCTCTATCCTCCCCTCCCCACAATCAGCCCATTCTCAGTCAAAGCCCCCCAATCAGCTCACTTCCAGTGCTAATCCCCCCTCAACCCCATTACCAGTGCTAGCCTCCCCTAATCAGCCCAATACCACCAGTCCTACCCACCCCCCATCACCAGTCCTATCCCCCCATCAGCCCATTTCCAGTCCTAACCTCACCGATCAGCTCATTTCCAATGCTAGCCCCCCATCAGTCCATTATCAGTCATACCCCCCTATCAGCCCATTACCAGTCCCAACCCCAACCCCCCCCCCCTTGATCAGTCCATTCCCAGTCCTAGCCTTCAACCCATTACCAGTCCTAGTCCCCTCCCATCTGCCCATTACCAGTGCTAGCTCCCCCATCAGCCCATTATAATCCTAAGCCGCAATGTCTCTCGCCTCTCTCCAGCATTTATCCCGTCTGTCCAGTATGTCCCTGTCTCTCCCCTTTGTGCATGCCAGCCCCCCTCCCTCCATGTCAGCCCCCGTCCTTCCATCTGTCCATGTCAGCTCCCTCCCTCCCTCCCTGTCAGCCCCACTGTCCATGTCAGCCTCCCTCCATGTCAGTCCCCCCTCTGTCCATGTCAGCCCCCTCCCTCCATCTATCCCTCCTTCCATGTAAGCCCCCCTCCTTCCATCCATCCATATCAGCTCCCTCCCTCCATCCTTCCATATCAGCTCCCTCCCTCCATGTAAGCCCCCCTCCTTCCATCCATCCATATCAGCTCCCTCCCTCCATGTAAGCCCCCCTCCTTCCATCCATCCATATCAGGTCCATCCCTCCAAGTAAGCCCCCCTCCGTCCATCCATCCATATCAGCTCCCTCCCTCCATGTAAGCCCCCCTCCCCCCCATGTCGATGGTAGCCCCCCCCTCTCCCCATGTCGATGGTAGCCCCCCTCTCCCCATGTCTTCCTCCCTTCGTCTGCAGCCGCGGCTCCCTGCCTGTTAGGGAACCGCGGCTGTGCTTGTAAAATCGTTGCGGAGCCCTTCCTGTCTTGACGGGCTCCGTGCAGCATTGTCCCGCCTCTAAAGGAAGTTGTACAACTTCCTTTAGAGGCGGGACAATGCTGCACGGAGCCTGTCAAGACAGGAAGGGCTCCGCAACGATTTTACAAGCACAGCCGCGGTTCCCTAACAGGCAGGGAGCCGCGGCTGCAGACGAAGGGAGGCAGACACCTGTCCTAGCGGACCTTCCCGCGTGCCAGCTGCAAGGCCTTCGCGTGCCACAGGTTCGCCATCGCTGGTATAGGGGGTGAAGTACTTTTGTTCACTAAAGAAGAGCAGGACCTAGGTGTGGTTGTTTCTGATGATCTTAAAGTAGCTAAACAGGTAGAAAAGGCGACGGCAAAAGCTAGAAGGATGCTTGGGTGCATACTGAGAGGAATGGCTAGCAGAAAAAAGGAGGTGATAATGCCTCTTTGTAAGTCTTTGGTGTGACCTCATTTTGAGTATAGTGTGCAATTCTGGAGACCGCACCTTCAAAAGGATGTGAACAGGATGGAGTCGGTGCAGAGGGTGGCTACGAACATGATTAGTGGTCTTCATTATAAAGCATATGCGGACAGACTGAAGGATCTTAATATGTACACCTTAGAGGCAAGGCGGGATAGAGGCGATATGATTGAGATGTTTAAATACTTCCATGGCATAAATGTTCAGGGAGAGAGCCTCTTTCAATTGAAAGCAAGTTCTGCTAAGAGGGGACATGGGATGAGGGTGAAGGGAGATAGATTCAGGAGTGATATGCGGAAATATTTCTTTACAGAAAGAGTGGTGGATCCGTGGAATAGTCTCCCAGTGGAGGTAGTAGAGATGGGGACAGTAACTGAATTCAAAAAAAGCATGGGACAGACACAGAGGATCTCTAAAGGTAAAAAGGGGACTGTTGTAGTTGTTGATATGGAAGGACAGACTAGATAGGCCATGTGATCTTTTTCTGTCATCATATTTCTGTTTCTATGTGAGGCTGGCTTCTTTTGAAGTTTCCCTACAAACCTCCTGCAGTGTTTTGGGATCTCAATGTGGTTCTTGTGCAGCTCATGAAAGCTCCCTTTGAGCTACTCAGTTCCTGTCCTCTGCAGTTATTGACCTGGAAGGTGGTGTTTCTAGTGGGGGTCACTTCAGCACGCAGAGTAAGTGAGCTTCAGCCTCTAGTGGTTCATCAGCCTTACAAATTCTACCATAATAGAGCGGTCCTTTGCATTCATTCTAAATTCCTACCGAAAGTGTTATCAGATTTCCACCTTAGTCAATTGTTCCAACATTTTTCCCCATAATCTCATGCACACAGGGGAAGCTGTGCTGCATATGTTGCACTGCAAGCAAGCTTTGGCCTTCTTGGAGCGGACAAAGGCCCATAGAAAGTCCATCCAGCTTTTTGTTTCTTTTGATCTTAATAAGCTAGGACCTGCAGTTTTCAAACTCTCTCTCTCAATTTGGCTGGCAGACTACATTTCTTTCACTTATGTCCAGGCAGGCTTGAGCCTTAATGGTCATGGCATAGCTCTGTCCCTGTCAGAGCTATGGCTGTGTCGGTGGCCAACTGATGCTCTCCATGGAACAGATCTGCAGGACTGCAATGTGGTTTTCAGTCCACACATTTACATCTTGCCACTGCCTAGATGAGGATTCCTGACGTGACAGCAACTTTGGCCACTCTGTACTCCGGAATGTGTTTGAAGATTAGAATCCAACTGCATCCCCCCTAGGCCCCTTCTATTCTGTCTAGGCTACAAAAAAAAGAAAAAGGGAAGAGGGAAATTCTCTCATTTTGTACATAGTAGTTGGTTGAGTTGTTCTGACCTCTTGCCATTTTACATTTGTGTTTGCCCCTGTGGGGCTTCTCAGTGGCCTCCTTGGTTTTGGGTAGCCTGTAGCTTGGGAGTCCCATATGTGCAAACTTATTCCTGCTTGTCCATGGAGAAAAGGTAGTTACTCACTTGTAGCAGGTGTTTGCCGTGGACAGCAGGAATAAGTCTTCACAGCCTTCCCACCTCCCTGAGGAGTTGTTTTCTGCTACACCTATGTTATCAAACTGAGGCATCATGACACTGCCACCACAGCAGGCATGAAGGAAGCGCACAGGTACTGTGAAGTCTCCCAAAAGCTTCCAATAGAAACTGGGGAGTGTGCCCCATGTGGGCTCCATCAGAGATGTCGTGCATACATGAGGCCTCTTCCTGCTGTCCACGGAAAGCACCTGCTTCATGTGACTGTAACTACCTTTTCTTGTCAAGTGGAAACACCTAGTCCCCTTTCAGTAGGGAGAGAGTGTTAGATGTCTGTTACATCCATGCACCTGCACGCTTTATTTATAAAGCATGAACTAAAATGTCTTTGATGCTGTGCTTCTAAGTATGAATCCATCTAGGAAGATGCACAGTGCAAACTTATCATACTACTCCTGTTGCTATAGCAAGTCCTTTGATCCATCTGCAACCATCTATCGTGCATACACAGCTTGCTCCACTTCCCCTTCCGTCCCCCCCCCCCCCCCCATATATACTTTTTGGTTCTATTATAGAAACCTATTAAATTACCCTAGCTCCCTGTGTATGACTTGATTTGCTCCTGTGTGAAATTAGGGGGAGCAAACAACCTCAGACAGGTTTCAACAGCACAACCGTATGTTAACTTCCTTCTGTAAGAGTAAAGAGAGGTGCTGTGAGAGGTTGAAGAAACTGAATGAGTTATGGAAGGCCCCAGATAAGGAGAAGAATGTAGATCATGCATATGGTGTTTATAAGAAATTTATTTTTTCCCTCTTATATACAAACTGTAGAATATTAACTTGAGTCTTTCATTTTTAAAGAGATGACAGGATATTATGTTTATTTAGTAACATGAATGCAGGCCGCTAACAGGGTAAATATCATAACAACGTTTTATGTATCTATGATAATTGCTGAAGAACAGAAGGTCCATTTAGCTGAATTGAGGCACAAGCCACTCATTCACTGCAGACGTCTACAGGCAGCGGCCTTGATCGGTGTTCTACATCATAAAGAGAGACCGCTGACATCCTAAAGAGACATAAGTTTCTACACTTGTTTGAACCTGAATCATAGACCACCACCACTTGAAACCTATATAATTACACTAAGATCAAAATTGCCAATAAATACTTTATTTTCACTGTCGGTCTTGGTTAGCTGTGCTAGATCAGGGCTCCTGGGCTAAGTTACCTATGTCACCAAACCATGCTTCTATCTCAAGTTTGTTCGTTTCTCATTTGGAACACTGACGGACCATGAAACATGAACAAACTGACATAGAAAGCTCTCAACGACCTTAAATGTCAAACCAGAAAACCTAGGTAATGGAATAAAATCCACAGAAAAAATGGATTTCCTCTCCAAAAACCTCAGGAATCTGAGCTCCCGCCTTAAAGAGCAATGCAAGATTTATTAAAGAGAGGGAGAGATTCCATGAAACAAGTTGGCAGGGAAATATACTAGTCCTTCCAAGCCACATTCCCTAAGCCTTACTGTTCCAAATGAAGACTGAACATACTGGAGACCATTTCATTCCGGCTGCACACTCTGCGTTGTTCCCATACAACAGTAAGGATAGTGTGAATACCAGTGGGCTGCCTTAAGCGTTGACATACTTTGCTGACATGATATATTTGGGCATCTGAAAGGCGATTGCACTATAGCTCTTAAATATATCTGAATGGCTGCATTAACTGATGTTTCTTATTCTATATGGGTCATGGTTTGCAAGTTTACATATAAGAGCTGCATCTCCTAAATGGTGCTCTTAATTATAACATGATCCTTTGGTGCAGTGGTATGAATTGGTGATCCTTGAGAGCGATCAAAAGGTTAGGTTCTCAGGACACCTCTAACGCAGGTGTACAGTACTCATCCCAGTCCTTGGGACACATCTAGCGAGTCAGGTTTTCAAGATAACCACACTGATATACATGAGAGATTTGCATGCACCGCCCTCCACTGAATGCAAATGTGTTAGGCATATTCATTGTGGTTATCCTGCAAACCTGGCTGGCTAGGTGTGTCATGAGGACTGGGTTGAGCACCCCTGCTTTAATGAATATGCATGATAAAGATTTGCATAGAATTGATTTCTTATGCATATTCATTAGTGATAGCCTGAAAACCCAACTCTTTTGCAGCCCTCAATGGCCTGAGAGTGAATACTACTGCTTTCACGCTATAACAAGCACTAAAGTTCTTAAATTCTTAGCTCATTTCCAGAGGGGATAATTCAACCAGTTAGTGTACCTGAGCTGTTAAAAAAATTTGGAGAATTCCCTAGAGAAAAAATCCATGAACTGTTGTCCAGGTCGACTTGGGAAACACCACTGTTTAGCCCTGGGCATAAACAAGAGTGACTCTTACTGTCTGGGACACTGCCAAGTACTTGTGACCTGGATTGGTCACTGTTTGAAGCAGGATACCAGGCTTGATGGACATTTGGTCTGACTCCATATGGCAGTTCTTATTTCTTAAGCAAACAAAAGATGACTTGAGATTGTATTCAGAAATAATAATAAGGGTGAGATGTGTTAAGTGTTTTTTTTTTTTCCCCCTCTAGGCACAAAATGAGAGCGAGACGTGGTAGTGTACTAACTTTTAAAGCGATGGTATTACCAAAACCATTTTTAAATTACTCATTTATCACTGCATGCAAACCACATGCGTATAAAAATATAGGTGAGCTTGATGCCCATTTGTGCCTTCCTCCTGTGCAAGAAAGATGTAGTTCTTTGGACATATAGCAGGAAAACCTGGCACCCTTAATGCCATCCTGTGAGGGCTAGTGGATGGACAAATTAAGGGGCTGATGCACATAAAGAGCCATATGCTAAAGGGTAGCACATGGTTTTCTAGTGTCCAGAATAAAGCAAAGATTTTGCACAGAGGCTGTAAGCAAAATAACGCATATTTGTTATGCGTAAAACGTCTGTGCTAAATGAGAAGTTGCATGACAGATGCATGCACACAAAGGTTTTGTGCTCGTTGGGACCTATCCCTGTGCACAAACGTAGCCTATTTCTGCTGCACATGTGCTAAAATAAAAGCTTCTGTATACATGTTTGGTGCAAAATGTAAGTAATAATTTTTCTGCATGCAGTAAACAAATATGACCCCATGTGACATAAAGCAAGTTCATAGCAATGGGTGTCAAAAGTGAGGAAGGGTTGTACAAGTGCTGTGAATACAGAGGGATATTTAAGGGACACCCGGCAGGCGTGGGACCATTTTTCCTTTATTGTCTTTGGTGCTAGACACTGGCATGCCAGTAGCTTGTAGATGTCTGTACTTGCTTCAGTTTCTTTGGCTTTTCTCTGTGCATTGTTTTGCCTTTCTTTGTTTCTCATGTTTTCCTTGTCTTCTGTAAATTGTCTTGTGCATTGCTATGCTTTATAGTGAGTTAGAAGAAAGTGGTAGGTGTGTCTAGGGAGCAGGAGAGACATGCTGTGCACAGAGGAGTGAATGAAATGCAGGGAAGGTTGGGGAACAGTGAGCCTGCAGATGGAGCCACCAGAAAAAGAGGAAACTGCCGGCAAGGAGACAGCAGCAGAGGTTTAGATAGCAAAAGTGAACAAGCAGGGACCAGCAACCAGCCAAAGCGCTTCCATGCAGCGCACTTCACCCAGGAGAAAGACCTGCTGGTTTGCCATGTGTGCATAGACTAAACTATCTGTGGCAAAGATATCGGGACAAAAAAATAAAAATGGGGGAGCAAATGGCTGTGGAGGTGAGCTCACTGCCAGTCAAGGTGCATAGGGCTGAGCAGGTAAAGCACCAATGCTATAACATGCTTCTCACATTAAAGAAGGCAGCAAAAATTGAATGTTCGAAGCAGCAAACTGGAGAGGGAGCAGCTGGTATTGACTATAATACAGCCAGACATGATTGGTGGCGCAACATGGCAGAGAGGTTTTCTGCTAGTGCCCCAGAAGCTGGTGAGTACATCTGTAGCATTACATTGTGATTTTGGGGATGTGAGGATGGGGGGAAGCTGGAACAATGAGTATCTTCTATTTGCAATATTGTGTCATGGGTAGATTGCAGCAGGGCTGGCAGTGCCAGCTGGTGGGTACATCTCAGCATTAGCTTATGACTATGTCCATGTGAGGAAGATTGGGGTGGAGGCTGGAGCAATAAATCTCTCTCCTATTTTTTTTTTTTATTGCAGCATTGTGTCATGGGGACAGTACACCAGAGCTGGCAGTGTGCAAAGTATCAGCTGACTTGATGGGAGCAGCCTCCATGGGGGATGGACCACAGAACATGGGTGCTGAAGAGCATTCCATTCCTGATGGCCAACTGGTGACTCTGTTGCTCATTTGGAATCACCCGGCTGACTTTATTGAGAGTCTACTGGTACCAACGGTGAAGATGGCCCAATCCGGAATGGCTGCCAATGGTGTCAAGATAGAGCCTCTTGGAAAGATGGTATCAGAAATGATCGCACACCAAGAGGAGGTTAATACTGTAGTGTTGGGAGAATTGTGGTGCATACGCCAGAGCTCAAGAGCTCCCAGCTGCAGCAGCAAAGGCAATAACTGCAAGAGCAGAGGATGACCATCTCCTATTGTCTGTGCTCATCACCCTGACTAGAGAGCAGTGGTGGCATAGGAGGATGGCAGTAGATGTGCTTGTTGCCTTCATCCGGAATTGTTGACAGACTGGCAAGGGTGCAGTTGTGTTGTCGCCACCCCCACTGACTCTCTTTCCAACCTTCCCCCCACCACCATATTTCACTCTGTTCTGTGGATGCTTTGCGCCCCCCCCCCCCCTTTGTTTCTCTTGGAGGCATGCCCATATTCCTCCTCCGCTTGACTGTCTTTTCCTTTCCCAGGCTGCCACTATGTTGCTGCTGTTCCCTTCCTCAGCAGGACATATCCAAATGTGTTCTTTGTTTGCAAGCAAGGGGAGTTTCATTTCTGCAATGTTTGTATACACATATATTTATGTATATTTCTTCCACTGTTCTGCTGGTTTTAAAAATACTATATGAATATTTAATAAATGCTTTACATTCTCCAGGAACAAGCAGGAAGTCAGTCCTCACATATAGGTGACGTCGGCAGCGACAGAGCCTTCGTGGAAGCATCACCCCCCCTCCCCCAACTTTTAAAGAAAGCCTTTGGGCAATGCCAACATGCATGCGTGGTCCCCTTCCCGCCCAAGGGTGCCATCTTGTTCAGTCTTCTTTTTTTCCGCAGAGCCCTTCAAATGTTTGTTTGGCTTGTCCCTGGAAAAAGTTGATTTTTTTTCTCTCCGAGTTTCATACTCTCCTCCAGTATCACACCAGTATTCTTCCTGCCTGCCAACCTCGTTGCTGCAGTGTTGGGTTCAGTCTATTTTTCTAGTTTTTCATTCTTTTCTTTTCCTGGCATCTTTGTGCCTTTTTTCTCCACTGGCAGCCCGGAAAGTCTTCGATCTCGCAGGGGTACTTTTTCCCCCTATGGTTATCGGTGGCTTTAAGAAGTGTGATCGGTGCTCTAAAATTATGTCTTTGACTGACACACATGACTGCTGTCTTCACTGCCTTGGGCCAGACCACGACGCAGCGGCCTGTAGTCTCTGCAAGAAGATGTCCAGCAAGGCCCTCAAGAGCTGCCAGCAGCAGCACGATACGTTTTTCCCCCGAGTCTCTGGTTGTTTGTGTTCACATATATTTGTGTGTTTCTTCCATTGTTCTGCTGGTTTTAAAAATATGATATGAATATTTAATAAATGTTTTACAATGTGGGAGGGGGAGTGGAACCAAAGACTGAAACAGAAAACAGTTATGACAGGGTTGATAAGGGAGTAGAAGTGGAGGGGAGGGGGGGTAAAGGATACACGTAATGTGGGCCTCTGCCACACAGACTCCATCCCAAAAAGAAATAATAACTGGGCAAATGTTCCATAACCCCCCTTTCTTCTCACCCTCTTCAGCCACATTAGATCTACCCCCGCCTCCCAAGGCTGATTCAAGGATATGAGGTGCCCTAAGCAAGCCCTCAGTTCTGCTCCCCCCCCCCCCTTGGCTTCTCCTTCTGCCCCCATTGCCGTCGCTGCTGCTTGGCTCCGGGGCCTGCTATTTAAATGGTGCTGCATTGCTCTTCCTGCTCTCTGTGACCAACTGCTCCGCCGCTTCCAATGCAGATTCCCTGGTTGCATGGGGCAGGGAAGCACTATGTTGCTGCTACTGCAGGTCCCGGAGAGGGGTAGTGGCAGTTGCACTGGGCGCCTTGGGAATGTTGGGGCTCTAGGTGATTGCCAAGTTCACTTATTGGGTCATGCCCGTCCTGTCACATCCCCGTGATTAAACCCTCCTTCCCCCTCCCACCAAGGAAGAGACAACACAAACTTTTCTTTTTCGATTTTTTTATTAATTTTTATTTTTGCAGCTATCTCACACCATCATTTGCATTTTAAAACTGTTACAATCATTCTTCTTTTTTTTTTAATCTTTATTTAATTCACCAGTAAATACAAACATATAGAAACAGTGAGCAGGTCTCCACGAGGGGTGTACTCTTATCCCCTCTGGATGACCCCAGAAAAATACTACAAGTGTTTTTTATCAAATTGTATCCTCTCCCCTCACCCCCCCATCCCCCCTCCCCACCAGTCCCCCCCCCCATTTTTCACACTCCCTCAGCAGCAGAGAACTTAATACTGAATTGGAAGCATAATGTAGCCCCCTCTCCATCCCCTCAGCCAGTCAACTCCCCAGTTGAAGAATTTCATTGCGGCTACGCGCCCCTAGTTGTTGAATATAGGGCTCCCAAGTTAACATAAACGCTGTCCAGCGCTTGACACTGCCCCTCGCAGCCCGGCACTCCAGCAACATCAGATGGTGGAAATTATTCCGCCATTCGCTAAAAGTTGGTGGCTGGTGTTCCCTCCACAACCGGAGAATCGGCCCTTTACCCACCAAGCAGGCCTTCCGCAAGAGCATTCGCTCCCCTGTCTTCGCAGGCCCGGGGACCGCCAGCTGATCCAAAGCCACAAAGAAGCCGGTCCACCTAACCGGCTGCTGCAACAACTGGCAAAGAAAATCTCGTATCTTCACCCAATAGGGCCGCAGCCTGCGGCAGCCCCACCACACATGCAGCAAAGTCGCCAAGGGAGCCGAACAACGAGGGCAGCTACCATCCATCCCCAAGTGGCTCCGAAAGGCCCGCCGCGGTGAAAAATGTGCTCGTGTCACACATTTAAATTGAATCTCCCTCCACCGGGCCCCTTGCACCACTCTCACAATCCGTCTCAAAGCCTTGCCGACCATTCCCGGGGTCACCTCTCCTCCCAATTCAGCAGCCCAAGCCACTTCGACCCCTCGGTAGTCGGGACGTACCCTATAACAATCCAGCCGCTTCTTCAACTGCGAAATAGTTAGGGGAATATCCTCTAAAACATTCTTCCGAACCATGCGCTCTTGGGCGACTGTCGGCTTTCCCCTATTAAACTAGATAATAGGGGAAAGCCGACAGTCGCCCAAGAGCGCATGGTTCGGAAGAATGTATCCTTGAAGGATACTACAAAAAGCAGAGAGGTTCCAAAAAAGAGTAAAGTAGCCCAAATGCCCTCGAGTATGGAGCAGACAGAACTTAAAGATCCCAAATTACCCATGTCTACCAATAGCCAAATTAATATGAATAAAATACAGTCTCTAAAATGCTTGTATGCAAATGCTAGAAGTCTACAAAACAAGATGGGAGAGTTAGAATATATAGCACTAAACGAGAGGTTAGATATGATTGGAATATCAGAGACATGGTGGAAGGAGGACAACCAGTGGGACACTGTGATACCTGGGTACAAACTATATCGAAATGATAGAGCTGATCAAATTGGTGGAGGGGTTGCGCTCTATGTTAGAGAGGGCATTGAGTCAGAAAGGATTAAAGTTTTGCAAGAAACAAAATTTGCTGTAGAATCTCTATGGATTGAAATTCCATGTAAAAAGGGGAAGGCGATGGCAGTGGGGGTGTACTATCGTCCGCCTGGCCAGAATGAACAAATGGATGATGAAATGCTCAAAGAAATCAAGGAAGCTAGCAAAAGTTACAGTGCAGTAATAATAATGGGTGATTTCAATTACCCCGACATCGACTGGGTCAGTGTCACAACAGGACATGCTAGGGAGATAAAGTTCCTAGATGAAATAAATGACTGCTTCTTGGAGCAGCTGGTTCATGAACCGACCAGAGGGGAAGCAATATTAGACCTAGTCCTTAGTGGAACACCAGATGTAGTGCAAGAGATAAGGGTGTTGGGGCCACTTGGCAATAGTGATCATAGCATGATCGCCTTTGATTTAATTAGTGGAGGAGGGATAGTAAGGAAATCCACAGTACTACCCTTTAACTTTCGAAAGGGAGACTATGATAGAATGAGGAAAACAGTTAAGAAAAAACTAAAAGGAGCAGTTGCAAAGGTTAAAGACGTACATCAAGCTTGGGTGTTGTTGAAAAATACTATCTTGGAAGCCCAGACCAGCTGTATTCCACGCTTTAAGAAAAGTGGAAGGAAGTCCAAAAAATTGCCAGCATGGTTTAAAGCTGAGGTCAGAGAGGCTGTTGTTGCCAAAAAAGCATCTTTCAAGAAATGGAAAAAAGAGCCAAATGATGAAACCTGGAAAC
Source organism: Ichthyophis bannanicus (assembly GCA_033557465.1). Lineage (NCBI taxonomy): Eukaryota > Metazoa > Chordata > Amphibia > Gymnophiona > Ichthyophiidae > Ichthyophis > Ichthyophis bannanicus. The sequence continues at coordinate 466,221,925 of CM066037.1, read as the reverse complement.
AGCACAAGCACTGGCAAGTCAAATGCAAGGCATTGATAAGGCAGGCAAAGAGAGAATTTGAGAAGAAGCTTGCTGCGGAAACAAAAACGCGAAATAAAGACCTTTTCAAGTACATTCGTAGAAAAAAACCCGTGAGAGAGTCAGTTGGTCCATTAGATGATAAAGGGGTTAAAGGAGCACTAAGAGGCGACAAGGCGATAGCGGAGAGACTGAATGAATTCTTTGCTTCGGTCTTTACTGAGGAAGATGTAGGGATGTTACCCACGACTGAAGTGGTATTTAAAGGTGTGGAAGAATTGAAGGAAATATCGATACATCGGGAAGATGTCCTACAACTATTAGATAAACTGAAGAGTAGCAAATCACCTGGGCCGGATGGTATACATCCAAGGGTGTTGAAAGAACTGAAATTTGAGATTGCAGACCTGCTATCAGTAATCTGTGAACTATCATTAAAATCATCTCTAATACCTGAGGATTGGAGGATCGCCAATGTAACACCAATTTTTAAAAAGGGTTCGAGGGGTGATCCGGGAAACTACAGACCGGTGAGCCTGACATCAGTACCGGGAAAAATGGTAGAAACCATCATAAAGAATAAAATTACTCAGCATATAGATAGTCATGACCTAATGGGAGACAGCCAACATGGCTTTAGACAAGGAAGATCTTGTCTTACTAATCTGTTATGTTTTTTGAAGGAGTGAATAAACAGGTGGACAAAGGTGAGTCGGTTGATATTGTGTATCTGGACTTTCAGAAAGCCTTTGACAAGGTCCCTCATGAGAGACTTTTGGCAAAACTAAAGAGTCATGGGATAGGAGGCAGTGTACTACTGTGGATCAGGAACTGGTTAAAAGATAGAAAGCAGAGGGTAGGGCTAAATGGCCAATTTTCCCAATGGAGAAAGGTGAATAGTGGTGTACCCCAGGGATCTGTGCTGGGTCCGCTGCTTTTTGACATATTCATAAATGACCTGGAAAGTGGAATAACGAGTGAGGTTATCAAATTTGCTGATGACACAAAACTATTTAAAGTTGTTAAAACCCAGGAGGATTGTGGAAAATTGCAAGAGGATCTTGATAAATTGGAAGACTGGGCATCAAAATGGCAGATGAAATTTAATGTGGAGAAGTGCAAGGTTATGCACCTAGGGAAGAACAACCCAAACTATGGTTACACGATGCAAGGTTCCACATTAGGAACCACCACCCAAGAAAAAGATTTAGGCGTCCTTGTGGATACCATGTTAAAACCCTCGGCCCAGTGTGCAGCGGCGGCCAAGAGAGCAAATAGAATGCTAGGTATGATAAGGAAAGGAATGGAAAATAAAACAAAAGATATTATAATGCCTCTATATCGTTCCATGGTGAGACCGCACCTTGAATATTGTGTGCAATTCTGGTCGCCATATCTTAAAAAGGATATAGCAATTTTAGAAAAGGTTCAGAGAAGAGCCACCAAAATGGTAAAGGGGATGGAAGGCTACTCCTATGAAGAAAGGCTAAAAAGGTTGGGGCTCTTTAACCTGGAAAAGAGACGGCTGAGGGGAGATATGATAGAAGTCTATAAATTAATGAACGGAGTGGAACGGGTAAACGTAGATCGATTGTTTACCTTATCAGAATATAGAAAGACTAGGGGACATGCAATGAAGCTACAGGGTAAACTATTTAAGACTAATAAAAGAAAATATTTTTTCACTCAACGTGTAATCAAACTCTGGAATTTGTTACCGGAGGATGTAGTAAAGGCTGTTAGTGTAGCTGGGTTTAAAAAAGGTTTGGACAAGTTCCTGGAGGAAAGGTCCATAAACCATTATTAAGAAGGGACCCAGGATATCAATGCTTGAACCAATACAAGCATTGTGGAACCTGTGTCCCTTGGGGAAACTGCTAGGTACGTATGACCTAGATTGGCCACTGTTGGAAACAGAATACTGGGCTTGATGGACCTTGGTCTGACCCAGTATGGCATATCTTATGTTCTTATGTTCTCTCCCAACCCAAAAAAATCCATGATCGTGGCCGATCGGTCAATATGCAGCGCATCCCGCGGCAATGAAGCCACGTAGTGAGCGACTTGCATATAAGCAAAACAGTGCCTAGTAGGCAATTCATACTCGCGGCTCAGGGCCAAGAAAGACTTGCAGCACCCCGAAGGTTCGATAAGATGTCCCACCGTCCTTATTCCGCGGGCCCCCCATTCTCTAAACACCTTCGTATCGGACCCCGGGAGAAACTGGGCATTCCCTTGAAGAGGCACCCAACTAGAAACACCCCATGGCGCATTCCAATATTTATTAAGCTGTTGCCAGGTGCGTCTAGCCGAGCTCACCAATACGCTCCTCTTAACCGCCGCCGGCAATTCGCTATGGCGCCCATGCAAGACCCCCAATAAAGTCCACGGTGCCACTAAACGCTCCTCCACAGCCCGAGGCATATAGTCCTCTGTCCCACCTAACCAATCACCCAGGTGTCTCGCCTGACACGCCAAGGCATAGAGCTTTAAGTCAGGCATCCCCATACCCCCTTCTTTCCATTTCCCCAGTAATCTATCCCACGGGATCCGAGCCCTCTGTCCTCTCCAAAGAAACCCCTTAAGAGAGTCTTCCAGACGCCACAGGTCCCGACGCAGTAGCCAAACCGGCAGGGTCTGCAACCAATAAAGGACACGTGGTAATATAACCAGCTGTACCGCCGCAATTCTCCCAGACAAAGACAATGGAAGATACTCCCATGCCTGTAGTTGTCTGGTCAAGCGCCGCATTATGTGAGTCAAATTGCGTCGGTACAGCTCCTGGGGTTGACAAGGCAGCACTATACCCAAGTAAACAAATTCCTCTATGGCCCATCGAAGGGGAAAGGTCTCCCCCCAGGATCCACGAAGTTGCCCCAGGGTATCCATCGCTTCCGATTTATCATAGTTGATACGGAGACCCGCCAAGGCCCCAAATCGCCCAAATTCCTCTAAAAGTCCCTGGAGAGAAGCTACAGGAGAAGTCACATGGACCAACAGATCATCTGCAAAGGCGGAAATTACAAACTTCTGTGAACCCATTTCCACACCCTTGATCACATCCGATTGAACAATTTTGCGAATCAGGGGGTCCAGGGAGAGCACAAATAATAACGGGGAAAGGGGGCAGCCCTGTCGCGTACCCCTCTCCAAAGCAAATCCCTCCAATAGCATTCCATTGCACAGAATCCCCGCCGTGGGTGTCAGATAAAGGCTTCGCACCATGGTGCAAAAAACATCTCCGATGCCGTAGCAGGGCAACAGCTCCCAAAGATATTGCCAATTCACCCTATCAAATGCCTTTTCGGCATCGAAGCTTACCAAAAGCGAGGGAGTCTGCTGAGCATGTACCCATTCCAAGGAGGCCAGAATTTTCCGGAGGTTACGCACCGCGTATCGCCCCTTCACAAAGCCCACCTGTGCCTCATGAACTAAACTCCCCAGGACGTCAGCCAATCTAAGCGCCAAGACTTTCGCCAAGACCTTTAGGTCAAAGTTAATAAGGGAAATAGGCCGGTACGAGGCTGCTAACAGCGGGTCCTTACCCGGTTTGGGGATCAAAGTGATATGAGCATGATTCTGCCCCCAGCGATAAGCCCCCCGATCCCCCCTCCCATTAAACACTTCTCGCAGCACCGGACTGATCCAATCACCCAATATCTTATAAAATTCCGCGCTCATGCCGTCTGGTCCAGGGGCCTTACAACAACTCGCTGCCGAAATAACTGAGTGTATCTCCTGAGAGGTAAGCGGTTGATCCAGTGCCCCCCTCTGCACCTCCGTAAGCCGTGGCAAGTTCAGATCTCGCAGGTATTCCGACAGAAACATGCCGGGCCCCTCCTCACCTTTATAAAGTGACTGAAAAAACCCCCGAAAAATCCTGGCAATATCCCCATTCGCCTTGTGCACAGTACCCTTGTCATCTCGGAGGCCCGCCACCATATTAGGGCTCCGTCTGCCCCTCAGGCACCGAGCCAACAATTTCCCAGGCTTATCTCCATAGCAGTACAACCGATAACGGTAATAAAGAATCGATTTCTTGGCTTTCTGATGTAGCAGCTCATTGAGGTCTACTTGAGTCTCCCAAAGCTTCCTCTTATTGGTAGCCGATGGTACTTGGGCACAATGGCGCCGTAGTTTAGTGGCCTGGCGCTCCAAGGTCATAATACGTTCCGCGAGTATCCGACGCTTCCGCGCGGCATAGCCAATGATATCTCCCCTAAGGACCACTTTTGCCGTTTCCCACAGCAATTCTGGATCATCTTCGTGGACTCGATTGTCGCTCATAAATTCCGTCCACCGTTGACAAAGAAATTGACGGAACTGCGCATCATGGTACAACCCCAAGGGAAACCGCCAAATATACGTCCGAGAGGTATCACTCCCCCATTGCAGATCCAGCCAGACCAAAGCGTGATCAGAGACCTCCAAGGGGCCAATCTGCGCCGCCTCCGTATGAGCAAAGAGTTCTCTAGATAAGAACACATAGTCTATACGGGCACTGGTGCCATGGGCTCTAGATTGGTGGGTGAAGTCCGTTTCCAAAGTATGCAACAAGCGCCACGGGTCAATGACACCCAGTTGTTTGCAGAAGCGTTGTAGTAAACGAGAGGACAACCCCCTCTCCCTCGTCCCCCCCCCCCCCCCCGCGAGACGTATCCATGTCTACATCCATGACCCCATTAAAGTCCCCCCCGAGGACCAAGGGGCATTCGGGAAGCTGCTCCAGGCTAGAGGCCACCTTGTTATAAAAACTAGCATCGGCTACATTGGGTCCATAAAGGGCCCCGAGAATCACCGGCTTCCCTTCTAGCTGACCGTAAATCAACAAAGACCTACCCACCCCATCCGCAATAACCGTCTCCGCCACGAAACGAATCCTCTTATGGACTAATATGACCACCCCTCCCTTGTCCCCAACAGCTGGAGATCCCCAGGCCTGCCCCACCCAGGACCTACATAGCTTGCTATGCTCTGCAGCCGATTGGTGGGTTTCCTGTATCAGAGCTATATCGCAGTTGTGTCGGGCCAATGCTTGGAGTACTTTATATCTTTTAATGGGATTACCTAGTCCACATACATTCCAGGTGATAACCCTCAGGTGATTGGGGCAGTGTCAAGGCTTTTCCAAAACAAAAGAAAGTCTAGTCGTTCCTGAGGGGCTCCTCCAGCCTGAAGCCCCCCACCCACTTCTCTCCTGGTATAACTCTGCTGCCAATTCTTCATCCCCGGAGTGTGAGCCCTCCCCCCCCCCCCCGCGTGTCTCCCCCCCCCCTCTCCCCCCCCCCCGCCACCCCCCTCCATCCTGTCCAGTCCGTCCATCTGGTCGGACACTTCCAATGGCATCGGGCCCACCCCTGACGCACTTGCGCTCGCCGTATTCCTCCCCCCGATTACCAGGGAGTTCTGTCCCCCCTCTATCGTCCCCTCTAGCCTTCCCCCCCGCTTCTCTACCCCTGGATAGTTTCCCCCCTCCCTCCTTTCAGTGGACCTACCCCTTCCTTCCTCATTGTCCACCCTTCCCAGGAATTATAAAGGCCTTTCTGTATATGAGGAGGGAGAAAGAGAGGAGAGGCAACATTCCCTGCTTCACCTCCCCCCAGCAACATTGTAACTATCAACAGATACCAAAGTAACAGCTGCATTGTCTTTATCCCTACTGTAACTTAATAGAAACTAAGTAATTTATCTACCCTCACAAAAGTTCCCCTCCCCCCAGCAGAATACCATCTTAGACTAAAAAAGAAAGTATCAAGCAGAAGGTGGAAAATTTGACAATAATAAAAAAAAAAAAAGGAAAAAACTACAAATAAGTCCAGAGAGAAGGAGCCCGGCAGCCAGGGCCCACATCCCTTCAACACCCAGCCCCCAATACATGCTGCCTACTATAGGGCCCAGCCTCCAGGCTTCTGCCCTATACACAGACAGCATTCCTCCTTTTCAGGCAATTATCAGCCCCCTTCTCAAAACAGCTCCCCAAGGGACCCCTCCACCAATATCACTAACCCAGCAAGGTTAATAGGAGTCCCAAAACCCCGTGTCCACACTGCAGGCATTCTCCACTCGATCTTGCTGCTCCATCCACGGCTGCATTCCAATTTAAACCTGGTCTCCGCCTTACCGCCGCGGGCCTCACGATCCAGCCCCTGATGTTTCAGCCAGTTGGGCCAGCCAGGTGCGCGCCTCCTCCGGTGTCCCAAGGATTTTTTGCTGTCCTCGGTGGTCTATTCTCAGTTTCGCCGGATAGAAGAGTGAAAAACGAATCCCCTGGTTCGCTAGCTGGGCGCAGATGGGCGAAAAGGCTCTTCTTTGTTGGCTCACCAGATGGGAATAATCCTGAAAAACCAGGATATGGTCTACGTCGCCATCTTGCCGCCGGCGTCCACGGGCCGCTTTCAGCATCCTTTCCTTCTGGGTATAATCCAGAAAGCGGGCTATGACGGCACGTGGTCTCTGTGCTTGATCCCGTCGCGGGCCTAATCTGTGTATTCGCTCCAGTACAATAGAGCGCTCCCCGGTAGTGTCCAGAAGTCTGCCCATCCAGTCTTGTAGGTATCGGGGTAAGGCGTTCTCTGCGATCGTTTCCGGGATACCAATGAATCTCAAATTTTTCCTCCGGCCCCTGTTTTCCAGATCCTCCAATTTGTCTCCGTGCTGCTTGACAAGGGTCTCCAAAGCTTGCACTCTAGCCATTAGAGTGTGCTGAGCGTCTTCCATGTCCGAGATCCTTGTCTCTGCCTGCTCCATCCGCCCGGTAAAGTCGGTGATGGTTTGTGCCACCGCGGACATCTGATCTCCGAGCTCCTTAAATCGCTCGTCCAGGGCCCGCACCACCGCGGCACTCACGGCCGCCACCATGCTGTTTTCATCCTCCGACCCAGGGCTTCTCGTCGCTCCCTCAGTCACCGGTGGGTCGGGGCCTCGTGTCTTATCACGTTTGGAAGTTTTTGCGGCCATCGGGGGTCTCTCGGCCCGCAGTGAAGACACTACTGCACCCCCACTGTTATCCTTGCTACTCTTGGGGGTAGCCAGGGGCATTCGATCGCGATCTGTAGGAATTTATAGCAGAAATGTGGGGTGGGTGCCCGGAGCTGATCTGCACGATGTCCGATCAGCTCAGTGCCATACCGGAAGTCTACAATCATTCTTCTTATACATACAGTCATTTAGCAAGATACAATATCAAGTCCCATGCGTTTCTTCGGTTTTCCCCCCATCTTGAATCGCTTAAATGCAATTCAACACTCCCTGAGTTTTCTTCCTGATCTTACGGTCCTCCTAGGGGCTCCACCTCCCTCTTCCAAAGCCCCAGGCTCATTCGTTCTCACCTTTGGTGTTTGAACCATAACCTTTTTCCAGAGTTTACGATGGGCCTGGCAAGCTGCTTTTCTCTTTTTTTCCCTCTTCCTCTTCCCCTTCCTGCCTCCCCTCTCCCACCCGCCCACTCCCACATCTGATCCCTCCTAGCTCCCTGGCACTGTTTATTTCTGCTTTCAACTACAGTCGGGCATATTGTTTTTGGTATGGCGATCTGTGTTCCCAGGCTGCCATTGTTCTCATCCTAGCCAGCCATCTCTCATATTCAGGTGTATTTTTGTCCACCCATTTGGTCAGTATCATCTTTCTCACCATCAGTAGGGGCCATCTTACCAAATCTCCTGCCCTCTGGGCCCACCCCTTTGTTTTTCATAGATTGTTCATCACCTAATAATAAGGCAGGATATGCCCATTCAATCGCAAGACCCAGTATGCTCTGTCTTTGTTTTAACACTCTCCCAAAAGCTGGTCATCACTGGGCACTCCAAGAACACATGAGATAGACTTCCCCATTTCCCTCTGCACTTAATACATTCTGATGTCTCCCACAATTTCATCCGTGCCCCCCTCTCTCTCTAGAGATATACGCCCTGTGTAGGATTTTAAATTGTCTCCTTCAGATTGGTACCTGGGGTATCCTTTGGGATTCCTGCAAATAGCCGTTTTAACTCTTCCTCGGCCACTGGTTCCCTGAGTTCATTTGCCCATTTTTCAGTCTTCCAGGATCTAGCCAGCCGGTACCAATGTGATACTTTGTTCAGCTTAGCAGGGGTCCCTCGGAATGTCCTATCTAATGTTGTATAGCAAGCATGCCCTCTTGTTTCCTTCTCTCCCCCCTCTCGCCATGGCATAATGTAAATAGGCAAAGAATTGGAAGTTAGGGATGTGCCATTTGTGTTGCATATTTTTGAATGTGGGGAAACCTGCTTTTCCTAATTCCATCAAATGTCCTAACCATCTGTTCCCAAAAGCAGAAGGCCCCCCCCCCCAACCCTGGGGGGAATTCCGGGTTTTTCACTAGTTGCTGGAATGATGACTGGCCCTGTGCCTCTTCTATTCGGTTTCTCCACCAACCCCAAGCCTTTTGTAGTGGGTTTAAGTACCAAATCTTCCCCGACCTCCTGTACTGTCGCCATACTTTCTCTTGCAATAGATTCATACAACTACATGGTCTGCAGCCAGCGTCAAAATCGCAAGGCGCATATCTTTCTCTTTCTGTGTATATCTCATGCATCCATCTCATGAGAGTGGCCATATTATATAAACGAAGGTCTGGAAGTTCTAGTCCCCTCCCACCCGCCCCAATTCCTTGGCCATGACTAGTTTTGGCATAGCTTAGCCTTGCCCTTTTGCCCTTCCACAAAAAAGATGTAATCATTGTTTTGTAAAGCTTTTCCTCTTTTCCGTATAGGAATCATCTGACGGGGGTAAAGAACTTGCGGCAGCATCGTCATTTTTACTAGTACTACTCGCCCAAACAAGGAGAGCAGCAGCTCTCTTTATTGACTGCATAGGCTTTTCATACTTTCAATCTTTTCACAATGTTTTTGTGATATACTTTTCCATGATCTCTGTGCAAGTAGATGCCCAAGTATTTCAGGTAGTCCTTCACCCCACCCTAGAGGGAAGTTGGTTTTCACCTGGCATGTGCATGTTCTCGAGGCCGCCATAGCCTCTGATTTTCCCCAGTTAATACGCAGCCCTGAGAATATCCCAAATTGGGTGAAGGTGTCCATCACTTTGCCAATGTCCCTGCTAGCGTTGCTCAAGAAAGCAGTATGTCGTCTGCATATAAGATGAAATTAGACTTACCTGCTAATTGTTGTTCCTTGAGGAATGCCAGTCTAGTCCCAAACCTCTGGGTTGTGCTTCTCTTCCAGCAGCTTGGAGACTGAGAAACGTCATCCTTTTGATGACACTGGTATAAATACAGAGGAACTGCCTCCTCACTTCAGTAACCTATTGACAAAGCAAACTCACCGGAGCAACAATTAAGTAATAAACATTATTTAAAAAACTGTAAGCTAACGGAACCAAGGACTATTAAGGGGGACTTCTTTCTCTTCCTGATACCCCCTTGCCCCATACCAACTCTGGTTAGAACTGGTTAGGCCTGCTCCCTCCCCTTATGGAGCAAAGCGACCCCTTTCTATATCTCCTAATCAGACACCCCCCTTAGGGACCAGAACTCATACAGGTTTATCTTCTTCTTACCGGTGATAAATTGCTTGCTTCAGGCTCTAGTCCAAAAATGAATACTCGGGCGGAATATGGGACTAAACTGGAGTTCCTCAAGGAACAACAATTAGCAGGTAAGTCTAATTTAATCTTCCTTATTGTCCCTCCAGTCTAGTCCCGAACCTTTGGGGATGTAACAGAGCAGTGAAACAAATCAACGGGAGGGGCCTGCTATCCCTGCCTGAAGCACTGCTGCACCAAAACAAGTATCACTTTCCGCCTGAACGTCCAGACGGTAGGCCTTACAAATTTCAACCGCTGGTACTAACTTGTACTCAGCCCATGAAGCCGCTTGAGCCCTAGTCGAATGAGCCTTCAGTCCCTCTGGAACCAGCTTGCCCTTCAACTGATACGCTGACACTATCGTCTCCTTAATCCATCTGGCAATGGAAGCCTTTGATGCCGCTTCTCCCTTCTTTGTACCCCCAAAAAGGACAAATACCCTATCAGACTTCCAGAAGTCTGCCGTCCGCTGAATATATTTCTTTATTGCCCGGCGAACATCCAAGAGATGCGACCGCTCAGTAGACGAAGTCTCGGGACCTCCCCTGAAAACCAGCAAAGAAACTACCTGATTTATATGAAACGAAGATACCACTTTTGGTAAAAAGGACAGTACGGGCCTCAAGACCACCTTTGAATCATAAAAAGCCAGAAAAGGCTTTCTACAGGACAAAGCCTGCAATTTTGAAATTCTCCTGGCCGAACATATCACTACCAGGAAGACCACCTTGAGCGTAAGATCCTTCACAGACGATCTAGACAATGGCTCAAACAGTTCGCGCACCAACACTTCCAAAACTAAAGCAAGATCCCACCTCGGAACTACCTGACGACATGGAGGTCTCAAAAGCAACACTGCCCTTAAAAAAAAACGCTTTACATATGGGTGAGTCCCCATGGCTTTCCCTTTTATCTTTCCTCTATAACAGGACAGTGCTGCTAACTGTACACTTAAGGACGAGACCGCTAAACCTTTCTGGAGACTTGAGAGAACTGAAGTGAGGAGGCGATTCCTCGGTATTTATACCAGTGTCATCAAAAGGATGATGTTTCTCAGTCTCCAAGCTGCTGGAAGAGGAGCACAACCCAGAGGTTCGGGACTAGATGGAGGGACGATAAGGAAATTAATTTTGCAGGTTTCTCCTCCTATACTGATCTCGTCCCATTCCTTTGATTGCTGGATCTTTTGTGCCAGAGGCTCAAGCGTTAAAATGAAAAAGAGTGGTGATAGTGGACACCCCTGCCATGTTCCCCTGTGCAAACAAAAGGGCTCGGACAGGTGGTCATTAGCAAAGATTTTTGCATGGGGCTCATGATAGAGCACCCAAACCCAATCGAGGAACTCACCCTGTATTCCATATCTATTCACCACCCAAAATATGAAGTCCCAGGACACATTGTCAAATGCCTTTTCGGCATCTAGACTCATGAGTTCATCTCCTGTATTGAATTGAGCGGCTTATAGTACACTAAGGGCTCTGAGAATGTTTGCAGATGCAAATCTCCCCGGTACAAAACCTATCTGGTCTGGGTGTACTAAGCAGAGCAAGTAGTAGCTCAGCTACTTAGCCAGGATAGTGGCCATGTATTTAACATCCTGATTAATTAGTGAGATGGGTCTATAAGAGCCTACTAGTGCAGGATCTCTTCCTGGTTTTGGCAGAATCACCACAGTAGTGTAGTTTTGTCTGTCTCCCAGCATGCCCAGTCTCAGGGCTTCCGAGCATTGCACCATAAATGGTGCTACCATTTGCTCCCCCCAAAATCTTGTAGAACTCTGCTCCCACGCTGTCCAAACCTGGGGCTTTCACTAGCTTCCCAGCCCTGACTGCTTTCAGCACTTCCTCTTTTGTAAAGGGGGCATTTTAGGCTTTCCCTTCCAATCTCTTCCAACTTTGGTAGTTCTAGACCTTGAAAAAAAGCTTCTTGATTCACCTCGTCCTGCCTTCCTTTTCCATATAGCTCACTCTAATAATATTGAAATTGCTGCAGTATGGCTTGCTCTGTTCCATGTACCGCACCTTGGGAGTCCCACATCTCTTTAATCATATTCTTTTTCCTAGCTGGGCTGATCAGTTTGGCCAGTAGTTTCCCACTCTTATTTCCCCAATGGTGGAGTTGGTACTTATACATGTGAATGTTCCCTTCTGCCCTTGATTTAGCAAATCATTAAGTTCTTTACGTATTTCTAAGTATTTCGCCCTATCTGTTTCTCTTAGTTACTGTATGTTCTGCCAGCGGAAGGAGTGTAGGTCTCTTGTTAATTCTAATAATTTTATATCTCCTTTCCATTTCCTGCAGGTCACGTAGACCAAGATTTCTCCTCTCACAGTAGCTTTGTCTGCTTCCCATAATGTATGACTATCTACATCTCCCCTGTCGTTCTCCTCCCAGTACTGTCTCCATGCCTTTTGCAGGTATTGATGGAAGTTTGCATCCCTATACAGGGTGGGGTTCATGCCCCATGGGCGGTTTCCTTGTGACGCTGTTTTATTTAACCTAATCACCATCCATACTGGTGCATGATCTGACAACCCAGAGTCCCCAATTTCTGCTTTCTCCAACCCCAGAACATTGTGTCAGCTATTAACAGGTAGTCTATTCGGGCATCACTATTATGGGAGGCCGAGTAGTGGGTAAAATCTATTTCTCCTGGGTGCAGCATGCACCATACATCTACCAACCCCAGTTCTTTAATCAGGAACCCCACCCCTTTCAGCTCTAGTTTCTTTATACTCTGTCTTGGTGGTTTACAATCCTGAGTTGGATCCCTGGGCAGATTAAAGTCACCTCCTCGTATAGGCTGATATCCCTCAAAGCTCGCTACTTTCACCAGTATTGAGGAGGAAAAACCCATATTGATAGGTATTAGGGACATTTAGATTACATAGGACCACTCTTTGGCCATTCAATTCTCTCCCTAAAATAAGGTATCTGCCTTCTGGGTCTGCTACACTTTTGTGTATTACAAAAGTTACTCGCTTGTTTCTAAGGATGGACACACCTCAGTGCCTGCCATTGTACTATGTTGCACCATACTCCCCCACCCATCCCCTGCATAGCTTCCGGTGTTCTATATCGCTTAGGTGTGTCTCCTGCGTAAAGACACTGTCTGCATTCTCCCTCCGAAAATACTTTGAGTTTGGTGCGTTTCGCTGGCGAGTTAATGCCCCCTACATTGTGTTATTATTTTGATCTTATTATCCAATGGGAGTGGAGGAGTAGCCTAGTGGTTAGAGCAACTGCCTAGTACCCAGAAGATCAAGGGTTCAATTCCCACTGGCACTCCTTGTGACTTTGGGCAAGTCACTTTACCCTCCATTGCCTCAGAAGAAAAGGTTGGCAATCTACTTCTGGTGATACATTGCCAAGAAAACCCAGAGGTAGCTGGGTCACTATGAGTCAACACTGACTCAATGGCACTAAAAAAAAAAAGGATCCAATGGGTACACCTTAACTTAAGTTTCCTTTGCTATTAGTATTGACCTCCAGCACCTTCCAGCAGAGTGCTGCAGCCCACATTTCCTGCCCAGTGGTGCCCCATATGGCTTGGAGTGGTCATCCTCTTTTTTTGACCTTTTCTGAATCCCTCCCTGTTCCCTACTCTCTCCTCACCCTTCTCTCTCCCCCCCCCCCCCCCAATCTGGCTATGACACCTCACCTTGGCTCAGACCCAGATACCCCCTTCCCTCTCCATTATGTTACACTGACACTTCTCCTCCTCATTCCCCTCTCTCGTTACATTTATCATGCATACCTTTAAACTTTCAGACACACCAACACATTCATACCCTCCTCTTCTCTTTCTTTCCATGTCTGTCCTTATCTCCCCCAAGATAGCAAACAATTGTCCAATTTCACATTTTCCGATTCCAAGTGCAATCGGTACAGTTTTTAGTATCTTGTAGACTATGTTCCCCTTCACATTAGGTAGGAAGGCTCCTCTTTTCAATCGTCTGCTTGGTGCAATTGGTGGAGTCGTTAGAGTATGGAAGTGTTCCTATGTCCATTTCTCAGTTGCCATGTTCTTTCAACTTTTGTGCCCTGCCATGAGTCCCTTTCAGACTTCCTGGTTCTCATAACACTTTAACCAAACTGCATTAACCAAACCATTAGCCATAAACAGTGAACTGAATACTCTCCAAATGGGCCATCCGGTTCCGACTGGTCTCTCGGTCATTACCCCAGTAAGCCATCCACAAATGTTTTTAGGGCTGCCACCTTTTTGAATAACTGCACTTGATTATTCTGAGTCACTCTTACCCGTGTGGGGTATTGCAGTGCAAAGCGGATGCCTTTTCACACCAAAGTAGAGCAGTAGGGAGCCAAAGCTTTTCTGCTGTCTGCCACCTTCGCAGAGTAGTCATTGAAAAGTAACGCTGTATGTCCCTGGTATTCTAAAGTCCTCTTGTTCCTGTACAACTCCATCAGCTTATGTTTTTCTGTGAAGTTGAGTATGCACGCAATCATCGGTCATGGCCTGCCTACTCCCTCATGTCTAGTTCCCACTCTGTGCACCCGTTCAGCTGCCATGCGCTACCCCCTGGTCTGGAGGCCTAGTTGTGTAGGGAGCCATGTCTTTATAATGTCCCAGAGATCTTCCTCTTTGATGTTCTCTGGCAGGCCCACCAACCTTATGCTTCACCAACTTCTGTTCTCTAAATCATTGACTTTTCCAAGAGTTCTCTTTTTGTGTGCTCCAGTGCCACTACCCTGCTATCACCGCCTCGGTCCCTTGCTTGTTTTGCTCCACCCGGTCTTCCAATGATGGAGCCACACCGCTTGTGCTTCTACACTGCCTTTCAGATCATCTATGGAGCTTTGAAGATGGGTGAGTTTATCTGCTAAGGCTGCAGTTATGATATGAGTTAGCTCTCGCATCGCTGCTTCATGCAGGGCCACCAGCGGGGTACCTTGCTCTATCACCATGTTGGTTCCAGGGGTTTTGCTGTTTCTTTTTTGATGTGGCTGTTCTCCCACTGTCACTTGTTGTGTGTTTGCTGTATCTTCTCACTGGTTTTGTCAAGTATTTTTCTAAGTTGTCAGGGGACGGAGAGGAGCTCGGTGCATGGGCATCCATTCAGTTGGCCATCCTCATGTGACCTCCAACACAAACTTTTCAAAATACAAATGTTTTCATTAAAAATACATTTGTATAAAAGAAAAACGGAACTGCTGTAGCCCATGCAAACGGTAAAGAAAGCAGCAGGTAAGTTGCATCTGTACAAAACATTTTTTTATTTTCTGCTGCTAGCTCGTGCTGAACATTTACTCCACCTCTGACCACACACTCAATCCACGGTGCTAAGGAGACCTGCACTTGACCGTTTCGTCTTCTGCATTTTTCTTTGTATCCAGGTGAAATAGCCAATGACATTATTGTGTCATTAAAATACACAGAACACATTACCATCTAATTATAATAAGCAAAATGCTACTGGCTAAGCAAATACACACAGATTATGCCCACGATATATAACAGAATTAGAAAACGTATAGAGAAGACTGACCTAAAGAGCCAATTGCTGCAGAGATATCTAGAAAGAAGAGTACAAATCCTTTCATTGGTTTTCCTATTCCTGTCATTAGATTGTCTAGTAGTGAGGTAATTAGGATCTCGACACTGTGATGCGGTCTGAATCCGTGTTGCAGATCAAGAGAAGCCTGAGCATCTGCGTAGCCTTGCATCTGGAGTTGTACAGCTTTTTCAATGAGTTTGGCAATGAAGGGAATACTGGAGATGGGTCTGTAGGAGATTCGGGACCTTGGGTCTAGTGCAGGATTCTTTAGGAGAGGCCTGATTGAGGCACACTTAAGGCATTTTGGCATGTGGCCTAGAAACAGTGATGATTGCACTATCTTGAATAGTACTGAACATAACTCCCATTTGGCGAGTTTGATTCATGATACCAGGTTATGGGTCAAGAGGGGAGGTTGTTCTATTGAGATGATAGTGTTGAAGGTGGCCCATGTGTGGCTGGGGGACGATGCAAAATGTCATCAGCTGGCTTAAAGAATTTGTAAGCAATACATTGACTTTGGTCTATCATCCGTTAGAGTTAAAGCAAATTTTAATACAGCCTCAAGTGAAGGATCAGAAGCAGGAAGTGATGAATTGTTCAAACTATAGACCCATATCTAACTTGCCATATTCTAGCACCCATTCAATCAGGTTGGAGATCAGATTTTAGCACTGAAATAGTGCTTGTGGTCATGTTGGAGGAGCTGCAATTTTTTTTTCGTGTACAAGGGAGGCTTATGACTACTTGTCTAGTTTCATTTGTTAGCCGCTTTTGATTTGATTGATAGCCGATGTGTCCATCAAACAAACTAGGCAGTCTCCTAGAGCGCCAATGTTCTGGGGTTGGCAAACAGACAGCAAAAGGGTGGCAGCCCAGCTCCTGACTCCATGCCCTGCAGGAGGAAAACTGATGAAGAGTGCATCAGTTTCTTCTGTGGACATGGGGAGCCAAGGACTGCCGCACAAGAAACATCCCAGCAATTCAAACTCCCTCCCCATGGCTGGCATGAGAAAGGGTGCTTAAGAGTGCATTAGTTTCCTCTGCAGCATGGAGTCAGTCTTGTGACTCTTCAGTGCCCTTTCATATGCCGGCCATGGGGTGGAAGGATGAACTGCTGGGATGTTTGCTTGTATTCCTTTATTATGTCATAAAGAGGCTGTAGGTAAATATTGCAAAGTAGTGCAGCTCATGCTGATCCCTGTGGAATCCCTTGTGATCCCGATCTTACTTGTAATTTTCAGCCTAAGAGGCTGTAATGCCCATTCAGAATTCCGTAAAATGCTCAAAACCTTCCTCTTCTGAATACTACCCACTGCCCCCTTAAACCCCATAACCCCTCCCTACTCCTAATTAACTCCCATTAAACTAGCAAAATCCCCCCTCTCCCCTTCCATCCCCCTACCTACATACCCCTTTGCTAACCCGCCTAATTAATGTTAATAGTTCCGTTTAAATGGTCAACCATTGTTAAAATTGTTTTTGTTTGATGCTGTAATCACACTGTTTTGTTCGATGTAAACCATTTTGAATTGGAGAAAAACGGTATATAAAAAATGTTAAATAATTCATTTTCCATTAGTTAAGTAGGAGGAGAACCATTGTAGGGTGGTTCCATGTAAACCAATTTCTTAAAGCCGTTCCAGTAGGGTGATGTGGTTTATTGAGTCAAACGCTGCTTTGATATCTATAAAGATGAGTAGTATGCCTGTTATAATTATGTCTATCAGAGAGGTGAAGAACATTTCAACACTGTGATTTGGTTTGGAGCCATGTTGATTGGGGTCAAGAGAAGCATGATTGGCTTTGTTCCTGTAGTTGGGCCATCACAGATAAATAATCCCCAAAGCGTCCTGAAACAACTTGAAGAAAAAAAGAGTTTATCCCCTGGATAACAGTCCACAGTGACTCCAAAGTCACAGCCTGTAGAATCTGCATATCACCTTCTCGACCAAAAGAACTTTCACTCTGCACCTGGGCAATATCTTCCAAAATTCATTGCACAACCTTCTTCACCTCTAAAACCCCAGCCTCTAGGAGTGGAGGCATTACTGCAATTGCACCTCCCTGCTGGGCTGAACTTGCTATCTCCTCCGGTTGCAAACACACCAGAGCACCAATGGCAGAATCTCTTCCAGGATGGGGAGGCAGCGTATGCTGAATAGGACTCAAAGAAGCTCCTTCACTGCTGCTCATCACTCCTCCTCTGGGCGGGTCAAGAGCAACCGGCGTTGAAGACGCCGAGGCAATGCCAAAGCCCTCCAAAGTTGATTGGCGCAGGGCACCAGGGGGAGAGCTCACCAGGAGGTTAGTCCGCCCCTTCCCCTTCCTCTTCTTGTCCATACCAAAACAGGCAATGGGACTTGCTCCAAAGCCAGCAAGAGAGGAGAGCTGACATGTCCTCCAGCACGTGCCCTCAAAGCGCCATCTTGGATCCTCCTGCCGGATTTGAATTTTATTTCCAAAAAGTCAGCTTCTTCTCGTCCATGGGTTTCTTTAGTTAAGGACAGTGATGTGAATATAGAAACATAGAAACATGACAACGGAAAAAAACATAGCCTATCTAGTCTGCCCGTCCATATCAACTGCTACAAAAGTCCCCTTTTTTCCTTTAGAGATACTCTGTGTTTGTCCCATGCTTTTTTTAATTAAGATACTGTACTCATCTCAACCACCTCCATTGGGAAACTATTCCATGCATCTACCACTCTTTCAGTAAACAATTATTTCCGCATATCACTCCTGAGTCTATCCCCTTTCACCCTCATCCTACGTCCCCTCATAGCAGATCTTGCTTTCAAACAAAAGAGGTGCTCCTGTGCATTTGTGCCATGGAGGTATTTAAACATCTCAGTCATATCATCTGTATCCCACCTTTCCTCTAAAGTATACATATTAAGATCCTTAAGTCTGTCCTCATATGCTTTATAACAAAGACCACTAACCATTTTAGTAGCCACCCTCTGCACCGACTCTAACCTGCTTATATCCTTTTGAAGGTGCAGACTCAAGAATTGCACACAATACTCCAAATGAGTTCGCACCAAAGACTTATACAGAGGCACTATCGCCTCCTTTTGTCTGCTGGCCATTCCTCTCCCTATGCACCCAAGCATCCTGCTATCTTTCGCTGTCACATTTTCTATCTGTTTAGCTACTTTAAGATCATCAGAGATACAATTGTGCCCAGGTCCCATTCTTCTTTTGTGGACAGAAGTACTTCATCCCTACACTGTGGATCCTGTGGATTTTTGCAGTCCAAATGCATGACCTTGTATTTTTTAGCATTAAATCTCAGCTGCCAAATTTGCAATCATTCTTTAAGCTTAGCTAGATCCCTCCTCATGTTATCTACTCCTTTCTGGGTGTCTACTCTATTGTAGATTTTGGTATCATCTGCAAAGAGGCAAACCTTATCCAATAGTCCTCCTGCAATATCACTAACAAAAATGTTAAAAAGAATTGGACCAAGGACAGAGGCCTGTGGCACACCACTGGTAACCACCTCCTCCTCCTCCTCAGGGTGAACTCCATTTACCTGTACCCTTTGTCGCCTCCCACTCAACCTATTACTAACCCAATCAGTAACTTTAGGGTACATCCCTAGGGTGCTCAGTTTATTTATAAGTCGCCTTTGCGGAACGGTGTCAAAGGCTTTACTGAAATCCAAGTACATCACATCTAGGGCTCTCCCATGGTCCAACTCCCTGGTCACCCAGTGAAAGAAATCAAACAGATTTGTCTGACAAGACCTGCCTAAGGTGAATGCATGCTGCCTCGGATCCTGTAATCCGCTGGACTCCAGAAACCTCACTATTTTTTCTTTCAGCATCGTTTTCAATAATTTATTCACCACAGATGTTAGACTAACTGACCTGTAGTTTCCAACCACATTCTTACTTCGGCTTTTGTGTAAAGGGACCACATGTGCCTCTCTCCATTTCTTTGGCATCACTCCCAACTCCCAACTTCTCTTATATACCGCGCTATTCTGCATCAGTGCGGTTTACATTGAACAAACTGAAATTACATTGAACAGGGTATTATAACTTGGAGATAACTAGGTACGGATGAACTAGGACTCCATCTTTTCTTAATGCTGCTGCCACTACCACCATCAGCTTCCTCACAGAATGGAGTTTCCCGCGTGCACACCACGAGATGTGCCAAATCACCCTCTCCGCGCTCAGCCAGAATCGCGGCTTCAGCGCTAAGGGGAGAGATCAGAACTGCAGCACAGCTGAACCCGCTCCGCCGGAATCCGACTTAGGCGTTAGAGCTGCCAGCGAAGTTTAGGTAACCCCCTGCTGTTATTTTGCCGGTTCCTCACCCCTAACAGTGGGTTCGGGAACCGGACTCTAGCTCCTCTCCCCCGAAGTTCCTGTTCAGCCGAAAACTCCCCAACACGGCAAGGGAAGGGGGGAGCGGGAGGGGGGGGGATAGAAAATAAACAGAAAACAAACAGCTCAGCACAGCTTCTTCAAAAACCAAAAATCCCTGTACCACTACTCAACAAATTTTAAGCTAATTCTAACAGTCGCTGCTTAACCCTTTGAAGGCCTACTTTAAAATTTTAATCCACATTCTGCAGCCGGGTTAATTTTTGCATATTTCAGGGAAATTGTACCCGTCTTATTCAATATGTTCTAATAGTTATTTTCCTTCTGCTATGGTCATGAATTATATACCATTTGATAGGAATATTTAGTCAGAATTTTGGATCCCGAGAGTTTTGGGCTCGGCCTGGAAAGGGTTAATTGCTCCTCTTAGTGAGCCCCTATCTCTGGGCTCACCAGCCCCCCAGCTGCTTGGAGACTGAGATAACTGAAGTCAGGAGGCGGATCCTGGCTACTTATATGGTATCATCAAAAAAGAATGACATTTCTCACTCTCCAAGCTGCTGGAGGAGGAGCAAGACCCCAAAGGTTCAGGACTAGCCTGGAGGGACACTAAGGAAAACGTTTTCTTTCATTTTTGTACAATTAGCTGTGAACTGATCCAAGGTAGCATCTTTTTTGCTTTAACAGTGAGCTGCTTTTATGTTCATGTTTTAGGATCTATGTGTCTGGTGATCTATAGTGTTTGTTTTTTTCTAAATCTGACTTTGTGATCATGATTTAAATTACGGTTTGCAAGTCAAATGGGGAAATGTTGCATGTTGGCTCAGTCAAAGCTTTATATTCTCTTTATGGCCTGGTAGTTTCTCCTATTTTTGGCTTCCAGAACCTTGAAATCATGGGCCCTAAATTCAACCACTCGGTGACCCTATTGAATGATCACTGTGACTTCCTCCTGCCCTGTGGAGCTGTGAACACTACTTCCACATTATGCCCATCCCAACCCAACCCAAGAAGCCGAGGACATCAGCTGGGAGTGGAAACTGCCTCTCTCCATATTGCAGGGTACAGTACAGCCACTGAGACAATGGACAGGCTATAATGTTATACTCTAATTCAAAGGGCAGGGTAATTGCTAATTGGCTGCTTTTGTATTTTCTATATTCTCAGTGGACAAGCAGCATATATTGTCACGTTTGGGTGACCTTACCAATGGAGCTCCTTTTGATAGCTTTTGGAATGGTACCAGTGTCATGTGTATTAGAAGCCCACCTGCCACTGCTGTGCATAATCTCCTCCTTGCTCTTCAATTTTTTGCAGAGCCCTACTGAGGTGCGAGTCTTGCGGTCTGACAGATCTCTATGGGGTTTACTACTCATGTATATTTTTCTCATTTTTTGCTTGAGGACATGTTTCCTCTACCTTCTGCCACTGCTGTTTTCCTTTTGTCAGCCTTTTAGTTTACCTTAGTTAGGGGGGTTTTTTGGCCATTAAAATTCCCTTTCTTTTTTTCTTCATTGACTCCATAGGCTGTATTTGGGTACAGGCACTCTAGCTGGGAGACTTTTTTTCAGTATTGAGTCATTTGATTTAGCTGCAACTATTTTTCTGGACAACAAGTCACCGAAACTCTCCAGCAGGTTTAAGGTGCTTCCAATGCAACAGGATCTTGTACATGACAGATACCCATAATTGGTGCCTGCAGTGCTTGAGGCTTGACCATCAGCCCTCTTGCTGTCTTGTGTTTACAGAACTAAAACAAACAAAAACAGATAAAAAGGATAGGCAATACCTTAATAAAAATTTAACAAACATATAAGAACATGTAAAAACATAAGTAGGATAAATCATCATACATAAGTAAAACCATAGAAATACATAAATTGCCTCAATCATAAAAATCATATATGTATATGAATCATAAAACTCCCAATATATTTTGGCAATTTGCCTGCATCAGGGGCATACAATTCTAAAAGAAAAACGCCAATACAGCTAAAATTAAAAAGAAGCGTGGTTCACAAAAGAACCCACCAAGATGAGTAGATACCCTGGGGAAAGGAATGAAGAGGAGACTCATAAGGCATACATGTATTCTAAAAAAAAAAAAAAACTACTAAGGACACCCAAATAAAATAAAAACCTGAAAAAACACATACAAACCACACCTTCTTACAGAGGAGCTCTCCACTCACAGGGACAGAACAATTCTACCACACTACAGATCCTAAAAACAAAAGGGCCCTTTTTTGAAAAAAAGATTTGTTATTTTTAAGGTTTTTGTCTTTTGATAGGATCTGGATTATATAGCCTCGTTTTTGGTGTGCTGTCATTCGTCCTTCTACCATGGAAAAGTCTGCTTAAAAGGCAGCCTTGCTACCCAATCGTCTTGTTTGCTGCTGTATTTTAATGACAGAGTGAGTTCCAGTAAGTGTTCTGTGATTTGTTTGGAGTTTTTTGATAGCGTGTTAAAATTGGTTTCTTTTCCTGGGAGATTTAAGGCCTGTCTTCCCCTTGTCACCCGTTTGTGCACTTTGCAGGCTCTCTGTGGTGGTTCTTTTGGTATCTTTCCTTCTTTCTTTTGGGTTCTGTCCTTAAGTATATAAGACTTTGGGTTTTGGAGGTACACAAGTGCACGTTTAGGAGTCTCGTGCATGGCTATTGGTGTCTCTCTTCCTTTGTCTTTTGCACTCTTGGTGTTTTGGTATATATGAGTGTTGAACATTAATGGTGTATTTTTGCTCCTGGTGTACCCATATAGTTATGCTGGCCGAATACGATGAGCTTATGTTACTTTTGCTATTGAAGACTGGTTACCTTTTGTGGTGACAGATACCTGTAAGTATTTTTTTTTGTATATATTGCTTTTGTATGTGGGTGCTTTTGTATATTTATTGTTTAAAAGATTTCTTTCCGTTCTTGTTTTTAGGATATGTACTGTGGTGGAATTGTTCTGTCCCAGTGAGTGGAGAGCTCCCCTGTAAGAAGGTGTGATTTGTATGTGTGTTTTTTCAGGTTTGTATTTTATTTAGCTGCTGTTAGTTGTCTTTTAGCATACATGTCTGCCTTATGAGCCTCTTCTTCATTCCTTCTCCCGGGGTGTCTACTCGTGTTGGATAGTTCTTTTGTGAACCCTGCTTCTTTTTATTTTTAGCCATACTGGTGTTGCCTTGTAGAACTGTACACCCCCGATGCAGGCAAATTGCCAAAACATGTTGGGCATTTTATGATTCTTTTATATTTATATGTATGGGGCATGTTTACTAAACGGCGCACCTGTGCGGGGCGCACCTGAGCGCCCTAAAATGATGCATTTAAGTGCTCGTAAACGCCCCGTACACGTGCGGGTCACATTAACGGGCCCCGCACACGTGCGCCGAAAACGCGCACGTTTGCGGGGCGGTAATGTGCGAAAGAGGCGTGCCAAGGCGAAATGAGGGCGGAGGAAGGCCCCCTAGGGGCGGAGAGACGGGGTCAGTGGGCGGAATGTGGGAGGGGAGAGACTCGCCGCACAGGAGCGTGCCCGAATCTGCAAAGAAATTTACCGCCAGTGAAAACACTCGCGTTAGAGGTGCTGTGCAGGGAAAAGAAACCGTTTCCGTCAGCAATGTGCAGCACAATAGTGGAAGCCCAAAAACCGTGAGCAGTGTGATCTATGTGCACAGATCAAACGCCGTAATGTCACAGGGCACTAACCACACGGGCGCCGCGCACCTTAGCGCATCTGTCAATCACAGCTTCTGTTCTTCACGACGGAACGCCCACTCCTTATACGGCACCCGCTCGGTACCGCGGACCGCACAACACCGGCCTTTAGTAAACAGACCCCTATGTGTTTGTATCTATCTATCTCTATTTATCGATATAGATAGATACATAGATATAGATACTGTATAGATACACATCTCTCTCTCTATATATATATATCGCTATATTGATTGTATGTATGATTTTTATGAATGAGGCAATTTATGTATTTGTGGTTTTACTTATGTATGGTGATTTAAGCTATTTATGTTTTTATGTGTTCTTATGTTTATTATTATTATTATGAAATATTTATTAAGGTATTCCCTGTCCTTTTTATCTGTTTTTATTTGGGACTACCACTGTTCTTTTTTTTTTGGCTTTGTACCCTTGTGGTGGATTTCCTCTGTTTTTGTGGATTGTGTTTATAGAAGAGGTTAAGAGGAGCAGCAGAAAAGAATCTTTGGTGTGGATAAGTCCAGTCCATTGATTTTGACAGCATCAGTTCTCATGGCCCCAGGAGCTGCACTGAATTCTGGAAATTCATTGAAATTAAGGAGTCATCCAGCTCATTCAGAGTCAGGGAGTGGTTATCCACTGATTCCTTCCCAAAGAAAAGGAACGATTCTTCTTCAACTTCATTGGCATCAAGGATTTGCACTAAGTGTTGGATGGAGGTTGAGATGCATCAACATTGAAGTCCATCGAAGCATGATGTCCTTGGTATCGAGGTATTAGAGGAACTGGTATTCGTGAAGCATCCCTGATGTGAGGAACACTCATTCTCCTTGGTATTGGATGGGCTACGACCGTCTCCATAAGCTAAGCCCAGCTACCGATACTTCCCGGCAGATTTCACAGACATTGGCAGATCCTGCTATAGCCCCTCCACTTTTGTCGATGGAAGCCTTTAAGAATCTCTTCTAAAGAGGTTTGAGGACAGGATGGAGGTCATCTTCATCCAACACAAAGTGACTACTTCAATTGCATTGAAGCTGGTGCATCGAGACATCGAGTCAAGAGACTTGTCATCTCCCTGGGGGGGATTCATCATCGAGACCTCAAAGGGCCTCAAGACCAATGATTATACATCTGGTCTATATCCAGTGTACGATCAGGGGGATGACTGCTCTCCAAGGCATTGGACAGTATGTGTACAGCAAAGCTGAGTTGTCTATGGCTAAAGCATTGGAAATCCTCTAATTCATCAATCCCCCCCCTAAAGAGGCCAAGACAGTGCTCATTTACAGAATCCTGAAGGATGTACAAATGAAGATGTGGGAAGCCCCCTCCTCTGTACTTCCTATGAACAAGAAGGTTGACTGAGTATCAAGTCCAGAAGGCTGCTGAATTCAAGAAGTTTCAGTTGCTGCACCACTCCATGGTTATCAAATTTGCTCTCAAAAGGGCCAAAAGTTCCAACACTCACTCTTTTGTGCCCCTGGGGAGAGAGATTAGGACAGTGGAGTCTTTTGGGAAAAAATTCTTTCAGAACTCTATGCTGATATTGTACACAGTATCTTACCAGCATGCATTTGTGGAACATGATGCACAGCATTTAAGAATTTACCGACATTCTCTCTCCAGAGAAGGCAAAGCAAATCCTTTCCTTTTCTCACTAGGGAACGGAATGCAGAAAATGTATAGTTTGAGTGATATATTTTTGATTGAGAGCTTCCTCTGCGAGTATTGGTGCCCATAGACATTTATGGCTCTGGGCCTCAGACTCCAGTTTGATGTCCAAGAAAAGCTTACTGGCATGCCGTGTCATGGAGAACATAGCCAAATTCCTGGTACTGGTTCTGGATACTCTTCTGGTAGGAGGGAGGGAGACTGACATTCTTTGCAAACAGATGGCCCCATGTAACCTCCGACAGCTGGGTTCTGAAGATCTGGTTCAGGTACAGATTACCCCTATTTAAACATCCAGCAAATTACTGAGTTTTTTTCTTCAGGTCTCGGCACCAGGAAGTACTCCTATAGGAGCCCTTCTACAGGCCAATGCAGTTGAACCCATTCCACCAGAAGAATAAAGCCTGATATTTTGCTCCAGGTATTTTCTGGTCACAGAAAAGACGGGGAGATTCAGTCCCATTGTAGATCTAAGGAATCTGGACAAAAGGTTTGATCTAAAAAAAAAGTTCAGAATTGTTTCCTTCAGCACTCTTGATTTCCCTCTTTCAAAAGAAAGATTGGCTATGTTCTCTGGACAAAAGATGGGAATACCCATATTCAGATACTTCCTGTGAGAAGGCTCATGTATCTGCAATTTGTCATAGAGATATGTCACTACCAGTTCAACATACTGTCTTTTGCCCTTGTAATCACTCCTCACGTGTTAACAAAGTGTCTCACAGTAGTTGCAGGCTGGGTGTGCACATGTTTCCCTATTTGGACAATTGGCTGGTCAAGAACACATCTTGGGAAGAAGTTCAAGAATCCATGCATTCAACCATCTGGGTGCTAGTTACCACGATTCATCATAAATTATCCAAAGCCCAATCTACTTCTGTCACGCCAACTGGAATTCATTGGAGCTTTGCTAGACATGATTTGAGCAAAGACTTTTTTCTTCCACCATCAAGCTGGTCACCATCATGGAAGATGTATAAAAGAGTCAGCAGACATTAGCAAAGAACATGTTGAGGATGTTGGGTCATATGGGCCTCCTTTATCACATCTCAAGATGAGACAAGCTCAGTGAATCCTGAGTGCACAGTGGACACAGGCCACTCATAGGCTCTGAGACATCATTTCTGTCAGAACACCACACCAGGACTCCCTGTCCTGGTGGATGGTTCATTCCAATCTGGCCAAAGGAATACCTTTTCAAATTCCTCCTTACCAAAAGGTACTCATGACAGATGCATTTAAACTAGGCTGGGGAGCCCATGTACATGGGTTTCACACCCAAGATCTATGATCCGACCAGAAGAGTCTTCATCGGATCAATTTCCTGGAACTGACAGCAATTTTATACTCTTAAAGGATTTCAGAGATCAGTAGGCCAACCAAATTGTGATTATTTAAATAGAAAACTATGTAGCCATGTACTATATCAACTAAAAAGGGAGGAACAGGATCATATTTCCTATTTTTGGAGACAGTCAGAATGTGGAACTATGCTACCTCTCATGGGATGATGCTTAGGACCACATATCTGGCTGGCGAGGACATTGTCCCGCTGGACAAATTGAGCTGTGTCCTTCAACTAAACATATTTTGAGAGTGGATCACTCCTTCAATTAATCTGTTTGCCACTCCACAGAAAGCAAGAGCCTCAGTTCTGCTCCAGGATATGGAACACTAGCCTTTGATTATTTCTTCCTCGACTGTTCGCATATCCTCCAATATCTCTCACAGTGAAAACTTTGCTGAAACTCATAAGATGGCAGAGGCAATATAAATCTCATAGCACCTTACTAGCCGAGACAGCCCTGGTTGCCTCTGCTTCTGAAACTCTCAATCAGGGAGATGATTCAGCTAGGTATTTTGCCAACCCTAATCATTCAGGATTTGGGGACACTAACATCCCAACATAAAGTCCTGACTTTATCCCAATTGGGGTAGCCAATGAACTTCTAGGAGAGATTCTACTAGAAAGTTGTATGATTTGAAATAAAAAAGGTTTGCCATCTGGTGTGAAGGAAAGGCCCTGGATCTTTTCACTTGTCCCACACAAAAATTGCCTGAATACCTTCTACATTTATCAGAGTCAAGCCTAAAAACCAGCTCAAAAAGTGTACATCTCAATGCAATTGGCACATATCACCAGTATGAAGAAGGTAAACCCATCTCTCTACAGCCTTCAGTTGTTCACTTCATGCAGGGGCTTGCTTCTTACAAGCCTCCTCTCAAGCTGCCTATAGTGTCTTGGGATCCCAACATGAATTTGACTCAGTTGATGAAAGCTCCCTTTGAGCTACTCGATACCTGTGGACTGAATACCTGACCTGGAAGGTCTTGTTTTTGGTGGCAGTAACTTCAGTATGCAGAGTAAGTGAGCTGCATTCTAGTAACTGATCCACCCTACACTAAGTTTTACAACAATAAGAAGATTTTGTGTA
Organism: Ichthyophis bannanicus; assembly: GCA_033557465.1. Lineage (NCBI taxonomy): Eukaryota > Metazoa > Chordata > Amphibia > Gymnophiona > Ichthyophiidae > Ichthyophis > Ichthyophis bannanicus. The sequence goes on along the minus strand of CM066037.1, from coordinate 466,194,679 downwards.
CTCATCCTAAGTGTTCCTTCCTAAGATGGTGTCAGATTTCCACCTTAACCAATCAATTGTGCTATCAACATTTTTTCCCAGGGAAAGTGCATTGCACATGTTGAACTGCAAGAGATCTTGGCTGCCTGTTTAGATTTGGAGCAGGACCTGCTGCAGTTTCAGAGCCTTCCCTCCGCACTGTACTTCTGCTTCTAGTGCTATATTGTCATCGCTACTGGACCCTGGAGTTGTGGCATGGCAGCAGCAGCAAAGGTAGGGGCAGAGGATTGGAGGCTGGAACCTTCTACCACTTTGCTTCCCTCTAAAGCTTGCTCTTTATATGACTACCTAGTTGGCTAATGGTAGCACTGGCCCGGCCCTGCTCTGCCCAAAGTCCACCCCTGAGAATTCCTATTCACAGATCACATAAAAGGAGATTATACTTTCTGTGCGTCTTCTTTTTACATGTGTATGTGGCCACACCATTTTATAAAAGCCCTTTTCTGCATGCAAAACAGACTTTTCACATATAAAAAAATGTTATAAAAAGCAGAGATCAAGAGCAGTTTGCAACATCAGACTTGGGGGCTCCCATGCAGACACTACCCTTTGGACAGTGACTTGCAATGCAGCAGTTTGCTGCTCTGTTGATCACACAGCAAAAATAAGCAAATAAATAGCATAGAAATGCAAGGAAAGTCAGTCTAAAGAACAATCAGGCCATTGAGGGACCCAGAAATAATAGAGCCCAGTTTAAGCCTATATAGATAGCTCTTGTTGTCTGTTCCTCTTAGAAATAAAAAAGTATTTAAAAAGCAGGCACATGTCTTTTTTTGTCATATTGTAATAGAAAACAGATTAGTCTTTTAAAGCACAAATCAAATTTAATCAAACTTTTAGAATTTAATAAAATTCATACAGGTGGAGGAAGATGGGAACCTCTTACCCTCACACCTATCTCCATTAAAAACAAATGGCAAAAATATGCATTAAAGACACCTGTTTGGCTTGCAGAGTCAAGAGGCTGCCAAATCGGGACAGGCATTCCCAAACCTGTCCTGGTGACTCCAACACTAATTGAGTTTTCAGGATACCCACCACTGCTTACTTACACAAAAAACTAGGATCGATTTGAGGTAGAATAGTTATTTATTTAACGTTTCTTTTATACCGCCTTTCAGATTATCGAGGTGGTTTACATGGAATGGTAAACCTTTTATACATGAACAGTGGGAAAGAGAACATAGTACCAGAACTAGGAGATTAGGGGAGAGGGGTGAACATTTCAGGGGCGTGGTAGGGTAGAACTATGTCCAGGGATACAATATTTACATAGGGCTAAATACAAAGGATTATCCAGGTACCTGATAACATAAAATGCTCCCCCCCCCCACCCTCCCACTACCAATATGCTAAGTGTCTGGGCCAAAGTATTCTTGGAATAGGAAGGTCTTTAATTTTTTGCAGAAATCTCTGCAGTCTTTGGTGCTGATTATTGATTGATGGAAGAAACGGTTCTGCCTACACGTTGTCATCCACGGATCACCTCTGAATTGCAAAGTCGAGATCAAAAAAGGAAATGGGCCACAGGGAAAGATGGTACTGCACAAGGTGAGTCCCTGAAGCCCATGTTACTTGACAACACCAGCAACTAAGCAGAAAAGCACTCTTACAGAGGGAAACAGGGAGTTAGGACACATGCGGTTTTTGTTCGCCTGCCTCTGCAGTAACTCCGCCCTTTGACATAACAGCTGGAGCGCTGCCTGTGCCAGCTACATTTCAAATCAGTGAGCCAGGGACTAGCAGCCAATTAGAGCAGGTAGCTTGGAAAAATTAATGCTTTTACCTATAGGCCCCTGTTACGGAGGCCCCAGTGCAGCTACCCCATTTGCCCATAGGTAACAGCAGCCCCGATTATGTCCAGTGAACACTTTTTGAGTGCTATGTTATGTATTGTGTTTCCAGTGATCCACCTCTACAGGAGCATTCTGGAACATTTACATTTCATCGTCACATCCCAGGGACTCTGTTCAGGCACTTATTTTTTTAATGTATGAGTGGAAAACTGTTTTTGATCCATGTCTAACCTACATCCTTAAGGGTGATGAAGCAATCCCAGCTCCAGCACCACAGTGCACTTTAAAAATCATGCAAAACTTTCCATGTTCTGAGGGTAGTGCATGCATGCAAAGCCCAAATCGGTCTTCTACTAGAGTAGTTCCCGGAATCATATTTGGGAAGGCAAAGTTTTATCAAGGAGGAGATTCGTGAATGTAGACTTAGCCAAACTCTCTCTCTCTCTCTCTCTCTCTCTCATGCCAGCTCACATTACTTCTAAGTTGGCTCACACAATACATGTTCTTTCCCAGAACAGGACTCATGGATCCTATGATACCAGTGGGGGATTTAGTTTTGTGAAATGTTTTTGCCAAGGCTGGCACCGGTTCTAGAAATGAATCATGCTGGACATTCCAAAGACTGAAGTCAAATAAGCCATATGGATTGAGAAATACATGCCAGCTATTGCTTATTGTACACTGCAGTCAGTCTACTTGCTCATCTGCAAGTTAAACTATTTTGTTTTTTACAGGATCATTGCCGATCCATTCTCACCTATATCCTGTGCCAAAGAGAATCCAGGGGAGATGGAATAGGGCATCAAAATAGGAGCATGTGGAAGAGGGAGAGAGAACCTTCAAATAAAATTACTTTTGAGACATAAAGTAAAACTCAAACAGCATTTTTTTACGCTAGGGTAGTTCTGTCTGAGGATTACTGGAAATCTGCTAGTACACTTAGTGGTTCAGGGTATGCTTCGATTTGTTAGAGCAAACATCAAAGCCGTTTACCAAGGTTAAAATGCATACTCTAAATGATGCAGGCAGCTTTCAGATGCTGATCCTTTAGTAAAGGATCCCTTGTAGAACATGTTTGGGTTTTTTATTCTTCAGAAACTATTCCATATAAATTTTGTTTTGAGGTGTGCATGTGAGGGACTAAGAAGGGAATGGAGGGTTGCAACAGCACTGAAGTTCTAACGTTTTCTACTGTTCATCATAAAAAAAAAAAAGCAACTCAAGTAGATCGTGGAAGAACATTATTTATGTTAGCACGTGGTAAGGAACTGTTGAGAGCCCGGAGTACATAAAGCAGAAGGAAGATAACTGCTGTTTAGGATTACATAAGTAGGTGGGATTCGGAAGGGTCCATCCACTTAGACAGAATATGAAAAATACCATGGATCAATAACATGAGAGATACAATACCAATTCTCTCTCCTTCTGTGAAGGACAGTTTTTGCCCATGAAATCCAAAGTCATCTTTTGATCGAGTGTTTGATAGACAAGGGTAAGGGGATGCCAAAGGGAGCCCTTCAGCCTATATCGGGGTTCTCAACACCATCCTTGGGACACACCTAGCTAGTCAGGTTTTTAGGATAAGCACAATGACTATGGATAAGAACTTGTCATACAGTGGTAGCAGCATATCCATATCTCTCTCATGTAGATTCAGTCTGGTTATCCTGAAAACCTCAGTGGCTAGGTGTCTTGAGGAGTGGGTCGAGAACTCCTGGCCTATACCAAACATAGTTTAATATGCTGCCAGCGTGGCTTTTGCATGCATTCTTCTGTTTGATGACGCTGAAAACGCTATCCCTGTTTGCCCAAGGAAGTAAAATGACGTGGCTTACTTGTGACAAGGGTTCTCCATAGATAGCAGGATATATCTGGTGCACAAGTGGATGCCGTCATCTGATAGCACTGAGATGGAGTAACTCTCTCTGAGCTCCGAATTAACTTATGAAAAGCTTCTGAACATCTGCGGGTATTCCTAGTTGTTGCCGAACCTCTGCTAGCATGCAGTTTGTGTGTAGCTTAGAAGGACCTCTCAGGGAGGGGAGCGAGATTGTGTATCTGGTTTATCCAGCTGCCAATGGAAGATACATGCTACAGCTAAGTAATTTCTTTTGCCATCAACACGCCAGATGAACAGCCATATATGTAGTGTCTCCCCAGGTGAGGATGGATATGACGACTTGAGACTATTTTGCAGTGGAGGAACTGCTTTGCAAGTGGTAGTTCTGAACATACAAGCCACGGAAGTCCTGGCTTTGGCAGCAGGCATTTATTGGTGGGGTGGGTTAGACGGTTTTTAGCAGTTACAGGTGGTCTCTGGGGTGCATAAGCTACCAGTAGAGTGAGAGATGAAAGGGGTTTGTATGATCAGAGTAGGTGTGATGCTCTGTATAGGTAGTGAATTGTTCTATATTGTATTACAGTTTAGGTTGTGAATCGCTCCGAGACTGTACATAGGAGTGACAGATAAATGCAAAGAAATTAAAAAAAAAAAAAGTTAATGAGCCACCCATTTTTTGGGAGGGAGAAGTTGAAGTGTTTAGCGAATGGGTTTCTTAATACATCTTGATCAAAAGTGCTGCCTCTCCCGGATTCATGATCCAGGGAGTAGTGGGGTAAAAATGTGTGTAAAAAAAGGACCATGTTTCTTCTCAACAGCAGTCTTCCAGGGACATTGCTACTGCTCTTATTTGATGGTTCTTTCCTTTGACCTTGAGTTGGAAGGACATCTTGCTAGCAAAACTCAATACATTCCACTAACCGCTTTGCAAATTTTCTCTTAGAAATGGCAATACCCCATCAATTTGGGGTCACAAAATAAAGAGTTGGCTGGAATTTTTTGTTTAATTACATTTGTACCTGTCTGTCCACCTGGGATTTGCAGGGGGACTTTGTTCTATTTAGTAGAAATCAAGTCCCCTCTTGCAATCGGTGTGTGAAGTAGCCATGGTGCGTCTAAGGCTTTGGATAGAATACTGATAGCTCTATCAATTTGTTGATGTGGAAGGCTGAAACTACTTTTAGCAGAGTCGTTTTTATCTAGAAAAATAATGTGTGTATGGGGTATGAGCCACTGCAATGCTTGTTCTGGAAGAAGTGGCTGCTTTCCATAACAGATACTAACAATTCAGACTGTATGGGTTCAAAAGCCAGCTTTGTGAGCTGGGCCAGGACAACATTTAACTCACATGATATCTGTTTGAAGTCTGAAAGAACAGATGCATTCTATTATTCAAATCTGATAGCTTTTTGCTCTCATTAATGAGTTCTTCATTTCTGAAACAGCCAGTTTCCCACTATGGGATCCAGAGAGCGTTGGTACCGTTGCCGCAGGTCTGCTGAGTTCATCTGCTGAACAATCTGCAGTGCAGGCAGAGAGGAGCATTCATAAAAGCCATTTTAGCGCTCTTTCCTGATCCCAAATTCTCTTGGCATAGCGATAAAGAACCTGGATCGCCCTGTTTCTAGTACATAGCTAATATATTGCCTCTTTGTACTAGGACAGATTTTGTTTCTGAGTTAGAGGGTGAAAACTAAACACATTGACAAGGCCTCTTAGCTGCAACTTATTGATGTTTACTGTAGCTTTTTTTTCTGACCAATATCCTTATTGTACTGGGATTAGATATGAGCTCCTCATCCTAAATTAGAAACTTCTGTTGTAAGAATACACTGATGCTGTTGGAAGTGGATAGGAACGCTAACAGGGGTGACGGAACAGCCAAATGATTGTGGGGTAGGGTGGGGGAGGACACCCAAGCTCCACCCTTAGTCCCTCCTGTTCTGCCTGCAGGGATCTGATTTCCTGAGGATCGTGGCAGAGACTCCTTCTGTCTGCTCCAATCTCCCACTGGCAGACCGGAGGAGTCTGCTGTGATCGCGGCTGCTCTCTTCTGCCCATGGGACATGGGATCACCGCAAGCAGGAGAGGGGAGGAAGGCTGTGATTGCGGCCTCCATGCGGTTTGCTGGCACCTGACAGGCAAACCTTTGCTGAGGCCAGGGCTCATGTGGCCTATCCCATTCCAATGCCTATGAATATTAACTCGCAAGGCTCTGCATACAGGCCTTCTGGAATACTTATCTTCTCTCATTACATTGCGTACCCCTGTGAGAGCACAGCACTCAATTCACGGCAATCGCCTTCGTCTACCTTCATCTGCACGCTCTAAGTATGACTACCTGGCAATCTGCTTTCTTCATTAAGGCGCCTTCATTATGGAGCTACCTTTCCCCACATCTTCGTTTAGAACTCTTGTTCCGACAGTTCCATGTCTCCCTCAAAACTTATCTATTTCTTTCATTTTGTCTCCTGCCTTGCCCCCTCCCCCACCCTCGCCCGTTCTCTCCTCATTCCTTTCTTTTTCTTTCCTCTCCTGTCCCAATCCACATCTTCCCCCCTCCTTCCCTTTACATCTCCCCCGGTGTTGTCCTCATTAATTTTCTTCTCTCTCCCTCCTCATGGCTGCTTTTCTTTCTACTCTTCTTCCAGAGAGCGGGATCTTCTTTCCTACCTGCTGCATCCTTTAGGGACTATTTGGCAATTAAAGCAGGACAGGCAATTTGAACTTCATAGAGCCTGGTACTCCTAGAGACAGCTATAAGCTAGGGATGGGCAGTTCTGGCCCTTAAGTGTTGCACGTTAGTCAGGTTTTCAAGATGGTCCATGTTGAATCTGCATGAGATGCATTCAAATACATTGCCTTTTCTTAATTCATTTTCATTGTGGATATCATGAAACTGGTTTGTAGTGCTTGAGAACCAGAGTTGCCTACCCTAGTAACATGTAATAAAAAAGCATGACCTGCTCCCCCCTCTAGCTGTCATGGGAGGGATGGGAGCAGAGAACGAAACATTAGGAACTTAGACAGGGTTGTGGTGAGAGTTCACAGGTGCCTGTTACTAATATTTGATTTTAACTCATGTAGTTTATATGGGTTTTATAATATAGTTGATTGAATGGATTGTATTATTTTTTTGTTGTTTGCCGTTGGAAAGGCAGAATATAAATTAAATACATGGTAAGAGTGTGGAGGAGCACAGTGTGTAGAGACCTGCATATCATGAGCATGGCTGGGCTAGGAACTGGCTTACTATAGAATGCTGCAAAACAGCTCGATGGCCACTTGGCAGAGTGACCACAATGGAAGATGGATGGAAGACTGGGAAATGCTCTGAAATGGGGCTTGACAGCAGAAAAAGTGTCCTTTTGGGGCTGGGCTACAGTTCTGGGAGATGCCCTTGCACATGTTTAATCTCATTGATCCTTGTTAAGTGCCATTGAGTCTGTGTTGACTCATGGTGACCCTCTGGATAGTTGTCCTAAACTGTGTTCTAGGTTGTAAGATATAAACAGCAACTTAGAGATGCAGAATCAAGGCACCTCGCTCCTCTAGGCTTCTTAATAAATGGCTGAGAATCCTAATCACGTCACAGCTGGAAGACTCCAAACTGGCTGCTGGGGAACATCCATACTGCCAGCTAAACGGCTAAAATTGAGTGGCTGACACCTTCTAGACACTCTAGCAGTTAAGATGTAATGTGAAGAAGTGTAGTGTCATGAACTTTGGATGCAGAAATCCAAGGGAATTGTGTGCAATAGGGGGCGAGAGGTTGGTGTGCACGGACCAGGAGAAGGACCTCAGAGTGATTGTTTCTGAGAATCTCAAGGTGGTGTAACAGTGTGACAAGGTGGTGGTCAAAGTCAGAAGGATGTTGGGTTGCATACAGAGGAATTACCAGCAGAAAGGAGGAAGTGCTAAAGCCACTGTACAAGTCGCTAGTGAGGCCTCACTTGGAATTTTGTGTTCAGTTTTGGAGACCATAGCTCACAAAGAATATAAAAAGACTGGAAACGGTTCAAAGGAAGGCAACCAAAATGATTTGGAGCCAAAATGTATAAGAAGAGACTTGAAGATCCTAAATGTGTACGATAGAGAGGAGGGACATGGGAGATATGATACAGACCTTTATATACTTAAAAAGTATTAATGAACAAACAAACCTCTTCCAAAGACGGGGAAGCTGTAAAACTAGAGGGCATAACATGAAGCTGCAAGGGGGTAAACTGAAAGGCAATGTCAGGAAATATTTTTTCACTGAAAGGGTGGTGGATGCTTGGAATGCCCTCCCGATGGAAGTGGTGGGGGCAAACACAGTGACAGAATTCAAAATGGCATGGGACAGACACAGTGGATCCCTTTACAGCAACAGGATAAAATCAAAATAAACTTAACTATTTCTTATATCTCACAAATAGTGGTGACCTGCACGGACTGGTGGGACATCCCTAAACAAAGGCATGCGGAGGGGTGACCTGCACGGAGCGGCAGGTGCACCTACTCTTGCTGCCTTGCTCAGCAGACTAGATGGACCATACTGGTCTTTATCTGTCATCATATACTATGTTACTTTCCTGCTTCCAGCCGATACTTCCCCTTAACAAAAAACAAGCTAGAGACAACTCTAAAAACAAAGTGAATGATTTGTTGTTAAACCTAGGGATCAGAAACACAGGGAATAAGACTCGTGGGGGGGGGGGGAAGAGGGCGATAGGGAGAGACTTAGCAATGGAAGCTTCCTCACGGATTGTCTTGGTTAGCTTCCCAGAAATGGCCTTTTCACCGTAGCTCTTATGTCTCAAAAAATATGAAGGAGTTGAATTACCCAAAGGATTATTCTTGCAGCAGAGGCTCCATCCACCCACTTTTAATAAGTGGAACTGCATTCCCCCCCCCCCCCTTCTCCCCTGGAATCTCTCTCTCATATCACATATTTAGGTCATTAGTGTTTACAGGGCTTTGGATGGAGGCGGCACCATTTTGATTGTCCTTCTCTGGGACGTAAAAAGGTAAAGCTCCCAGCTAGGGCCACATTATGAAGCTGATGCCCTAAACTAGGTCAAATGCAAGGGGCTCCACAGCATAAAAGAAAACAAACTTATTTCCATAGAAAGGACATTAAATAGATAAACATGAAAGTTTTATGTGTACATATCTACAACGTTGGAGAAATAGAATTATATATATCTTGCAATATGCTTGCCTGCATTATAAATTCATTTCAAATTAACATTTTTAGCTATGATTTCATAGTCTATGAAAGCTTTCTAGTCACAGTAAGACAAAAGCAGTTATGAGGGGTGGGGAGGCTTGTATGCCTACACTGAATTCAGCTTCATTGGCTCCCTGTCCGTTTCCGTATCCAGTTCAAACTTCTCGTGCCGACCTATAAGTGCATTCACTCTGCAGCTCCTCACTACCTTTCCTCTCATCTCTCTCTCTACACTCTGCAGCTCCTCACTACCTTTCCTCTCATCTCCCTAGGTTTAACAACAAATCATTCACATTGTTTCATACAGAAACCCTTCTCCGATCACTAAACAAACCACGAGACCTCTTCAACATCGCTAAATCCTTAACCAAGGCACCATCCTCCAACCAAACAATATCAATTCAGCCTCAGTCCTTTGCCGACCACCTTCAATCTAAATCCATTAACACGAACTCCACACCAAGTTGTATACCCAACCCCGTCTCAATTACTCAGCCTCTAAGAAATTTTGTAGCTCCCACTGTGAAATCCATCACTGACCTTATTGCTACCTTGAATACTACCACAGCCCCAAACGATCCATGTCCTGCCTACTGGATCAGAGCAATGCGTGCTGAACTGAGCCCCACACTTGCCCTTATCATGCAACTTTCCTTCACAACCGGATCATTCCCATCATCTCTCAAGCAAACTTCAATACGCCCTCTCCTGAAAAACAATAAACTCGACCCAGCGAAAACTGATTCATATCGTCCAATTTCAAGTATACCCCTTCAAGCCAAAATCATCGAGAAGGTGGTACAAATCCAATTGCAGCAGCATATAGATATTTCAGCCCCTCTTGATCCCTGCCAACACGGATTCCGTGAATCCCACGGCATAGAGACCCTTCTCACATTACTCATCTACACCTTATCAAGAGGGATTGACAAAATTGAAAATGGGTTCATCCTCATCTTCCTCGACATCTCAGCAGCTTTCGACTCGGTTAACCATGTACAACTTCTTCACCGTCTTCAAGAAAAGGGAGTCCAGGGATCAGCTTGGGAATGGTGTAGATCCTACCTAACTAACCGCTGGCAACAGGTACGGATAGGATCTTCAACTTCTGATCCTTTCCAGCAACGACAGGGTGTACCCCAAGGATCCTCATTATCAGCTCTTCTATTTAATATATATATGCAACCAATCTGTGAAATCATCAGGACATTTAACGCCTCCAGCTTGATCTATGCAGATGACGTACTGATATTCACTCCAATAAAAATCAATGCCCCTGACTTCTCCACAATAATCGCTTGCTTCAACGCGATTACAGATTGGCTCCTAACCCAGAACCTGCGAATAAACTTCAAGAAAACGGAAGTCCTATTCGTAACCAGGAATAAGAAATCCCCCCCCCCCCCCGCAACATTGAAGGTGAGAGATGCGGAATTACCATGTAAATCATCGATTCGCTACTTGGGAGTCACCATCGATCAAGAACTGACATTCAAAGATCACATAAAGCAGACCGTCAAATCCATTTACTACAAATTAAGAACGCTGAAACCCTTAAGACCTCTACTCGCCCCTAATGACTTCCGAACAATCTTCCAAGCCCTTGTAACACCACATTTTGACTACGCTAACGTCATCCTGCATGGTCTACCCAAGAGCACCCTCAACCCACTCCAATTGGCGATGAACTCAGCAGCCCGCATCCTCAGCGGTACCTCCAGTAGAGACCACATCACCCCCATACTAACAGAGCTTCACTGGCTACCCCTGCAAGCCAGGATAACTTACAAAGCACTTCTGCTGTCCTTTAAAGCAATTAATCAAATAGCCCCACCTTCCCTCTCATCACTTATTATCAACACCCCCACGAACAGACTGAGAAGATCCGCAGCCGCTAATACCCTTGTCGTACCAAAGGAGTACACTAAATGTAACCAAGCAACCAGAGACAGGGCCTTTACCTTATTCGCTCCAACTTGCTGGAACAATCTCCCTCCTCATATCCGATCAATAAAAGACCTCTCCCAATTTAGAAAGGTCCTTAAACATTACCTATTCTGTCATCACCTTTTAGGCCCTAACTCTACACCTCCTCCCCCTATCTCGCAAATCACCCACACAGCCTCTGACATTCCAAAAACATAGTCATTACAGAACACGAACTAGACTCTCTGCACACCCAAATTTATGATCCCAACTTGAACTGTAATTTGCCAGAGGTAATATATCTTTCTGTACATAGTTTGTATATAGTTTCCCATGTTATCTCCAAGTTACTGACCCTGTTATAATGTAAGCAAAGGATTGTTCTAATGCGAAAATTTGTTATCTGTAAACCGCGCTGATACCAAAAAGCGCGGTATATAAAAACTGTAAAATAAATAAATAAATAAATAAATAAAATAAATACACCCCTGGTCAGGTGCTCCACTCTTCTGGCAAATCGCTTCTATCTGTGCCTCTCTCTTCTACTGTTAACTCCAGACTTTGTTCCTTTCACCTTGCTACTTTTCATCCCTGGAATAAACTACCTGAGTCTGTGCATCAGGCTTCATCTCTGGCCCTTTTCAAATCCAGGCTAAAAATCTCACCTCTTTGAGGCTGCTATTGGATCCTCATCCGCTTAGTCTCCTATGAGTTTCCATACCATACTCCTAGATGTATTCTTGTCCTCAGCTGTTGTGTTGTCTGTCTTAACTAGACTGTAAGCTCTGATGAGCAGGGACTGTCCTGTGCAGCACTGTGTATATCTTGAAGCACTATACAAATAATCAGTAGTAGTAGTAATAGCTTCAGGTGTTGCGCCTTCTGTTTGTACCACTAATGTGCTGTGTCCATGGCCTTGGGTCTGAACTAAGGTATCGCAGTAGTGGCAATGTTCCAGTACCTATGAAAAGTTGGTGCTGGAGGCAGTTTCCACTGCCTAAATCCAGGTCTGCCCGAGGGATCTCTGCGTGTGTGTGTGTGTGTGTGTGCACATGCACGTGCTTCAGGGGGATGTGTGTGTCATGGGTCACTGGACGTGTGTGCACGTGCAAATGTCAGGGGGCTGTGTACTGTGAGAGATAGTGAGTGATAGCTACCTCATATGACCCTATTAGGCGGCTGCCTAGGGTGTTAAGATTTAAGTTGCCTTTGATATAAAAAGAGTCTTGTAGTCAAGTGGTAAGGCAAAAATAATATTAGGGCTTTATTCCCTGCCCCGAGGGGATATTCCTGGGATACAACAAACAATATGAAACAAAAGAACTGTCGCACAGAAAAATATCTTCTTTCCTTTAGGTACCATCAGCTGGCTGCTTTGCACGCGTTCAACATAAAGATACAATATCGTCAGATAAACAAATTGTACAATCCATGGGTACAGGGTCAGAATTATAGCTGCTGTTCTCCCACTGCATTAACTCAGAGTCACTTACGATTGCATATGGGTCACACTCTTCACAGCTGCTGTCTTCCTTAAAACTCTCCTGTGAGTCATGGGCTAACTTTTCTAGAAAGGGCTCTTTAAATCCAGGGCTCTGAATGCCTGGTATATTAAAAGCTTCCTTCTGGCTTTCCCTTCTTCTCCACGCTGGTGGAATTACTGTGTAACTTTCAATGTCAAAGTTACTTCTGGTGCCACGCCCTTGCCTTTCAAAGCAAACAGAACTTCTTGCCTTTTCTTTAGCAAAGCTAGGTTCCCACCTCTTAGCTGTGGTTCTGTCTCTTATATCTGGGCTTCTGGCAGCTCTCTCCTGGGCTCTCCAACTACCAGGAATCCTAGCAGGGTCCTGGGCATGATGCTGGCTGTTTCCTGCTCTGCTGCCACACCTACTGCTTCCTTCCCTCAGTGGATTTCCTCCAGCATGACGTGTGTTCACTGGATGCTGGCTTAGTCCTCCCAGGTCACTGCCCCTACTGGCCTTCCCTGGTTCTACCCTGCAGCTTTTATCCTTGTTCTCTTTGCATGCTGCCTGGGTTTCTGAGAACAGGTGTTCCTGATTAGCCTTCCTGCTTCTAGCTACGTCAGGACTAGTGCAAGGACATTTTACTCTAATGCCTTTTTGCTTTTCTTGTGCTGAGTTTGTTTGCTGCTCAGCTAATTCTACATGAGCTGAGTTTGTCTGCTGCCCAGCTAATTCTAAGGTAAGTTCCTTACTTTCCCTTAACTCCATGGGCTCTGTGCCCGCTGCTGTCACAGTACATGCATATGCCTCAGGGGGCACTGGACATGAATGCATGTATATACATACATGCACATGCCTCAGGGGGCTGTGTGGCTGCATGTGCACACACATATCAGGGGGCTGTGTGTGTGTGTGTGATTGTGGTGCTTTCCTCCAGCCCTCCCCCCTTGCACTCACACTTTTCACAAACACATCCTTCATTCTCTTTCCCCTTCCAGTCTTCATCATCTTGGATCACTCTTCCATACCCCCCTGCCCTCTCCTCTCTCTTGCATTCTCTTCCCCTTCCATCATTTCTTCCTGTTCTGCAACTCCCTTCCGCTCTGATTTTCATTACCTGATGCCTGGGTCCACCATTTTGTTTCCTCTACTGCCGACAGTAGAGTCCTCATCGTCCTCTGTGACCCCTCCCTTCTTCTGCCACTAGGAGTTGTCACTGGTGGCAGTCTGCCCTTGGGTTGCAGCTCCTTTTTTAAATGTTGCTTATGACATTTTTTTTTAATTCCGTGATCTTCAGGCAGCAGGGCCTGACTTCCTCACTACCCTGTTCATTTTTCAGTGCCCCCTTTCTGCCTTCATTACACTAGTGTTTCCCAAACATTTCTCTGATGTGACCCCATTTTAGCAGTTAAAAAATCACATGTCAGATGGTAAAAAAATAAATTACTCAGACATCAGGTCCGGATCTCTGCCTGTCTTTCGGACATTGCTGCTTAAATGTCTCTCTGTCGCTTGAAATTGAACATGGCCAAAACTGAGCTTCTTATTTCCCCCCCCTAAACCCTCCTCTCCCCTTCCTCCTTTCTCAGTAGATAACTCTCTACTCCTTGTCTCCTCAGCTGGCAACTTTGGGGTAATCTTCGACAACACACTGTCCTCTACACACATACAACTGATATAGTTAAAACCTGTCATTTCTTTCTCTACAGCATCAACGAAATTCACCCGTTCCTCTCTGAACACACTACTAAGACACTTATCCACTCTTTAGTCACCTCCCATCTTGACTATTGTAACCTACTCCTTGCTGGTCTCCCTCTGAATCTTCTCTCTCCCCTTCAATCTGTTCAGCACTCTGCTGCATGGCCAATCTTCCAACAACCTCGTCATGCTCATATTACCGCTCTTCTCATGTCACTTCATTGACTCCCTATCCGTTTACGCATACAGTTCAAACTTCTCCTGCTGACCTATAAGTGCATTCACTCTACATCTCTTCACTATCTTTCCTATCTTATCTCTCCCTACACCCCTCCTCAGGAACTCGGCTCTTCTGGCAAATCGCTTCTATCGTTCCGTTCCCTTCTCTTCTATTGCTAACTCTAGACTTCGCTCCTTTCACCTTGCTGCTCCATATGCCTGGAACAAACTATCTGAGTCTATATGTGAGGTGCCTTCTCTGACCCTTTTCAAATCCAGGCTGAAAACTCACCTCTTCGCTGCAGCTTTTGGATCATGCTTTACCTAATCTCCTTTGTGTTTCCTTACCATTTCCCCCTAGATGTATCCTATGTCTACATCTACTGTGTTGACTGTCTTGACTAGATTGTAAGCTCTGATGAGCAGGGACTGTCTTTTACATGTGTCTGTGCAATGCTGCATACGTCTTGTAGCGCTATACAAATGCTCAGTAGTAGTAGGCATGTGCATGATGGAATGAGTGGATGGGATGGGAGTGTGTGTGACTGCCTGGATAGTGAGTGACTCGGTGCAATGTGTGTGAGGTATGTTATGTCACCACCGGTCTTTCCCTCTTCCTCCCATCTTCACTTTCCTTCCACTTCCTCTCACCCTTTTTCCCTCCATTCACCTTCCCTCTGACTCATCCCTCTCTCATCCTCCTAGAGCAGGCTCACTCCATCTTTCATACACTCCTTGCTTAACCCTTCTCTTTGATTCATCCACTTTCACCCAATTCTAGGCTGTCACTCAACCCTTCTCAAATTTAACTACTAATCTGCTCTCATTCCCACCCCATCCCCGGACTCCCCCCCCCCCCTTAACCCTTCCCAGGTCATCCCATCTTTCCCATTCTTCACCCCAAGCTCATCTCCCCAGACTTATTTCTTTTCTCTAAAGTCTAAACCAAAAAGCACAGACACATTCCCCTCTGCTTTGCCCCCTCAAGACTCTCATCTTCTGTCAGTCCTCTCTCTCAGGATTACCTCTGCCAGATTCATCCCCCTCTCAGCCCCTCCAGACTGACACACTCTCCCTCTTCTCAAGCTCAACTTATCTTTGTCTTCCACTGTTACTTGGAAACCCTTCTCACCAACAGTTCTCGTAAATGTCCTACTAAAGTGCTGTTTATGGTTTATTTAATTTATCACTCTTTGATAAAAACACAGCAAAGCGGTTTACAATATAAAACAAAAGTTGTTTTTAAAAGATAGAAATTCAGAAAGCAACTACAATGGTTGGACAGGACCAATACACAAAGGGCAATAAGTAGTAGACGGAGACAGTACAAACTGAGGCAGTAACAGAGGTCTAGGGGCGGTGAGTCAGGGTACTGGGATATTATAGGCTTGGTTAAATAAATGGTCTCTGTAATATTTAAAACCATGTTAAATGACGATTCTAATCTGAGAGCTTGAGGCAACATAACATTTGAGCAGTCAGGAGCGAATAGAGAGAGAGCAGCTTTTAAACTAGATATTAGGGGAAAGCCGACAGTCACCCAAGAGCGGATGGTTCGGAAGAATGTATCTTTGAAGGATACTACCAAAAGCAGAGAGGTTCCACAAAAGAGTAAAGTAGCCCAAATGCCCTCAAGTATGGAGCAGACAGAGCTTAAAGATCCCAAATTACCCATGTCTAACAACAGCCAAATTAATATGAATAAAATACATTCTCTAAAATGTTTGTATGCAAATGCTAGAAGTCTAAAAAATAAGATGGGAGAGTTAGAATATATAGCACTAAATGAAAGGTTAGATATGATTGGAATATCAGAGACATGGTGGAAGGATGACAACCAGTGGGACACTGTGATACCTGGGTACAAACTATATCGTAATGATAGAGCTGATCAAATTAGTGGAGGGGTTGCTCTCTATGTTAGAGAGGGCATTGAGTCAAAAAGGATTAAAGTTTTGCAGGAAACAAAATCTGCTGTAGAATCTATATGGATTGAAATCCCATGTAAAAGGGGGAAGGCGATGGCAGTGGGGATGTACTGTCGAGCGCCTGGCCAGAATGACCAAATGGATGATGAAATGCTCAAAGAAATCAAGGAAGCTAACAAAAGTTACAGCACAGTAATAATAATGGGTGATTTCAACTACCCCGGTATCGACTGGGTCAGTGTCATGTCAGGACATGCTAGGGAGATAAAGTTCCTAGATGAAATAAATGACTGCTTCTTGGAGCAGCTGGTTCATGAACCAACCAGAGGGGAAGCCATATTAGACCTAATCCTTAGTGGAACACCAGATCTAGTGCAAGAGATAAGGGTGTTGGGGCCACTTGGCAATAGTGATCATAGCATGATCGCCTTTGATTTAATTAGTGGAGGAGGGATAGTAAGGAAATCCACAGTACTACCTTTTAACTTTCGAAAGGGAGACTATGATAAAATGAGGAAAACAGTTAAGAAAAAACTAAAAGGAGCAGTTGCAAAGGTTAAAGACGTACATCAGGCTTGGCTGTTGTTGAAAAATACTATCTTGGAAGCCCAGACCAGCTGTATTCCACGCTTTAAGAAAAGTGGAAGGAAGTCCAAAAAACTGCCAGCATGGTTTAAAGGTGAGGTCAGAGAGGCTGTTGTTGCCAAAAAAGCATCTTTTAGGAAATGGAAAAAAGAGCCAAACGCCGAAACCTGGAAACAGTACAAGCACTGGCAAGTCAAATGCAAGGCATTGATAAGGCAGGCAAAGGGAGAATTTGAGAAGAAGCTTGCTGCAGAAGCAAAAACGCAAAGTAAAGACCTTTTCAAGTACATTCGTAGCAAAAAACCTGTGAGAGAGTCAGTGGGTCCATTAGATGATAAAGGGGTTAAAGGAGCACTAAGAGGTGACAAGGCGATAGCGGAGAGACTGAATGAATTCTTTGCTTCAGTCTTTACTGAGGAAGATGTAGGGATGTTACCCATGACTGAAGTGGTATTTAAAGGTGCGGAAGAATTGAAGGAAGAATTGAAGGAAATATCAATACATCGGGAAGATGTATTACAACTATTAGATAAGCTGAAGAGTAGCAAATCACTTGGGCCGGATGGTATACATCCAAGGGTGTTGAAAGAACTGAAATACAAGATTGCAGACCTGCTATTAGTAATCTGTGAACTATCATTAATATCATATCTAATACCTGAAGACTGGAGGATCGCCAATGTAACACCAATTTTTAAAAAGGGTTCCAGGGGTGATCCAGGAAACTACAGACCAGTGAGCCTGACATCAGTACCGGGAAAAATGGTAGAAACCATCATAAAGAATAAAATTACTCAGCATGTAGATAGTCATGACCTAATGGGAACAATATATTATTTATTCACTCATATCAATCTTTAATTCTTGGATTTTATATACCTTATGGCCACCGGTCTCAGATAAACGGTATATTTCTGACACTTGTTTGTGGGTAATATAACTCGCCCATCTAGTGTCCGTTTACATCAATGACCACGGGCCAATTTGGTTCTAATTTTTTCCTTTATGTATTGCTCATTTTTTATATATATATATAAATATCGTTTTTGTTTTATCTCCTACCATATTGAGGCCTTTAGATTGGATCCCAAGAGCAGAAAGTAATGGGAAACATGTGAAATGTGGCCACTGTAGCATTTGCAACATCACGCAAGAAATTTCGGAGTTCACTCATCGAGGCATCACATACCATTTGCGATATTCAACTGACTGTGATTCCAAATCAGTAGTCTATGCGATTCGTTGCCCCTGCTCTTTTTTATATGTTGGGAAAACAATTCGCGCCTTGAAGATTCATTTGAAAGAACATGAAAGTAGATTAAAATGTCAGAGGTTGGAAGCTCCCATCATACAGCACTGTCTGAATCTGGGTCATACTTTTAATATGTTACAATGTTGGTGTATTGAAGCAGTACTGCAAGGATCATATGGTAGATCACGTGAACAAATGCTTTCCTATCGGGAACAATGGTGGATTCATCAGCTACGAACAGTTCAGCCAGAGGGGCTAAATGTCAGCGTTGATTGGTTGGCGTGTATCTGAGAGCTCCAATGGTTAGTTTCAGGAAAGGTATTTAACTATAGTCCTATACGCATGCGCGGCGTCCTTTTTGAGAGTAAATCCAAGAAACGTTATGAAGGTTCGATTCGATAAGGAATTATGGACTTAATAAATTGTTCAGGTCAAAAAGAACATTGTGATGTGATATAATGAGTAAAATGATTATGTTCAAGAGTTTTTACCATGTAACGCTGTGGCTTTTGTTGTGTTGCCGTAGCTACATTGAAAGAACATTGAAGAATTAGACTTTACAAAAAAGTCCCTGAAAGACGTACTGCATTCATCCCCTTGATAAACCCAGGAGGAGAAACGCTGGAGCGCTTAGAAGATTGAGGCGTTGGGGTTTTCATTTGTCTGCAATCGAACAGGGCAGCTGTTTGCTATTTTGCACAAGATAAGTTGGATAGAATAATTATTTAAAGTTTTTAAGAAAAACAAAAACGATATTTATATATATATAAAAAATGAGCAATACATAAAGGAAAAAATTAGAACCAAATTGGCCCGTGGTCATTGATGTAAACGGACACTAGATGGGCGAGTTATATTACCCACAACAAGTGTCAGAAATATACCGTTTATCTGAGACCGGTGGCCATAAGGTATATAAAATCCAAGAATTAAAGATTGATATGAGTGAATAAATATTATATTGTTGTGAATGTAATTCACTCGGAAGAGAGACCTGTTATCAATTTTTTGTTTAATGACCTAATGGGAGACAGCCAACATGGCTTTAGACAAGGAAGATCTTGTCTTACTAATCTGTTATGTTTTTTTGAAGGAGTGAATAATCAGGTGGACAAAGGTGAGTCGGTTGATATTGTGTATCTGGACTTTCAGAAAGCCTTTGATAAAGTCTCTCATGAGAGACTTTTGGCAAAACTAAAGAGTCATGGGATAGGAGGCAGTGTACTATTGTGGATCAGGAACTGGTTAAAAGATAGAAAGCAGAGGGTAGGGCTAAATGGCCAATTTTCCCAATGGAGAAAGATGAATAGTGGTGTACCCCAGGGATCTGTGCTGGGTCCGCTGCTTTTTGACATATTCATAAATGACCTGGAAAGTGGAATAACGAGTGAGGTTATCAAATTTGCAGATGACACAAAACTATTTAAAGTTGTTTAAACCCAAGAGGATTATGGAAAATTGCAAGAGGATCTTGATAAATTGGAAGACTGGGCATCAAAATGGCAGATGAAATTTAATGTGGACAAGTGCAAGTTTATGCACCTAGGGAAGAACAACCCAAACTATGGTTACACGATGCAAGGTTCCACATTAGGAACCACCACCCAGGAAAAAGATTTAGGCGTCATTGTGGATACCATGTTAAAACCCTCGGCCCAGTGTGCAGCGGCGCCCAAGAGAGCAAATAGAATGCTAGGTATGATAAAGAAAGGAATGGAAAATAAAACAAAAGATATCATAATGCCTCTATATCGTTCCATGGTGAGACCGCACCTTGAATATTGTGTGCAATTCTGGTCGCCGTATCTTAAAAAGGATATAGCAATTTTAGAAAAGGTTCAGAGAAGAGCCACCAAAATGGTAAAGGGGATGGAAGGATACTCCTATGAAGAAAGGCTGAAAAGGTTAGGGCTCTTTAACCTGGAAAAGAGACGGCTGAGGGGAGATATGATAGAAGTCTATAAATTAATGAATGGAGTGGAACAGGTAAACGTAGATCGATTGTTTACCTTATCAGAATATAGAAAGACTAGGGGACATGCAATGAAGCTACAGGGTAAACTATTTAAGACTAATAAAAGAAAATATTTTTTTCACTCAACGTGTAATCAAACTCTGGAATTTGTTACCGGAGGATGTAGTAAAGGCTGTTAGTGTAGCTGGGCTTAAAAAAGGTTTGGACTAGTTCCTGGAGGAAAGGTCCATAAACCATTATTAAGAAGGGACCCAGGATATCAATGCTTGAACCAATACAAGCATTGTGGAACCTGTGTCCCTTGGGGAAACTGCTAGGTACATATGACCTAGATTGGCCACTGTTGGAAACAGAATACTGGGCTTGATGGACCTTGGTCTGACCCAGTATGGCATATCTTATGTTCTTATGAATAAGGGTGCCTGGGGTCGCCGCTGCCTCCTGCTTGACCAGTGGCTGTAGTGCTCCCCATGAGAAGGAGATGGGGATAAGGACGGCATACCCAGACTGGCTGGCAGAGGTGAGCAGGCCCGGTCGATGGCAGTAATCAGCATTGAGGAGAGGGGAAGGAAGAGCTGTGAGGGACAAAGAAAAAGCATAGGAGTGAGGGGGACAAACAGCAGACTTATTCTGATGGAGGTTCAGCATTCTCTCTCTCTTAATCTAGAATCTTATCTCTTTCCCTCCCACCCTTTATCTGTCCTCCCTCCTATGTCTACCCCCTCCTATGTCCAGCATTCCCCCTATTGTAGCTTTCCCCCCTCTTATGTTGAGCATCTCCCCTGCCTTCCTATCCAAATATATCCATCATTTCTCCTGCCAGCATCTTTCTCTGTCCCTCTCTTGCCTCTGTTTCTATCCCTTCTCTTGTCCACCCTTCTCCTTCCACCTGATCCAGCCTCTCCCCTCTCAAGCCATCATCTTCCCCTCTGGCTTTCGTCTCTCCCTATCCCAATTCATTATTTATTTATTTAGTGACATTGGATATGCCATCAGGCCTATACCACAGAAGGTTTATAATGGGTAAAAAAAAAATACAGATCAGTATTCATCAAATAAATTCAATTAATATAGACATACGACCACACAAGGAAGAGAACGCGAATAGTACAACTGCCCCTCTATAGAACAACATAAGGCTAACAAATAAAACAAAATAAATAGAAAAAGAACCAGCTAATTTAGAGGGTACATAAAGATTAATTAACAACCCCTAGATAATCTGTATATGATTTCTGGAACAACTAAGTTTTTCACTATCTTCTTAAATTGTTCATATGAAGTTTCTATCCAGGCATCCATAGGTAAAGAGTTCCACAAGAAACATGCCTTACAAGAGAAGATCACTTCCCTTGTCTATATTAAACTGAACTGCTGAGATAAAGGAATAGCAAGTAGATGTTGTTCTGAGGACTGCAAAGGTGGATCTGGGATCAGACGAACGTGAAAGTAACTTGGGTGGTCTGTGTAAAAGCTCTGCTGGGCAAGCATCAATATTTTAATCCCAATCAAGACACCAATTTGATGGCACTTAACAACAACAACATAGGTTTGACTGCCATATTCTGTACTCACTGGAGGCCTTTACTGTTGTATAGGGGAGATGCTATAAGTAAAAAATTACAGTAATCAAGCCTGTTCAGGATTAATGCATGAATTAATATTTTTAGAGCTTTGGCATCATGATAGACCCATGAACTATGTATATTGTTGTCATTGCTGAGATTTGGGGTTTATATGTTAGGTCGTCTACCCTCCCACTTCCACCATCCATTTTTTCCTTGAAGCAAGTATATCCCCCTACTTTTCCCTCTCTCCCAGTCCAGCATTGCCCCTCTCATAGTAACATAGTATAACATAGTAGATGATGGCAGATAAAGACCAGCATGGTCCATCTAGTCTGCCCAGCAAGATGGCAAGAGTAGGTGCAGGCCACCCCTCCCCATGTCTTTGTTTAGGGGTGAACCCACCACTCCATGTAGGACACCCCTATTTGTTGACACATTAGATGGTTCAGAAATTATATGGGTTTCAGTTTATTGTGGTTTTTATCCTGTTGCTGTAAAGGGAGCCACTGTGTTTGTCCCATGCCGTTTTGAATTCTGTCACTGTCTTTGCCCCCACCACTTCCATCGGGAGGGCATTCCAAGCATCTACTACCCTTTCAGTGAAAAAATATTTCCTGTCATTGCCTTTCAATTTACCACCTTGCAGCTTCATGTTATGCCCTCTAGTTTTGCAGCTTCCCCGTCTTTGGAAGAGGTTTGTTTGTTCATCATTTCTTTTTAAGTATTTAAAGGTTTCCACACTGTCTACTTGGCCACCATTCAGCTTCTTGGATGAAAGCTAGCATCATCAATAAAGCAGAGAGAAGATGCGGGCCCTTTGAGCTTACACATACCACTAAAGGCTCTGTTGGTCCTGGTTATGAGCAGGTGGGAGCAGCAGAGCCTTTAGTGGCATGCACAAGATTCAAGGTCCCATGCCTTCTGTTTAATTTGCTGACATGCATCCAGGAAGCAGTAGCAGCATCAAAAGATGTGGCAGGGAGGGCTGAGAGATTGATGAGAGCCAAGTGAGGCTGCTGGGGCTAGCTGTATGTGTTTTATGGGAGTGTTCTGACCCCCATTGACCGGAAATGCAGGCAAACCTATATGTAGCAACAGACAGGCACACACACACTGAGGACGGAGGGTCCACATTAGTTGCGATCACTAGGGCAAAATGCTCCTCAAAGGCAAAATGTCCTTGAGCAACCAAGTCAGGGCCCTAGTCTCAAGCAAATCAAAAATTTGTGACATACTGTGTAAGTTCTGTTAAGTTCTTTGGGGTGTGTTGATGGATAGCAAAGTATGATGCAATACTGGCAAATCTAGGTGTGCAAAGTTGGTTGATACTTATGCCAAGGATGCACAGCAGTAACTGTTGCGAAAGGTGCTTCTACCAGCTATTGACGCAGAGAGGGGGTGGTGGGTTCTTGCATTTCAGTTTATTTTATGGGTATATAGTGAAAACCAAACAATTTTGCTTTTGAAGGGTGTCTAGTATGGTGTGTTGAAAAAAAACACTAATTTATATACATACAAGGTACAAGCCTGATGTACTCACACAACAGAATGTGAAAAATGTTTGTGGGGAATATAGACTCCATAGTCACTGTCTGTATTAGGTGCAATGCATAATACAACTGAACCAAACTCTCTCCTACAAAGCCCTGGCCTCCCATATGTCAACAGAGAACAATTATCGTGAAGGGCAATATGCAAAACCAAGAATATTTGTGTAGCTGGCTGTGCATAGCTGTCATATTTGAATGAAAATGAGCATCTTCTGTCTCCTACATCTTTATCAATCAATTCTGATCTTTTTTTATTTTATTTTCTCATTTAACTTCTGTCTTAATATGGCACTGTCCCCACAACTGAAACTACTCCACATCAGAGTTCCCCTTTTGCACTATTTTATTGCTTCCCTCTGTCTCTAGCCACTCTCGTTACACATCTTTGTAACCTTATGCTTTTCGTTTTGTTTTAAGTCGGCAATCTTAAATAAAAAGTAAAACTAGCCAGGACCCTGAGACCACCTCTTTCCTACTCCCTCACAGCCTGAGATCTTTTCACTAAAGCAGGATCTGGTACTAGGGCTGATGATGGGCGGAGGGTGGCAGGTAGAGAGACAAAGCACAGCCCATGGACTACAGCATCACCTGCTTACTCCTATTGCTCAAGGTAAACTCCTGTCAGCTCCAGCAGATTTCTGCATCACAAATGCATGAATCTACAGTTTTGGGTTGCAATCTTAGCTGCTATGAACTGGACTATTGCTCAGGTGTTCTTAAATTACTCCTCATTTTGTTTGCTCTCTTAGGAGTGCCCATGCTACTGTAGATCACTGTATCCTCTATAAAAAGACAATCCTTAAATACTAACCCTACTGCACTATCACTTATGAAAATAGGAACCCAAAACAGTTAACGGAGAAGCATGAATTGTCTAAGAAGTCTAGCAACACCCCCTCCTTTTCAAAATGCTTCTCTGGTACTTTCTTTCTTAAAGATCAATAGGTATGTGCCCATGTTTTGAAACTAAATTTAAAACCTATTTGGAAAATGAACAGATGAGGCATCTTCCAAAATTAATTTTTTTAAATTTAATTTCCTGCAAATGACCTATGCAAAAAATGAAATAAAATTTAGTACAATGAAAAACAGCTGGGTGCAGGCCCCTAAAATCAAGTTAAGCAGTCCCTGCTGTCACTGGCCTTTCGCAATAGGGTAGCTTTAACATTGCTAACCCCCAACAAAATAAGGGAAATAAAGTTTGTACAACAAAAATAGGGCCAAATATTTAAAAAAAAAGATGAACTTCAAAATTAAGGTCCCTAAGGAGTATGTTTTCACAAGCAGGCTACCCGGGTAGCATAGGGTTAACTGTTTTTAGCATCACGCTATGAAGTAGTTCAGGGCCCTGTACTAAATCACCCATATTACCCAGACAGTGCACTGGTGCAGGTCTTGAAAGCCAATTCTGCTTGTGCTTGATGAGGAACAACACTCTCAGCACAATGGGTGGCAGTAGCTGCTCCCTGAGGCTGTAGTAATGTGATGAGCTGTGCTAAATTGAGGAGGGTGGCCGTTTCCTTCCCCCCTGCATATAGTACAGTATCACAGTGACGTTCCTAGCCCCCCTCCTGTGCTGTGTGTGCTACAATGCACCCTCCCCCAACCACAACCAGCCCCATGGAGGCAGTGTGGCAAATTTATGATTAAGATGGTTTGCTGCAGTGCCTTGTATTCCAGGGGCTGGCCTCTCTTCTCTCCCTACCGAAGTCTCTCGATTCATGAGACTTCAGCTGGGAGAAAAGGGCAGGCACCACGGTAAACCAGCTTAATCGTAAGTTTGCTATGTTGCCTCTGTGTAGCTGGCAGGGGTGAAACCCCCTCCTGGCTGGCACCCACGAGCCTGCCCCTTGGCACACTACTGCAGTGCCCTGTACTAGTAAGGTGACCTAAACCCATTTTAACTAGCATTGGGCTTAGTAATCATGCCCTAAAGTTAGGATCCTAAATTTGTGCTCTATCTTCAGACAAACTTAGGAACCTAAGATTTCAACTGAAAATACCTCTTAATTAGGAGCTTAAAAGTTTTGTTTATAAATTTAGGTTTGCCATTCATTTGTCTCAATATATAAGCTTAATTTATGAGCCTAGTACCAAGCTCCTAACTTTTTTTTTTCTCCAATGCCCTAAATTTTCCCCTGTTGTCACCCACTTCCTATGCTCCTAAATTTAGGAGTTCAGTAAAATTTTGAGCATAAATGTAGTCACTCTGTGCTAGTAAATTTTCAGACAGGCTGATTTAGCAGCACAACTCTCAAAGGTTAGGAGCATAAATCTTTTGAATATCAGGGCACTATATTTATTTCAACAAATGGAGAAAAAAAAGTGTCAATGGAAAATAAAAGTGCATTGAAACAAGTTCTAAACAGTTCAATAAACAGAAATAAGTATTTTGGCACATGACTGTTTCTTAAGAGCAATGAGGCACTGGAACACAGTGGATGCAGAAAAATGCAGGTCAATTTCCCTCTTTTTGGGAGGGGCAGGGGATCATCTCCAGCTATTCTGAGTGAACTACACTAAAAGCATCATCTACAAATCAATAGCTATATCCACAAGATAAATAACTGAAAAGACCAAAGAAAAGCTTCTTATGAAGTAGCGTGCATTACAAACACCAAACCAATCCTCTTGGTTCAGTGGTGTTTCTCAGCCCATTTAAAAGACTGTAAGCCAAAGCCATCTTTGATATTCTGCCATTTAGCAGACTAGAGCCTTAGCCATTTGCTTTATGTGGGTTTTCTTGCCTGTTTTGGAAGTGTCCTAATTTACTGGTCCCAGTTGGCTGCAAGACAATTTTTGTTTTCATATTCATCCATTGGTATCTCAATCATCCGTCTTGTGGATGCAGCTAGTCATCTGAGACTTCGGTTTTGCTTCTCTGTCTCATTCTTAGTAGTGTGTTTCAAAATTATTTGTTATAGTAGTAGCTGTGTTAGCACTTTCTTATTAGTATTTAGCTCATGCCTTTCCAGTGGTAGTTCAAGGTGAGTTACATTCTGGTACGTAGATTGTAAGACCTCTGTGGATAGGGAAATGCCTAAGTTTGTACCTGAGGCAATGGAGAGTTAAGTGACTTGCCCAAGGTCATGACGGCTTCCAGTGGGGATCAAACCCAGATATCTGGGGTACTAGGCTACTTATATAGCACTACAACAGCCAAGCTTGGATTTCAGCATAGTCAATTGCTTCTGGCACCAAATTCTGATAGCATACAACAGCAGCCACAGCAACTATCATCAAAGCTTGCTATCTGTCTTCCTGCTGCTGCAACAGTAGCATTAACAATGTGTATGTACATGGAAGACCAGGGTGGTGGTAATGGCAGGTACACAGATAAGAGGGGGCATGGATGGTCTAGTTTACCTGCTTATTTAGGGAGGGGGAGGAGAGGAAGGGTAAGGTAATCATGTTCTCAGAAGGGACAGTGGAACTAATTCAGCATTACCTGCAACATTTAAAGAGAGGGGCGCTGCCCCTCCCCATGACCACCTCAAACTATGCCTATGGGGACCTCCCTCATCACACCAAGGATTTCTTAGGGAGAAGAGGATATCTACCAACTCTCCCTTCACACTTACTGATGATTCTGGGAGGGGGTTCTCCCACCCCCTGCCATCTGGTCATTTTCAAGGGAACTCCCGCCCCAGTATTTCTGGGCATCCAAATTTTAAATCCATCCCTGGTTTACCACTGAGGGTATCAGTACGGTTATTGGTCCAATGATTAACTGAATCTTATCATTGTGCATGCTCATAGTGAAGATGGACCTTAATGATGTACTGTAGCCATGCTTGGTGGCGTGCACCGATACCTGCCACGGCTACCCGGGCTGCTGACTTGAACCCATCATAGGCTGCTTGACTCATGAACTTCGAGCACTCATGGACTCGAGTGGACAGGCTCTTGAGGTACTGCAAAAGTCCCTCGGAGAGACTAACCGAGAGCCCAGAGAGTTCCTTCACTAGGTCCCTCAGGTACATGCCCATGTACAGCTGGTAGGCCTGGATTCGACATGTCAGCATTGAACCCTGGAAGCACTTCTGGCCGAGGGCGTCCAAGTTGCAGGCCTCCCTGCCAGGAGGCACTGAGGAGTGCATCTTCTGGCTCTTCAGCCTGTGCATGGCCGATTCCACAACCATGGAGTTGTGCAGCAATTGTGCTTTTTGAAATCCAGAGCTCTTACGGACTCGATACATTTGCTGATCACTGGTATCTCCCACAGGTGGAGCATCAATCGTTCCAGGATCGGAGGCACGGGTACAGTAAGGGCCTCCCAAGGGGGAGAATCATACTGCAGGATCATGAGCTCTTTGGCGCGAGGATCCTCCTCCAACTCCACGGGGAATGCCAAAGCCTTTGACATGTCCCTCACGAAGTCCAAGAACCTACTATCCTCGGGGGGGGGGAGGGGGAGAATTTTTCTGAGGTTCGGACACTGAGGAATTGGATGGGACATCCCTGTGCTGACAGGTGTCTGGGGACTCTTTCTCCTCTGTCTCCCATCGACCGCCCTGACGCCAGTGGCGATGACCTTGGCACTGAGTGGGAAGCCGAGAGGGACCTCAGCCGAGGATCAACTCAAGTCCACATGGTCTCGAGGATCAGCTCGGCCTCTGGGGTCGACTTAGATGGCGGTGGCCTGGTGGTTGGGGCGGAAGGACTGGTCCAACCAACAATCAGTGCTCACTGCTGCTCCATGAAGGCAGACATACTGTGCTCCAGGGCCACCAGGTCGGGTCATGACACTGGTTCCCCTGGAGGGGAGTCCTCACTGAGGACAGCTGTTACCTGCCTTGGCTGCTCCGATTCCCAGCGAGGAAGGTTCACTGGATGCTCCATCTCAGAGAATCTGGGCCGGCGCTTGGGGCTCTGTGAATGGTACCAGGAGGGACTAGGCCATTCAGAGCCATCCAACAATGCCACCTTTCAGGATTTTTTTCTTCCTTTGATGTTCCTATGAGGGAGACCCCCTTTCCGAGGAACCCCTACAATGCTTGGGCTCTGAGTGCTTCCCCCCCCCCCCCCCCGAGATGTAGAGGCCTCAGATGAGGTTTGGGCACACAAAGGTACAGACTCAGGAAAAATCCTATCATGCTGCTGCTGGTGACTTCTCAGGGCCTTTGAGGACATCTTCCTACACGGGCCACAGACCTTTGGATTGTGGTCAGGCCCGAGGCACCGGAGACAGCAGTCATGTGCATCGGTGAGAGACATTAGTTTAGCACACTGACCACATTTCTTAAACCCGCTGGCAGCCAGTGGGGGGGAAAAAGGGCCCTGAGAGGTCAAAGACCTGGGCTGCCAGTGAAAAAGAAAAAGAGCACGAACGCTAGTCACGAAGGACAAAAACTGAAAAACCAGTCTGGACTCGATACTGGTGTACTGAGCCAAAGACGGGAAGGGGAACCGGTGTCGATCCGGTAAGGAAAGAAACTAAATTCTAACTTTTTAAAGTTTTTTCCATGGTGATGGTTGGACCATGTCCAGAGGGCTCCATGGAAAAAAAGGAGACTGAGCAAGATGGCACCCTTGGGCGGTAAGGGGACCGCACATGTGTGATGCAATTCCCAAAGGCTTTCTCGGAAAGCTGGGGATTTGCTCCACATGAGGGCTCCGTCAGTGCTAATGTCACCCATATGTGAGGACTGACTTCCTGCTTGTTCCCGGAGAATCTCAATATGTATACTTGAGGAAAGGTGAGATATGATAGAGACCTTTAAATACATCCATGGCATAAATGCACAGGAGGAGAACCTCTTTCAAATAAGAGAGCTCTGCAACGAGGAGACAAAGGATGAGGGTGAAAGGCGATAGACTCAGGAGTAATATGCAGAAATATTTCTTTATGGAAGGAGTGGTAGATATGTAGAATAGGCTCCCAGTGGATGTATTAGAGATGAGGACAGTATCTGAATTCAAGAAAGCATGAGTCCCAACGAAAGATCTCTATAGGAAAAAAAAAAAAGGGACCACAGTAGTTGATATGGAAGGGCAGACTAGATAAGCCATATGGTCTTTTTCTAGTATCAATATGGAATGCCTCGTAAAATAATGGTCCAAGTGACCTGCATTTCACATGTTCACAGGAATATAGTAGTTACTAGCTGGACCAGAGCAACCACTAGGCAGTAGCTTTCCAAAGGCAGCAAACAATAGCTACAGTCAAAGCAAAGCAATGAGTCCTAGCAGCCAGTTAGTCATCAGTGTATGTTTTACCTGCAGGTTGAAAGGCAACTAGTCCATTTACGCTTCCAAGTGGCTTTTGAACTCTCCCTACTTATGCATATGTTAATAAAACAAAGTTTAATATTAAAAAGTGTGATGTCCAAATATGCATTATTATAGGATTGTTCTAGGAGGGATGGTGTTGAGATGATGACAATCAAATTTATTAATTAAAATCACAGGGGAACTTAGAGGCTTAAAATCTAATTGTGAAAGGGTAAAATGCTGAAGCTTCCCCTAGGATATCTAATACCCTTGCACTGGCCCTGTTTATTAGGCACATTTCACTTACATTTAATGATACCACAGCATTAGGCTGTAGAAAGATTAACAATGCCTTCACAGCAGAGTTGGTCCAAAGTGTTGGAGCCCTAGTTAACCTTGAGCTTTACACCCCACCCCCCCCTGACTGTCAAAATCTATTATTTAGCTTTGAACAGACTGTTGTTGCTGCCCTCAGCAACCACCTAGCTTGCCTAGTGGTTGGGCCAGCCCTGCTTCACAGTAAAGCAGTGTCTCGGTAAATAAGATCCATATGAAAAACAACCCTTCAACAAGAGAAGCTTTATAAACTGGCTAGTCCTTGATGCCCTGGCCAGAAGGGATGAAACCTCATTATTCTAGGTCTCCAAATGATGTACCAAAATGCAACAAATCCTGCCTGAGCCTTGATCTTTTGAGGGTAACAGGATGGCTTATCAGAATAGACAAACCATTCCTCTTTTTTCTGTCATTGTTTTGATCTCAATTCCACTATTGAAAACCTCACCCCTCATGATTTTTTTTTAATTTGTATAACAGCTTTGCTACTGGAGGTTGCAGGGAATTTATTTATAGGCTTATTTGAACATACTTGATGATCAATAATTTTATAATAAAACAAAAATATGCTAATATCCAGAGGAAAAACTGGAAAGGAAAGTCAAGTCAAGTTGCTTATCTGTAATGGGTGTTCTCCTTGGACAGCAGCATAAATCAGCCACACATGGGTGTCATTGTCCTGACATCACCAGTTCAGATTCACCCTCTCAAAATCCAGAACTCAGAAAGCTCTCTGGGAATACTCCACTGCTTCTCCCCTCCCCCTCCCCACCCCGCCCGTTGCTCCTCCTCATCAGTCAATATTATAGCTAATATTTCAACAGGGAGGGATTTAACCTACTGTCCAAAAGAGAACACTCACTACAGATAAATAACTTCACTTTTTCCTTAGACAAGTGGAATATAATCATTCAAAGCGAGGGTACAAGGCAAAAACAGTGTATTTTTATGAGGATGTGGCCGTCTTGCACTTAGGGATGTATTTCTATGGTAGGCTGAAGCAATCAAGAAAAACAAATCTAGTGATGATAGTTACTGCACAACATGATAAGTTCTGTGCGTTCAAAGTAATGCTATGAAGAAACAAACAATCAACTCGGTCCAGGAATGGGATTTTGCTTAGGATAAGGTTTATGGAGTGGAGTAGCAGCCTGGTGGTTAGAGCAACTGCCTAGTATCCAGAAGATCAAGGGTTCGATTCCCACTGGCACTCCTTGTGACCTTGGGCAAGTCACCTTACCCTCCATTGCCTCGGAAGAAAAGGCCTGGCAATCTGATTCCAGTGATACATTGCCAAGAAAACCCAGAGGAAGCTGGGTCACTATGAGTCAACACTGACTTGATGGCACTGGAAAAAAAAAGGTTTATGCCACTTCTAATAATTTGCTTAATGTGGTTGGCAATTTGATTAAGATTCACCTACTTACGGACACTCAAGAAAGGAGCAGGCTGGAAACATGGTGTAGTTGTGTTCTGCTCACTTATGGAAATAGGTGGACCAGATGATACAGCAACAGCTGTAGCAGTTGCACTTCCACTAAATGATTCATGGGTAGTGCTTTCCATAAGTTTGTAACACAGAGTGGGGCTTGATTTATTTATTTAGATAGTTTTGTATACCACCTTATCCTTCAATCAAAGTGGTCACAACACAATTTGGGAATACATTTAACATGAGGGGATATGAGACACATACACTAATACTTATAGGGAACATGGGAAATGGAGGGTTAAGTGGCTTGTCCAATACCACAAGGAGCACCTATGGGACTAGAAACCCAAGTCCTTCTGGCCCAAGGTTGCTGTCCTCTGGTGGGATTTGAACCCCTGACCTTCTGGCCTGAGGTAACTGCCCCAACCACTAGGCAAATATTGGCTTCAAAGAGGTAACTGAGATAGAACTAGATGGTAATAAGACAAATAGAAAGGTTGACCTTTGCAGGGATGACAATGTGGTGTAGAAAAATCAACAATAACCTTGGTAAACAGCAGCAGGAAGGCTAATATAATATAGGCAGCAAATAGAAAAGTGATGATAAATAATGCTTATAAGAAGCAAAGATCAAAATGTTTTAAGTCTTTTTGGACTCGGATGAAAGGATAAGCTTTCAGGACAACCCTGAACCACTCAAACCTTGTTCTGCCCTACTCATAGAAAGTATAGTTACGCACCTGTAACAGGTGATCTCCAGGAACAGCAGGAATCAGTCTTCACATATGGGTGATGTCGGCACAGATGGAGCCTAGCACTGGAACACTCCCCAGCATACAATAGGAATGTTTTTTTGGAGTGTTCCTCTACACAGGCGTGGCTGCCTTCCCACCTTCATGCCTAATCTCCTCAGTCAGGTGAATAGCAGAGAAATAAATGTTTTTGGTGGAACAGTAATGAAAAAAGGACAAGGGGAGGTGGGTGGGTTGTGAAGACTGATTCCTGCTGCTCCCGGAGATCACCTGTTATAGGTTAAGTAACTACACTATATCCAGGAACAAACCGGAAGTTAGTCTTCACATATGGGACTCCCTCACCCAAGACAAGTGAGAGAAAAACCCCAGTACAGCTAGAGGTTGTAGCAGGGATTTAACAGACGCAGCCAATTCGGAGCACTCCTTGTGAGGTAGTCAAATGGGCAGTGGGCAAGTTGTCTAAATTTGAAAAGGTTACACAGAACAGCCTGTCTGAATTGAGCATCAGCTCTGTAGTCCAGGCAATAGTGCGCTGCGAAGGTATGTGGCAAAGATTATGTCACTGTTTGGCAGATCTCTGAGATAGGGACAGACTGGAGATTAGTTATGGTGGTAGCCATGGCTCTGACATTATGAGCTAACACACTGTGTGGTAGAGACAGCCCAGCCTGCAAATAAGCAAAAGAGATGCAATCTGCCAGCCGGTTTGAAAGTGTTCTCTTGGATACTGATGCCCCTAGATGACTTTGGTCAAAAGAGACAAACAACTGAGAGAATTGGCGATAGTACAGTCTAGATAAAATGCCAATGCTCTCTTAAAATCTAGGGTATGAAGTCTAGCCTCACCTGGAGAGGTACGAGGCCTTGGAAAGAACGTTGGTAGCGAGACAGGTTAGTTCAGGTGGAAGGAGGTGACAACGTTCAGTAAGGATATGAGTGAAGGACCACCTTGTCATGGTAAAATATGGTATAAGGCGCATAGCTCATGAAAGCCTGCAGTTCACTGACTCTTCGAGCTGAAGTGACCGTTATGAGAAAAAGAAGCTTCCATGTTAAACTTTAAAGAAGCTGAAATCATCGGTTCAAAAGGACTGCACATGAGTTGTGCAAGAACAACATTTAAATCCCACTGTGCAGAATGGTGGTTTGGTCAGAAAGCAACCCTGCATAAATCTGGCCACTATAGGGTAGGCCGAGATAGGGAAGTCCTCTACAGTATGGTGGGAGGCTGCAATGGCAGATAAATGCACTCGCACCAAGTTTGTCTTAAGGCCAGAGGAGGACAAATGGAGAAGGTATTGGAGTAGGTCTGGAGTGGGACATGTGAAATGATCTAGTGTTTTATGTGAATACCAGATGGAAAATCTGCACCATTTAAAAGCGTAAGATCGTTTGGTTGAATCCTTTCTGGAAGATAGATCTCCAAGAGGACATATTGCATGTGCTCCTAAGTGTGAGAGGACAAAGTGCTCAGCCTCCACTCCGTCAAGCAGAGCGTCTTGAGGCTGGTGGGCAGAAGGGTCCCCTGTTCCTGAGAGAGCAGGGTTAGTGAATAACCCAGTCTGAGGGGAGGCGCTTGAGCAAATTAAAGAAGCTGAGGAAACCGCAATTGTCTGGGAGAATAAGAGGCAATTAGAATCATTTCTCCACGGTCGGCCTGGAGCTTGAAGAGTGTTTTTGCTACAAGTGGAAGGGGAGGGAAAGCATAAAGAAGAGCCTGCCCCCAGTAGATGAGAAATGCATCCAAAGTCTCCCTGTGAGGGGAAGGAATGCTTGAACAAAAACAAGGTAGTTGGGCATTGATAGGAGAAGCAAAGCAGTCTAGTAGTGGCATCCCTCAGAGGGGGAAGAAGTACTGCACTACTTGAGATTCCAGTTTCCACTTGTGTGGATGGAGGATCTGGCTTAGCCTGTCAGCTAAGTGATTCTCTGCTCCTGGAAGGTATACTGCATGTAGGTAAATTCCTTGAGGAATTGCCCAGTTCCAAAGGCGAATGGTCTCCGTACATGGGGCTAGAGCCTGTTCCCCCCTGCTTGTTTATATAAAACATAGGTCACCTGGTTGTCCATCTGTATGAGAAGAGACTATCCCCTGAGTTGGGGAGAGGCTTTGATTGCATTAAAAATCACCCTGAGCTCGAGAAGATTGATCTGGAGGAGCGCCTCCTGAGTAGACCAGAGGCCTTGTGTTGTAAGTCCATTGAGATGGGCTCCCAGCCTAGTTTTGATACATTGGTCGTTAGGGTATATTGTGGTGCAGACTTCTGAAAAGGTGACCCAACGACCAGGTTCTGTGGTGTGCACCACCACTGAAGGGCCTTTCTCAACTGAAGAGTGATGTTGATGAGGTCAGATAGGCGACCCATAGACTGCTTCCAGTGTTGTGAGAGAGTCCACTGCCTGATCCTCATGTTGAGACAGGTGTGGGGCACAACATGGACTGGGAAGCCATATGGCCTAAGAGGCATAGAAATGTTCTGGCAGAAACTGATGATTGTTTTTTTGACTTAGCCACACAAGTCCATCAGATGGAGGCAGCTTCTTATTGTGTCCAGTCGAGCTCCTATGAATTTAAGGACCTGGGTTGGAGTGAGATGTGATTTTACATAATTTATGACAAAACCTAACTCCGGGAGGACATGGATGGTTTAATTTAGGGCAGAGATGACTGCTGAAGCAGTATCTGCCCTTAGCAATCAGTCATCTAAGTAGGGGAACAGAAAGATTCCCAAGAGTTCGAAAATAGGCTGCTATGCCAGCCAAACACTTTGTGAAGACTCTGGGTGCTGAGACCAGTCTGAAGGGGAGGACTCGGTACTGATAATGGTTGTTCTGAAATATGAACCTGAGAAACCTTCTGTATCTTAGGTGGATCAGAATGTGTGTATAAGAATGCTTTAGAGCCAGAGCACACCAAGAGGAGTGTTGGAGGTATGGTAGCAGAGTGCCTAAAAAAATAATCTTGAATTTCTCTTTGATGAGAAATCTTTTGAGATTTAATATATGTAGGCCTGTGACCTCCTGTCTTCTTTGGGATTAGGAAGTATCGGGAGTAGAAAGTATCGGGAGTAGAAAGTATCGGGAGTAGAATCCCAGGCCCTGCTGAGATAGGGAAACCTCCTCTATTGCCCCTTGTTTTAACAGTGAGAGAATCTTCTGCTGAAGCAAGGAGAAGTGATGGAGATCCAAGGACGACTGTCCCACAAATTGGGTGGGAGGAAGATCCTTGAATCTCAGCTGCAGGCCCTGACTGACAGATGTAAAGTCCAGGGCTCTTAAATGATGTTAATCCAACGGGATGCTAAATGCACCAATCTTCCTGGGACCATGGGAGAAAAGGGAAAGATTATGGGAGAATTGGCCATGCTCCTTTTGAAGCAGTCAAAAACTCTGAGGAGGTTGAGTAGTAGCTGCAGGCTATGGCTTGGTAACCTTGGTAACTCTTCTTAGAAGAGTCTGCTGTCTTCCTTAAAAGCCTCTTCATGGTGAAGTCATCAGTCTCTATCTCTCC
The DNA here is from genome assembly GCA_033557465.1 of Ichthyophis bannanicus. Classification (NCBI taxonomy): domain Eukaryota; kingdom Metazoa; phylum Chordata; class Amphibia; order Gymnophiona; family Ichthyophiidae; genus Ichthyophis; species Ichthyophis bannanicus. The sequence goes on along the minus strand of CM066037.1, from coordinate 466,159,378 downwards.
GGCTTTCTCCCTCCACCTCTGACCAAAGAGATTCTCACCATTACAGGGGATACTAATTAGCTTTTCCTGGACCCACTCTTCCAGATCAGATACCTGGAGCCATGCTATTCTCCTAGCCCCAATGCAGGCTGCAGCAGACCTACTATTGGCCTCAAAGGCTGCTCTTGTTAAAAACTTTGATGTGTTCTGGGCATGTGTTACTAAGACCTGATGAGCTGCCTGCTTGTTGGGAGGCAGCAGGATGGTAAACTGACAAGCCCCTTGATACATCCTTGAGAAGCATGCCCATATAGAACATATGGGAATCCATATTAGAGGCTAGCATGGTAGCTTGGAATGCCTTCCTTCCAAAGGCATCCAGGGTCCTGGCTTCTCTCCCAGGAGGCACCGAGGAGTGATTTTTCTGGCCCTTTATCCTCCTCATGGCAGACTCTACTACCATGGAGTGGTGGGGGAGCTGTGGCTTCTGGAAACCTGGGGAGGGAGGGACCCTATAAAGGGTATCAAGCCCCTTACTCACTGCAGGGGTAGACTTGGGGGACTCCAACATCCAAGCCATTAAATTCTTTAAGATGTTATGCACTGGGAGGGTAGCAGCCTCCTTCGGTGACGATGGGTATTGGAGAATATTGAGCTCCTCAGCTCTTGGCTCCATTTCAGTAGCTACTGAAACATCGAGAGCTGCTGCCATGTCTTTAATAAAGTCCTGAAAGGACATGACCTCAGGCGGCAATGGATATGATAGCACATCCCTATGGATTATCAGAATCTATGGATTCCACCTCAGAGGCTTCTGGTTCAGAATTAGAGTCCAGAAGGAAGTCAAAGTAATCCTTATCTGATGCTCAATACCTTTGATGCTCAGAGCTTCGCTGTTAAGAATTTGAGGGCATCGGACATGGTGGTGTTGAGGACCTTGGCATTGGCTGCTCTGTGCGCTATGCAATGCAGGGGTTGCCTGCATAAGCATGCCACACACTGTGGCCGTCGTCAGCATTAGAGGAACCGGTGCAGCTGCGGAGCACTCAATGTCATTGGAATTACTGCTACTAAGCGCTTACCGATGCTGCACTCGATGGCGATGAAACGGTCATCCAAATGCCAGTACCGGGGAAGAATGACTCCGGGCACAGCTGTCTGGGCCACAACTTCCAATGCTGGTAGTGTGGGCTCCACTGAGGAATGAATCTCGGGGGCATCCCCGAACCTCTCTGTGGCTTTGGAGGGTGAAACCTCCTGCTGGGGTAGCTTCGTTGGATGGTCTGCAATGGAATGCGATGAATGACAGTGCCAGAGTCGATGCGCTGTGCCGAAGCTGACACCAACCTGGAAGTCGAGGATCTCGATGCTGAGGCCGAGATCATCTTTTTCTTAAGCACTGGTGACTCCGAGTGATACTTTTTCTTTGCTGGTGAGGACTTGGATGCATGGGAAGACACTGATGGCGTAGACGTCCCCAAGGAGTGCACAGAAGGAGCTGAACCCGTAAGAAACAGTTTAGCATTCTGTTTGTCCTGGTTCTTTCTAACTCTAGAAGTTATATGGCAACAGAAGAGATAGGAATAGACATCGTGGTCTGGGCCTAAACATTTTAGGCATCAAGAATGTTCATCGGTGATAGAAATTGTACTGGATTACTTGGAGCATTTTTTGAAACCAATCTGGGGCTTCTCCATATTTGGAAATAGTATGAAGTAAAAGAGAACTGGGCAATAGTGCCTGAGGAGGCCATAAGCCTCAAACAAAGTTTTGTGAGAAAAAACTGAAAATAAGTTAAAAAAGATATCTAAAATAAAAATGGGAACCGGAATCAATAGGGAGTTGAGCTAGTTGATGGGAACAACCCAAGTACTTTGATGGTACTAGTGAAGAAATTTTGAAGTCTCAACTCGACTGACAGGAACAAGATCCCGATGGCTCTGTGGAAAAGAGATGACTGAGGAGACCAGGAGTGAAGGCAGCCATGCATGCATAGAACGATGCTCCCAAAAGCATTCCTATTGGATGCTGCGGAGTGTTACCACACCGGGCTCCGTTGGTGCAGATGTCGCCCATATGTGAAGACTGATTTCCTACTTGTTTCTGGAGACAAAAGTATAAGAATTGTATGATTCCGTAAAGTGTCTTAAGTTAAATATGAGGTATATGAGCCTATGGTCAGCAGCCTTCATCCATCCAAAGGCACGAGGATTGACAAATATCTCAATATTGGAGGAAAGGTGGGAGAGGGGTGATATGATAGACATTTAAATACCTCCATGGTATAAATGCCAGCAGATGGCCCTCTTCCAGGTGAAATGAAGCTCTGGAACGAGCGATCATAGAATGAAAGTGAAAGGGAGAGATTCAGAAGCAATTTGCGGAAATATTTCTTTATGGAAAGGGTGGGAGATGCATGGAATAACATCCTAGTCGAGGTGGTGGAGACGAGAACTGCATCTGAATTCAAGAATGCATGGGACAAGTACAGAAGATCTCTGAGGGAGAGGAGGGGATTGCATCATGGATGGGTAGACTGGATAGGGGCATATGGTCTTTATTGGCCATCATTTTTTATGTTTCTATGCAAATCAAGAGGACCACAGTACCTTTAACTTGGTACGGAGGATCCATTTTATTGACTGCATTTTCCTTCTTTTCTTTCCTATAGTTACCTAGACATGGCCCTTTGGAAAAAGGCAGATAAGCAGCGGTTTCTGTGAGCTCCATGGGTGCCTGTGAACAGCCTGCTGGAGTGACAGGTTTGTTATTACAGAACATCAGGGAGAGAGTAAAATGTCTTGAGCTTCAAAATAAGCATAGTATTATCATAAGTAATTTCAAGGTTGAGAGACAGTTAATTAGAGAGACACAGAGAAAGCACAGATCTATTCCTTCTTTGCTGGTGGATGACGATGAATGGGGAATATGGGGGGGGGGGGGCAGGAGTAGCCCTGGAGCATACCCAGAGAACATTTTGAGCTGTTCTGCATTTTAAGGAGGCAGACTTGAATTACTGCCATCAAGATGATGACACCCATGTGTGGCTGATTATATCTTACTTGTCCAAGGAGAAGTTAGTATTCCTAGAGCTGCTTTAAAGGGTATAAAAGTTTATAAACTGTGAGACACACCTAAAAATCTATAAAATAACAAGAAGTTCAGCAAAATCCAATCAAATGAGGTATTTATTCCAACATAAAATGCAGAACCTTTGACCTACATCAGTCCCTTCCATACTCCAGCTGTAATATGATCACCTATCATTCTTCCAAGCCTCAATACAAACACATTACTCCCAGTGCATCCCATCCCTGTCCTGGAGGCATACGTCACCGCAAAAGCACAAATCACGCTGAACACAAGAGAAACAGTCACAGGCGTGAATAAACGGAAAGAGAGTTCTTTATTAAACTAACGGCCGCCCGACACAGGCCGTGTTTCGTACCCTTCCTCAGGGGCTAGCCAGGCAAGAAGCGCTTTGACGGCAGTTTTTCTTGAGCATTAGTATATAATCTATATGTTTGCACAAATAGTGTGAAGTAAGATTTATTTTGTGAATCACAACAGAGTTTCTTGCCTGGCTAGCCCCTGAGGAAGGGTACGAAACACGGCCTGTGTCGGGTGGCCGTTGGTTTAATAAAGAACTCTGTCTTTCCGTTTATTCACGCCTGTGACTGGAGGCATACTTCACCATCCCCAATTTCCAGGAGATCCATGATGAATATGCATGAGATATCCCCTCCTCCTCCCTCACACTGAAAACAGTGCATGCCTATTCATTGTGGCTACCCAGAAAACCAGACCAGTGGCATGTGAACTCAATACTGGGTTGGGAAACACTACACTCCTCTTGGTATAAGATGTTATTTGATGTTCAGTTATTTACCATGTTGGTCTCTCACTCATTTGTCCAGTGGATGCAGCTAGTACTATAAAACTTCCTCCCATCTGTTACTGATGTACTCTCTCATTGCATAAACTCCTTCGGTGCTTTAGCTGCACTATTGCTCTATATAAATGTCTTCACTCACACAATACCATCCCTATTCATTGTTCCTCCTCCCAACCTCTCTTCCACAGCTAAGGACCAATGTGATGTGTTCTAAACCCTTCCCATCATATCAGTTTACATCTTACTCGATTACATTCCCATCAAGAAAGAGCTGCCTTGGAGGCTCTATACACAGGTCATAGAGTCACCTCAAAATAAAGATGTTTGAGGAAAGAAATTGATCCTCCAGATAAGTTCCTTGTTTTACACAAGGTGCGCTGAAATCAGTCTCTTCTGGCCAACATAAACAGGCTACTCTGAGAAGTCTAATTCTGTTCACTGTTTCCACATAAATAAAACATGTAATACTTTTCACTCTTGTTTTATTATAAAAATCAACTTTTAATTTGTTACAGCTCAGCTTATAGAAGAAATGAAACATGTTTTTGTACAAGGTTATTATACACAGCTTACAAGTTCAGCACTTATATTACAAAAAGAGGGGGAAATGTTCATGAGTGAGTGGCTAGGGCTGACCAAATGTTGGTCATTATCTTATAAATACATCCTTGCAAAGCACTGTCATACCAAGGTGGAAGAAGGAGACACACCAGTTGGTTTTAAGACAATGACAACAAACAATGATTAAAGCTTAAGAATAAACAAACACACACAAATCTGAAAGCAGCACCGGATCCTTCACTTGCAAACGAGGATGGTTTAGCTTAAGGAACTTGGTATACTCTCCAGAAAAGATGTTTCTATGCAGCCCCTCTATTTGCACATTAGTGGGATAATATCAAAGGGCATTTCTGTGAGTAAAAGTACCTTACGTGCAGAAATGGCTTTTTCTAAAATTGCCCAGGGTATCCTGGCTGGAGACATGCCTGGGGGTAGGTTCTGGATGTATGCACACAAAACTTGTATGTACCGAAAAAGCAGAAGTGTGCATGTATTTTCCATGAGGTAATTTCAAAGGGAAAGAATGCACATAACTTCTGTGGCACGTATGCACATAAGTTACACCAATTATAAAGGAAAGTACGTGGCCTGTTCTAAAACTAGTGACCCTATAATTTATGCATGCAGATGCATTTTCTTCTAGTATGCACACCATTATCCAATCAAATACCATGAAATCACCCTTAAAAGTGGATCCCCACGGCCTGCCCAATAGCTGTACAACAATGCTGAAAACAGAGGTTCAACGCCTAGAGAACAGCTGTGTCAAGAATGCTGCATCCACACATCTTGAAGGGGAGGGAAGCTACGCTATTTCTTAAGAGTAATACCTATCGGCCTGTTTTTAGGTTTCACATACTTTGTTCTGGAAGGAGTTATCTGTGGCCTCTAGCTAAGGAATGGCAATATGATGGATGGGTTATAAAAATAGAGGACAACCCTTGGGCATTGCAAATAAAAAGCCATGATGTCATAGCCCAGTAAAGGCCAGCTCTGAGTGGGAAGCCCAAAAAAGCAGGAGAAAACTGCTGGCCAAAAAAAAAAAGCAGGCCTCCAGATATAGTCAACTCTTAAAATGAGAATAGCAGGATGCCTATGTGAGCATGTTACAGCTCAGCTCCGAGGTTAAAAACTACTCCTTACATGTTTGGTCACTGCACTTGAAGATCTTTCGTTAGAGAATGTCTTCCTCTGGTCTGATGAAGGCAGTCCTTCAAAGGATCACACCAAAAACTGCATTCACTACAGTTTATTTTCTGCTGAAGGGACACTTTAAATTTCAGAACTCACAATATTTTATCCTCATTCATCTTTAACCAGGTAGCGGATAATGTATCATGTAGCAGTTAAGCTCAATCCTCATCAATGAGTTGCTATGTAATACCAAATTAAATGAAAATGTTATGCCCATTCTCCCTGGCTGTGTATGTGAGCAGAATCCAGCATTCCTGCTCCATGCTTGGTTGCTGGCTCTTGGGAACCTGGCTACAAGATTAATGAGCCATCTCAACAATAAATCATCATTCGCTTGATGATGTCCACTGCGGGCTGCATGGAATCTCTCACAAGAACAGATTAGGTACTCAAGATCTGGTTTACTAGGCTTACTGCCTCCCTCCTGCTCCATGCACAAAGAGAATGGGGGGAAAATGCTTAGAAAAATCAGGCCTTAAATCTGTGAACCTCTCCTCAACACCACACCTTGACATGCTCTCCAATACTTTATGGAAGGACAGAGCTCTGCTTTTAAGTGCATTATAATTCCCCTTAAAGAAATCAATAGTAACCAACCAGAATAGAGGCTTGCATGAAAAGAATGTGCTGGATAAGAGAGGGAGTTTTGCAAAGGACAAAATTCCAAGAATACTGAGCAGACCCAACCACAGCTTACCAGGGTTCTGCTTACCAATGAAAGTGGTCACTTAGCACATTCTAGTGGTTATAAATTCTGTTCTACCTCTAGAAATCCAAGCATGGGAGAATTAAACATGCACGGGAGGGAAGACACCACAACATGCGCTTCTTCTGTGCTTGCAATTTTGGTTTTCACCTTCTGCTCCTCTGAATTCTTTTAGAAGGGAATCACAGAGCAAGAACAGTCCTAATACAGCTCTCTTCAAGCATTTGATGGAAATAATATATTCTGAGTGTTCTGTTCCTCAATGGCAGTACAGCTAAAAAGCCAATGCTGTAGTTATGTCACATGCGATAGATGCATACACTTTAGAGAGAAACTGCTAGGAGGCTACAATTAGCCACTTGGGTTTATATATAGAACCATGTGGCATAGAGACTAGCAAAAATCCCTGGGTTCCACATCTTTTCTATAGCAGGAGCAAAACAACTGCATGTCCGTCCCCCACTCCAAAAAAAAACAAACAAACAGAGAGATAACCACAGTTTAAGCCAAACCACCTCAGTGTTTTTAGACAGACATTGGCACACTAAACTATTTCGCAAAAGGCCTTTGTAGAGGAAACATTGCAAACAAACAAGCTGCATTTTCTTTTTAAATTACCAAGCACATATGTGAACCTTGTACTGTTATGTAAACATTTAGGAATTTGATCAGCACCTGGCTCTCCAGCGGCTGTCCACTGTCCCCTCTTTTTTGCTACCTTTTTATGAATGGACACAAATTCCAAATCATGGTCACAAATATCCACCCCCGATAACAAGAGGCCCTTAACGAGGAAAGTTACAGACTGAATGGGCCAGGTAAAACATAGGGAATGAGATGGGGGATGTTATCTTAGATGTATGGGTCAGCACGCCTTATCTAACCTCAGAACCAGGAAGCAATAGCCAGGTTTTAGAAAAACTTCCTTTAGACATAATACACTTTACGAACACAACAAAAACAAAGTATTCTTTTTGTGGTTTTCCTTGGAGTCAAATGCACCGTTTGCTCTTACAGAGCCCCCAGCATACATAGCTAGGTCTGGGAAAGCAATGAAGAAAGAATCACGCGAGGCCATTGTAGCAAGGTCAGATCATAGAAAGTGGCCAGAACAACAGTTTGTTTTCAAGTGATTCAGTGCTAGTATTAGGGTCTCTTCAATGCAATAAGATTAAAACAAGGATCTTGGCAAACCAATTTTTGCCAATGGAAATCAGTTTGGTTAAAGACATTATGATATTCAATGTTCACAGTGATGAACTCTGCATACAGTATCCAGCTAACACCATCTAGATGGAGAGGCATGTAGAGATAGGAGACAGAAAATGGGCTACTCGGACAGGGACACAGCACGTATCAAATTATTATTATTATTTTTTTTAAAGGAGGGGGGGGTCACTTCACTATTAATCATTTCCTCCTATAGATTGTCTCTGATCTGACACTTAAACTGTGTTCTCCTATCAAAAAATTTATATAGATATATAAAATGGATTTGTATACACTGATTATAACCATATACAATGTACCGCAAGGATATGAAATTCATTTACAGTATAAACTAATACAGGGTTAAAATTATAGCTTATAAATAGGTTATCTACATTATGTGGTATAAAAATACTTAAATCATTTTTATGGACACTGAATTAAAATTAATAAAAAAATGTGAACTAAATTATTCTGGCATGGCTGTATGACTGATTAAAATAAGCTTTTTACATTCCATAAAACCAGTTCTGCCAAAATACATAGCCGAATCCAGCTTCTGAAATTAAGAAACAAGACAGCCCGGCGCCAACTGAGGCAGCCAATTAAACTCTAGCCCATCTAAGTGTACTAACCATGCAACGAACCAAGATAAAACATTTTCGATTGGCAAATTTAGATAGCTAAACTGAAAGGACGAGAACACTGTTAGGCAGGTCCTGAAAGCAATCGTTCAATTCCATGGGCAGACACAGGCCTGAAAATGCAGAAGCTCTAGGCTGTAAAGAAGGTCAGGGGAAGGTTAGAATTAAAAACAACAAAAAAAAATAAAGCCTAGAGATGTGTGTTCACAGCTGAGATCAGAGCATATCTGTTGAAAGGAAAAACCAATCCTTGTAAAGCTCTTTACATTACCAAAAGTCTCTGTGCTGGTCACTGCCAGCTGCTGGCTCTTGCAAACTGATGGTCAGGTTTCTTCCCAGATACTTGGTATTTTATTATTTGCTGGTTATGGGACGCTTTGGGAGGCTGGGATTGTGGGAATGAAAAACCTTACATTAATGTGACTCACCACTGTCCTTCCCATATTGTGTGTGCTTGGGTGCTTGCTTCACCATGTTAAGGCATATTTTTGTGCTCTCTTTGCAAAAATAAACATTTTGTACAATATTTTGAAGGGGGTGATTTATACACATTTGTATGGCACAAGCAGCAGGTGCTGTTAGGAAAATATATAAATATCCATTTTTCTGTACAATTCTCCACAGTATTCGTTGCCCAATTTCTTTTATAAAATTTGAAACTGTACATGACTCTCTGCTACCCACCAAAGTCCTTTCCTCTTCTCGGCTAGAAACACTTATTTACAGATGTGCATGAAGACGGATTATGGCGAGCAGCTCAGGAGGAGTCTGTACATGGAGACGGTGGGGGTGGGTACAGGTGGTGGGAGTAGCTGCGCTCTGTATAGGGGGACGGCGGACAGCTTTCACAGTTCTCTTCCGCAGACAGATATTGGCTGCGTGGTGTAGGTGGAGGGGGCACAGGCTCAGAGTCATAGTTGAGGTCACTAGTGTAACCCTTGGCCGCAACCATCGTGATCCTCCTGCTAGGTGTGTAGTCACTGTCGCAAAGGTCAGTGCTGCAGGGCGTGGTGGGTGGTGCAAAATGTCGGTAGCTGTATGGTCTGTAGCTGTGAAAGAGAAGTAAAAATGTGAAAGTCATGTGAGGACATTCAAGTGATACATCGAAATACATTCATGCAATCATTGAGCTGATATCTGTACTGCAAACAAATGACCATTTATTTGCTCTTTCCTTAACAGCGTAGTTACTCACCTGTAACAGGTGATCTCCGGGAACAGCATGAATTTAGTCTTCACATATGGGTATCGTCGGTACCGACGGAGCCTGTGCGGGAATGCTCCCCAGCATCCAATAGGAACGCTTTTGGGAGCATCCCTCAGCACATGCGCACTGCCTTCCTGCCTTTCCAACTGTCCCTCTTAAGTTAAGTTTGTAGCTGAGTGAAAGGATAGAGGGAGAGAGGAAAGAGACAAAGAGATAGAGAGACAACTCCTAGGGGAGGTGGGTGGGCTGTGAAGACTAAATTCCTGCTGTTCCCAGAGATCACCTGTTACAGGTGAGTAACTACGCTACCCAGGAAGGTGCCACCCTAGAAAGGCAGGCATCCTTCCTCACATGGATCTCTGGCATTCCATCAGGGTTGGTGGGTAGGAGTTGAATTAGGTCTGAAAGAGATTTTGAAGAACAGCTTGGCCAAAGAAGGCATCCCGACGGGAGGCTTTATCCAGGCAGTAGTGGGCTGTGAAGGTGTGTACCAAAGCCCAAGTGGCTGCTCGACAAATGTCATCGATAGACATGGAGTGGAGATTAGCCATGGAAGCTGCCATGGCTCTCACGTTATGAGCTGTGACATGCCTTGAAGATGAAGACCCTTACTCTCATAAGCAAAGGATATGCATTGGGCAATCCATTTAGATAAAGTTCTTTTGGAGACTGGAAGTCCCAAATAACTAGAGTCAAAAGCTATAAAAAGTTGCAAGGACTTTCTATGTTGCTGTGTTCTCTGTAGGTAAAAGGCTAAGGCTCTTTTACAATCCAAAGTATGAAGGTTTATTTCTGCAATAGAGGCGTGAGGCCTCGGAAAAAATACAGGAAGATAAATTGATTCAAATGAAAGCACAGTTACTTACCTGTAACAGGTGATCTCTGGGAACAGCAGGAATAAGTCTTCACATATGGGTACGTCGGTACCGACGGAGCCTGCGCAGGAACGCTCCCCAGGGTACCAAAAAGAAAGCTTTTGGGAGCATCCCACACGCATACGCGCTGCCTTCCCGGAAGTAGACAAATTAGAGAGAGAGAGGGAGAGAGAGAACAACTCCTAGGGGAGGTGGGTGGGTTGTGAAGACTTAATTCCTGCTGTTCCCAGAGATAGCACAGTTACTTACCTGTAACAGGTGATCTCTGGGAACAGCAGGAATTAGTCCTCACATATGGGTACGTCGGTACCGACGGAGCCCGTGCGGGAAAGCTCCCCAGCTTCTTAGAATAGAAGCTTTTGGGACCTCCCACTGCACATGCGCACTGCCTTCCCGCCTTCCTGAACAGCTCTCCTCAGTTTCGAGTTTATAGCTGAGTCAACAGAGAGAGGACAGGAAGATAGATAGATAAAAGATACAACTCCTAGGGGAGGTGGGTGGGTTGTGAGGACTAATTCCTGCTGTTCCCAGAGATCACCTGTTACAGGTAAGTAACTGTGCTATCTCCAGGAACAAGCAGGAATAAGTCCTCACATATGGGGACTCCCTAGCTTAGATGCATGGGATCCCCTGTAAAGGTTCGCCATCTTCGTATGGATCTCAGGCATCCATTCTGGGAAGGTGGGCAGGAGTTGTTTAGGAATGGAACAGGTGCTTGAGGACAGCCTGGCCAAACAAGGCATCCCGGCGGGAGTCCTTGTCCAAACAGTAATGGGCTGTGAAGGTATGAACCGAGGCCCAGGTAGCGGCTCGACAGATCTGATCTATGGAAACAGAGTGCAGATGAGCCATAGAAGTTGCCATGGCCCTCACATTGTGAGCAGTGACATGGCCTTCCAGAGAAATGTTTTTGCTCTGGTAAGCAAAAGAAATACACTGAGCAATCCAATTGGAAAGTGTACGCTTGGAGACTGGAAGTCCCAAATGGGAAGGATCAAAGGCCACAAAAAGTTGAGAAGACTTTCGATGTGGCTGAGTCCTATTAAGGTAAAAAGCGAGAGCTCTTTTACAATCCAGAGTATGAAGGTTCCTCTCTGCATTGGATGCATGAGGAGCTGGAAAAAAGACAGGTAGATATACCTCTTGATTAAGATGAAAAGGCGAGACCACTTTAGGCATAAAGTGGGGATTCGTCCTAAGGACCACCTTATCATGATGAAATCTTGTGTAAGGTGGATTAGCCACTAAAGCCTGCAGCTCACTGATGCGGCGAGCCGAAGTGACTGCAATGAGGAAGATGACCTTCCAGGAAAGAAATTTCAAGGAGGTGGAAAACATTGGCTCAAAAGGTGGCTTCATAAGTTGACCGAGCACTAGATTCAAATCCCATGCGACCGGGGGTGGTCTGATGGGAGGTTTAGTGAGAGTCAGGCCTCTCATGAATCTTGCAACAAGAGGATGAGAGGAGATAGGTTGTCCATTTATATGTTTCAAGGATGCTGCAATAGCACTTAAATGGACTCTTACCGAATTCGTCTTGAGGCCTGCATTGGATAGATGCAGGAGATAATCAAGAAGAGAATTCAAAGGAAGTGCCAGAGGGTCAAGACCCTGCTGAGCACACCAAATGGAAAAACGTTTCCATTTGAAAGCATAGGAACGCCTGGTAGAGGGTTTCCTAGAGGCAGAAAGGATATCTTTCACTGGTTGGGAAAGATGAAAGTCTTGAAGGCTTAAGCCTTCAGTAACCAAGCACTGAGGTGAAGGGATTTGGGGTTTGGGTGCCACAAAGTCCCCTCCTCCTGAGACAGGAGGTCTGGCGCAGCTCCCAGATCCAAGTAGGATCCCTGGGAGAGCTGTAGAAGTAGAGGGAACCACACTTGGCGTGGCCAGCGTGGAGCTATGAGGATCATAGTTCCATGATCCCTCTGGAGTTTGAACAGAGTCTTGGGAATCAAAGGAATGGGTGGAAAGGCATATAGGAATGCCTGACTCCAATTCAGGAGAAAGGCGTCCGTAGCCTGAGCTCCCTGACACGGAGTTCTGGAACAGAACCGGGGAAGTTTGGCATTCCACGGACTTGCAAAGAGGTCTATGTCCGGGGTCCCCCATTCCTGAAAGATTCGGTTTATTTGGTCCAAATGTAGGGACCATTCGTGTGGCAGCAGAACTCGACTGAGCCTGTCTGCCCGAGAGTTTTGAACTCCTGGGAGATACACTGCTAGCAGGTGAATCTGATGCTCTCTGGCGAAGGCCCATAGTCTTAGAGCTTCGTTGCAAAGCGACAGAGAGCCCGTCCCTCCTGTTTGTTTATGTAAAACATGGCCACCTGATTGTCCGTCTGAACTAGGACAGTGAGGTTGGCTAGGAGGAAGTGGAAGACCTTGAGGGCAAGGTAAATTGCTCGCAGTTCCAGAAGATTGATATGAAGGGTGGTCTCCTGTAGAGACCAAGTGCCCTGAGTGGAGAGAGTTTGCAGATGGGCTCCCCACCCTGTTTGGGAGGCATCTGTTGTGAGGGTTGCTTGGGGTAGCAATGGTTGAAATGGAGCCCCCAACAACAGATTCTTGGTGGAAGTCCACCAGTGGAGGGACCAAAACAGACGATCGGAGGTTTGTATTTGGTCTGAGAGCGCTCCTGACGCCTGAGTCCACTGAGTGGCCAGGGTCCATTGAGCTGCTCTCATATGAAGACGAGCATAGGGCACCACATGCACTGTGGAGGCCATATGACCCAGTAGGCGTAGCATTTCCCTGGCTGTCAAGTGAGTGCTGGACTGAGCTTGGGAGGCCAAACTCAGGAGGCGCTGGCCTCGAACATGTGGAAGGTAGGCCCTTGCAGTGATGGTGTCCAACTGGGCCCCTATGAATTCTAGAGATTGAGTAGGGATGAGTTGGGACTTGGGAAGGTTTACTACCAGTCCCAGATACTGCAAAAGGCTCCTTGTGTGGTCCAGGGAAATCTGGGCCTGTGACTGAGTTGGAGCTCGGATGAGCCAGTCGTCCAGATATGGGAAGACAAAGATTCCCATGCCTCTTAGAAATGCGGCTACGACTGCCATGCATTTTGTGAATACTCTTGGAGCAGAGGCTAGACCGAAGGGGAGTACTCTGTATTGGAAATGTTTTCCCTGAAACAGAAAGCGAAGATACTTTCTGTGGGATGGATGGATGAGTATATGTGTATACGCATCCTGTAGGTCTAGAGAACAAAGCCAGTCCTGACCCTGGAGGTAAGGAAGGAGAATGCCGAGAGACAGCATTTTGAATTTCTCCTTGAAGAGAAATTTGTTCAATTCTCTCAGATCTAGGATTGGTCTGAATCCCCCTGTCTTCTTTGGAATGAGAAAATAAGGGGAGTAGAAACCGGACCCTTGTTGAGGAAGAGGAACCTCTTCTATGGCCCCTTGGGCAAGAAGAGAGGAAACCTCTTGACCCAACAGGGTTAGGAGAGATGGGGGAGAATTGAATGGTCTCACCATATGATGGGGAGGAAGGCTGGAGAAATGAAGTTTGTAACCCTCTCGAATGATAGAGAGGGTCCATTGTTCTGTTGTGATTTGTTCCCATCTGGGAGCAAAGTGAACCAACCTTCCGGGTATGGTGAGAGGTTCTGGTTGTGTTAGAACCAGAAGTGGCAAGTTCCCTAGGAGCAAGTCAAAACCCCTGAGGGGTTGGAGCCTGCTGAGCTACAGTAGCTGCTGCAGGCTTAGCTCGTGCTTGTTTGGATTGCTGACGCTTAGCAGTATAGCGAGGTTGAGAAGACTGCTGGCCAGTATTTGAAGCAACTCTGGCCTTCTTATAGTAAGGCCTTTTAAAAGACTTTTTCTTAGTAGGAATTGAAGTGGACTTTGAAAGTCTTTCCAAGGTGGCATTTTCAGCATCCATCTGGGTGGCTTTGATTTGCCACTCTTCCCCAAATAAGTTCTCACCTGTACAGGGCAGATTCCGTAAGCCATCTAGAACCCAAGGTTCCAGATCAGAGGCCTGGAGCCAAGCAAGACGTCGGGCTGCAATAGCAATGCCCGAAGCCCTACTGGCTCCCTCAAAGGAATCATATGCTGCCCTATTAGAGAACTTAGAAACCTCTAAGAGTTGTTTCACTAGGGAAAGGAATCCCTGCTTTTTATCCTCAGGGATAAAGGGGGCAAAATGCCGCACCTTTTTGGCAAGTTCCTCCAGGAACATGCCCATATAGAGACTGTAGGAATTAATCCTGGCTATAAGCATACTAGCCTGGAAAATTTTCCTACCAAAAGAGTCCAAAGTCTTACATTCCCGTCCTGGAGGGGTGGAAGAGTGCCTTTTGGTACTCCTAATCTTCTTCATTGCAGACTTCACCACAATAGAGTGGTGGGGCAATTGAGTCTTTTGGAAACCAGGAGAAGGAGGGACCCTATACATGGTGTCCAACCTACGGGAATAAGGAGACAAAGTCAAAGGATTTTCCCAGAAATCCATCAGTTGTTCTTGAAGGATTTCATGGATAGGCAGGGTAACTGCCTCCTTAGGGGCCTTTGAGTATCCCAAAATATCCAGTTTTTTGGATCTGGGTTCCTTTTCAGAGGATGTGGTAATAGAAAGGGCTGTAGCCATATCTAAAACAAAGTCCTGGAAGGACAAATCCTCTGGAGGGGACATTCTCCTTTTAGGAGAAGAGGGCTCCTCAGGTAAGTTGAGTGAAAACTCAGCAGAATCATCAGAGGAGTGAAAATCCTCAGAGGAATCGGTGCTTTCCTCTAACGCACGATACGCGTACCGATCGGTATCGATATCGGGCGTATCGGGTATGGAACCGGTATGGAGCGAAAGCCCATACGGTACCGACTTGCGTTTAGAGGTGGACGGCCTCGATACCGGCATGGCGGACGATACCGGTATCGGGCCCGGAACCGCTGAAAGCGGAACCGATGGCGTTGCAGCTTTAATGAAAGCCATGACGGCCTGCTGCATGGACTGTACAGTATCGCCCATGGACGCCATAGCTGCCTGGATGTCGGTACCGGAGTGACCCGGTACCCCAGAGCAGGCTAACAGGTGATCTGTCGAGGCCGTAGCATCGATATCAACCTGAGACCCCTGAATTGGCGTTTTTGGAAGTTGGACTTCCCGCCGGGGTTGTTTGGCTGGGGCAGGGTCCTCAAGTTCTAAGCTAAGAGCCTCTCGATGCTTTGAAGGAGATTTGCTCTTTGAGGACTTGCCCACAGAAGGTTTGGTTACCTGAGATCCATCCGGAGAAGAAGACCTGGATGACTGTGATGCTGTATTCTCTGAAGCAAACAGCACATGGAATTTGTTGGCCCGGTTCTGCAGCCCACGTTTAGACATGTGGGAGCAAGATGGGCAGTCCGGTATGGAATGGTCAGGCCCCAAACATTTCAGACACCAGTCATGGGTGTCTGTGACTGAAATAACAGCATTACATTTGGTACACTTCTTAAATCCAGGGGCTGGCTTCTCCATGAGGAGAAATTGAGTAGGCCGAGAGGCCTCTCTGAAGTGACCAAAAAGCTAAAAAATAAGAAAAAAGAATTATAATTTTTTAAAGAAAGAAAGAAAAGACCGGCGATACCGGTATCGGTATGGGGAAGGCAGGTACGCGGTCTAAAGAAACAAATAAAATAACAATTTCTTCAGCGGTGACAGGAACACGACCTGCTGGCTCCGCGGAAAAAGAGAAACTGAGGAGAGCTGTTCAGGAAGGCGGGAAGGCAGTGCGCATGTGCAGTGGGAGGTCCCAAAAGCTTCTATTCTAAGAAGCTGGGGAGCTTTCCCGCACGGGCTCCGTCGGTACCGACGTACCCATATGTGAGGACTTATTCCTGCTTGTTCCTGGAGATTGAATAAAATATCAGAAACCCTGCAAATGCTGGGTTTGCTGAGCTTGTTGAGGTTTTGATGTTGCCCTTCTTTGGAAACATCTGCATGATGGGTAGAAGATGGATAAAACTTTTTTTCCCCTAGGGGGATAAGTTTGTTAGGAGATTTTTTACTAGCTGGGATAGAGGAAAGTTTTGACAATCCTCTGAAAGCAACAATATCAATGCTTAACTGATTAGCTTGGAATAAAGCATCCTTGTTAAAGAGATTCTCACCAGTACAAGGAGTATTTCCCAGCCTTTCTTGTACCCATTTGTCCAAGTCTGAAGCTTGGAGCCAGGCCATGCGTCGTGCCCCTATGGCTATAACAGAGGTTCTGCTAATAGACTCAAAACAGTCCAGGGAAGCACGATTAAGGAACTTAGAGACATTTTGAGCATGACTGACTAATAAGAAATAGTCTGCTCTTTTATGTTCTTGAAGAAAAGGGTTCAAAAGCTTTAAGTTCTTTGTGACCTCTTCAAGAGATAATCCCATATAGAAAATATATGAGATAATTCTTGCTGAAAGCATGGATGCCTGGAAGCATTGACGTCCAAAGGCATCTAAAGTCCTAGACTCACGACCTGGCGGATAAGAGGAATGCTTCTTTGCACTCTTAATACGCCTCATTGCTGATTCTACAACAAGGACAAGGTCCCTCATCAGAGACTTTTGGCAAAACTAAAGAGTCATGGGATAGGAGGCAGTGTACTATTGTGGATCAGGAACTGGTTAAAAGATAGAAAGCAGAGGGTAGGGCTAAATGGCCAATTTTCCCAATGGAGAAAGGTGAATAGTGGTGTACCCGAGGGATCTGTGCTGGGTCCGCTGCTTTTTGACATATTCATAAATGACCTGGAAAGTGGAATAACGAGCGAGGTTATCAAATTTGCAGATGACACAAAACTATTTAAAGTTGTTAAAACCCAAGAGGATTGTGAAAAATTGTAAGAGGATCTTGATAAATTGGAAGACTGGGCATCAAAATGGCAGATGAAATTTAATGTGGACAAGTGCAAGGTTATGCACCTAGGGAAGAACAACCCGAACTATGGTTACACGATGCAAAGTTCCACATTAGGAACCACCACCCAGGAAAAAGATTTAGGCGTCATTGTGGATACCATGTTAAAACCCTCGGCCCAGTGTGCAGCGGCAGCCAAGAGAGCAAATAGAATGCTAGGTATGATAAGGAAAGGAATGGAAAATAAAACAAAAGATATTATAATGCCTCTATATCGTTCCATGGTGAGACCGCACCTTGAATACTGTGTGCAATTCTGGTCGCCGTATCTTAAAAAGGATATAGCGATTTTAGAAAAGGTACAGAGAAGAGCCACCAAAATGGTAAAGGGGATGGAAGGATACTCCTATGAAGAAAGGCTAAAAAGGTTAGGGCTCTTTAACCTGGAAAAGAGACGGCTGAGGAGAGATATGATAGAAGTCTATAAATTAATGAACGGAGTGGAACGGGTAAACGTAGATCGATTATTTACCTTATCAGAATATAGAAAGACTAGGGGACATGCAATGAAGCTACAGGGTAAACTATTTAAGACTAATAAAAGAAAATATTTTTTCACTCAACGTGTAATCAAACTCTGGAATTTGTTACCGGAGGATGTAGTAAAGGCTGTTAGTGTAGCTGGGTTTAAAAAAGGTTTGGACAAGTTCCTGGAGGAAAGGTCCATAAACCATTATTAAGAAGTGACCGAAGATATCAATGCTTGACCCAGTACAAGCATTGTGGAACTTGTGTCTCTTGGGGAAACTGCTAGGTACATATGACCTAGATTGGCCACTGTTGGAAACAGAATACTGGGCTTGATGGACCTTGGTCTGACCCAGTATGGCATATCTTATGTTCTTAATAGAATAATGAGGAAGTTGAGTCTTGAAAACCTGGAGAAGGTGGCACCTTGTACATAGTGTCAAGTGTTTTAGAATGTGGGGATACTGTTAAAGGAGTTTCCCACATTCTTAATAGTAGATCCTGTAAGATCTGATGCAAAGGAAGAAATGGCAAGTAACTTTGCCATATCAAGCAAAAAAGCTTGAAAAGAAATCTCTCCTGAGGAGGACCCTCTGAAATGACGGGTAAAAGCTAAAATTATTGAAAATTCTGCCTTGGCACCGATGGATTCATCCCAGTCATCGGGATCAGAAGACTTGAAAGGATGAAGCATCGGATTTTCTTTAAAGAGATGTTTTCGGTATCGCCCGAGGTCGGTACCGAATCCTCTATGCTAGAGAGCGATTCCAGGCTCGGCATCGAAGGGAGCGTGTCTGTGGAAGAAAACATCGATGGTACCGACACCGGTAATGATGTCGATACCGGTACCGGTACCGAAGCCGATACCAATACTCGAGGAACGGTCTACAGCAACTCTAGCGGTACCGAAGTAGCTGAGAGTGCTAGACTACGTTCATTGGTGAGGAGTGTTTCATCCATCACCACAGCCGATGCCAGGGTGTCGGTACCGCTCGCAGCGGCCACAACCACCGAGCATGGCCCAGGTATGTCCATGGAGATAAGAACCACGGGAACAACCTGAAACCCCGTTAATGCTTTGGAGCCCGAAGACTTCCGCAGGGGCTTTATTGCCAAAATGTCCTCGAGGGCAACGCCAGAGGCATCTTGATGCTTAGGAGATCTACCACTCGAGGACTGGCTAGTCTTAACAGACTTTTGTTTGGTTACCTGATCCTGTGAAAAAGAAGATAGTCTGGTTGGTGACATCGAGTCCGATGTGAACCGGGTATTGAGTTGTGCTCGATCTTGAAGACTTCTTCTGTTTGAGCTCCAGCAGGAGAGACACTCCAGTGGGCAATGGTCAGGACCTAAACATTTTAGACACCAAGTATGAGTGTCTAAAAATATATTTGTACCGCCACACTTTGAGCATTTCTTAAGGATAGTGGCTGGCTTTTCCATAATGGAAGGATAGAGGCCTAGTGGCCTAGAAACCGTCAGGCACTAAACAGGAAAAAATTCCCAGAGAAAGAAGAAATGTTTAGTAAAAAGAAAAGAAAAACACCAGCAGTACCGGTGGCGTCGAGAGAAGGCAGATGCGACCACAAAAGAAGAAGAATGGAAAGAAAGATTTTCTGCGGTGACAGGAATACGTCCTGCCGGCTCCGTGGAAAACGGAAAACTGATAGGGAAGTGAATGGGCGGGAAGGCAACACACATGCGTGTGGGATGCTCCCAAAAGCTTTCTTTTTGGACGCTGGGGAGCGTTCCCGCGCAGGCTCCGTTGGTACCGACGTATCCATATGTGAAGACTCATCCCTGCTTGTTCCTGGAGATAAGGCGAAACCACCTTTGGCATAAAGTGTGGATGAATTCTAAGAACAACCTTATCATGATGCAACCTAGTATAAGGAAGATTAGCCACTAAAGCGTGCAGTTCACTAATGCGACGTGCAGAGGTGATTGCAATTAGGAAGGTGACCTTCCAGGTCAAAAACCTAACGGTTGTAGTGGCTAAAGGCTCAAAAGGCAGCTTCATGAGCTGCCCGAGAACTAGATTTAGATCCCATGCCACCGGTGGTGGCTTAATAGGAGGTTTGGTTAACAGAAGACCTCTCATAAATCTGGATATGAGTGGATGACAGGAAATTGGTTGTCCATTCAGAGGCTTATAAGAAGCTGCAATTGCACTAAGATGAACTCTTACCGAATTGGACTTTAGACCAGAATTCAGTAAGTGAAGAAGATACTCTAGTATCGATTCTAAAGGTATGACAAGGGGGTTTAATCCCTTCTTGGAGCACCATATAGTAAAACGTTTCCACTTGAAGGCATAAGATCTTCTTGTGGAAAGTTTTCTAGAAGCCTAAAGGATATCCTTTACCTGTTGGGACAGGTTGAAATCCTGGAGGTCTAAGCCTTCAGCAACCAGGCCGTGAGAGGCAGGGACTGGGGACTCGGGTGCCATAGTGTCCCGTCCTCTTGGGAAAGGCAATTTGGAGCATGCTCTAACTCCAAAGGTGCAGCTTGAGAGAGATGTAGAAGCAGGGGATACCACGCTTGGCGTGGCCATCGTGGCGCTATGAGAATCATGAGACCCCTGTCTCTCTGAAGCTTGAAGAGTGTTTTGGGGATGAGGGGAATGGGTGGGAAGGCATAAAGGAAGTCCTGACCCCAGTGAAGGAGGAAGACATCCCTTGCCTGACAATTGTGAGCCGGAATCCTGGAACAGAACTGGGGAAGTTTGGCATTCAGTGGATTTGCAAAGAGGTCTATGTCTGGAGTGCCCCAGAGATGAAATATCTTTGCCACCTGGTCTAGTTGGAGAGACCACTCGTGAAGCAGCAGTACTCGACTGAGTTTGTCTGCCCAAAGGTTTTGAATACCTGGAAGATATACCACTAGAAGGTGAATTTGATACGCTCTGGTGAGGGCCCACAGTCGTAAAGCTTCGTTGCATAATGACAGAGCCTGTCCCGCCCTGCTTGTTCACATAGAACATGGCTACTTGATTGTCCGTCTGGACTAGGACTGTCTTGTAGATGAGCTGGGCGTGGAATACTCGAAGAGCTAAATAGATTGCTCTTAATTCCAGGAGGTTTATGTTTAGACCAGTCTCCTGTGGAGTCCAGGTGCCCTGGGTAGAGAGATGATTCAGGTGTGCTCCCCAACCCACCCGTGATGCATTTGTTGTTAGGGTGGCCTGAAAAAGGGGTTGATGGAAAAGAGACCCCACTGTCAGATTTTCTAGGGATTGCCACCATTGGAGGGACAAAATTATTCGTTGAGCGTTTACTATTTTGTCTGATAAATGTCCTGTGGCCTGTGTCCACTGGTTGGATAGGGTCCACTGAGCTGCTCGCATGTGGAGGCGAGCATATGGACTACATGAACTGTGGATGCCATATGTCCCAGCAACTGTAGTAGCTCTCAAGCAGTTAGGGAGGATTTCCCTGCTGCTTGAGAAGCTAGTTGCATTATGCGAAGACACCGGGCCTGTGGAAGGAAAGCCTTTGCCTGTCTGGTATCTAGACAGGCCCCTATGAATTCCAGGCATTGGGAAGGAACCAGTTGGGATTTTGGGAAGTTTATTACCAACCCCAAGTATTGGAGGATTCGCATTGTGTGAGACAGTGCAGTGCTGGCCTCTGCAACTGTAGGGGCTCGAAAGAGCCAGTCATCTAAGTAAGGGAAGAAGAATATCCCCAGGGTTCGCAGAAACGCGGCTACTACTGCCATGCATTTCGTGAATACTCTTGGAGCTGAAGCCAGACCAAAGGGAAGAACCCTGTACTGGAAATGTTTTCCCTTGAAAAGGAATCTTAAGAATTTCCTGTGATTTGGATGGTTCAGAATGTGAGTTTATGCATCCTTTAAGTCTAGAGAGCAAAGCCAATTCTGGCTTTGAAGGTATGGCAGAAGAGTTCCAAGAGAAATCATTTTGAACTTCTCTCGGAACAGGTATTTGTTCAATTCTATGAGGTCTAGAATGGGTCTTTGTCCTCCTGTTTTCTTTGGAATAAGAAAATAGGGGGAGTAGAACCCTGCACCCCGTTGAAGAATGGGTACCTCTTCTATTGCCCCTTGGCCAAGAAGTGTTGAGACCTCGTGATCTAGCAGATTGTCTGCGGAGGTTTGAGAATTGAATTGCCTTAGAATTGTAGGAGGGGGCATGCTGTGAAAATGGAGCTTGTACCCCTCTCCTACAATGGACAGAGTCCAATCTTCTGCTGTTATCCGATGCCATCTGTTGGCAAAGTGGCATAACCTGCCTGGGATATTGGGGGGGTTGGGGACCCCTCAGAGGCAGGAAGGCTAAGCTCTCTAGGAAGGAGTCAAAGCCCTTGAGGGGGCTGAACCTGCGGAGCTGGTTGAGCTCTTGGGCCTTTTGGCTTCTTTTGCTGTCTAGTTTGTCCCTTTTGGGCAACCTGACCCTGAGCTTGACTCTGCTGGGTATAGGAAGGATAAAATTTCCTCTTTTTGCTGAAAGAGGGTTTTTTATAAGGCTTCTTTTTGGCTGGAGTGGCTGTAGATTTTGACAATCTATCTAGAGTGGTATTGTCAGCATCTAAGTTGTTAACCTTTTCCTGCCAGTTCTTGCCAAAGAGATTCTCTCCCGTGCAAGGAATGTTGCCTAACTTGTCCTGTACCCAAGTCTCCAAGTCTGATGCCTGAAGCCAGGCAATCCGTCGTGCCCAATGGCAATAGCAGAGGTTCTGCTGATGCATTCAAAGCAGTCAAAGGCTGCACGATTCACAAACTTGGAGACATCTTGAGCATGCTTAACTAGAGCAAGAAAGTCTCGTCTCTTGTCATCTGGAAGAAGTGGGCTCATAAGCTCCAAGTCTCCTGTAATGTCTTTGAGGAACATTCCCATATATAATATATATGAACTGATCCTAGCTGAAAGCATGGAAGCCTGTAATGTTCGGTGCCCAAAAGCGTCCAGAGTCCTGCATTCACGACCTGGGGGATTGGATGCATGCCTCTTTGCACTTTTCATCCTATGCATGGCTGACTCCACCACCATTGAATGGTGTGGCAGCTGAGTCTTTTGAAATCCAGGACATGGCGGAACTCAATACATAGTATCAAGCCTCCTAGAATGAGGAGATGTAGTCAGAGGTGTCTCCCACATTCAGAGCATCAAGTTATGCAGAATTTCATGGATGGGCTGGTCTCTCCTACTTAAAAGCAAGACTTTTTTTTTTTGCTAAGTATAAATGTATTTGCATTTCTAGTGATTTGCTGTTGCAGAGAAAAACATCTCCATTCTGCAGAAGAACTGATGGGATGCAGCCTAAAATTGATTAGAAAATAATTCAGCAAACATACTTAACTGACAGACAGCGAGAGTGGTTATTGGGCATGTATTTTTAAAACATTACTCAGTACACCCAGCTTCCCTAGACAATATAATGGAATATGCCAATTTTCCTCTAGATTAGTGGTTCTCAACCCATTCCTCTGGGACCCAAAGGCCAGCCAGGTTTTCAGAATATCCATAATGGTTATGCATGAGAGAGATCTGCATACAAAGGAAGCCGTGCATGCAGGTCTCATGCATATTCATTGTGGATGCCTTGAAAACCTGACTGGCCTGGGGGTCCCAGAGGACTGGGTTGAGAACCAGTGCTCTAGATATCTGAGAACATGTTTATGTACTACTCTACCAGGTCCACACCCTGTCTTACTTTCCCAGTGACTTCTCTATAATCCCCTCAGCCCCACTCTAAGAAAATATGACGAGACTCATTATCCTTAAAGAAGCTGTTTAATTCTGTGTCCAGCCATAAAACCAAGACCTATTCCAGTGACTGCGCTAGAACTTTAAGTCAGGCTGGATCAACACTCCACAGCACTTACTAAATATTTATTATTTATTTATTTAACATCTCTTCTATACCGCGCTATTAAAATCAGTGCGGTGTACAATGAACAAAATATACTGCAATGTGTACAGGTAACATCGAGTTTACAGAGAACAAGGGAATATATAACATGGAATAACAGGGATAACTATGTACAATCAACATTATACTATGAATATGCTTTTATTATATACCATATTTAAACTCGAGTGGATATTGTACGTGAATTCATGGGTGGCATGGGTCAGTAGTAGTAGTAAAGTGAAATATCATGGGAACTAACCATTTTCTGATTGGATAAAGGTGCTAAAGTGTTTGGTGTGAGTGGGAGGCCTGTTGGCTGTGTGAGTGTCTGTGGTCACTTCTGGGTAGTATTTTGTGAATAAGTGAGTGCCTAACAGGTGGACCCGAAAACATGCTGTCTAACATTACCTGTATGATCTGTGAGTGGAGGGACT
This sequence comes from Ichthyophis bannanicus, assembly GCA_033557465.1. Classification (NCBI taxonomy): domain Eukaryota; kingdom Metazoa; phylum Chordata; class Amphibia; order Gymnophiona; family Ichthyophiidae; genus Ichthyophis; species Ichthyophis bannanicus. The sequence continues at coordinate 466,135,445 of CM066037.1, read as the reverse complement.
GTTTGATGAATAACCAAATTCCATTGTGTAATGGGAACGTTCTGTAGCGGGTGATGGTGGAGGATTCAAAATCTAGTAAGAAATAAGAGAAGGTACAAAATGTTAAAGAATATCTCTGCCAACTCTGGAAAAGGAAGGACTCATCTGTTGAGTGAATGCGCCCTTTTAACACTTTTAGACTAACCAAACAGACCTAAAACCCTGGGCTGGCCTGGTGGCTCACCAACAGTGCGTATGCAGTGCCATGGGGAGGTTCTCTGGTTTGTTTTCTAGGTTGGGTCTTTTGGCACTCAGGGTTGGCTGAGGGTGCTGCAGAAGCAGCAATCACAGCCCCTGGAGGTGGAGGTGGGGTCATTAAGAGTGACATTAAGTGACTGGCTTCGGTACCCATGATACAAGATTCAGGAAGGAGCCCTTCTGCATGGCTTCCAGCTTCAGGATCATTGCTGCGATGACCAGACTAGGAACACTGGGTGGAAGGGTGGGTCTATTAGAACAAAGGAAAAATCCTCAGATAATTGTAAATGAAAGTTCATGGTGACAATTTCTAGCAAAGTTTCTGAATGAGACCCAAAAACCTCTGTCCTTTCTTTTCTAAAGCACAGGGCATTAGCTTAACATGCTGAGCTTTCAGAACCAGGGAAACACAGTCCATCATGCTAATGCACTATAGTGTTGAGACATTAAGCAAAAAAGAACATGCTTTATAAGTATGAGTGTCCTCTGAGCGGCTGAAGGAACTTTTTACCCAAGGGCTAACACCATGAACTTCAACGTCTCCCTTAATGTCACTCTTTGGCTGCCTACATGACAGTCACACATACTTTTGCTGATTCTTGGCAGGCTGTGATGCCTCTTGCTTGACAAACAAGAATTACTTGAAGGTGGTGTTATACATGAGAGGCCCCTCATTGGGGGACATCACCAGCTGAAATGGCATCGCAACGTACAAAGAAATCTTCTTAAGGAACAACGCTCATATGAACACAGCAATATGTTCTAATATGCCAAGGTTGGCAGGATAAATTTGTGGAATACACTAGGAGAAATCTATGAACATCAAGCACCTACGCCACTAAAGGTATTATGAAATACAGATCAGAAAGATGAAGGAAAATATTAATCCTTATATTAGTTTTATATAGATTAAAAAACCTCACTGCCAACTTGCATTGTGATATCTTAATGCGCTGATGCCCAATGCATTAGAGTATGACTAGTGTTTATGAGGTTTGCATCAAAACGGTCTATATAAAACCAAAATCGTGTCAGTGTCACATGTATTAAGATGATTCGAATTGCCACATGCCAGCTTATCCCCAACCACTAACAGTTCCCAGATTTGAGATCTAAATTATGAATATCACTTTGAATTTTTGAAGTCAAAAAGCAGCTTTTATTGTATGCACTAGAACATGTTATACCAGTTAAAAGTATGATCCAAGGCAGAATTAACATAAGCAACAGACTAGAAAGGGGGGCTGTTACTTCTGGAGAGAAATCTGAAATTGTGAGTATATACTTCTGGGAATTTTTCTGAAAGGAAATTTTTTTTCTTTTAAAGCTAATTAATCTGTGAACCCACTATTTTTTTGTTAAATCAGTCAGGGCCTAGTAGCAACAGTTTAAGATTCAATTTAAAGCACAGAAGAGAACTTTCTGGTTACCTTTCATACCCAGTAGACAGCTGTAGTTTAAATTTCATAGTCACTCAGGGCCTAGCATCAGCAAAGTACTTTTAGTTTCAAATTAAAACACAGAAGAAAGCTTTCTGGTTAAATTTAGAATCCAGCAGAGAGCTTGTAGTTTAAATTTCTTAATAGGTTAGAGCCTAGTAGCAGCAAAGAGCTATAATTTAAATCAAATCAGAATATAGCTTACCTCAGCGGCACAGGACAAGGTACTGTGTAGCAGCCCTTTTTTAATAAGTGTTATATCCCTCCCTCCCTCTCCACACCCACCCTCCCCTGGGATAATCACAGCTTTATAGGTACTTGCACAACTTAAAAGACAGGAGGTGCTCTCAGGTGAAGCTCATTACCCAAATCAGTCATACACTAAGGACCTGAGATTAATTAAGCTTCAGGTGAACAAGGTATATTAAACTTCTTAGGTACAGTTTTAGTGGTATAAATATCCATAGCACCCTTTAGTACATAAAGAACTTAAAGATCTAAACACAAACTTAAAACTAAGATGCAGACAGCAGTCCAGCAGCGGGATGTGGGCTTTCCAGTCTTTTGCATTGAGTGTCACATGTATGATTTTCTCCCAGCTGGTGAGAGGTCTTACGTGTGCACTAGGTGCAAGGAGCTCTCTGCTCTCAGGGAACGAGTCCGTTCTCTAGAGGCTAGAGTAGCAGACTTGGAAAACATAAGACAGACAGAGAGGTACATAGACGAGACCTACAGGGATATAATCCTGAAGTCCCACCTCCAGTCTGGCAGCATCCCTGTTGCCAGGGAGGAGAGAGGTCACGTGACAGGAGAGCATCACCCTGGTGTGGCAGGAAGTGATCCTGTAACTAGGACCTGTCCTCCAGGTGATGTAAACCTCTCTCGCACCGAGGAGGTTTCTCCAGGGCCAAGTGCCCATGAGGGAAGGGTTAGGACAGCAGTTATAGTTGGTGATTCGATCATTAGGCATGTAGATAGCTGGGTGGCTGGTGGACGTGAAGATCGCCTGGTAACATGCCTGCCTGGTGCGAAGGTAGCGGACCTCACACGCCACCTAGATAAGGTCTTAGATAGTGCTGGGGAGGAGTCTGCTGTCTTGGTACATGTCGGTACCAATGACATAGGAAAATGTGGTAGGGAGGTTCTGGAAGCTAAATTTAGGCTTTTAGGTAGGAAGTTGAAATCCAGAACTTCCAGGGTAGCGTTCTCCGAAATGCTTCCCGTTCCACGCGCAGGACCCAAAAGGCAGGCAGAGCTCCGGAGTCTCAATGCGTGGATGAGAAAATGGTGCAGAGATGAGGGGTTCGGATTTGTTAGGAACTGGGGAACATTCTGGGGAAAGGAGGGGCTCTTCCGAAGGGATGGGCTTCACCTTAACCGGGATGGAACCAGGCTGCTGGCATTAACCTTTAAAAAGGAGATAGAGCAGCTTTTAAACTAGATAATAGGGGAAAGCCGACAGTCGCCCAAGAGCGCATGGTTCGGAAGAATGTATCCTTGAAGGATACTACAAAAAGCAGAGAGGTTCCAAAAAAGAGTAAAGTAGCCCAAATGCCCTCGAGTATGGAGCAGACAGAACTTAAAGATCCCAAATTACCCATGTCTACCAATAGCCAAATTAATATGAATAAAATACAGTCTCTAAAATGCTTGTATGCAAATGCTAGAAGTCTACAAAACAAGATGGGAGAGTTAGAATATATAGCACTAAACGAGAGGTTAGATATGATTGGAATATCAGAGACATGGTGGAAGGAGGACAACCAGTGGGACACTGTGATACCTGGGTACAAACTATATCGTAATGATAGAGCTGACCAAATTGGTGGAGGGGTTGCGCTCTATGTTAGAGAGGGCAATGAGTCAGAAAGGATTAAAGTTTTGCAAGAAACAAAATTTGCTGTAGAATCTCTATGGATTGAAATTCCATGTAAAAAGGGGAAGGCGATGGCAGTGGTGGTGTACTATCGTCCGCCTGGCCAGAATGAACAAATGGATGATGAAATGCTCAAAGAAATCAAGGAAGCTAGCAAAAGTTACAGTGCAGTAATAATAATGGGTGATTTCAATTACCCCGGCATCGACTGGGTCAGTGTCACAACAGGACATGCTAGGGAGATAAAGTTCCTAGATGAAATAAATGACTGCTTCTTGGAGCAGCTGGTTCATGAACCAACCAGAGGGGAAGCAATATTAGACCTAGTCCTTAGTGGAACACCAGATGTAGTGCAAGAGATAAGGGTGTTGGGGCCACTTGGCAATAGTGATCATAGCATGATCACCTTTGATTTAATTAGTGGAGGAGGGATAGTAAGGAAATCCACAGTACTACCCTTTAACTTTCGAAAGGGAGACTATGATAAAATGAGGAAAACAGTTAAGAAAAAACTAAAAGGAGCAGTTGCAAAGGTTAAAGACGTACATCAAGCTTGGGTGTTGTTGAAAAATACTATCTTGGAAGCCCAGACCAGCTGTATTCCACGCTTTAAGAAAAGTGGAAGGAAGTCCAAAAAACTGCCAGCATGGTTTAAAGGTGAGGTCAGAGAGGCTGTTGTTGCCAAAAAAGCATCTTTCAGGAAATGGAAAAAAGAGCCAAACGATGAAACCTGGAAACAGCACAAGCACTGGCAAGTCAAATGCAAGGCATTGATAAGGCAGGCAAAGAGAGAATTTGAGAAGAAGCTTGCTGCGGAAGCAAAAACGCGAAATAAAGACCTTTTCAAGTACATTCGTAGCAAAAAACCTGTGAGAGAGTCAGTTGGTCCATTAGATGATAAAGGGGTTAAAGGAGCACTAAGAGGCGACAAGGCGATAGCGGAGAGACTGAATGAATTCTTTGCTTCGGTCTTTACTGAGGAAGATGTAGGGATGTTACCCATGACTGAAGTGGTATTTAAAGGTGTGGAAGAATTGAAGGAAATATCGATACATCGGGAAGATGTCTTACAACTATTAGATAAACTGAAGAGTGGCAAATCACCTGGGCCGGATGGTATACATCCAAGGGTGTTGAAAGAACTGAAATTTGAGATTGCAGACCTGCTATCAGTAATCTGTGAACTATCATTAAAATCATCTCTAATACCTGAGGATTGGAGGATCGCCAATGTAACACCAATTTTTAAAAAGGGTTCGAGGGGTGATCCGGGAAACTACAGACCAGTGAGCCTGACATCAGTACCGGGAAAAATGGTAGAAACCATCATAAAGAATAAAATTACTCAGCATGTAGATAGTCACGGCCTAATGGGAGACAGCCAACATGGCTTTAGACAAGGAAGATCTTGTCTTACTAATCTGTTATGTTTTTTTGAAGGAGTGAATAAACAGGTGGACAAAGGTGAGTCGGTTGATATTGTGTATCTGGACTTTCAGAAAGCCTTTGACAAAGTCCCTCATGAGAGACTTTTGGCAAAACTAAAGAGTCATGGGATAGGAGGCAGTGTACTACTGTGGATCAGGAACTGGTTAAAAGATAGAAAGCAGAGGGTAGGGCTAAATGGCCCAATTTTCCCAATGGAGAAAGGTGAATAGTGGTGTACCCCAGGGATCTGTGCTGGGTCCGCTGCTTTTTGACATATTCATAAATGACCTGGAAAGTGGAATAACAAGTGAGGTTATCAAATTTGCAGATGACACAAAACTATTTAAAGTTGTTAAAACCCAGGAGGATTGTGGAAAATTGCAAGAGGATCTTGATAAATTGGAAGACTGGGCATCAAAATGGCAGATGAAATTTAATGTGGAGAAGTGCAAGGTTATGCACCTAGGGAAGAACAACCCAAACTATGGTTACACGATGCAAGGTTCCACATTAGGAACCACCACCCAGGAAAAAGATTTAGGCGTCATTGTGGATACCTTGTTAAAACCCTCGGCCCAGTGTGCAGCGGCGGCCAAGAGAGCAAATAGAATGCTAGGTATGATAAGGAAAGGAATGGAAAATAAAACAAAAGATATTATAATGCCTCTATATCGTTCCATGGTGAGACCGCACCTTGAATATTGTGTGCAATTCTGGTCGCCGTATCTTAAAAAGGATATAGCGATTTTAGAAAAGGTTCAGAGAAGAGCCACCAAAATGGTAAAGGGGATGGAAGGCTACTCCTATTTTATTTTATTTATTTATTTATATTCTCTTATATACCGCGCTATTCTGCATCAGTGCGGTTTACATTGAACAAACTGAAATTACATTGAACAGGGCATTTATAACTTGGAGATAACTATTTTACAGGGAACATGGGCTATGCAGGGTTAAGTGGCTTGCCCAAGACCACAAGGAGCACCTGTGGGACTAGAAACCCCAGTCCTTCCGGTCCAAGGTTGCTGTCCTCTAGTGGGATTTGAACCCCCGACCTTCCGGCCTGAAGTACCCTGCCCCAACCACTAGGCCACTCCTCCACTCCAGGGTTATCAGGGTCTGAAGCTATGTCCACAAAGCGAAGGATCATGGTCATTTGTTCAACATCTGGTGTACAATCTAGAATGATTGAAAGGTACTGGGCAGCAAATCTATGAAGAAAGGCTAAAAAAGTTGGGGCTCTTTAGCCTGGAGAAGAGACGGCTGAGGGGAGATATGATAGAGGTCTATAAATTAATGAACGGAGTGGAACGGGTAAACGTAGATCGATTGTTTACCTTATCAGAATATGGAAAGACTAGGGGACATGCAATGAAGCTACAGGGTAAACTATTTAAGACTAATAAAAGAAAATATTTTTTCACTCAACGTGTAATCAAACTCTGGAATTTGTTACCGGAGGATGTAGTAAAGGCTGTTAGTGGAGCTGGGTTTAAAAAAGGTTTGGACAAGTTCCTGGAGGAAAGGTCCATAAAGCGTAGTTACTCACCTGTAACAGGTGTTCTCCAGGAGCAGCAGGAATCAGTCCTCACTTATGGGTGACGTCGGCGCCGACGGAGCCCTCGCGGAGCAATTTTCCCCAGCTTTCAAAGAAAGCCTTTGGGAATTGCAGCGCGCATGCGCGGTCCCCTTCCCGCCCAAGGGTGCCATCTTAGCCAGTCAGATGACATAGCTAAAAAAGACAGCATAAAAATTTGCAAAAAAACTAAAGCAGATGATTGCAACTCCATGGGGAGGAGGGAGGGTTGTGAGGACTGATTCCTGCTGCTCCTGGAGAACACCTGTTACAGGTGAGTAACTACGCTTTCTCCAGGACCAAGCAGGAAGTCAGTCCTCACTTATGGGACTCCCAAGCTCAAGGCTACCGGAGACCCTAAGCACAAAAATGAGCTCCCTCTAGCTCAGCAGCACAGAAGGAAAGAATCTTCGCTGAATTATTACCCACCGGTAGCCCACATCCGGGATGGAGGGTAGGAGTTGCTCAGACCTCGAAGAGATTACGGAGGACTGCCTGTCCGAAAGCACTGTCCCTGCGGGACTCCCTCTCGAGACAGTAATGGACCGCAAAAGTCTGGCTCGAAGACCAAGTAGCGGCCCGGCAGATGTCTGCCAGCGGAACAGAGCGGAGGTAAGCCACTGACGTAGCCTTTGCCCGAACGCAATGAGCCGTGACTCGACCTTCCAAGGAGAGTCCGGCTGCCCCATAAGCCCAAGAGATACAGTCTGCAACCCAGATGGACAGAGTACGCTTGGAGACCGGGAGCCCCAATTTATTGGGGTCAAAAGACACAAAAAGCTGAGCAGCTTTACGGTGCTCCCGCGTACGGTCAAGGTAGAAGTTCAAAGCCCTTCTACAGTCCAGGGTATGGAGGACCGTTTCAGCTCGGCTGGAGTGTGGTCTGGGAAAGAAGGTTGGAAGTACCACCTCCTGATTGATGTGAAAGGGGGAGACCACTTTTGGAAGAAATTTTGGGTGAGTCCGTAGGACTACCCTATTTTTGTAGAACCGAGTGTAAGGGGGATCAGACACGAGGGCCTGCAATTCACTTACGCGTCTAGCGGAAGTGAGGGCTATCAAGAACAGTGTTTTCCAAGAAAGAAAACGGAGAGAACAGGTAGCCATAGGTTCAAAAGGCGGACAGGTGATCCGCTGTAAAACCACATTCAGGTCCCAGTCAGGCGCTGGCGGGCGCAGAGGTGGTTTAAGTAGAAGGAGACCTCGGAGAAACCTCGCTACGAGAGGGTCGTTGGAGAGAGGTCTGCCGTCCACCGGCACATGATGTGCTGAAAGAGCACTGAGGTGAACTTTGACGGAGTTGGACTTAAGTCCCAGATTAGAGAGGTAAAGCAAGTACTGCAAGACCACCGACACCGGGCAGGAGAAGGGATCCTGAGACTGTCGGGTACACCAAACGGAAAAGCGATGCCATTTAAGGGCGTAGCATTTTCGAGTAGAAGGTCGCCGAGAAGCTAGGACGACCTCCTCCACCTCTGCCGGCAGGAGAAGGGGAGCAAGGACTACCCTCTCAGCAGCCAGGCCATCAGATTGAGAGACCTGAGGTTGGGGTGTAGCAGAGACCCCTGATCCTGAGTGAGGAGATCCGGTTGAAACCCCAGAGGGAACGGATCCTCCACCGCTAATTGCAGCAGGAGTGGAAACCACGGCTGTCTGGGCCAGCGAGGAGCCACCAGGATCATGAAGGCTTTGTCTCGGAGAACCTTGAAGAGAGTCCGAGAGACTAGCGGGATGGGAGGGAAAGCATACAGAAGGCTCCCTGACCATGAGAGTAGAAAAGCGTCCGCCGCAACCCGAAGGGGGTGTGGCTGACGAGAGCAGAAGCGAGGAAGTTGCCGGTTGTGAGGACTGGCAAAGAGATCCACCGTGGGGAGGCCCCACTTTAGAAAGAGCTTCTGAACTACCAAGGGATCCAGACGCCACTCGTGCGGCTGGAGGATCCTGCTGAGTTTGTCCGCCAGGCAATTCTCTTGGCCTGGGAGATAAACTGCCTTGAGGAGAACGCCGTGACTGACGGCCCAAGAGCAGAGCTTCTGTGCCTCCCGACAGAGGAGGAAGGAGCCCGTGCCCCCCTGCTTGTTCACGTAGAACATGGCAACTTGATTGTCCGTCTGGACAAGGACGGACTGGTGAGAAGTCAGGTGGGAGAAGGTCTTGAGAGCCAGGCGGATCGCCCTGAGCTCCAGGAAGTTGATCTGCTGAGCAGACTCCCACGTGGTCCAGAGGCCCTGAGTACATGCCCCTTGGCAATGCGCTCCCCAGCCCAGGAGGGATGCATCTGTTGTCAGCACCCGGGCCGGCTGAGGTGACTGGAAAGGCATGCCGAATATCAGGTTCGGCCGCTGAAGCCACCACCAGAGAGACAAGATCAGCGGCTCGGAGACGTGCACTAGGTCTGCTAGGCCGCCTGTGGCTTGTCGCCACTGCCGGCGGAGACACCATTGAGCAGGCCGCATATTCAGGCGGGCATTGGGGGTCACATGGACGGTGGAAGCCATATGGCCGAGTAGTCTCAGGAAGCGCCTGGCGGAGACCAGGGGCTGGCTGCGAAAACGGTCGGCTAGGTCCATGAGCCGTTGAGCCCTGTCGAGCGGTAGGTACGCTCGTGTCTGAGGAGTGTGCAGCCTTGCGCCGATGAACTCGAGATCCTGTGAGGGGAGCAAAGTGGACTTTGCGAAGTTTATAACAAAGCCCAAGTACTGCAGAAGAGTCACCGTGCGGCGCGTGGCGTTGGTGACCTCCAGAGCGGACGCTGCTCTGATGAGCCAGTCGTCGAGGTACGGAAAGACATAGAGGCCGTGAAGCCGGAGATGGGCCGCCACCACCGCGAGACATTTTGTGAAGACTCGCGGTGCGGAGGACAGGCCAAAGGGCAGTACTCTGTACTGGTAATGATTTCCTGCCACCACAAACCTTAGGTATTGGCGGTGGCTTGGGTGGATGAGGATGTGCGTGTAGGCATCCTTTAGATCCAAGGAGCATAGCCAATCTCCCTGCTGGAGGTAGGGCAGAAGGATTCCAAGGGTAAGCATTTTGAACTTCTCCCGCACGAGGAACTTGTTGAGGTTGCGCAAGTCCAGGATGGGTCTGAGGCCTCCTGTTCTTTTTGGTATTAGAAAATACCGGGAATAAAAGCCTTGACCCTTCAGGTGGTGGGGCACCGGTTCCACCGCCTGATCCTGTAGAAGACCTGCTAACTCCTGAAGGAGTAATTCCCTGTGCAGAGGGGGTCGTGGAGGTTCTCCCGGAAAATAGGAGGGAGGGACCTGGTGGAAGTGGAGAAGATAGCCTTCTCGCACGACTTGAAGCACCCAGGCATCTGGACCACCTGTGGGCGAAGTGAACCAGCCGGCCTCCGGTGCTGGGAGGAGCCAGCGGGGGGGGAGAGGCTATGCTTAAGGAGTCAAAAACCCCCACCCTGCGGAGCAGGGGCTGGTGGTGCAGGCTTGGGGGCTTGCTGCCTACGGGACCCGTTACCCCGTCCCTTGGCCTGCTGGCCCTGTTGGGGAGCTGCAGGGGCCTGATAGTGGGGGTATTGTTTGTAGGCAGTCGCCTTCCTCGGGTAAAAGGACTTCTTTCCCGAGCCCTTCTTTTTCTGGGAAGGGGCGGAGGTCTTCCTAGAAAGCCTAGTCCTGGTGAGAGTCTCTGTCTCAATTTGTGCAGCCTTATCAGCCATGGGCTTGCCAAAGAGGTTTTCGCCTCGGCAAGGGACATCGACCAACTTGTCCTGCACCCAGGGCTCAAGGTCAGACGACTGAAGCCAAGCCTGTCGGCGGGCACCGATGCCGGCTGCGGCCACTCGAGCCGATGCTTCAAAGCCATCATAGGCTGCTCGGGACATGAATTTTGAGCATTCCCGAATGCCAGTGGACAAGGCCAGGAACCTCCGCAAGGGTTCCTCGGACAAACCAGCGGAGAAGCCGGCTAGCTCTTTAGCCAGGTCTCGGAGATACATGCCCATGTATAGCTGGTAGGTCTGGACACGACAGGCGAGCATAGAGCCCTGGAAACACTTCTTACCAAGGCCATCCAGGTTACGGGCCTCCCTGCCAGGAGGCACCGAGGAGTGCATCTTCTGGCTCTTAAGACGATGCATGGCCGATTCCACTACCATGGAATGGTGTGGTAGCTGTGCTTTCTGGAAGCCAGGGCTCTTGCGGACTCGATAGATAGAATCGACCCGCTTGCTCAGGACCGGCGAGGTGGCCGGACTCTCCCACATGCGGAAGAGTAGTCGTTCCAGCATGGGAGGAACCGGTACAGTAAAGTGTTCCCTGGCGGGAGAGTCATACTGGAGGGCGTCGAGCTCTTCGGCTCGAGGCTCCTCCTCGGGATCCGCAGGGAAGGCCAAAGCCTTGGCCATATCCCTGACGAAGTCCGAGAACCGGGCATCCTCCGGGGGGGACTGCTTCCGAGGTTCGGACTCAGGTGAGTCCGAGGGGACACACCGAGTCCGAAAAGAATCAGGCGACTCTTACTCTTCAGACTCCCAGACCGACTCCGACGAGGACTCGGTGGGGTCGGCCCGGGCAGGGCGCGGCGCCTGCCGCCCCGACGCCGAGGGAGTCGACGTCGGCGACCTCGGTCCCGAACGGGAGGCCGAGGGCGACCTCGACCGAGGATCGACTCGAGTTCGCATCGACTCGAGGATCGACTCGGTCTCCGGGGTCGACTTCGACGTCGACGTCCCGGCGGTCGGGGCAGCGGCGCCAGCGAAGCCAGCGAGCAGTGCCCGCTGCTGGTCCATGAAGGCAGACAGTCTGCTCTCCAAGGCCGTCAACCTGAGTCCGAGCTCAGGTGACCCAGCAGCCCCCGACTCGGGCCCCGACGGCGTCGGGCCCGACGTCGGCTGTCGTGGAGGCGAGTCCAGAAGGACCACAGGACTTACCCGAGCAGGCAGCTCCGACTCCAGGCGAGGTCGCTTCATGAGGTGCTCCTTCTCCAAGGACCCGGGGCGGCTATCGGGGCTATGCGACCTGGCCCTCGCGGAGCCAGGAGCGTCCACCGACGCCGCCCTCGCGGGTTTCACCTTCCGTCGATGGTCCCCGGAGGGAGAACCCCTGTCGGAGGAACTCCGGCGACGGTCCGAGCTGGAACCCCTGGACGCGGAGGCCTCCGACGAGGTCCGGGTACGGCTGGGGTCAGCGAAGATTCTATCCCGCTGATGCCGCCGACTTCTCAACGCTTTGGAGGATAGTTTGCCACAAGGCCCACAGATCATTTCTTCATGATCCGGGCCCAGGCAGCGGAGGCAATTGTCGTGTGTGTCAGTTAGTGACATATTTCGGTCACACTGACCACACCGCTTGAAACCACTGGCAGCCATCGGGGGAAAAAGGGCCCCGGCGAGGTCAAAGGACCGGGTTGCCAGGGAAAAAACCGACACGAACACTGACGAAGTCAGAAAAACCGAAAAATAAGAAGAGGACTCGTGACCGGCGTCGCGAGTCCGGCGGGAAAAAGACCGGCGTCGAACCGAATGGAAAAACAGAGTAATTCTAAAGAAAATCAACTTTTTCGCGGGGACACGACGGGTACGTCTGTAGGGCTCCGCGGAAAAAAGAAGACTGGCTAAGATGGCACCCTTGGGCGGGAAGGGGACCGCGCATGCGCGCTGCAATTCCCAAAGGCTTTCTTTGAAAGCTGGGGAAAATTGCTCCGCGAGGGCTCCGTCGGCGCCGACGTCACCCATAAGTGAGGACTGACTTCCTGCTTGGTCCTGGAGAAACCATTATTAAGAAGGGACCCAGGATATCAATGCTTGAACCAGTACAAGCATTGTGGAACCTGTGTCCCTTGGGGAAACTGCTAGGTACGTATGACCTAGATTGGCCACTGTTGGAAACAGAATGCTGGGCTTGATGGACCTTGGTCTGACCCAGTATGGCATATCTTATGTTCTTATGTAACAGTAGAAGGTGGGGCATGAACAGCCGTTGATAGCATTCCCTGACAGCATTTCTATTGCATGATAAAAGGAAATGCAATTAGATGAGCAAGAGTGTTAAATGGTTTTGCAAGAGTCATTCAACCTTTGGTAGTAAAACAGCAGTGAGAAATTCTTACTGGAGGAAAGTAGGTGCCTTTGGTGCTTGAAGAACTGCTGGATGATGCCCCAGTCACATGAGCTCTGTCATATGGTGGCCCACTGCTTCCACCCATAATGCTTAGAGAACTGATCACAGATTTACCACGAGACATTCCTAAGGGAAATAATCAGTGAGGTTTTTAAATCAACAGACAGCATGAACAAATACCCCAAAGCCAGACAAATGTTCAAGCTGCAGTCACAAGTTATATCTTAAGAAACAGTACAATAAAAGCAGGATCTCTAGCAGAATAAATACAATAAACCTGCATGGAAAGTGGGTCGGAGAAACTTGTGTCTAAAGCTGATATGCTATAAGCACTGCCTTAAAAAGCCCTTCCTCAACAACATTCAATCTGATTAAAACAATCTTGGCTAGGTTGAGCTGCTGATTTAAAATATTATCAAAATCACATGATGCAGACAGCAGAAAGCCAGTTTCTCAGGCATAATGTTTTAATAAGCCCTTGCTGCTGTGGGAGATGGAGTTACACAATGGCTGACTGTCAGCTTAATGTACTGGCCTTTAAACATTGGAACACTATCCTACATAGTTCCCTGTGCAAAGGAAGCATGTTACTCTTGACATTCTTCACTGAATAGCATGGAAGCCTGGAGGGAAATCAGCTTCAGAACAATCTGGCTGAAGAACGGAAAAGTTCAAAATGAAGGGCCCTGCTTCCATGCAAGCCTAAGACTGCAGAACAAAGGCATGGAGAAACGGAAATGAGAGCAGGCTGAAAAAGAATAGAAAGACGTAAGCTTAACAAAGAATAGTACATACTAATAAATGGAACAGGAGACAGAGGAGAGGCGACGGCAGAAGACATGAGACATAACATGCAGAGAAACAGGGAAGAACCACCTTAAAACACAAAAACTCAGCATCTTAAATTATACCACAGATCAGTTTTAATCGGGTGTGTCAAATTTCCTTTGATAGAACATCTCATTTCCTTAAGATGAACTCAGTGGGAAACAATTAACATACATCTCATTACTTGTCATGCTACATTTTACTTATCAGTTAATGTCCTTTCCTTGTGTCCTGCTAGGCCAGTCCAGACAAGTGAATTGAATTCCCCTACCAGCAGGTTGGTGGAGACAAAAACAACAAAAAGCCCATGTTTCGATGACAAAGCTCCTATGCTTCTATTCACCTCAGCCAGAGGTCTCTCTTTAGTATTCGTCCCAAAGCATATGGGAGAAACATGGCAAGACTCACACAACCTTAATCGTGGGCAACAATGAGAAATCAACAGTAGAGAACTATGACAGGAAAGTATAAATAGAAGGCTGTCAGTAGAAGATGAACCTGCAGAGCCAAGTATAAAAATCATAGCGGATCTAAGGATACTGCAGAAGAACAGAATAAATCCAATTTCAGGGGCAGGCCCTGGACTGGTCTAACAGGATGCAAGGAAAGGACATTAACTGGTAAGTAAAATGTCACCTTCCTATCATCCTACTACACCAGACAAGAGAAATGTACCAAAGCTAAGACTCCACTGGGCAGGAAATCTTGAGCTAAAGGCCATGTCAGCCTGTGCATGGACATCCAAGCGGTAATGCTTGACAAAAGTGGAAAGAGATGCCCATGTTGCCACCCAACAACTGTCTGCAGTGGCTACCAAGCTGCGCTCTGTTCACAAGGATGCTTGTGCTCTGGTAGAATGGACATGCAAACCCTCCATAACTCGCAGGTTTGCAACAGATATGTTGAGGCAATGGCCCCCTTTAATCCAGCACCCCAAAGACGACTTGGCAACTGCATCACCCTTGCACAGGCCAGCAAACAGCACAAAAAGATGGTTAGACGAAAAGAATTCATAACCATCAAGTACTGGAGAAACACCTTCCGGACATCCACAAGGCGAAGATCCTTATCCTTCCCCTAACACTGCTCCTTAGAGGAGGGGGGCAGACAGACCACTTGGTTCGCATGAAAGGGAGAAATTACCTTAGGCAAGAAGGAAGGCACAGCCCAAATGAAAATGGCCTCCTTTGAAAATGCTAGATAAGGATCTTGGCAAGACAGAGCCTACAGCTCGGAATTCTACCTTGTGGACAAAATGCGACCAAGACAGTCTTGCATGTAAAATCCTTCAAAGTAGCGTGCTTCAATGGTTCAAAGCTCACAGATATCAGGGCCCATCAGATAGATCCCAGGAAGGGATCACAGACTGGACAGGAGGACGCAGACACCACACCCCCTTGAGAAAACGCAAGACACCCAGGTGCAAGGCTAGAGACTTACCAGTCACTGGACCTCAGAAAAAGGCCAAAGCTGCCACCTGAACTTTCAGCAAACTAAGGGAAAGGCCCTTATCGGGGCCATTCTGTAGAAAAGTCAACAGGGATGGCACCTTGGCCGCCTCAGGAGCCAACTGCCAAGCACCACACCATTGCTCAAGGAGACACCAGACCCACACATATGCTAGCTTGGTAGACAACCTCCGGGCGCCAAACAGATTGGAGATTACCGCCAGAGAATAGCCCTTACACGCTAATCATCTCCTTTCAAGAGCCAAGCCATAAGTGAGAATGGAACCGGGTCCTCCAGGACAATCAGTCCCTGCCGCAATAGGCCCCGACACAGAGGCAACCGAAGAGGCGGCGCCTGCAGGAGCTGCATCAAGTCTTAGAACCACGCTCGGCCAATCTGGTGCCACCAGGACAATCCTGCCCAGATGAATCACAGCCCCACCAGGGCCATGGAGGAAACAACTACAACAGGTGCTGACTTGGTCAAGGCTGGGCTAGGGCATGACCACCCTTGGACCCCGTCTCCATGCAGCGATGAAGCTGCAAACTTTGGCATTGGAGCAGGTCACCATCAGATCCATTTCAGGGTGATCCCAAGGGTGCAGAATCAACTGAAATGCCTCCTGACTCAACTCCCACTATCCAGAAAATGCTGGGTGCGGAGTTTTGTCAACAGAAGGATCCAGGAGAAATTGTCCAGCAGCACACTCTTCCTCAGATAAGGCTGCTGCCACCACCAAATGCTGGCCTTCACCATCATCGGGAGTGGAAGCCAGCTCTCAAACTCCTGAGAACTCAAACAATCAGCAAGGATCGCTGAAGCAGTTGCATGTGAGCGTGAGCCTTCACCCAAGGCACCAACTCTGTGGTCACCGCTATCAATCTGAGGAGCTGAAAATAATCACTCTGGGAGCCTGCAGCACACAAAACAGAGCCAGGCAATACAGCAGTCTCTTGACTTTTTTCGCTGACAAGAAACTCTGCCCACTCGAGTGTCAAAACGTACTCCCAGAAACGCCAGGCAACAGCTGGCTCTTTTCCCAGTTGATGACCCAGCAGAGGATTTAAAAAAAAAAAAAAAGACACCACTGGGGATACCACCCGAGACACGCCTGAAAGGAAATGGGCCTGGATGATCCAGTCATCCAGATATGGATGGACAAAGATCCCTTGGCACAGCAGCACCGCAGCCACCACCCACCATGACCCTGGAGAACATCCTCCCTGGGGGCGGTGGATAACCCAAGGTGGGGGGCAGCAAACAGAGCCAAGCAAGGCAAAATGCAGATATTTTTGCTGATCCGCCTGGATCGGGATATGAAAATATACCTTGGCCAGATCCAGAGAAATCAAGAACTCCCCTCTGTGCACTGCTTGAATCACGGAGCCCAGGATTTCTATCCAGAAGCGCAGTACGTGCAAGTGCTTGTTGACCCTCTAGAGGTCCAGAATGGGCCCAAAGGAACCATTCTTTTTTGGGCAGCATAAAATACATAGGAGTATCTTCCCTTGCCCTGCTCATTTGGAGGGACAGGCACTATTGCCTTTAGGCACAGCAACTTGTCCAAGGTGGTCCGCAGAGCAATACTTTTGACTGCAGATCCATAAGGGGAGATGAAGAAGGCATCTGAAATCAGCTCTTTGCATTCCAGGACATAGCTGAAGTGAATGGTGTCTAGCACCCAGTGATCTGTGGTAACTTGGACCCAATTCCTGAAAGAAAAAGTGAAGCCTGCCTCCAACCAGAGGGACCAAGGAATGGGCCCCCCAAACCTTCATTGTGAAGCCTGGGAGGGTCCTCCCCTAGAGAGGACAGAGTCCATGAGCCTATTTGTTCCACGAAAGAACCGAGAATGAGCCTGACGCAGAATGTAAGAAAAGCTTTCCAGGCCAGTAACAACAAAAGTCCCGAGACCCCTGGTGATCTGGCTGAGGCTGATGAAAAAGGGGCACCAGCTTGCTTCACAGATCCCCTGGACCTGCCTTCTGGAAGGTGATAAGATTTTGTCCCATCCATGTCCTTCACCAGCTTCTCCAATCAGCTCCAAAAAAAAGTTTCCCCTTAAAAGCCAATTGGGCCAACTGGGCTTTGGAGAATGAGTCCACCGCCTAGTGCCAAAGCCAAATCCAATGCTGTGAAACAGTCATCAGGGCACAATCCCTGGCTGCCAAACATACCAAATCATACATGGCATCAGAAAGGAAGGCCATAAGCAACTCCAAAAGAGGAGTAATATCATCCGGCCAAAGACTGGATCCACTGGAGCAGGGCTCGAGACATTAGGGTGGCACATACCGTCAGCTGCAGAATTGCAGCCACCACGTTGAACTGGCTCTTCAACAACAAATCCACCTTAAGGTCCAGAAAATCCTTTAAGGCCAATCCACCTTCCACAGGCATGTTGGCCCGTCTGGTAACTGTCATGACCTGCGCACCCACTTTACGAATACCAAACCACTCAATATACTGCTTCTCCGGAGAACGTAGATCTTCTTACACCCCTTAAACAGGGAGTCGGGAGAGTCCCACTCCAACCGGATCATATACTTGATCATCTCTGGGAACGAGAAGACTGTATGGATTTATACACCCCTTGAAGGAGTGGGATGCACCTTTGCCAGAAGCATCCGTCACGTTTAAGGCAGATGAGACACCCTGGCAATTAATGCCGCCAACTCCTCCCGGAATAGATGGATCATTCTGATCTCTCCGCATTCCTCTGAGGACAAGTGTACTTCATCTATGTCAGAGCCCAGTACACAGCCATTTGAATCCAAGTCATAGTCAAGATCTTAAATAGCTCCCAGCTCTTCCACATCTCCAGGGGGTGACTCTTGCTGGGAACACTTAGCCAAAGGCTACTGAACAGGGCTGACACTCTCAGCTTACCCTGCATGTGACTGTGCCTGGGGACACCCAGAGATCGCAAAGTCCGAATTTCCATGCCTGAAGGATCAGGCCTGCTGCAAAAAAGAAAAGAATTCCAGGGAGGACAATCTGGAATCCGGAAGCTCTCCTTTTGGAAATGATCACCCTACGTCATGGGGCCCCCCTCAAGGATAAGGAGCAGCTCACAGTACATTCACCAGAACCTCCGGTCAGCTGGCTATCCCTAACCATAGCGCCATCCATCACCTCCTGCCCTGAGGCAGGCAAGGCTGCACTAACTGCATCCCCGGGCTGAGAGAGAGATGGAGCAGGCTCTCCAGGGATGACTCAGAAGCTGTCATGCAAGAAGGGTAGAGTCCAGAATCCAGAGATGAGACACCTCGCTTGCCACAGGTCAAACGTTGTTTCCTGGAAGAGAATTAAGGCAAGCAACACAACAGCGCGTGCCTAAGGTCACAGCGGTGTTAACTGTGCTTTTTTATTACAACACGTATTAAAGGTGCTAGAGAAGGAACACACGTTGGAGCCGCTTGGGCGGATGCATGCTAGGACTGCATGATTGCAAGGTGCACAATAAGTAAACGTAGTTATTCACCTGTAACAGGTGATCTCCAGGAACAGCAGGAATTTAGTCTTCACATATGAGTGATGTCGGTACTGACAGAGCCTGTGTGAGAACTCCCTCTCTTCAGTTGAGTTTGTAGCTGAGAAAAGAGTAAATGAAACCCTATAACTCCTAGGGGAGGAGGGCGGGTTGTAAAGACTAAACTCCAGTAGTTCCCGGAGATCACCTGTTACAGGTGAGTAACTATGCTATCTCTAGGAACAAGCAGGAATGTAGTCTTCACATATGGGACTCCCTAGCTCCCAGAAGAAGTGACCTCAGAATTGGTTGAGGTTCGCGTTGGAGCAGTATGAGGTCATGGATCCAACATGAATTTCTGGTATGTTCAAAGTCCGGGATGGAGGATGGGAATTGCATCTAAGTTTGAAAGAGGTGCTGGAGTACAGCCCAACCCAACATGGCATCCCAATGGGAGTCCTTGTCCAGACAATAATGGGCAGCAAAGGTATGGACAGAAGACCAAGTTGCTGCTTTGCAAATTTTGTTGATGGCTACTGAGCGTAGGGTTTGCCATCAAGATGGCCATGGCGCAAACATTGTGAGCAGTGATGTGCCCTTCCAGGAGAGTCCTGCTTTGTCATAGGCAAATGAAATGCAGTCCGCTATCCATCTGGAGAGCGTATGCTTAGAGACAGGTAATCCCAGGTGACTGGGGTCAAAAGAGAAACAACTGCGAGGCTTTACGATGACCCCGAGTCCTTTGAAGGTAAAAAGCCAGCGCACGCTTGCAATCAAGAATGTACAGAGTTGCTTCCACTCTAAAAGCATGCAGCTTAGGAAAGAAAACTGGAAGATAAATTGACTGGTTTAGATAGAAGGGATACACCACCTTTGGCATAATGTGTGGGCGAGTCCGAAGGACTACTTTGTCATGGTGGAAACGGGTGTAGAGAGGATCCGCCATCAAAGCCTGAAACTCACTAATGCATCTAGCTGAAGTGAGGGCAATTAAGAAGATCACCTTCCACGAGAAGAACTTAAGTGAGGTTGTGGCTAATGGTTCAAAAGGCGGCTTGAGGAGCTGCACTAGAACACTGAGGTCCCAAGCTACCGGAAGTGGCTTAATGGGAGGTTTGGACAGCAGGAGACCTCCATAAAATGCGCCACTAGCAGTTGTGAAGAGACGGGCTGTCCATCAAGCAGATGAGAGACCACAATAGCACTATGGTGGACTCGATACTGAAGGAGTGACTCCACTGGAGCAGAAAAAGGATAGAGATCCTTCTGAGAACACCAGACCGAAAATCTATGCCACTTAAAAACATATCATATGCTTATGCATATCACTAGTGGAGGGCTTTCTAGAAGCTAAGAGGATCTCTTTAACCTCTTGAGTAAGCTCAAAGCCCAGTAAGGTTATGTTCTCAGCAGCCAAGCTGTGAGGTGGTGAGATTGTGGATTGGGATGTAGTAAGCCGTTGTCTTGGGGGAGGAGATCTGGGGCATATCCCAATCAGAGAAGATGAGCGAGTCAGACATAGTGGCAGCAGAAATCACGGTTGTCGCAGCCAGTGAGGGGCTATGAGAATCATGCAGTCCCTGTCGGACTGAAGCTTGAAAAGCTTCTTGGGAATAAGGGGTATGGGAGGAAACGCATAAAGCAGAATCTGACCCCAGTGCAGGTGGAAGACATCCACCTGTTGGTTGGTGGATGTCTGAGTCCTTGTGCAGAAACGAGGAAGCTTGGCATTCTGCGGAGTCGCGAATAGATCTGTCTGGAGCTCCTCAGGTCTGGAAGATGTAGGACACGGTGTCCGGATGCAGAGAACATTCGCGGGGAAGAAGGATGTGACTCAGTCTGTCTGCGAAAAAATTGGATTCTCCGCTTGGAGGTGTATCTGATGCACAATGGCAAAGGACCAGAGGTGTATTGCCTCCTCGCAAAGGGTCCAAGAGCCTGTTCCCCCTGCTTGTTCATGTAGAACATGGCAACCTGATTGTCTGTCCTGACAAGGACCTGTTGTACTTGAGACGGTGCTGGAACACCTGGAGGGCATTAAGGATAGTCCGAAGCTCCATGAGATTGATCTGGAGTTGCGACTCCTAGACTGTCCAGAATCCTTGTGTAGTCAGGTTGCCCAGATGGACTCTCCAACCCAGTTTGGAGGCATCTTTCATCAGGAAACATGGAAGTGGAGGCATCTGAAAAGGTGATCCTACAAGCAGATTTTCTGGAGAGCCCCAACATTGAAGAGATGTGGTTAGGCGAGCAGTGACTTGGATCCTGAGGCCTACTTCCACTAGGTTATCTGCATATGTAGTTGGGCATGCAGAACAACATGTACTGTAGAGGCCATATGCCCAAGGAATTGTAGCATTTTTCAGACTGTCAGATGGTCTCTTAGGGGTGTCTGGGACACTAGTTCTACTAGACGAGTACAACAAAGCTGGGGCAGAAAATCCCTGGACTGTTGGGTATCTATAGCAGGGCTCCGATGAACTCTAGTTTGAGTTGGAGTGAGATGGGATTTTGGGAAGTTTATGGCAAATCCGAAGTGCTGTAGCATTGCTATGGTACAATGCAAGGACAGAAACATTTCTTGGGAGGTGTCTGTCTCTATTAGCCAGTCTTCTAAGTAGGGGAAGACTAATATGCCCAGAGTTCTTAGACATGCGGCTATGACCGCTATGCACTTTGTGAAGACCCTTGGGCAGAGGAGATTTCTGAGGTCCAGAATGGGCCTGTACCCTCCGGTTTTCTTCAGAATGAGAAAATAGAGAAAGTCCACTCCCTACTGGGATGTTGGGATCTCTTCTATGGCGTCCTGAGACAGAAGAGAGGATACCTCGTCCTGCAGCAGAGCAGTGAGAGGGGGATGTGTTTGATACTCCCCCTTGAATGTGGAAGGGGCAGAACTTGCAGGTGAAGTCTGTACCCCTCCTGAACTATGGTGAGTGTCCACTACTCTGAGGTGATGAGGTGCCATCTGTGGGTGTTGTGACACAGTCTGCCTGCTATATAGAGAGGTTGGGATCCTCCAGAGGCAGGATAGCAAGGTTCTCTAGAAATGAGTTAAAACCAGGCGCAGCTTGTGGCTGGTTGAGATTTAGCCACCTGTAGCTTCTTCTGCTGCTTAGAAGGCTGTTGCCTCTTCTGTGGAGCCTGATCCAGATACTGAGAAGCATGGGGACAGGAAGAGAAGAATTTTGTCTTCTTATTGTAGAAAGACGACTTTGCAGGAGTCTTTTTCCTAGCAGGATCAGCTGTTACTCTGGACAGTCTCTTTAGAGTAGTATTTTCTGACTCTAATTGGGAGGCTTTATCTTGCTAGTCTTTACCAAAAGATTTTCCTCTGTGCAAGATATATTGCCCAGCTTATCTTGAACCCACTGTTTAAGATCTGAGGCCTGAAGCAATGCAATGTGATGTGAACCGATGCAAATTGCCGAAGCCCTGCTTATGCACTCAAAGTAGCTCTACTGGCGAACTTTGATACATTTTGGCTATGTTTAACTAAGGCAAGATAATCTGCCCATTTGTCATCTGGCAGGCAAGGAGCAAATGCTTCAAGATACCTGGAAACCTCCTTTAGGAGCATTCCCATATAAAGTATATAGGAATTGATCCTAGCTGAAAGCATGGAGGCCTGGAAGCATCGATGCCAAAGGCATCAAGGGTTCTCAATTCCCTATCGAATGGGTTAGAGGAATGAGTCTTTGAGCTTTTGAATGGGCACACTGTCGATTCAGCCACCAAGGAGTGATGGGGAAGCTGTGACGTTTGGAAGCCGGGACACTCCAGTACCCGGTATTGAGATGTCTACTTTGGGGTGAGACCGTGAGAGGTGTGTCTCACATACGGAGCATAAAATCATGAAGGATGCGGTGTGTCGGTAAGGTGGCTGCTTCCTTGGGTGCCGTTGGGTATTGGAGAATCTCCAGTTCCTCTGCCCTCAGCTCCTTCTCCAATGT
Source organism: Ichthyophis bannanicus (assembly GCA_033557465.1). Lineage (NCBI taxonomy): Eukaryota > Metazoa > Chordata > Amphibia > Gymnophiona > Ichthyophiidae > Ichthyophis > Ichthyophis bannanicus. The sequence goes on along the minus strand of CM066037.1, from coordinate 466,113,110 downwards.
CATCGTGATAGAGAGACCTTTGGCTAGGTCTCGAATAAATTCCTGAAAGGACATGCCCTCTGCCAGTGACATGCGCCACTGTTGATGTAGGGAAGGGTCCGAAGGAAGATCTTGGGGCCCCTATGAACTGAGCAACTCTGCATCCGAATCAGGGGAATCTGAATTGGAGGACTTGAAATATCGATGAGCACGGTGTGCACTGGAAGATAGATGCCGGTACTGATGTTCGGATGTATCAGCCTTGGTGAACCGTTTGGGCCTTGCACTGGTATCGGTAAGGAATTCCAGGGAGGGCATGGGTTGGAGTGATGTTGCACCTGGAACCTGTATCGATGTCTGTACCGGTACTGGTACTGATTGCCCAGTACTTGTAGCTAATTATTTTATGGGTAGCAAGGCTGCAAGTAGGGCTACCATACTACACTCGATGACCAGTATGTGCCGGTCTATCGAGGCTGTCAATGCTTGGATATCTGTGCTGGGTATTTGCACCACCATCCCAGAGCATGGCACCAATAGCTCTCCAGAGGTCGAGGCCTCGGGAGCATTCTGGAACCCTTCGATGGCTTTGGAGGGCATGGCCTCCCGCTGGGGCTGTTTGGCAGGCCGATCTGCCTCCAAGGCAACCCCCAAGGGATCTCGATGTTTAGAGCGAGATCTTTCCCTGGAGGTGCCCGCAGACTCTGAGGCAGCCTTGTGCTTGGACTTCGAGGATAGCTGAGATCCAGGAGATGATGAAGAGGCCCTCGACAAAGTGGACGCCAATGATACTGTATCACAGGCAAAGAGTGTACCTAATTTAGAAGCCCAGTTCTGGAGGCCTCTCCAGGTCATCTTCTGACAAAGGGGACAGTATTTTGGCTAGTGGTCTGGGACGAGGCATTTTAGACACCAGTCATGTGTGTCAGTTGCCGAAATAGTGCTGGCACACTTAGTGCATTTTTTGAAACCACTAGTTAGTTTCTCCATACTCTCAAGGATGAAGAGTAAGGAAGGCTGGAGGCCTAAAAGGCATCAACCTCAATTAGTAGTTTTTTTTTTTTTTAAGAAATTAAGGAAAAGAAAGAAATAAGAAAAGAATAAGGGAACCAGCGATAGACGTGTTGGTCGATAGGAAGGAAGATGCTATCCACAAAAAGAAGTTTTTTCTGCAGTGACAGGATTTACTTCCTGCTAGCTCCGTGGAAAACAACGAACTGAAGAGAGGGAGTTGGGAAGGCAGCAACACAGGCACAGTGGAGTGCTCCCAAAGGCTTTTCTATTGGATGCTGGGTAGTGTTCCCATGCGGACTCCGTTGGTACCACCATCAATATGTGAAGACTACATTCCTGCTTGTCCCTGGAGATCAATGCTACTTCCACATGCAAAAAACAGCGGGAAACTCCAACACCACACCACTAGCAGTCCACCATGAATTGGAAGACTGAATCGGGAGTCCCAACAAGGACAATGACTAGGCAAAGCCTTGGTAGTCACCCCATGAGACCCCCTAGGCAGAGAATCTGTGCCTAGCTCAGCTCAACTCCCTTGAAACTGTTTACTGGCTTTGCAACATTGAGTTTAAGGTGGTTGGCAGGCAGATCCCTCTGAGCCTTCTGAAATCTTTAGGAGAGAGCAGAAGGGGACAGAAGATGAGGGAGGGGGCACTGAGGTTGTGTGAGGCTGCTGCACTCTTCCACATCCTTCCAATTTCTGGCTGCTCAACAGGCTCTTATCCACGGTAACAGCATGGAGTTGAACCAAATTTTCCTCTACCTATGGCTACTGAAAAGGCCACAGTCTAGTGGAGCCTCTCGCGTCACATTCAAGCAAGAGAGTTACCCTCAAAGTGGTCTGTCACAAGCATTTGTATCAATCTTTTCCTCTCGGTTCTTCAGAGAGGAGAAAATACATCACCATCTGCTGGAGAAAGAAATACTGAAGAGACCTCTGATGGCTGAGGCGAAGAGGCATAGGAGTGATGTCATTAAAACCTGGGCTTTTCATTAGTTCTTTGTCTCCACCATTTTGCTGGTAGGGGAACACAACCCACTTGTCTGGAAGGACGATATGGAAGAGCAGTTTACGAGCATAGATGATATGCGTACAACATTCACAAGCGCATTTAGTTTTATGTTAAGACTCAGCTAGGTCCTTTTATTCATAGGATAATCTCCATTGTAGCACACTCTCTCTTCATCAGGGCTGCTTGTTTCACCCAAGGATGAGGTTCCATAGTGTGTTCCACACTTTATATTCTCTTTGCACTTACCTGGAAGTGACCCAGACAAAGAGTTTGGGTGAGGCACATAGCCAAGTGGTACAGAGGCTGGTCCATGAACCATGTAGTCATTTGTCATTGCTTCCCCATCGCCCTTCATGCGAGGGCACAGCACCCGCTGGCAGATGAAGTACATACCACCTACCACAAAAACTGTGAGGATGACACCAATAATGGAGCCAATCATGTTGATGGATTGAGGTGGTGGCTCTTCTGTAGGATCTAAAAGTAACAGAAAAAATACCATTGTTAAATGAAACAATTTTCTGGCTTCTTGCAAAATTTAATAGTGGTATAAAAAACTCTCAAATCTTGAAAAAAATGGTGTCTCCAGAGCATAACATGGCTACACTAAATAAATTCAAAAATATACTGGACAAGCTTTTAGTGAAGAAAGCACAGTTACTTACCTGTAACAGGTGATCTCTGGGAACAGCAGGAATAAGTCTTCATATATGGGTATGTCGGTACCGACGGAGCCTGCGCAGGAACGCTCCCCAGCGTCCAGAAAGAGCAGCTTTGGGAGCATCCCACATGCATGCGCGCTGCCTTCCCGCCCATTCACTTCCCTCTCATCAGTTGGGTTTGTAACTGAGACCAAAGGAGGGAAGTAGACAAATTAGAGAGAGAGAGAGAGCACAACTCCTAGGGGAGGTGGGTGGGTTGTGAAGACTTATTCCTGCTGTTCCCAGAGATCACCTGTTACAGGTAAGTAACTGTGCTATCTCCAGGAACAAGCAGGAATGAGTCTTCACATATGGGGACTCCCAAGCTAGAGATGCCTAGAGGAGGTCCCAGCATATTGCAAATCTAATGGATGGGCCATGCTATTTCCCAGAACCTCAGGCATCCAAGGGATGGAGGGTAGGAGTTGAATTAAAAAAGGGTGTGCTGTGGAACAGCTTGACTAAACAAGGCGTCTAGAGGGGAGTCCTTGTGTAGATCATAATTGTTAGTAAAAATTAAATTCCAATTTTCCAATGTGGACCTTACTCAAAAGTATTGCAAAAGTATTTGTTGAGGCTAATATGGGTCTGCTGCTAAGAGCCAGTACATTATCCTCAAAGAAATTATCTCACTGTGAAGTAGAGGAAAATAAATTTTGCAATACAGGCAGAGGTCAGAAGCCTTAATGGCTAGAACTAATCCCAGAAGAAAAAACTGGGGGAGTTTAATGAGGTTGGCCTTTGGAGGAAAAGCTAAAGCTTCTGTAGACCAAAGTTTAAAGCTCTTTGTCCTTGGAGCAGAATAAGGCTCTAGGAAAGAGAGGAGATAAATCTGACCGGTTTGGACGAAAAGGTAGAAATACACCTTGCAGAAAAAGGATGGGTCTTTAAGACCCCTTTATCCAAATGAAGGAAAAAAGAAAACATTTGTAGTAGGCACTGTAGCCTCCAATTTCTTCAAGATCAGTAATGTTTTCCCTAAGTGATGTCACTTAGGATAATGACTTTACATGGAGAGCTTCAGATGTAACGTAACCAGAAAGGTTACGGTAAAAGAAGGTATTTTCTAACTACCATAGAAATTGGTTGTCCATTTAAAACCCTAAGGTATGCTGGAACAGCATTAATATGGACAGTAACAAATCTTTCAGAGTCTGATAATATATATATATATATATATATATATATTTATATTAAGAGAGAGAGAGAGAGAGATTCATTTAACAACAAGAAGGGGTAAAACCTGCTTGAGAATATGGATAGAGAATCTCTTTCTGGTTACAAGTGGAAGAACCATGGAGAAGGTTTCATGGAAACCAGTGGAATGTTCTTACTTATAAGGAGAGGTCTAGATTTCTTTAAAAATTCTAGCCTTTGAATAACCAGGAATGGAGACCTACGTGAAGGAGTGCAGAGGAGATCCTTAGTCTTAAGACAGCAAGTCTGGATCCTTCTATAACTTCAGTGTAGTAGCTGGAGAAGACGACGCAATAAGGGGATACCATGTTTGTCCCTCCATGAGGGCAATATGAATATCATGCGTTCTTTGTTCAGCATAAGCTTCAATGAAGTATTGGGAATTAGAAGGAAAGCACTAGACAAGGACCGACTGCAGTGAAAAGGAATGCATCCCTGTTGTAAGAGTTCTACTGGAGATGTGGAACAACCTAGGGAATTGAGCAATTCTTTATGCTTTCACGTGGTCTAAGCCCTGGTTCCTTTTCCTTAAAAGGAAATTTTAAGGAAGATGGTAAGAGTAGGAAAAAAACAGCCATGTAGGAGCATGACTGGGCAAAAGCCTTTTTAACCATCTGGAAGTTACCTACTAGGATTGGCTCTGACGCTCTCTGGCAAAGGCCCATAGTTGCAAAGCTTTTTTGTATAATTGCAGAGAGCATGTTGTAGGTTGTTTAGGTGAGATCTGGCTGTTTAATTGCCAGTGTGCAACCTAATCTATTCTGTTGGAGCCAAAAAAGAATTGAAGATGGCTAAGAATAGTAGACAGGCCGGTTGCCTGCAATTATAAATTGTCCAAGTGGGTTGTGGAACCTCTCTTGGAATTATCTGTTATTAAGGCAGCAGAAAAGGTTAGGTCCTATAGATTGGAAAAGGACCGACAGACATAATTAGGAGTGGTAAAACTCAATTATCGTCTGATAAGCTGTCTTAAAAGAAATATTTGAGAAGATTGCAAAGGGGAAGAAAACTCTGTATGGAAACCAGTTACTGGAGTAGGTATTGAAGAAAAACCTATGGGCTTAAAAAGTAAGCCCTCCAGTTGAAAAGTATGACTCTTAGAGACTGAATGTCTCAACTAAGAGGGATAGAAAGTAATACAGAGTTGAGAACTATGAGATATCCTCGTAAGGAAAACTGTCAAGGTGAAGGGCATAGCCTACCTTGTTAGTTTTTACTCCTCTTTTTCCTTCAAAAAGGAGAGGAGAAACCTGTTACCTGTAGGGCATGATTGTCTTCAATAGCTCTTGCAGCTAAAAGAATGGATTTCTCTTGTGGCAAGAGATTCATGCCTAGAGTCGAGGATTGAGTCAGGGTATCAATGATATCTCAGTAAAGATGAGATGAACTGTAGATGCTTCTGTTGATAAGAAGTAGGTTACCGGTTCTAAACCTCAAACAGGAAAAAGAGATTTAATGAATAAAATATCAGAAACCCTGCGACTGCTGGGTTTGCTGAGCCTGTTGAGGTTTTGATTTTCTTAGCCTGGTATGATGTTGCCCTTCTTTGGAAACATCTGCATGATGGGTAGAAGATGGATAAAACTTTTTTCCCCTAGGGGGATAAAGTTTGTTAGGAGATTTTTTATTAGCTGGGATAGAGGAAAGTTTTGACAATCCTCTGAAAGCAACAATATCAGTGTTTAACTGATTAGCTTGGAATAAAGCATCCTTGTTAAAGAGATTTTCACCAGTACAAGCAGTATTTCCCAGCCTTTCTGGTACCCATTTGTCCAAGTCTGAAGCTTGGAGCCAGGCCATGCGTTGTGCCCCTATGGCTATAGCAGAAGATCTGCTAATAGACTCAAAACAGTCCAGGGAAGCACGATTAAGGAACTTAGAGACATTTTGAGCATGACTGACTAATAAGAAATAGTCTGCTCTTTTATGTTCTTGAAGAAAAGGGTTCAAAAGCTTTAAGTTCTTTGTGACCTCTTCAAGAGATAATCCCATATAGAAAATATATGAGATAATTCTTGCTGAAAGCATGGATGCCTGGAGGCATCGACGTCCAAAGGCATCTAAAGTCCTAGACTCACGACCTGGCGGATAAGAGGAGTGCTTCTTTGCACTCTTAATACGCCTCATTGCTGATTCTACAATAGAATGATGAGGAAGTTGAGTCTTTTGAAAACCTGGAGTTGGTGGCACCTTGTACATAGTGTCAAGTGTCTTAGAATGTGGGGATACCGTTAAAGGAGTTTCCCACATTCTTAATAGTAGATCCTGTAAGATCTGATGCAAAGGAAGCATGATCACCTCCTTTGGAATCCAGGGGAATTGCAGAGTTTCTGAATCCCCTGGTATAGATTCTTTACCAGGTATAGAAATGGCAAGTAACTTTGCCATATCAAGCAGAAAAGCTTGAAAAGAAATCTCTCCTGAGGAGGACCCTCTGAAATGAGGGGTAAAGGCTGGAATTGTTGAAAATTCAGCCTTGGTACCGATGGATTCATCACAGTCATCGGGATCGGAAGACTTGAAAGGATGAAGCATCGGATTTTCTTTAAAGAGATGTCTTCGGTACCGCCTGAGGTCGGTACCAAGACGAGTCGGTACCGAATCCTCCATGCTAGAGAGCGATTCCAGGCTCGGCATCGAAGGAAGCAAGTCTGTCGAAGCAAGCATCGACGGTACCGACACCGGTGCCGATGTCGATACCGGTACCAAAGCCGATACCGATAGTCGGGGAACGGTCTATAGCAACTCTAGCGGTACCGAAGTAGCTAAGAGATTCACTAGACTACGTTCATCGGTGAGGAATATCTCATCCATCACCGTAGCCGATGCCGGGGTGTCGGTACCGCCCAAAGCGGCCACAACCACCGAGCATGGCCCAGGTATGTCCATGGAGTTAAGAACCTCGGGAACAACTTGAAGCCCCGTTAATGCTTCGGAGCCCGAAGACTCCCGCTGGGGCTTTATTGCCAAAATGTCCTTGAGGGCAACGCCAGAGGCATCTCGATGCTTAGAAGGAGATCTACCACTCGAGGACTGGCTAGTCTTAACAGACTTTTGTTTGGTTACCTGATCCTGTGAGAAAGAAGATATTCTGGCTGGTGACATCGAGTCTGATATGAACCGAGTATCGAGTTGTGCTCGATCCTGAAGACTTCTTCTATTTAAGCTCCTGCAGGAGAGACACTCCAGTGGGCAATGGTCAGGACCTAAACATTTTAGACACCAAGTATGAGTGTCTAAAAATATATTTGTACCGCCACACTTTGAACATTTCTTAAGGATAGTGGCTGGCTTTTCTATAAAGGGAAGGATAGAGGCCTAGTGGCCAAGAAACCATCAGGCACTAAACCGGAAAAAATTCCTTAGAAAAAAGAAGAAACTTTTAGTAAAAAAGAAAGAAAAGCACCGGCGGTACCGGTGGCGTCAAGGGAAGGCAGATGCAACCACAAAAAACAAGAATAAAAAAGAAGAATTTTCTGCAGTGACAGGAATACGTCCTGCTGGCTCCGCGGAAAACGGAAAACTGATTAGAGGGAAGTGAATGGGCGGGAAGGCAGCGCGCATGCGTGTGGGATGCTCCCAAAGGCTTTCTTTCTGGACGCTGGGGAGCGTTTCCGCGCAGGCTCCGTCGGTACCGACATACCCATATGTGAAGACTCATTCCTGCTTGTTTCTGGAGATACAATATAAGAGGATAAGACATTATAGCAACGTGCAATGGATAAGCATTAAGCCAACCATCGTAACTTGACTGCCCTCATTGGGGCCAGAAAGACATTTTTCCCTGTTGCACAATTGGCTGCAGATGACGTTCTTCATGCCTTCCTCTAAAGAACCAGGTTAGGTAACCAGAAGGTTGGGCTTGATGAACCTCTGGTCTTTTTTCATCCTAACCAACTCTAATTTAAGGCAGATGAGATCAGGAGGACTGGTGAATTACATGAACTTCCCCAAACTCATTCCTATCCACAATACATTAATTGCATATCAAAGTTTCTATCTCCTCCTCCAACAAAAAACATTCCACTGCCAATTTTTTGCAAGCTAATGATCTTATAACTGCAAATCTGACAAACATTTCTTCTTCTATTTTAGGTGTACATTAAAAATGATGGTAAACACAACTACCACAAATGCTTTTCTACAATGGTCTGCATCATTCTGCTGAAAGACTTAACCTTCCTTTAATTTCTTCACAATGCATGGAGGCAGCACTTCAAGGAGGGCAGTACTGGGTTTTCAGGAGAACAGAGCATCTTTAAAGTTTCATTCCTGTAGGATTTCCTGGCATTTGTTATCTTTCGGTCCATTTAGCAAATACAATCAATCATAAATTGTTCCCATATTTACCCTGTAAGCTTTTTTTTTTTGTTTTAATTTTCTCCATAAAATATTGCTGCTAATCAGAATTCTCTGCTACCTCGTTCCCTTAAATTCTAAGAAGATCAGCATGCTGCAGGAGGAGACCGGAGTACCTGATGCTAGGTTAACATACAAGCAGCAATGCAAGAGAGAACAGAAACTATAATAGGAGGCGTAAACCTGAGAAGCAACAGCAGCTGATCTCTGGCTCATACTTACAGCACCCCTGCTCATCTGAGTCATCACTGCAGTCCAGGCTGTGATCACATCTCTTGTGCTTTCCAATGCACTGTCCATTGCCACAGCGGAATTGATCAGGTGAACAAACCACTGAAAGGGGTAAACACATAACCATCAGTTACACCCATGAGAAAGAGCAAAGCAAATGCAGGAGTAGCAATATCATCTGTTCTTAACTGAAAGGTTCTAGCTATGGAATCTTCTAGTCCCTCCCTTCTCTCAGTAAATGTGAACCTTAGTTTCAGCCGATTTTGTTATGCTCCAAAGTGATTATACAGGGTGGCCCAAAAAAGTGAGAACATCTCGTAGCATATAAGTTATTTAAAAATTCAAAAAGACAGATGTAAACGATTGACAAATTTAAAAAAAAACAAAGACGGCAACCGGAAATTGTCGAAATAAAGACGTTATATAGCTAAAAAGGTAAATAAGTAAACTATTTAAGCTTTTAATTTATGAGATGTTCTCACTTTTTTTGGGCCACCCTGTATACTTCCTAAGAAATACAGTGCAGTGAAAACTATAGATGCTTTGTTTAGATCTCATTGGAATTATGGTGAGAACAGGGTGTCTCATATTTCTCTTTTGTTAGTTAAATATGAACCATTCTATGCTGGCTACACTTTGAAGGAGACATCTAAAGAAACCAGACAAGAACACATGACAACTGCCAGCTTGATTCAGTATTACACAGTCCTTGTTCTAAGTCAATGCATGGAGACAGCCCTGATGGATGCCTTCGACATCTGTGTAAACATAGATCTCATGGGTTCAAACATCAACATGACAAACTCAATCGCACAAACTGCATCACAGACAAATAACTTATTGGTAGCAATTTGGAAGTAATCATGCATTAAGCATTTGGACATAAAAATATCACAGCTAGAAAATGTTCCAAGTGCCTGGTCATGTGGATACCTTCACAGTTTTTCTCATCAGATTTGTCTTGGCAATTGGTGTCTCCGTTGCAGCGGAGAGCACTGTCAATGCACTGCCCACTTGCACACTGGTACTGGGAGTCTGAGCAGACAGGGCAATTTTGTTCATCGCTGCGGTCTTCACATTCTATTACACCATCACAGAGCCAGGCCACTGGTATACAATCGATCTCTCCAGTGAAACAGGTAAATTGTTGAGGAGAACAGGTTGGAGGCTCTGCAAAAGTAACAAATGAATGACCTATAGTAACCTTTATAACTGGCTTAATGGGTAAACCTATGTGAAAAATATCTTAAATTGTTTTGAAGAACAGAAACACATTCATATAAATGTTTGCTAAAATGTTTTTATTCTTTAAGGTGATTCACCCAAATTCACCTTTGTACAAAGCACAGTTACTCACCTGTAACAGGTGTTCTCCGGGGACAGCAGGAATCAGTCTCACATATGGGCGACGTCGGTATAGACAGAGCCCATGCGGAAGCATCTCCCCAGATTTCAAAGAAAGCCTTTGGGAAATACATAACTCAAGTATGGTCCTCTTCCCACCCAAGGGTGCCATCTTGCCTCAGTCTAATGACATAGCTAAGACGACAAATGTTTAAATATGGTAAAGAAGCAACTCCAAGGGGAGCAGGGAGGGTTGTGAGGACTGATTCCTGCTGTCCCTGGAGAACACCTGTTACAGGTGAGTAACTACACTTTCTCCGGGAACAAGCAGGAAGTCAGTCCTCACATATGGGGCTCCCCTTCTACAGGCTACCAAGAACCTGTAAAAACTCCACGGCGACTTGGAAAGGTTGAGCCGTGATCTGCAGCTGTTGAGTCCCAACTGAGAGACTCCCCCAAGACCCAAGTCTCCAGCGGGGCAGCAGCACAGGAGTGTTGGAGGGCAGGAGTTGCCTACACCCCAAAGAGATTACACAGTATGGCCTCGCCAAAGACGCTGTCCCGTCGGGACTCCCTCTCCAGGCAGTAATGAGCTGTGAATGGACAAAAGACCAGGTACTGAATGCAGATTTCCATCACAGGTACGGAATGCAGATTTGCCAAGGAGGTAGCCATGGCCTGGTGTGGTGCACTGTGACCCACTGGTCTAGTGGGATCCCAGAATGCTCATAGGGAACGGTAATGCAGTCTGTCATCCAAGCGGACAGTTTGCTTAGTCACTGGGAGCTCCAGTCAACTGGAGTCATAGAACACGAAAAGCTGAGGTGCTTTGCGGTGGTCCTGAGTCCGTTGCAGACAGAAGGACAGGTCCCTTTTACAATCCAAAGTACGGAGAAAGATCTCCACCTTACCGGCATGAGGCCTCAGGAAGAAAGGGGGGAGCACCTCCTCCTGATTGAGATGGAAAGGGGACACCACCTTCGACAGAAACTTAGGGGGGGGTGTAGAGCACCATCCTGTTTTTGTAGAACCTCGTGTAAGGAGGCTCTGCCATCAGAGCTTGAAGTCTGCTGACCATGCGGGCTGACGTGAGTGTCATGAGAAAGACAACCTTCTGGGAGAGATACCGCAAATGGCAGGTAGCCAGAGGCTCAAATGGTGGCTTGGTGAGCTGTGAGAGCACCATGTTGAGATCCCACTCCGCCATTGGTGGGTAGACAGGGGTTTGGATAACATGAGGCCCTGCAAGAACAGAGATAACAGGGGCTGAGCCGAAAGGGGTTTGCCCTCAACGGAATGGTGGTGTACTGCAATAGCGCTCATGTGCACTCTGAGTTGGACTTTAGTCCCACGTGTGACAGGTGGAGTAGATACTGGAGTACCATCTGTACCAAGAAGAACGTGTTTGCCCTCCTCTCAGCGCACCAGACTGAGAACCGGTGCCACTTGAAGGCATACACCCTTCTTGTGGAGGACTTTCTGGAGGCCAGAAGGACCTCTTCCACATCCCGTGGGAGCTTGAAGGGAATTAACACTACCCTTTCAGCAGTCAAGCTGTGAGCGACAGGGATCCCATGTTGGGGTGCAGGAGTGTGCCCTCCTCCTGTGAGAGGAGATCTGGAGCATGGCCCAAGGGAATCGGCAATGCCGCCAACTGGTAGAGAAGCAGTGGGAGCCAAGGTTGCCTGGGCCACTGGGGGGCTATCAGTATCAGTGACGCCCTGTCGCACTGGACCTTCAAGAGGGTCTTGGCGACCAATGGTGTTGGCAGGAAGGCATAAAGGAGGCCTTCCATCCATGGGATGAGGAACGCGTCCGCAGCCACATGGGATGGGTGCGGCTGACAGGAGCAGAAGCAGGGCAACTGGGTGTTGTCTGGGCTGGTGAATAGGTCCACTAGGGACGCCCCAGAGTCTAAACAGTCTTGAGGCCACTCTGGGATCCAGGTGCCACTCATGTGGCTGGTGGACAATGCTCAGCTTCCCTGCCAGGGCATTGTCCTGGCCTGGGAGTTAGACCACCCTTAGAAGCATCCCGCTGCATGTCGCATATGAGCAGAGGGCTACTGCCTCCTGGCAGAAGGGGTACGACTCCGTGCCCTCTTGGTTGACAGAACATTGCGACTTGGTTGATGGTCTGGACCAACACTGACTGGTGTTGCAGCTGGTGGCAGGTGGTTTGTAGAGCCAATAATATCGCCTGGAGCTCCAGAAGGTTGATCTGCAGCTGGCATTCTGTCTGGGACCAGTTGCTTGGTATGCTGAGGTCCCTGCAATGAACTCCCCAACCTGTCAGGGAGGCATCCGTAGTACGGAATGGCATCCCGGCCTGGAGGTGGTGGGGATTCTGCTACCGGTTGAGGGAGTTCGCCAACTGGCAGATCACTCCCATCGTCTCAAAGCCTGGCTTGTGTCCACTGACAGCAGAGCACCCCTGGGCTGCCCTGTAGGCAGTGTAATTGGTAGAGAGGGAGACCAGCTAAAACAGTATTGCAATAATAGAGTCTGGAGGTGACGAGAGAGAGCAGAAGTGTAGCCAAAGCAGAAGGGGAAAGAAATGGACGAACTGTATGAATCTGTCTGAGAAAAAAGAAAGAACGAAAAATGGAGGAAATGTGGTCAGATAAGGACAGTGCAGAATCCAAGTTGACCCACAGATAGCGGAGAGAGGGAACTAGCGAGATCTGAGAGGCGGCCAGGATAGGAGCTAAGGAGGGGGATGGGGACCCAAAGGTTATCCACATAGGAGAAGTCTTAACCGGTTCAAGTGCAGAAAGCTAGAGGACAACCACGAACTAACCAAATGCAAACAGGAGTCTAGCGCAGAGAGGTCGAGTGACTGCAAATTTGTGTGGTGAAGCAGGAGAATGTCGTCTGCATAATATGCGGAAATACCTGTCTGCTGTACAAGGCGGCATGGGGGGGGGGGCAGGAAAATGTTAAAAAGAAGGAGACAGGACTGAACCCTGGGGGACACTGCAGAAAAGGTTAGTGGCCAGGGAGGTAGAAGCATTAGACAGCACCAAGAAAGAACCTGCTATAAGGAAAGACCGAAACCAACGCAGAGGAACTCTAGAAACACCAAAATCCATCAGATGGGAGAGAAGAGTACAGTGATCCACAAGGTCAAACATGGAGGAGAGGTTGAGGGAGACAAGAATGAAGTCCCCTTGCTTATGAGCAATATGACATTCACTGAGCAGGGAAAGGAGGACAGATTCAGTGCTATGACCCTTGTGAAATCTAGACTGACGAGGATGGAGGACAATGACAGAAGACAAGTGAGAGGAGAATTGGGAAAAACAAAGTGCTCCAGAAGCTTAGATAGAAAACAGAGGTTTGAAACCAGACGCCAATTAGAGTAAACAGAGGGGTCAAGACTGGGTTTCTTGAGCAAGGGACACACCAACGCATGCTTTCAGGAAGCGGGAAAAGATCCTGTGGAGAGACTAGTATTCAGCATTAACAGGAGAGGAGGAAGAAGGGCCAGGGAAGGCTCCAAGAGACACTTGAAGGGGATTGGGTCAAGAGGGCAAGTGGTCTTGCGGGAAGTGGCAAGGGTGGAGACCAATTCGATGTAATCAAATGAAGAGAACTAGGAGTGGGAGAGGGAAGGAGAGGAAGAATCTAAGGGGGGGGGTAAGAGAGCGGGAGAGAAGCGGGCGGGACAGGAAGGAAAGGAGGCACGGAGGAAGACGACCTTACTGGAGAAATAATCAGCCAGATCGGAAGGGTCTGGGGTCCTAGAAGAGGCAGATGGTGAGAATGAGAGGAGGGAAGAGAGGGTACCAAAAACTGAAAACAGTTGGCAGGAAGAATGAGAGGCTGAGGAGATAAGATTAGAATAGTATTCCTGCTTGGCGGCAGTAATAGCCAGGCGATATTCATGATGCTGCTGGTGGAAAATGCCTAACGCAGACGTGAAAGGGGAGGAACGCCGTGCTCGTTGAGCTCGACGAAGATGGGACCGTAATAGTCGGAGGCCCTGGTGGTACCAGGGGTGGCGGTTGAAAGGAGGAGCGACAGAAAGTGGGCAGGGGGGGGGGCAAATCATCAAGGGCAGGCATTCCAGGAGTGTACCTGGGAGACAGGTGACAAAAGAGCGAAATCAGAAGGGAGGAGCTGATCCAAAGGAGGAAAAAGACGTAAAGTAAGGGGAGGACAAGTGTCTAACTAGAGGGGAAGCAGGAGGAAGGGCACAGAGGAGGGACCAACAGAGAAAGACAGCTGCAAGGAAAACTGAACGCAGAAATGATCGGTCCAAGGCAACGAGAGTGACAAGAGAGACAAAGGGGAAAAGGGAAAAGAAGGTGGTGCGATAAGGAGGTCAAGTGTTTGGCCAGCCACATGGGTTGGAAAAGGAACAAGCTGCCTCAGAGAGGTGAAAGCCTTATCATGGGGACGAGAAGGGGGAGACAGATGCAAATGAAAGTCACATAAGAAGAAGACATGGGGAAATAGAGTAGAGACCTCAGTAAGTGTCAGCAAAAGATCGTCCCAGGACAGAGCTGCAATAAAGGGAGGGACATAGAGAAGGAGAAAGTGCATGGGGGGAGGGGGAGAATCAAGACGGAGCAGGAGAAATTCTCAGAAATGAATAGCCGGAGAGATGACATCCTGAAAGAGGAGAGAGGAACGATAAATAACTGTTATACCTCCTCTGGACCTGCCCTGATGCAGCACTGAGAGCGCAGAAAAACCCGAAGGCAAGCAACGAACAAGCAGGCCATCTTCACCCTCTCAAAGCCAGGTCTCAGTGGTAAAGAGCACATCCAGGGAGTGGGCTAGAATAAGATCACACACGAGAACTGTTTTCGCGCAGAGGGAACAGCAGCTAAGTAGAGCAAGACTGAGAAACAGGTGAGAGGAAGGGGGGAACAGGATGGGTCAAGATAACCAGTCAGAGGACAAAGCACCAGGTTGTCAGGGACAAACAGGGAGGCAAAGGGGAAAGAGAAGAACCAGGGTGCCAGCCCCAGTGCACCGGGATAAGAGCCCTACCACAAAGGGGAAGAAGAGAAAGAAAAAAGAAGGCAAAGAATAGTAGGTCAAAAGGAGAACACTTACAGGAGGTCCGGGGAGAAGCAGCATCCATACCCGAAAGAGGAGACAGGATACCAGGCAGAGGAGACAGTAAGCCAGTGGGAGGACCAAAGGATGACCCAGCGTCGCCCCTGGCATTTAGTTGCCCTTCTCTGAACCTTTACTAGATCTGCCATATCCTTTTTGAGATGGGGTGAATAGAACTGCACACAATACTCAAAAGATGTGGTTGCACTATGGATCTATATAGATGCATAATGATATTCTCAATTTTGTTCTACATGACTTATTTGAATTTTTCCTAATATTCTATTTGCTTTTTAGTCAGCCACAGCACATTGGAAGTGAATAAGTAGCCTAGTGGTCAGAGCAGTGGGCTAAAAACATGGAAACAGAGGTTCAAACCCCATTGTCATGCCTTATGATCTTGGGCAAGTCACGTATCTCTCCATTGCCTCAAGTATGAACTTAGATTGTAAATCCTGTAGGACAGGGAAAGAGTAGTTACTCACCTGTAACAGATGTTCTCCGGAAACAGCAGGAATCAGTCCTCACATATGGGTGACATTGGCACCGACAGAACCCTCATGGAAGCATCTCCTCAGCTTTCAAAAAAAGCCTTTGGGAGATGCACCAAGCATGGTGGTCCCCTTCCCGCCCAAGGGTGCCATCTTGCCTCAGTCTAATGACATAGTTAAGATGGCAAAAAAATAAAATATGATAAAGCAACTCAAAGGGAAGGAGGGAGGGTTATGAGGACTGATTCCTGCTGTCCACAGAGAACACCTGTTAGTGAATAACTACCCTTTCTCCAGGAACAAGACAGTCAGTCCTCACATATGGGACTTCCCAGCTACAGGCTACCAAGAACCTGTAAATGCCACGACGACCTGCAAAGTGTGAGCCATGAGTAGCAGCAGTTGAGTCCCTACTGAGAAACTTTAGCAAGACCCAAGTGTCCGACGGGGAACCAACACTCCGGTAGCCTGAACACAGAAGGGTCAGAGGTCAGTAGTTGCCTACACCCAGAAGAGATTACGGGGTACAGTCTGGCCGAAGGCACTGTCCTGTCTGGACTCCCTCTCCAGGCAGTAGTGAGCTGCGAAGGTATGGACTGAAGACCAGGTGGCAGCCTGGTGGATTTCTGTCACAGTTCCGGAATGTAGGTTTGCCACAGAGATAGCCATGGCTTGCCATAACCCTCTGGTCCAGTGAGATCTCCACCTGTTTGTAGACGAGGGTAATGCAGTCCACCACCCAAGCGGACAGACTGTCTAGTATCTGGGAGCCCCAGATGACTGTGGTCATAGGATATAAAAAGCTAATGCGCTTTGCATTGGCCCCGAGTCTGTTGCAGATAGAAGGACAGGGCCCTTTTACAATCCAAAGTATGAAGAATGGTCCCCGTACTGCCGGCGTGAGGCCTCAGAAAGAGGTGGGGAGCACCACCTCCTGATTGAGGTGGAATGGGGACACCACCTTTGGCAGAAAGTTGGGTTGTATGGAGCACCACCCTGTTTTGTAGAACCTCATGTAGGGGGGCTCTGCCATCAGAGCTTGGAGCTTGCTGACTCTGTGAGCTGATTTGAGTGCCACAAGGAAGACAACCTTCCAGATGTACCTGAAGTGGTGTGGTGGGTAGCCAGGGGCTCAAACAGCATCTTAGTGAGCTGTGAGAGCACCATGTTGAGATCCCACTCTGCCGCTGAGGGTGGATGGGGGGGGGGGGAATTTGGATAGCATGAGGCCCCGCAAGAACTGAGATACAAGGGGCTGAGCCGAGAGGGTCATGCCCTCAATGGAATGGTGGTGCTTCACAATAGCACTCATGTGAATTCTGACAGAGTTGGAATTTAGTCCTGACTGCAACAGGTGGAGCAGGTACTGGAGTACCACTTGTAACGAGCAGGAGAATGGGTTCACCCATCTTTCAGTGCACCACATTGAGAATCGGCGCCACTTGAAGGCATACGCCCTTTTTGTGGAAGCCTTACGAGAGGCCAGAATTATCTCTTCCATGTCCCATTGGAGGCTGAACGGACTTAATGCTACCCTTTCAGCAGCCAAGCTGTGAGTGAAAGGGACCCCATGTTGGGGTATAGGAGAGAGCCCTGTTCCTGTGAGAGTAGTCCTGGGACTTGGCTCAGGGGAATCAGTGACGCCATTGACAGGGAGAGAAGCAGCGGGAACCAGGGTTGCCTGGGCCACCGGGGAGCTATCAGTATTAGTGAAGAGGGTCTTGGCAACCAGTGGTGTCGGCAGGAAGGCATAAAGGAGGCCTTCGGTCCATGGAAAGAGGAATGCATCCACTGCCACCCAGGACGGGTGCGGTTGATGGGAGCAGAAGTGGGGCAACTGTATGGTGAACAGGTCCACCAGAGGAACACTCCCGATTTGAAACAGCCGAAAGGCCACTTCGGGATCCAGCACCACTTGTCTGCCAGGGCATTGTCTTGGCCCAGGAGGTAGACCACTCTTAGGAGCATACCTCTGCATGTCACATAGGAGCAGAGGGCTACCGCCTACTGGCAGAGGGCATATGATCCCGTGCCTCCTTGTTTGTTCACGTAGAACACTGCAACTTGGTTGTCGGTCTGGACCAGCATCAACTGGTGCGGCAGCCGGTGGAAGAAGACTCAGAGAGTCAGAAATATTGCCTGGAGCTCCAGCAGATTGATTTGCATCTGGGACTCTGTCAGACCAGTGGCCTTAAGTCTGCAGGCCCTCGCATTGTGCTCGTCAGCCCAGTAAGGAGGCGTCTCGGGGGTGGGTGCCTGGAAGGGCATCCTGGCCTGAAAGTGACGAAGGGTCTGCCACCATCCGAGGGAATCCGCCAGCTAGTGGGACACTCACTCTGTCCTAGAGCCTGCCTGTGGCTTGTGTCCACTGAGAGCGAAGGCACCAGTGGGCCACTCATGTGCAGTCGGGCGTATGAGGTCATGTGAACTGTGGAGGCCATGTGGCACAGCAGGCAAAGGCGAAGTGGGGCAGGTAGCGACTGGTGTCTCTGTACCTCTGCGGCTAACCCCCTGAGGTGTTCTAACCTCTCAAGGCAGGAAGGCTTTGGCCTGGAGGGTATCTAGCTGAGCCCCTATGAACGCCAGGCAATGTTCCCTCTAATTTTCTGTAGGCTGTGTGCGCATAAAATATCAGCTGTGCAGCTTTTGAAGGAAGGTTAAATTTGTGTGTGCCACATAACGACACTCGGAGTTATATACTTTAAAATTTGACTACACGTCAGAATACAGTATGTACGCCACATTGCACTAGAAAATATTGTAGAACTTGTGAAAACCGTAAATACACAACAACTTTTCAATTTTAAGGACGTCTGTGTTGTTTTCTATCAAAATCAGAACAGTAATTTTTGTGCGCTCTGTTGTAAAGTATGTGCGCTCACTCGGCGAGGTGTGTGCGCGCGCACACGCGCACAGCTTAGAGGGAACAGTGACGCCAGGTACTGAGCCAGGGAGAGGTGGGACATGGGGTAGTTGATGACGAACCCCAGATTGTGTGCCCTGTGGTGCATTGTGCTTCTGCTGCTGTACCTCCTCCCCCCCCCCCCTTATGAGCCAGTCATCCAGGTAGGGAAAGACGAAAGCCACTTGGGCTGTGACCACCATGAGGCACTTGGTGAAGACCCTTGGCGATGAGGCCAGCCCGAAGGGCAGCACCTTGTATTGGCGGTGCTCTCCGCCCACCATGATCCAGAGGTATTTCTGTGGCTGAGATGGATCAGGATGTGTGTGTAGGCATCCTTTAGGTCTAAGGAGCATAGTCAATCTCCCTGCTGGAGGAATGGCATCAATGTTCCAAGGGAGAGCATTTTGAACTTTTCCCTTACCATGAACCTATTCAGATCCTGCAGATCCATGATGGGCCTAAGGCCCCCTGTTCTCTTGGGGACAAGGAGTTACCTGGTGTAGAAGCTGGTGCCCCAGAGATGTTTCGGTACTGGCTCTACCGCCTTGTCCTCTAGGAGACTTGCAAGCTCGATGAGGAACAGGGTCTGGTGGAGGAGGGGTCTTACAGGCTCTCCTGGAAAGTATGAGCGTGGCATCTGACATAGGTGGAGGAGGTAGCCCTCCTTGACCACTTGTAGGACCCAGGTATCAGTGGTGATGGTGGGCCACCTGTGGGCAAACAGGGCTAGCCACCCCCCTGTGGGCTGTAGGGGATCTCTCCTGGGAGAGAGGAGATCATGCCCAGGGAGTCAAAAACTCCCCCCCCCCAAGCTGAGCTGGGGCCAACAACTGGAACTTGGGGGTCTTCTGCTTATGGGGGCCGTGCCCCTGCCCTTTGTGCTGTTGGCTGTGCTGTGGAGCCAAGGCGGCCTGGAATTGTGAAGTGTTGCCAAAGCCACCCTTTTTCCTCGGGAAGAAGAGCTTCTTTCCTGAGGCCTTCTTATGGGGCTACACAGAGGTCTTTTTTGAGAGTCTGGTCCTCGTTAGGAACTCTATCTCTGCTGCTTTGTCTGCCATGGGCTTCCCCGAAGATGTTCTCTCTGCTGCAGGGGACAACAATAAATTTGTCCTGAACCCATTGTTTGAGGTCACATGATCGCCAGGCATGCCTGACATCGGGCCCCAATGGTGGCGGTGGCCATCCTGGCTGACGACTCAAAGCCATCGTAAGCTGCTCAAGACAGGAACTTCAAGCACTCTGACCGCCATGGCTACTGACTTGAACTTCTGGAATGGCTCCCTGTTGAGCCCTACCAAGAACCCACTGAGCTCCTTTGACAGCTCTTTGAGGAATATGCTGATGTAGAGCTGGGTAGGACTGAACACGGCATCTCAGTATTGAGCCCCAAAAGAACTTCCAGCTGAAGGCGTCGAGAGTTTGGGCCTCCCTGCCAGGGGGCATCGAGGAATAGGTCTTTTGGCTCTTGAGTCTGCGCATGTGGGACTCAATGAACATTGAGTTGTGGGGAAGTTGGGCTTACTGCAAACCAGAGCCTCAGTGGACATGATAAAGAGTCATGTCGCCTGCTGACAATGGGCACAGACACCTGAGTCTCCCACATATGGAGGAGGCGGCATTGTAGGATCAGCAAGACGGGTACTGTTAGGGCCTTCTTCGGAGGGGCCTCATATTGGAGGATCTCCAGTTCCTTCATGTGAGGGTCCTCCTCCGCCATGATCTTGATGGAGAGCGTCCTAGCCATGTTCTGCATAAAGTCGAGGAAGACAACATCCTCTGGTGGGGAACGGCGTCGGGACTCCAGGGGGTGTGGGGGGGGGGATAGGTCTGAAGGAACGCCTCGGTGATGTCGAGTGTCCAGGGACTCCTCGTCCTCTGCCTCCCAATCGGACTGGGAATCAGAGGTTGATTCTGAGGCTTCGTGGTCAGCACGGTCAAGGTCTGAGCTGAGGGGTCCAAGGCTTCTGGAGGACCTGTGGTCCAAGCCGCATACACTTGTTGGAAAGGACTAGTGACCTGAGGAACAGGGCCAGGACTCGCCCGATGCTGATAGCTCTCTCAAGGCTGGTGGCGCTCAAGGATCAGCTCGACGTCCAGGGAGTCCCTCAATGTCAAGGGTCCCGTCATTGGGGGCGGATGAATTGGATGAACCGGACATGAACGCCCGCTGCTGGGCCACAAGGGTAGAGATACTGCAGTGTAAGGCCGCCATCCTGATCAAGCCATTTGGCTACGCAGCTTTCGACGCAGACACCTAGTGTTTCGGGTCTGGTATCTGTTCCATCGAGGGGGAGTCCCTGACTATGATGGCCTCAGGTTTCCAGGGCCAGTCAGTGGGTACCGACAACTCCTTTTGGCACAGCTTGAGAGGCCGCTCCCGCTCCGACTCCTCCAACTCATGCTGGGGGACTGCGGGGCCTGGAGCAGGATTTTTCCAGTCTTCCCAGACCCAGTCTCCAAGGAGGTCTTTGAGGACTCTGACTTCTTGCGTTCCACCTCCGGGGATTTCCTCTTGGAGGAACTGTGGCTGTGGGACTCCAAGGTGGCTCAGGCTTCACAGGGTACCAGATGGGGTCCTGGAGCGGGGTGTCACCGGAGACTTCAGCGCAGTGTCAGACTTTTGAAAAAACTTCCTGTTGCTGGTGACGGCTCTGAAAGACCTTTGAGGTCATGGTCCTGCAAAGCTCACAGTCTGAGTCGTCGTATTCTGGGCCAAGGCACCGGAGGCAGCAGTCATGTGGATCAGTGAAGGACATCTTGGTGCACTGATTGCACTTCTTGAAGCTGCTGGAGGCCATCGGGGAAAAAAGGGGTCCCTGCTGCCCTGGCAAGGGTCAGAGGCCTTTGGCTGAAAAAAGGTGCGAACATTGGTCAAGGGATACCTCGAAGAAAAAAGAAACCAAAGGAATGACCCCAAGGAGCGACGCCGAGGCGAGCTGGCTCGGGGGCAGGAAAGGAACAGGTATGCAAACCAGACAGAAAGGTATTAAAAACAAAACAAAACTTTTTTCTGGGGGGAAACTGGGGGAGACGTCCGTAGGGCTCCGCAGAAAAAAGGAGACTGAGGCAAGATGGCACCCTTGGGCTGGAAGGGGACCATGTATGCATGGTGCATCTCCCAAAGGCTTTCTTTGAAACCTGGGGAGATGCTTCCATGTGGGCTCCATTGGCGCCGACGTCACCCATATGCGAGGACTGACTTCCTGCTTGTTCCCGGAGAACTGGTTGAACAAGGAGACTTCCCAACTGGTTGAACAAGGAGACAATATGTTCCCCAGCCCCGAAGGCTGACATCCACAGTGATCACTGCCCACTCTGGTGCCTCCAGCGGCATACTATCCATCAAGGGGTGAGCCTGTAACCGATTCCCCCTTTGGGGGAGAGCAGGTGCTGCTCAAACAACTGGGAGTAGGGAGACCAGTGAGTCAGAAGGTGCACCTGCAGGGGGAGGGGCACGTGCACCGTGGCTCAAGGTACCAGTACTAGGGTTGATGCCATGGAAACCAGGAGCTACAGGACTTTCAAAGCCCTAGGATCAGATAAAGTTTGTCAAACCATTCCAGGGTGAGGCACACCCTGCCCAAGTGGGTGTTGGGGCAGGCTGCTGGATACTCCATGTCCTAGGAGAGCATCTGGCTGCTCTTGGGGTAGTTGAATCCAGCCTCTTCAACCACCGGATCACCTAGGCCATGTCTGCCCTGAACGTCTCCATGGAGACAGAACAAACCAGCCAGTCACCTGGGCATGGATGAACCTGGATTCCCTGCTTGTGCAAGAATACCACTACCACCAATACCTCTGAGAAGATTCAAGGTGTTATGAGCAGACTAAAAGGCAGGGCATAAAATGAAAACAGTGGCAGCCCAGGATGCAGAAGCAGAGGAAGATAATTCTGTCTCTTAATAGAAATTCTCTGACAGAGTTCTTAAGAAAAGGGGACCATTTTAATTTGATAATTTTTGCTGTTTGGGCTACTGACTTATTTTTGTAGCTGTTTGCATTAAAAGAAGCAAGTCCCTAACCAATATGTTTCAGTGTAAGCACAATTACTTACCTGTAACAGGTGATCTCCGGAACAGCAGGAATTAGTCTTCACATGTGGGAGACGTCGCCGACGGAGCCCACACGGGAATGCTCCCCAGCATCCAATCAGAAAGCCTTTGGGAGCATACCCCGCGCCTGCGCGGTGGCTTCCCATCCTTCCTACTGCCTCTCCCCAGTTGAGTTTCATAGCTGAGCCAGAAGGAGAGGAGAGGAAGGAATAGAGAAAAAAGAGATACAACTCCTAGGGGAGGTGGGCGGGTTGTGAAGACTAATTCCTGCTGTTCCGGAGATCACCTGTTACAGGTAAGTAACTGTGCTATCTCCAGGAACAAGCAGGAATGAGTCTTCACA
This sequence comes from Ichthyophis bannanicus, assembly GCA_033557465.1. Taxonomy (NCBI): domain Eukaryota; kingdom Metazoa; phylum Chordata; class Amphibia; order Gymnophiona; family Ichthyophiidae; genus Ichthyophis; species Ichthyophis bannanicus. Next base: position 466,090,412 of record CM066037.1, on the reverse strand, counting down.
CGTGGGGACTCCCTAGCTAAGGATGCCCGGGGAGATCCCATAAGCGCGGCCCAGGACGGGATGGCATTTGCCCAGCCTGAATCCCCGGCATCCCCTGAGGGATGGAGGGCAGAAGTTGAATAGAGGAACAGCGAATCTAAAGACTACAGAGGGAAGTCTTTAGAGTGCAGAACAGGTATCATTAAGATACAGCAAAAAAAAAACCCAGGCTACAGGAAGAGTAGTCAGAGGGATGCATAAATAGTATCAGTAAGCATTTAATGAGTAAATGACCTAGTACCATATAGAGCTTACCGGCCATTAAGTTTTAATGAATTAATGGTGTGGAACCCTGTAGAGCTTACCTACCGGGTTGCCGGAAGCAGACCTGTGATGAAGGCACCGTAGACGCAGTAGCGAAGTCGTCAAGGAAACTTCGCCGCAGCGAGGAGGAAGTTCCAAATCCGGAAGGTTGGAGATCCAGGCGTCAGATGGGTCAGGAGAAGGACGGCAGGTCTTCCAGGAGGCTTAGTGCAAAGCTGAGCACTCCCTTAGGAGTAGAGTCCAGAACTCAGAGGACTAACAGTAGAAGACTGGCCGAACCAGAGAGCCCATTCCGGAGAAGAGTAGGGGTGTACCCCGGAGCAGGAGTACACAGGCTCCCCTAGCGAGAGATAGGGAGACAAGGGTCCGAACCCCCGGGAGGAGGACCTAACTGAAAAGGGAGCTGTAGACTTCACAGCGGTAGAGTACCACCAGTCCGCGGCCCGATCGAGGAATAGGCAGGCGGACTGGCCGGACCCCGGGGGGGGGGGGGCGTGAGTACCGGCCATAGGGAAATTAGGCGGTAGAACACAGGTACTGCGGGCATCCCCCCAATATGCCCCTATCGCGCAGGTGATATCTAGCATTTCTAAGCCAGTGGGCATGAGGGCGCCCACTCCGGTACTAACGCAAGTATGCCGAGGGGCCTACCTCCCTGAGCATCACCCTGGTAAGGCGGATCTGCCATTGATCCACAGAACGTCCACCTGGGAGGTGGCAGCAAGATCCGTCAGTAGAGGGATCTATTCCGGAGGACAAGGGCAGATCGGCGAACCAACAGCGCGGTAGCGTGGGGGACGGAGAATAGCATCAGTCCGGTAGAACGCCACAGGGGCTGGAGGCCCTATATGTGTCCCCAGGACCTGCATGCAGAAAACTCGCCCCCCGCACAGACGGGGGACAGGAGGGTATAGTCCTGGCAAGCATTGGGGAACTATCCGGTACGGAAGCAATCAGCAGGGGGATACTGGCTGAGAAGGGTTCGGAGACGTACCGAAGGGTAATTAAGTTGGCCGTGTGCCATAGCTATCACGGAATAGAGGTGGTCTCCCTTCCAACGGAAGGAGAATACCTGAACCCCTAGATAAGCCTCCGAACCATTTGTCAACTGAACGAGCCCCAGAGTAGAGCTCAATTTTTAAACTTCCGATAAGAGGGTTAAGTGCAGGCAGCCGCCCGCCTGAGCCTAAAAATGCTTAGTATGAGAGTCCTGGCGTGGGCCCGGGGGCATCAACCCGGGGTGAGAGGTCCCTTGTTTGGGCGCGCCTGGAGGGTGGGCGGAGGGCTGATATTTCCTCTTCCTAGGGAAGGGGGGTCTGGAGAGGCGTTTACCACCGCCGGGGGGCCGGGCCCTAGGCTGGCTGCTAACTCTGGGAAGGTTAGCGAAACACTGTGCGACCTGACGCAAGGCTTCGCTATTGAAGAGGTGATCTCTGTCGCAGGGAGAATTACCCAGGTTGTGCTGTGCCCGTCTACACAACTCGGACGCCTGCAACCATGCTGTATGGCGTGCTCTAATGGCAACAGCAGAGGCTCTGCTGACCGACTGGAAGGAGTCCAGCGAAGCACGAGAAAGGAACCCGGAGATATTCCTGCAGTGATAAAGGAGCAGGGAATATTCAAAGGCCTTGGTTGCAGATACGAAGAGGGATAACCGAGACAACCTCTCGGTGACCTCCCAGAGCGACAGACTCATATAAAATATATATGAAATAATTCTGGCCGTCAGCATAGACGTCTGGAAGGCTTGACGTCCTAGAGTATCTAGCGTCTTTGAGGCGCGGCCTGGGGGGCGAGAAGCATGCTTCTCCTTGCTTCCGGCCTTCCTCAGCGCCGATTCCACCACAATGGACCGATGTAGAAGCTGGTGCTGCCGAAAACCCGGGGACGGAGGCACCCGGTACAGAGCCTGCATCGCAGTCGACGGTGCCGGAACCCTCAAAGGCGACCGCCAAGCCCCCAGCAGGAGATCCTGCAGGGAGGGATGCAGAGGAAGCATCATGGCTGCCTGTTCCGCAGGGCCCGTGCTCGGGTCCGGGGTAGGGATGGCCAGCAAGTCCGCCATGTCAAGGAGGAAATCCTGAAAAGGTGGCTCTGCTGGAGGAGTTATGGCGGGGGAGGCTGCCAGGGCACACAGAGGCCGCTCGGGCCGATGCCCGCTGAGCAGAGGAGGGGACCAACCGACCCGGATCGGGGCAGTCCCCATGGCGTCGTCGGCTCCTGGGATTGATTCCAAGCTAGGCATCGAAGGGGTCGATGGCACTGACGGCGCCGCAGGAATCGGCCTCGGACCCGAACCCGGGGGTGGTGCTGCTCCCGGCGATCGAAGCGGTTCCATCGCGGGAGGGGACAGGGACCGATCCCGAGACGTGTAGTGTCCAGGCTTTCAAGGCTGGATACCGACTCCAGGCTGGGCATCGAACCGAGCGAGGAGATCGACTCCCTTCTAGAGGGCCCCGGCGGGGGCGACCGCGCCGGTGGTGGAGATCCCGGAGTACGGATCGGAACCACGCCGATCGGTGCCGCGAGCATCAGGGGTCCCCGAGGGCGGAGCTCGGTGGAGAGGGGGTCATCTGACGCCGGCGCCGATGTCGATCGGTGGGCACTGCCCGATGCCGGGCTCCCTCTCGAACCCGTCCGACCCGGAGAGAAATCCTTCCGGGGCATACGGCCCGTCCCCGAGGGGACCCCGGTCACCCGACGACCAGTCCCTGGGGGGGGGGGGGAGGGGGAGTGCAAAGCCCCTGCGCCGACGTCGGGGTACCGTTGCGGGGCGGCGCAGATCCAGATTGGGTCGAAGCGGTCGAAGACCCCGAGGCCCCTTCTCTAGGAAAGGGCGGGGCCCTCGACGGCCGCGTCGATGCCAGGGAGTCGCCCGTGCGCTGGCCGACATACCCCGAGGTCCCCGGGGAAGGTCGATGGCGGTCCCTCGCGCTCGATGCCCCTGCCGTCGCTGGCGGAGCGGCGCCGCTCGAACCCGGTACCACCCTTGCGCAGGGCTGGGATACCGGCGACCCAGCGCGGGTCGAAGCGAGCGGCCCCGAGGGGAGGGAGGCCAGATGACCATCCCCGGCGCGAGGCGGAACCACCGACGCCCGCGCGCTCGAAGCGGGTACTACCTCCGCGCATGACCTGAACGTAGGGCCGTCAGACAGTGTCGAGTCGATCGGCCCCCGAGGTGCTGAGGGCAGTGGCTGGCGATCCCCGGTGGGGAGTGGGTCACTCGACACCGACGGGTCGACACCGACGCCGACGGGTCGGCACCGCCCAAAGCGGATACCACCCCCGTAAGAACGCCATACCGGCGCGAGTCGGTCGGCCCCGGAGGCGCCGAGGACCGCAGCCGCAAATCCCCGGGTGAGGAGCGGAACGCTCGACACCGACGCCGAGGGGTCGGTACCGCCCGAAGCAGGTACCGCCCACGCGCATGGCAGGGATGGAGGAACGCCAGGCTGGACCGAGTCGATCGGCCCCGGAGGCGCCGAGGACAGCAGCCGACGATCCTCGGTGAGGAGCGGGGCGCTCGACACCGACACCGATGCCGGGGGCTCAGTACCGCCCGGAGCGGCTACCACGCTCGAGCATGGCTTGGATGTAGGGAGGTCAGACCCGGTCGAGTCGATCGGCCCCGAAGGCGCCGAGGACACCGGCTGACGATCCCTGGCGAAGAGTGGAACACTCGACGCCGATGCCGGGGAAACGGCACCGCTCGAAGCGGGTACCTCCCTCGGGCATGGCTCGGGAATGTTCTGTGAGGAGCGAACCTCAGGAACATCCCGAAACCCCGTAAATGCTTTGGAGCCCGAGGACTCCTGCCGGGGTATATCAGCCAAGGAGGACTTGAGGGGTTGGCCGGAGCCGTCGCCATGCCGCGCATGAGACTCGCCCCTCAAGACTTGGCTAGTCTTAACAGACTGTTGTGTGGTTACCTGATCCTGGAGAGAACAACCCGACGACCGCGCCTTGGGCGCGAAGACGTCGTCGAGGGATACCCGAAAGAGGGAGGGTCTTCTTCCGACACTGTAGCCCGGGGTATCCGGGAAAAAGGAGTCAGGCCCCGAACAGGAGAGGCATCAGGCATTGGAGTCCACGTGGAAAATTAAGTCCCCGCCGTGAGGCTGGGGGGAAGAAGGCTCCATGCCCCGGTCCTCAGCGCTCGGAGGGGGCGAGAAAATTAAATGAAAATAATTAAAAGAAAGAAAGAAAAGGGGGGCACGGAGGTGCCACCGTCGGCGGGAAAGCCGCGACTACAGAAAAAAGGAAAAATTTCTGCGGTGGCAGGAGGGACGTCCTGCCTGCTCCGTGGAAAACGAAAAACTGGGGAGAGGCAGTAGGAAGGGCGGGAAGCCACCGCGCAGGCGCAGGGTATGCTCCCAAAGGCTTTCTGATTGGATGCTGGGGAGCATTCCCGTGCGGGCTCCGTCGGCGACGTCTCCCACGTGTGAAGACTCATTCCTGCTTGTTCCTGGAGATTCAATATTTCTATGCTGCAGCTACCGGAATGACCTCTCCCACAGTAATGCACTGGGCCTTTTTTGGGAATTTCTGGAACTCCTGGTTTGATCTGGGATCCTTTTGAAACCATGTGCCTTTTTTTCGCCAGTAGACCCCTCTCTCCATACCAAATTTGGTCAAATTCTGTAAGTTTCAGAAAATTATCTTGCCCTCAACATTTTTGATCTCCTATGCATAAATTCTTTCCAACTTTCCACTGGGTTGGAAAGAATAAAAAGGAACCCAAGAATTTTTCTGTTGGTGTTTCCTGCTAGGAAGGTTACCTTAACAGAGGGATTCCCAAACTTGGGGTCATATCATTAGTGGATGGAGTCACAGAAAAATGGCCATTTTACCTTATATCTCTGGACTTTCACTATGACCTACTGCCAAGTAGTAGCAGTCAGTAGTCAGTATATGTGCTGTGAGCCACTGAACATTCATAGGCCCTTGCCCCCTCCTGGATAAGCTTTCTCTTAACTGGAAACACATGCTGAGTACTGGGGTCTGTAGGCATACACTGTGCACTATAATAGATACAAAATACTCTGCACTACAACTAGAAAGTGTTCTGCAGTCTTCACTTGGCTTGTTACTAAGTATCAAGAGAGATGAAACTATTGTTAATGGACTTATCTTTTTTGTAGTGCTTATGTGATTCCCCTGATGAAACCGTAAAGGTGAAACGCATATTTCCAGCGCGCTTTACAGCGTCGGGAAACGAATGCCAGAAGCTGGATGTCTAAGTTAAGCACTCAATCTTTTCTAAATCTTGATATATACAAAAATTGTATTAGTGAGTGGCATTTCATAGAGGGTCATTGATGTGTGAGGGGCAGTTCATTCATATGACTCTATACGACCACTCAATGACTGCCTGAGTTTCTGAGACCTCTCTAGCCACTCGTAACAATAGTTTCATCTCTCTTGATACTTAGTAACAAGCCAAGTGAAGACTGCAGAACACTTTCTAGTTGTAGTGCAGAGTATTTTGTATCTATTATATTATAGCTCTGACGAAAGGAGACCGCAATTGAATATTGTGAAATACACTGTGCACTGACACAAGGGACCCTGTAATGGCTGCTGCTGCTGCCTTCTTGCTTTAGATAAGTGGAGGGAGGGGGAAGGAGGCTAGAGACCTGCTGTTTTGACTTCATCATCTGGGGCAGGGATCTCCAATTCTGGTCCTGGAGGGCTGCAAACCAGTCAGGTTTTCATGATGTCCCTAATGAATATGCATGAGATAAATTTGAATACAATGGGGGCAGTGCACGCAAATCTCTCATATGCATATTCATTAGGTATAGCCTGAAAATTTGACTGGTTTGCAGCCCTCCAGGACCAGAATTGGAGACCCCTGATCTGAGGTCATGTGAATTTTCAGTTGCTAAAATTTATTTAATTTATGTAATTTTTTTCTATATTGTCTTTCTAAACATCAAAGCGGTTTACAAAGAACAAAGAATAGTTTACAAGCAACGGTCAAAGTAGTAACAAGAAAACGTAGTTACTCACCTGTAACAGGTGATCTCCAGGAACAGCAGGAATTTAGTCTTCACATATGGGTATCGTTGGTACCGACGGAGCCTGCATGGGAACGCTCCCCAGCGTCCAATAGGAACGCTTTTGGGAGCATCCCTCAGCACATGCGCGCTGCCTTCACGCCTTTCCAACTGTCCCTCTTCAGTTAAGTTTGTAGCTGAGTGAAAGGATAGAGGGAGAGAGGAAAGAGGCAGAGAGACAACTCCTAGGGGAGGTGGGTGGTTTGTGAAGACTAAATTCCTGCTGTTTCCGGAGATCACCTGTTACAGGTGAGTAACTACGCTATCTCCAGGAACAAGCAGGAATGTAGTCTTCACATATGGGGACTCCCTAGCTGAAGATGCCAGGGAGATGCCCCAGGAAGCTGCCACCTATAGTAAGGTGGGCCATGCTTCCTGCCATGGATCTCTGGCATCCCACCAGGGTTGGTGGATAGGAGTTGAATTAGGTCTGAAGAGATTTTGAAGAACAGCTTGGACAAAGGCGGCATCCCGACAGGAGGCTTTATCTAGGCAGTAGTGGGCTGTAAAGGTGTGTACCAAAGACCAGGTGGCTGCTTGACAAATGTAATCAATAGACACAGAGTGAAGGTTAGCCATAGAGGCTGCCATGGCTCTCACATTATGAGCTGTGACATGGCCTTGAAGAGGAAGACTCTTACTCTCATAAGCAAAGGATATGCATTGTGCAATCCATTTGGATAGAGTTCTCTTGGAGACTGAAGTCCCAAATGACTTGAATCAAAAGCAATAAAAATTTGAGAAGACTTTCTATGTTGCTGTGTTCTTTGTAGGTAAAAAGCCAAGGCTCTTTTACAATCCAAAGTATGAAGGTTCCTTTTTGCATTAGAGGCATGGGGCCTCGGAAAGAATACAGGAAGATAAATTGATTGATTAAATGAAAAGGTGAAATCACCTCTGGCATAAAGTGTGGATGAGTTCTGAGAACAACTTTATCATGGTGAAACCTAGCATAAGGAGGATCAGCCACTAAAGCTTGCAATTCACTAATGCGACGTGGAGAGGTGATTGCAATTAGGAAGATGACCTTCCAGGACAAGAGCTTTAGGGTTGTAGTGGCTAAAGGTTCAAAAGGCGGCTTCATGAGCTGCCCGAGAACTAGGTTTAAATACCATGCTACCGGTGGTGGCTTGTTGGGAGGTTTTGTTAATAGATGACCTTTCATAAATCTTGATATGAGTGGATGAGAGGAAATTGGTTGTCCATTTAGAGGCTTATAGGAAGCTGCAATTGCACTAAGATGGACTCTTACTCAATTGGTCTTTAGACCAGAATTTGATAAATGAAGTAGATACTCTAGTATCAATTCGAAAGGTATCATAAGGGGGTTTAACCCCTTCTGTGAACACCATATAGTAAAACATTTCCACTTGAAGGCATAAGAGCATCTTGTGGAAAGTTTTCTAGAAGCCTGAAGGATATCCTTTACCTGTTGGGAAAGGTTGAGATCCTGAAGGTCTAAGCTTTCAGCAACCAGGCCCTGAGATGCAGGGACTGGGGATTCGGGTGCCATAGCATCCCGTTCTCTTGGGAGAGGAGATCTGGAGCATAGCCTAACTCCAGAGGTGCAGCTTGAGAGAGATGTAGAACCAGGGGATACCACGTTTGGTGTGGCCACCGTGGCGCTATGAGGATCATACGACCTCTGTCTCTCTGAAGCTTGAAAAGTGTTTTGGGGATGAGGGGAATGGGTGGGAAGGCATAGAGGAAGTCGTGACCCTAGTGAATAAGGAAGGCGTCCCTTGCCTGGCAATTTTGAGCTGGAACAGAACCGGGGAAGACTGGCATTCAGTGGACTTGCAAATAGGTCTATGTCTTGGGTTCCCCAGATCTGAAATATCTTGGCCACCTGGTCTAGGTGGAGAGACCATTCGTGAGGCAGCAGTACTCGGCTGAGTTCGTCTGCCCAAAAGTTTTGAATGCTTGGAAGATATACCACGAGAAGGTGAATTTGATACTTTCTGGCGAGGGCCCATAGTTGTAAAGCTTCGTTGTATAACGACAGAGAGCCTGTTCCCCCCTGCTTGTTTACCTAGAACATAGCTACTTGATTGTCCATTTGGACTAGGACTGTCTTGTAGCTGAGCTGGGCATGGAATACTCAAAGAGCTAGATAGATTGCTCTGAGTTCCAGGTGGTTTATGTGAAGACAAGCCTCCTGTGGAGTCCAGGTACCCTGGGTAGAGAGATGATGCAGGTGTGCTCCCCATCCCAACTGTGATGCATCTGTTAGGGTGGCCTGGAATAGGGGTTGCTGGAAAGGAGATCCCACTAGAAGATTTTCCAGTGATTGCCACCATTGGAGGGACAAAATCAGTCATCGTGTGTGATATCTTGGACGACAGATGTCCTGTGGCCTGTGTCCACTGTGTGGATAGGGTCCACTGGGCTGCTCACATATGAAGGCGAGCATAGGGAACCACATGAACCGTGGATGCCATATGTCCCAATAGTTGTAGTAGTTCTCGAGCAGTTCGGGAGGACTTCACCGCTGCTTGAGAAGCTAGCTGCACTATGCGAAGACAGCAGGGTTGTGGGAGAAAAGCTCTTGACTGTCTGGTATCTAAACGAGCTCCTACGAACTCCAGGGACTGAGATGGAGCAAGTTGGGATTTTGGGAGGTTTATGACCAATCCCAAGTATTGAAGGATTCGCATTGTGCGCGACAGTGCAGAGCTCGCTTCTGGAACCGTGGGAGCTCGAATGAGCCAGTCTAAGTAAGGGAAGACAAATATCCCTAGGGTTCGCAGAAATGAAGCTACCACTGCCATGCATTTCGTGAATACCCTTGGTGCCGAAGCCAGACCAAAGGGAAGAACCCTGTATTAGAAATGTTTTCCCCTGAAAAGGAATCTTAACAATTTCCTGTTATCTGGATGGATCAGAATGTGCGTATATGCATCTTTTAGATCTAGAGAATAAAGCCAACCCTGACTTTGAAGGTATGGCAGAAGAGTTCCCAGAGAAATCATTTTAAACTTTTCTCGGAACAGATATTTGTTCAATTCTCTGAGGTCTAGAATGGGTCTGTGTCCTCCTGTTTTCTTTGGAATAAGAAAATAGGGGGAGTAGAACCCTGTACCCTGTTGAAGAATGGGCACCTCCTCTATTGCTCCTTGAGCAAGGAGTGTTGAGACCTCTCGATGTAGTAGATTGTTTGTAGAGGTTTGGGAATTGAACTGTCTTACGACTGCAGGAGGGGGCATACTGTGAAAATGAAGCTTGTACCCCACTCCCACAATGGACAGAGTCCAGTTTTCTGCTGTTATTTGGTGCCATCTGTTGGCAAAATGACACAACTTGTCTGGAATGTTTAGGGGTTCTGGACCTTCCAGAGGCAGGAAGGCTAAGTTCTCTATGAAGGAGTCAAAGCCCTTAAGGGGGCTGGGCCTGTGGAGCTGGTTGAGCTCTAAGGTCTTTTGGCTTCTTTTGTCTGGATTGTTGTTGTTGACCTTTCTGGGCAACTTGACCCTGAGCGTGCCCTTGCTGGGTATAGGATAGATAAAACTTCCTCTTTTTGCTGAAAAAGGTTTTTTTATAGGGTTTCTTTGTGGCTGTAGATTTTGACACTCTATCTAAAGTGATATTGTCAGCATCTATCTCATTAGCATTTTCCTGCCAATTCTTGCCAAAGAGGTTTTCTCCTGTGCAAGAGATGTTTCCCAATTTATCCTGTACTCAAATCTCCAAGTCTGATGCCTGGAGCCAGGCAATCCGATGTGCACCAATGGCAATAGCAGAGGTTCTGCTGATGCATTCAAAGCAGTCAAAGGCTGCACGATTTACAAACTTGGAGACGTCTTGAGCATGCTTGACAAGAGTAAGGAAGTCTTGTCGTTTGTCATCAGGAAGAAGGGGGCTCATAAGCTCCAAATCTCCTGTGACTTCCTTTGAGGAACATTCCCATATATAAAATATATGAGCTGATCCTAGCTGAAAGCATGGAAGCCTGAAATGTTTGACGCCCAAAAGCGTCAAGAGTCCTGCATTCACGACCTGGAGGATTAGATGCATGTCTTTTTGCACTTTTCATCCTACGCATGGCTGACTCCACTACCATTGAATGGCAGTGAGTCTTTTGAAAACCAGGACATGGTGGAACTCGATACATGGTATCGAGTCTCCTAGAATGAGGAGATGTGGTCAAAGGTGTCTCCCACATTCTGAGCATCAAATCATGAAGAATTTCATGAATGGGCAGAGTGGCTGCCTCCTTGGGAGCCTTAAGGTATTGGAGAATTTCCAATTCCTTTGCTCTAGGTTCTTTTTCAGGAGCTACCGTGATTGAAAGACCTCGGGCCACATCACAAATAAAATCCTGAAAAGACATGTCTTCCGGAGGAGACATTCTGCGTTGGGAAGAAGAGGAGTCTTCCGGAAGAAACACTCTGGTACCGGCAGAATTATCAGAGTCATCGGAATCGGAAGATTCGAAGTATCTCTGATCCCAATGCTCATGCAAAGCACGGTCTCGGTCTCGATCGAAGTTGGTACCGAATTGGTCCGGAACCGATCTGTCGATGCCAGAAAAGGTCAGCATGAGAAGATTTCCCATCGGTGCTGGTACTGGCATCAGTACCGGTGCTGGTACCGGTGTCAGTACCGGTGCCCGTTGAACCGCCGGTGTCAACGGTACCGCAACTGTAAGGAGAGTTTCAAGACTGCGTTCGATAGCAAGGAATCTCTGGTCTATCGACGCTGCCAATGCCTGGGTATTGGTACCAGTAAAAGCGGCCGGAACCCCTGATCATGGCACCAGTAGTTCTGCCGAAGTCGAAGCTTCAAGAACATCCTGGAACCCCGTTGATGCTTTGGAGGCCGAAGCCTCCCGCCGGGGCTGTTTTGCCGGTGTAGTTTCCTCAAGGGCAATGCCAATGGCCTCTCGATGCTTTGAAGGAGAGCTACCCTTTGAGGACCGGCTCTTATGTTTAGTTACCTGAGTTCCATGGGAGGAAGACGAGGCTCTTGAAGACGTCGATGCAATGAACCTGGCATCCGAAGAAAAGAGGGTACCCAGGTTTGCAGCTCGGTTCTGTCTTCCTCTTTTAGTCATCCCCATACAAGAGAGACACTCAGATGGACAATGGTCAGGGCCTAAACATTTTAGACACCAGCCTTGGGTGTCAGTGATGGAGATGGTACCACCACACTTAGTACATTTTTTAAAACCACTAGCTGTTTTTTCCATCTTTTAGGAAAAATGGGGCCTAATGCCCAAAATGGCGCCTAGCACCAAAAAGAAAAAGTTTCTGAAGAGAAACAGTTCAGAAGTATATATATATATTTTTTTTTTTAGAAAAGAAGAATAAAAGAACTGGCGGTACCGGTAGGTGTCATGCGGAGGCATACGCGACCACAAAAAAGCAAGTTTAAAGAAGAAATTTTCTGCGGTGACAGGGTATGTGACCTGTCGGCTCCGCGGAAAACGAAGAACTGAAGAGGGACAATTGGAAAGGCGGGAAGGCAGTGTGCATGTGCTGAGGGATGCTCCCAAAAGCGTTCCTATTGGACGCTGGGGAGCGTTCCTGCACAGGCTCCGTCGGTACCGACGATACCCATATGTGAAGACTACATTCCTGCTTGTTCCTGGAGATACAATTTAAAGGTAACTGTCAAAAGAACTAAGGACCGTGGACAGTACCTGAACAATTGGTCTTTCACGTGGCATAACCTAAAACAGAGTAACAGAGGTTGTAATTGGACATTTCTGGGGTAGGGGTGGGCTGGGGAGAGATAAGTCTTGAGTTTCTTTCAGACGTTTGTCAAGATTTCATTGCTTCTTAGGTCTGTAGGTAGGTAGTTTCAGGTCATTGGGGTATAAAGACTGAAAGCGCAGCTACATGCAATTTACTTGCTCTTGGCTTTTGGGGGAGGTATGGTTAGAATGTTCTGCGAGTTCTGCTTTCTTAGTCTTTCATTGCTGGGTTTAGATATTAGTGGTAGTAGACAAGTTGCAGATTTGTTGTGAAATACTTTGAATGTGGTTAGTGCTTTGTATTTTATCCTAGCTGTGATAAGTAGCCAGTGCAACTGCTTAAAGATGGGAGTGATTTGGAAATGCTGTTGTGCACCATAAATGACCCTAGCAGCTGTGTTTTGGGCCATTTGGAGCAGGTGAAGGGTTTGTTTAGGTAGACCTTGATAGATTATGCTGCTGAAATCCAGGATGGGGGATAATTGCTTGGCATACTGTGTGAAAGAGAACCAGGGAGCTGTATGTCGTCAACTGGGGGAGGTGATTCTTGGTGGCAAGATGGCAATTGACGCTAAGGCATTGTTCCAACTTGTAATCTGGGGTCATAAGAGATTAAAGTTTCAAAAAGCATTACTTTAGCCAAAAGCCATCCTTTCATCTGAAAAGCTTTTTACTAAATGGTGTTCCATTAGGCGTTGATAGCTGGGAATATAGAGCTTCAAATCATCTACTAACAGTAAATGTGATGTTACCTCTGGATCTTTGTCAGCTTTTAAATTATGTCTATAGTTGTACTCCGAGTTAAGTGCACTCAAATGATTAACACTAGAAGCCCCCAAAGGAATTTTACCTAGAAACCCCAAAGTGACGCATTATCACGACTGCATTTAGAATGAAATGCAGATGTGAATTAATGTGAAGTTACTTATTTGTTAAATACGTGCAGTATGTGACGTCATTACATGATGTCATCATGTGTTTATTGTTTGTAATGTTGGAGTAAAACTGTAAACAGTGATTGAGATGCGCCACCTAGTGGGAACATGAATTTATACCTAGAAGCCCCAAAGTACGTCAATTGATGCATCCAAGACAATTGAGTGCGTCAATTGACGTACTTTGGGGCTTCTAGGTATAAATTAATTTTCCCGCTAGGTGGTGCATCTGTCATTAACTTTCGATGCACATATTTGAACATCTTGACCTTGCTAACAAAGTCATGGAACATGACTGACATAGTTCTAGCAGTGGCGCTGGTATATAACTTCAAAGATGCATTTGCGTCAATTGACGCACTTTGGGGCTTCTAGTGTTAAAGTGTTATAGAAAACAAGAGTGGTGACAAGGAGCCTTCCTGAGGTATTCCTTGCTGGACCTTGATGTTAGGAATGACAAATTGGCCATCTTCGTACTGTAGATTGCCCCATTTTCATGGTGAACACGATGTACTCAATTTAGAGTATATTTTGTACATTTCAAATTTATTATCCAGGAGTGTAGGACATTATCAAAGGCTCTCTTACAATCAATCCATGTTACACTGAGAATTTCAGCTTTTCTTATCACTAGCCATTATGATTTTTAGGCGATAGCTGATTTTTAGTTCCATACAGTTGTGGTCAACATTACTGGCACCCTTGCATTTTAGGTATGCTGTGTACAATATTGAGAACTAATTCGAAATATTCCAACTGTATGTCATCATTTTAAAAGTATGTTCAAAGGTATACAACAAAAAGATGTCTGGGCAATATAGATAGAGTATTTCTGAGAAAACAAAACAAAAAAAACCCTTCACTAATATTTGGATGCACAACCCTGGGCAGTGATGACAGCCTCCAAATGTTTCTTGTAGCTATAAATTTCATACATCGTCTGCTGGCAGTTTCTCCCACTCTTCAACTGAAATTTGTTCTAGCTCATGAATGTTTCCAGGATTCCTTTTACCAAATGGCAGATTTCAGCTCTTTCCAAAGGTTCTTGATTGGACTGAGATCAGAACTTATTGCTGGGCCAGTTTGAAATAGTCCATTTTTTCCTTAACCATCTTTTGTACTTTTGAATGTATGTTTTAGATTATTGCCCTGGCTGGAGGGACCATGACCTTCAATCCAGACCTTGTTTTCTGACACTAAGTAGCACATTTCGCTCTGACTTCATGATTCCTTTAATACATTCCAGACCTTCAGTTCCTGAGGCAGCAAACTGGCCCCACAACATTATGGAACCTCCACCATATAACTGTAGGAAGGGTGTTTCTTTCCTTTTAAGATTCATTTCTTCGCCTGAAAATCTATCGCTGGTCAGCATTGCCAAAGAGCTCAAGTTTGGTTTCATCTGTCCACAGAACATTTTCCCAAAAGGATTGTGGTTTTGGGCAAAGATCAGGCATGTCCTCCTTGGCCTTTGCCCAAGAAGTCCTCCTTTGCTTAGTGCATGGTGCAGTTTGAGATCACCACTCCAGATTGCTCCAGGTCAGCCTTAAGCTCTTTGGATGTTATACATGGTGTTTTACCAACAGTTCGCACTAACCTTCAAAGACTTCTTGGATTAAATTTTCCCCTTCCCACCATGTCCTGGGAGGTTCTTGATAGTTCCATGAGCAGAAAATGTCTTAACATTGTGAACTGTAGACACAGGAATCCAAGGTTTTGGAGATGGCCTTGTACCCCTCAAGTTTGATTTTGGTGATAATATTTTTTCTGACAGTCTCAGGCAGCTCTCACTTCTTCACCATTGTGAAAATGGAGCAGCGAGTGAATGCGACCATTTTAAACATTAGGGCCGTCTTATTCATTGATTCAAGTTATGTGAGTACTGACAACTGATCACAGGTGCTGTAACAAGAATGTAGTTCTGTTCAACTGAACTGAATTGTTTATAAGGATGTCAATAATCTTGTCCTGGCAATGTCCCAGTTTTTATACTATTTCCTTTTTATAACTGGTCTTGTTTTATTTGATTCTTTTGAGTGTCAAACGTGTGCATATATAATCCAAAGCTATTTCACTGGCCACTTTCTTTTAGGAGATACTGGACATTAAGGTGTTGAATTGCAAGGGTGCCAATGTTGACCACAACTGTATATTCCCTTCATTACCCTTCTGTTATATCGCCAAGCTGTTATTAAAATACATATGATTATATAGTCAATATCTATTGCAGTAAACCGTTTATAGACTGTAAGCAGACAAGTTATTTGTCAGTAATTTTTGGGAAAGTTATTTGGATTTCCCTTTGGAAGAAGTGTTCTATTTGCCATTGTGGTGTTGAGTCTGGCTGCCTGATCAATTGATTTTTATAGTCTGCTAGGTCTTTGTGAAGGGATATTAACTGTAAGCTAAAAATTAGTAACTCCATCTGGGCCAGAGCTTTCCATTCTGGGGCTCTTTTAACCTATTTACAAATTCTTGTCATTACCTCAAGCCATTCCATAACTTTCATGTTCACCTTTTTCAGATTCCCTCACATGCTGACTAGCTTTTCTGGAGGAACAGCCTAATGATTAGAGCAGTGGGCTGAGAACCCAATCCTACTGTTGCTCCTTCTGATCTTGGGCAAGTCACTTAACCCTCCATTGCTTCAGGTACAAACTTAGATGATGAACCCTTCAGAGTAAGAAAAATAGCCACTGTACCTGAATTTAATGTGTCCTGAACGTCTGATAAAGGTGTGAGCTAAATCCCATTCTCTTTCTTGATTGTGCTCTACAGGGTCTTCATATAAAATGTCTCCAAATCTTTGTTTCTGTTTTAATTGGTGGTACTGTCACCACACTGATGCTCTTTCGTAATTCCCCGTAGAACTGTTTTGGGTTCTCCAAGCAGTTTATTTGGATCTCTTTCTGCTTAGTTTTTTCATAGCACCACAGTTTTTATATCCGATGCTACTTTCAATTTATTATTGGATCATTTGATTTTAACATCTTCGGTTAATGCAGCATGCTTTAGTTTGATGTTTTGTTATAAAAGGTATGGAGTGCTTAGTGTAGTTGTTTGGCTATGATAAAGTGGGGACATTCCTTGCAAGATCAATCTAGAAATGGGTATATTGGACAACAGAGGGAGTTTTGCATTTTTACCATTGGCAAATGTCTTGTGGGGGGGGGGGAGGGGGAGGGGGAGAGGGAGGGGAGTCCCCACCCCTGAAAAATGTTCTGCAGCATTTACTGACAAGACCACTTTTGAAGATGAAGGACCATATCAACTATCTTGTGTTAAACACCAAGGGGATAAGTGGTTTGAATTTCTATGCAACTGGTGATCAAACTCAAATTCTTGCTGCTTGCCAGTAGAGGTAAAGGGATCCTGTTTCTTCCTGTGCATTGATCTAAAATATGGCAACTTAGTTGTCTGAACTAGCACAGAGCAATCCTGTAGAAGATAAGACATACCATACTGAGCCAGATCAAAGGTCCATTGAGCCCAGCATCCTGTTTCCAACAGTGGCCAATCCAGGTCACAAGTACACGACATGTCGTGACATCCATGATAGATGTTTTAGAGCTTGTGTGCTCTCCATCGGGAGCAATGGCAATAATCAAAGTGCTCTTTCTATGACTAGTCACGTAAATAGGGACTTGAACCCCGGACCCTCAGATTAAAACTCTGATGCTCTACCAACTGAGCTTATACAGGCTTTAAGAAGATGGACAAATAGCCAGCAAGATTAAAATATCATTTGGCGCTCCAGATGATTTATATGATGCAATCTTTGGGACTGCAACCAGATTCTGAGCATGACAAGTGGACTCCTCACCTGAAGCTGGAGGCATCTGTGGTAAGGGCCAATTGACAGCCCAGAGAGTCCAATGGGAGGTGGTGTTTGGAAATTCATCACGTAGCATAGTTTTTTTTTCAAACTGTTGGACAAAGTGTGATAAAGGCTGGGTACGCTGATTCCATGTTAATTTGAGGATCCATTGAGATTCATTATTGAGCGGGCATAACATACAACATATACTACAGTGGTCATAAGGCCCAACCCCTGTAAGGAGGCCTTGGCTGTGATGATGGTGGAGGAATGAGCAACCTAAAGATTAAGTCACCAGAAGCCAGTCATTGAGATATGAAAAGACTAGGTGTTCCCACAAGTGTAAGGGAGCAACCACAACTAACATGTATTTGATAAATGTGAGCTGAAGGGAGGCCAAAAGGAAGGACTTTGTACTAATAACCGTCCATATGCAGAAAGAAATTGAGGTACTTCCTGCAATTACGGATGGATCAGGATTGTGTGTTGAAGTATCTTTGAGACCCAGTCTGCAAAGCCAGTATCCTCTTCAAGAAAGGGTAGAAAAACAGAATGAGATTTCAGAGATTTAATATGGGATGTAATCCCCTGCTATTTTGGAAAAACAGAGTTACTTACCTGTAACGGAGTTCTCCGTGGACAGCAGGATAAGTCAGCCACACCTGGTGTCGTCCCCCGACGGCGCCGTGACGGAAGTGCTCTCTAGCTCAGAATCTTCTGAGCATGTGTGAGGTGGTCCCACCTCCCAGCCCGCCCCTAGCCGGCCAGTTGTTGACTAGCTATGCCGTTGCGGCTAGGTGCGGTGCGCAGGCCACCCTCATGAAGGGGAGGCGGGTGGGATGGTGTGGCTGACTTATCCTGCTGTCCACGGAGAACTCCGTTACAGGTAAGTAACTCTGTTTTCTCCTAGGACAAGCAGGATGTGTCAGCCACACCTGGTGTCTCCCGAGCTGCGATACGTTGCGGGGAATGAGGGAGGCCTGTCTGATATGCAACATTTATTGAGCACAAGGTTATACAGTTGTAGGTAGGCAAAACGTGCAATAGTGAATGGTGCAAATTGTGCAACTTGGAACAGTGTAGTGAACAGTGCAATTCTGAACAGTGCAGTAACAATCGTGCAATAACAACAGTCACAATCGTGCAATAACAACAATGCATGGACAAGTACTAGTGCAAGTGGACAAGTAACTAGTGCAAGTAAGTAACTAGTGCAATCTATTCAGGGCAATAGTCCGTGACAGGAGACAAGAGTCTCAGAGTCTTTGCGTTCGGTCTCGTGCAGCGCTCGCCCTCTCGGGTGCCAGGGCTGCGGAGAGGACCGCTCAGCCGAATGAGCCGTCTGTCTCAGCGTGGATGTCGAGGCAGTAGAGTAGTGTTTCTGGAAGGTAAGATGATAGGACCAGGTGGCTGCTCTGCAGATATCGCTCACTGGAATCTCCTGAGCACAGGCCAAGGAAGCGGCTATTGCGCGGAGCTGGTGTGCACTCGCCTTGTTGCAATAGGCCACGCAGGTTGATATCCAGAGAGATAGTGTACGTTTGGTGACAGGTCTCCCAGGTTTGTTCGGGTCAAAGGAGACGAACAGCTGTGTACCCCGACGAGTAGCAGATGTCCTGTCGATGTAGGTGCGTAAAGCACGTACGCAATCGAGCGAATGAAGACGTTGCTCCTCGGGGGATGAATGCGGTGCTGGGAAGAAGGATGGCAGCTCCACTGCCTGGTTGATGTGAAAAGCGGAGGCCACCTTCGGCACAAATTTCGGGTGAGTCCGCAGGGACGCCCGGTTGTGATAGAGTTGCGTGTATGGCGGGTGTGCCACCAGAGCTTGCAGCTCGCTAACCCTCCTGGCGGAGGTAATGGCGACGAGGAAAAGGGTCTTCCAGGCGAGGTACTTTCCCTCGGCAGTGTCCAATGGTTCGAATGGCTCTAGCATGAGCTGTTGTAGAACGATGTTAAGGTCCCAGGTGGGTACTGGCTTCTGTACTGGGGGCTTCAGGTTTCGGAGCCCTCTCATGAAACGGGTCACAATGGGAAGGGTGGCAATGGAGCCTGAGGTTGTGGCATCCGTGCGCTCGTGTAGAGAGGCGATGGCAGCTAGGTGCACCTTGATGGATTGTGGTTGCAATCCCGATCTGCAGAGGAGGGCCAGATACTGTAAGATTGTGGGTATCGGGCAAGACGCTGGGTCAACTCCTTGGTCCTTGCACCAGATGGTGAAGCGTTTCCATTTTAGGCCATATGCCTTTCTTGTAGAAGGTCTCCGGGACGCGAGGACTATTTGTTGCACATCCGGGGGAAGGTGAGAGCCGTTGAGGGTTAACCTTTCAGCCTCCAGGCTGTCAAAGCTAGCGTCTGGAGGTTGGGGTGCCAGATTAGGCCTCCGTTCTGGGTTAGGAGGTCTGGTCTCAGAGGTAATCTGATGGGAGGTTCCTGGGCGAGCTGCAACAGTAGGGAGAACCACATCTGTCTTGGCCAATAAGGGGCTATCAGGATCATCTGTACCTTCTCCTCGATGATACGTTGTATCGTGTTTGTCAAGAGTGGTGTGGGAGGAAAGGCGTATGCCAGCTCCCAGTTTTTCCAGGGGATGGCGAATGCATCCGAGGCAACCCTGTTCTGTGACGGATGCTTGGAGCAGAACAAGGGGCATCTTGCGTTCTCCTCGGTTGCGAAGAGGTCGATCTGTGGGTTTCCCCAGCGCTGGAAGAGGGTGCGTGTCACATTCATGTGGAGCATCCATTCGTGAGGTTGAAGCTGCCTGCTGAGACGGTCCGCTAAGGTGTTCTGATCCCCGGGAAGGTATGTCGCTTGTAGCGTGCACCTGTTGCGTAGTGCCAGAGTCCAGGTGTCGAGGGCTTCCTTGCATAGCGAATGGGAGCGAGTGCCCCCTTGCTTGTTGATATAGAACATGGCAACCTGGTTGTCCGTCTGTACCAAGACTGCTTTTCCTTTCAGTTTGGTCATGAAGGTCTGTAGGGCATACCTGATGGCCCTGAGTTCGAGATGATTGATGTGGATGAAGGCATTTGCCCCCCGAGAGGTTGGGTGGCTGCGTCCACCAGCGCAGGCTCTGGACCACACGGGCAGATAGCGGAATGCGAGTGCTGAGTGGTTGGGAGAGTTGCTTCCAGTGTGTCCGTAGGTGCCACTGTAGAGTGCGCATGTGCAGCCTCGCCAACGGAAGGACTGAAGTTGTTGCAGCCATGTGGCCTAGCAGACATAGTATTGCACGGGCCGAGGTGCATTTTTCTGTCGACATCTTCATGGCTAGGCGGGTGATGGTGTTGATCCGTAATTGAGGAAGAAAGGCCTTGCAGACCTTGGTATCTATTATCGCCCCGATGAACTCTGTGCGCTGGACTGGTTCCAGCCTGGACTTCTCCTTGTTGAGAAGGAAGCCCACTCTGATCAACAGGTCGGTCGTGAGCCGTACTGCCCTGTGGAGTCCCATGGCTGAATCCGCCGACAGGAGCCAGTCGTCCAGGTAGGGAAAAATGGCGACACCTTTTCTCCGGAGATGTGCAGCGACCACCGCCACGCATTTTGTGAAGACTCTGGGTGCTGGGGATAGGCCGAATGGCAGGACCCGATACTGGTAATGGGCGCCCAGCGCTGAGAATCTGAAGAATTTCCTGTGAGAAGCGTGGACCGGGATGTGGGAGTAGGCATCCTGGAGGTCCAGCGTCGCCAACCAATCCCCCGCCCTGATTAGGGGAAGGATGGAGTTGAGCGAATACATCCTGAACTTCTCTTTGATTATGAAGTTGTTCAGTCTCCGGAGGTCCAGGATAGGGCGTAGGCCCCCTTTCTTCTTGGGGATAAGGAAGTACCGGGAGTAGAAGCCAGTGTTGACCTCTCCCGGGGGTACTTGCTCTATCACCTTGGCTTGGAGGAGTTGCTGTATGAGTTTCTGTAGCGGCTGTTCCAGGTGCTGTGGAGGCTGGCTGGTAGGTCGCTTGCGCTGACATGGAGGGGAGGAGAAAGGCAAGCGGTAGCCCGACTGGACTATCTGTAAGACCCACTTGTCCGTGGTAATCTCCTGCCAGGCCGATAGGAACAGCGACAGGCGACCCCCAACCGGGGCATAGTCAGAAGGAGGAGGAATCTTTCCCGGAGTGGGAAGTGTTGGACTGCTTCTGCTTTCGCTGTCGCGGTTGCTGTCGCTGAAAGGGCGCCTTCTGATAAGTTGGCTTGAACTTTGGTGGCTGCCACTGACGGTTGGATCCATAAAATTGTTTCGAAGGGGCGAAGGGTTTTCGGAAATATGCCCCTTTCTGGTTCCAAGCGGGGCGTTCAAGGCCGTCTGCTGCTAGAGTCTTTAGTGTGGCGCAGTCCTCTTTGAGGTCTTTTACAGTGTCGGCAACCTTGTCCCCGAACAGGGAGTCACCTGAGCAGGGGGCGTCCGCAATACGGTCATGGGTGTTGTCGGAGAGTCCTGAGGCCCGGAGCCATGCCCAGCGCCGTGCTGAAATGGCCGTGCCCGCTGTTCGGACGGCAGTGTCAAATGCGTCGAAGGCCGTGCACATCAAGTGCTTGCTGCATTCAGCTAGCTCCTGCATGGAGGTTGAAGCCATTGTCCGTGAGTCCTTGGGAAGGTCCTGTAGGTGCTTTTTAAGGTCGGCTAGGAGTGCGTCCTGGAAGAGGACGTGCTGGAATTGGTGGGATGCTATTTTGGCGTTGAGCATAGCCCCTTGAAACACCTTTCTCCCAATGTCGTCTAGGCGTTTGGGGTCCCGACCTGGTGGATGGCTTGACTGGTTACGCGTGGACTTGGACCTTTTCAGGGCTGATGATACCACGATGGACTGGTGGGGTAACTGCGCTTTGGTAAATCCAGGTCCTGAGTGGACAATGTATTTGGTGTCCAAGCGCCTGGAGAAAGCTTGACCAGAAGCTGGGGACTGCCACAGCGCCAGCTGCTTGTCCTTCAATCTGCGGTGGAGGGGGAGCGCCATTGCTGGCTTGGGGCCATTCAGGTACTTCATGACCTCCGGCTCCTGTTCTTCTGATGTTACTTCCGTGGCCAGCCCCAGCTTAGAGACCACCTTCCGTAGGAACTTAGGGTAGGTGAGGTCCTCCGGCCCTGGCGGGGGCTCGACTGGCTCGCTAGTGTCCTTTGTATCTGGGTCCTCCCCTTCAGAGCAAGGCTCTAGTTCCTCAGCGTCGGGTTCCATTTGTGTCGGCGAAGGAGAACGCGCTCTGGATGGAGCTGGGGAGGGAGTCCGTTCCCTGGGCGAGAGACTGGGGTATATTGGGGAGTGGCCCTTCTCCGAGAGAGTCAGAAGGGGACTGGTCGCCCTGCGTTGCTGGTCTGGCCGTGGGGGGGGGGCGGTCTGCTCCACTAGGCGAGACCGGAGGCTTAGGATGGCAGAAGAGGTTGATTCTGACCTGCTGCTTCTGTGTCTCTTGTAGCAGGGGGAGTTGGATCTCCTGCTGTCCCTGGAGGAGCCACCATTGTAATCCCTTGCTGCAGAGGGGGATCGATGTCTGCGCTTGGCAGACTTCTTCCTGTGGCTGTCACCGGCGCTGTGTTGACTGGGAGATTGTAAGTGGCCATCTCGCTGATTAAAGCTCCCTCGTCGGCGCTGTGAATCAGCGCGGTCTGTGGAGCGTGATAGGTGATGACAGGAGGATTCCCTGCTGTCCGCCCTATTATGCAGTTCTTCTCGTCGGCGCTGAGTGTCAGCGCGGTCTGGCGACTTACTGCTCAGCTGAGACTCACCGCGCCGAGCTTGGGAGTCCCGCGCCGGGGGAGAGGCAGTGATGGCTCCATAGGCTGTAGAAGTGCTGGGGATCTCCCTGTCAGCGCGTCGAGACGTGTTGGGCAGGGGGGAGGTCCTCACCTCCGTGCAGCCAATCAGCGTCGAGGAGGCGTTCCCGGAGGCGGGGCCTGGCGGGGCCACGAGGGCAGCGCCATCTTGGCCAGCATGCGGACCGCATGTAGTGGATGTCCCGGGGTTGCCGTGTGCCGGAGAGGGGCTTACCCGAACGGCAGAGGCCTCTCCGGGGCAGGACTTACAGCGTTGTCGTCAGATCGAGGAGCAGCATTCTTCTTATGCGGCGCTTTTTCGGGGGCCGCGTTTGGACGCTGGTGAGTGCTGGAGAGCCGGGAAGATGGTTTCTGGGCGGCCACAGTCTTTGATTTCTTGTCGCTGGTTTGCTTCGGGTCCCGGGACGTGGAGGCTGCTGCGGGAGAGAGCAGGTCCTTCAGAGAGTGTTCGCGGTGCCTTTTTGCTCTGGGGGACATCCTGCTGCAGCAATCGCAGTTCTCCACCTGGTGTGATGCCCCCAGGCATCTGACGCAGTGCTGATGGGTGTCAGAGATGTTCATCTTTCTGCTGCAGGTAAGGCACTTCTTAAAACCTGGTTTAGGCATACTTATGTTTAAAAGTAGGAGAGCTTGAATTTTTCCGTCTTGAGGCAAGGGCGGAAGAGAAAAAACTGGCCGGCTAGGGGCGGGCTGGGAGGTGGGACCACCTCACACATGCTCAGAAGATTCTGAGCTAGAGAGCACTTCCGTCACGGCGCCGTCGGGGGACGACACCAGGTGTGGCTGACACATCCTGCTTGTCCTAGGAGAACAAGGAATTACCTGGAGCAGAAATCTTGGTTCCTTTCCTGAAATGGATCTTGTTCTGGACTGTGGGAGGATATGGAATTTTTGCCTGAAGCAGGTGGGCATGGGGTTGAGAAATCTGTTGATTGTTTTTTTTTTCTTTATCTTCTATTTGTATTTTAATTTTGTACTTACTATTTATTGATGTTCACACTATTGCATTATTATTTTCTGTTCACCATTTTGCAGCCTTTTATTTTTATTTTTTAAGAAAGGCCGTTCTATTCTTGATACCAAGGTCTCGGTAAGAATGGATGCCTGCTCCAATGTCACATTTCTCTCTCATCATAGCCTAACCTATCATGAAAGCCTCAGCTTTTGGAATCCTCCATACACTAATGTTTTTTCGCCTTCTTCAGTTTTCCAAGTCCTCAATCTTTGCTTTCCAAGCTTGTGGTGCCTCATGGAGCTTGTTTACCTATATTTGAAGCTCTATTAGTAGCCTTTGTCGGACCGTTTACTCTTATCCAGTACAACAATGCACCTGTCCATTTCATACACCTCTTGCTTAAGTTTCACCACCACCACCTCCATTATTGCAGCTTTAACACCTGCCATCTGTTATTTTCCACAAGTCAGCAGTGCATTTCACGCCTAGTGAATGGTGCCAAGTCCTTGTGCTCAAGTCTCTCTCTGATGCTGAGCTTGTGATCGCCTTTTTGTTTTGCTGTGAGCAGCAGGTTTGCTTACTCTTGCTGCAGGTCTTGCTAACCTCAGAGTACCAAAATGCTTCAAGGTTTCTCTGGACAGACATAGTTGCACCAGCTATTACCGAGATGGGTGGATTGCCAGTGGGTGCTATTATTGCTTTTAATCACCCATTTTACACCCTCCTGACTTGTAGCACCTTGCTCAGGTGGCCATCATGATCTGCAACATAACGTTCTCCCTCTTTTCTATACTTTATAATGATTTTGAAAAAGGTTCAGGCAGTCCTTTCAACATTGTGGCATCAACCATCCAGAGGAGTTGTAATCAGCCTGGATATGATCACAGCCCAAACAAATTCTCTTTAAAAAGATGACATCAAGCAAGAAAAGCTCACAAAAATGGGAGTGCGTTTTCACGTCCATTCAGCGGAGCAGAACAAAAACAAAACTGAGGTATTGAGAATACTGAGTGCAGGAAGAGCTGTGCGTGCTCAAGACTTTGCATTCAGTTTTGAGGGGCATTTCTCCAAATGGGTTAGTTTGTGCATAACATGAAAGTCACGAACTCTACTACTAAGCCAGGGATGCAAACTGTTCTGTCCCAGCAATGCGTGATGCCAAACAAACCTGCTCATTGATGGAAAATGTAACGCTTGAACCCAAAGGCACATTTTATGCTTATATAAAATTAAGATATGCTGTGCTCAATTTTACTGCATGTTAGATTAATAAAAAAGAATGAGACACTTCACGCTGGAGTAATTCCAGCATGATGGAGAAATTCTTGCACATAAAGCTAGAAGAACGAAACCTCCTAAGATGGGATGACATCGTCAAACATTCCCAGAGAAAGCACATAAATTAGCCGTCTTTCACAATGTGCATTTAGCTGGCTCGCTTACTGTTTGATGCTCAGCACAACTATGCAGAAGACATTAAAGAGGGCATAATCTGCTGCAGATGAAGACCGCTCTGCAGTTCAGCACTTGTTTTCTTTTCTGAAACTGTGTGCTAGCTAAAATACAGTTCTCAAACTCTGTGTGGGGAGGGGCATAGTCAAAAAATGTATCCAATCTCATGTGACAATCTTGATCCAGCTGCAAGCAGTTATAATGTGTAACTAATGTCAGATTATGCAAGAAGTGTGGAAAATATTTAGGAGATGTTCATTTTAGAAGAACATTAAATTTGGTCAAAGCGAAGTTCTGGTTTATGTTAGCTGCTCACTCCCCATCCCTCTCCTTCCTCTCAGACTATGCATCTCTGTAGCTTTTCCAGTTAGAGAAATATACAATAAATTAGATTGGAAACATGACATCTTTGCTGCAAAAATCAGGGCTCCTTTGAAGATTCAGATCCTTCCTGTCAATTCTTCCCAGAGTTGCATCTCCCACTCCCCTCTGTTAGAAATATTTTCACCGCCACCGCTACCACATCAGCAGCCGATTTAGTGCTGCTCTGTGAAGAGAGGAACGGGTGGCAAAATTAAGAAAGCAGAATAAAATAGAAAGGGCTATAGTATGGTTTTCTGCTCTGGAATTGTCAATGATTCCATTTTATGTGGCTACAAATTTCTTTCATCTGTCTCAAAAAAAAAAAAAAAAAAGAAGATTATAATGCTGCATTTGAATTAACGCAACACTTACACAAAACCTCCCTTTTCTTTTAAGTTTAAAAATCCAAGTGCATAAGGCTGTGGCAATAAAGTACAGCCAAGAACATGCTACTGTAGTCAAACACTACTTGCAACTAGGAAAGAGGTGTTGTGAGCACAGTCTGTACACCCATGCACCCTGTCACCCTGTAAGGGAAATGTCAAGACCATAAACAAAGATTAAGGCAAGGAACTATCCAAAAACCGTGCACAAATTTTACTTCATCTAACTCATTGATTTAAAACAGTAGAAGTTTCCCTTTCTTCTAAATTTCATCACAGAATTACTTCCTCAGGAGGAAGTTGGGTCCTTCTTTTTATGTTCCAAATACTATCATGACATGTCCTGGCTATACTCGATCGTTTTTAGGCCAAAGGCTGGTAGATTTCAACCACTTGAGAAGTGTACTGTTATATCTATAGTGCAATCTCTTCTTGGGGAAAGTGAGAAGGGAGGGAAGGCATTGTAGCAATTTCCTTCTAATCCTTCATGCTTCTATTTTAACTGAAAACTGCATCTGGGCTCTGGTACCATAAGTCTTAATTTGAGATATTTTTGTCTTACCTCTCCCCTCATGACCTCCAAATTAGGCCAGCCCTAATGGCAATACTTCTTGGCCAGATGTTGGACAACCACACTCCCTCTGTAATATGCAATCATGGCCCCTGAGTTTACCTAATGAGGAATAATCAAAGCTGATAACATAACCACTTCAGCATCTGCTAATCAGTCCATGAACAGCCCTGACCTGCTAAATGAAACCAGGTCTTCTGCATGGCAGCTAGAACCAATCTCAATTTCTGGGTGTCAATGGCACTGGTATAAGAGACTAGTGAAACAAAAAAATGCCTACAAAACCCCACATATATCACAGCACACAAAAAAAGGGGTCACACAATCAGTCAGTCACAAAACGTTATCTCAAGAAGACATCAAAACTAGGATGGCAGAAAGCAATATTAGCTTGGTCAACCAACTATTTCATCGCTTGTCTCCTGCGCAATGATAATTTTTGTTTTTTGCAGTCTTTTTGGTCTGTCTCAGTATGGCATATCTCATGTTCTTATATACAGTGCTATGATCGCTATCGACACCAGAAAGACCTTTTTAACATCAAAGATAAGTAGTGCTGCATCTCCTTTTGAGTGATGTGCATCAGGAGTATTTGAATTTAAAGCATGACTGTGTAATGTGCTTTAGGAGGATTTGTATTTGAATTATTGAATATTTTTATTTTTAAATGCATACTAACGGTGGTGATTGTTCTCATGTTTTAAGCCTTGCACAGGAACTGGAGAAAAAAAACACCACCAAAAAAAGGACTGCAAAACACAAAATTTTTATTGCTTGGGAGACAAGTAACGAAATAGTTGTTTGACTAACTTTAAGCTAATACTGCTTTCTGCCATCCTGGTTTTGATGGTGCCTTGAGGTTATTTTTTTTATGTGAACAGAGACAACTAGTATAAGACTGTACATTTTTTTTTAAACACTCCAGTAATACTTATGAATATTTTTTGTCACTCTGCCAATTACGTTCAATAAAAGCTGTTTAGCAACTAACCTCCACAGGAGAGCTCGTCCTGAAGCAGCACTAAGTGCACAGGGCAAGAACAACGTGTCGTACCATCTCCCTTTACGACGCAGATGTGGGAACAGCCACCATTATCCTGGGAGCATGGATGTTCTCCTGCAAGACAAGGTCAAATATTAAAAACATGTAAAGAAATGACATCTGACAGTCCAGGAATCTGCTTGTGTTTCAAGAAAGTCAATTTATTCTTATGAATTCAATGCTAGGAATAAATGATTGATATATAAGAGACTGGTCATGAGTAGCTAATGAACCAGACCATCACTAAAAGGAATGTCCCAAAGATTATAACCACCACAAGTGTCCTTTCCTTCAACCACTACAGTCATATGAAGAAAGAGCCAAACAAAAGGGCTCAATGACTGCAGCCATAGTAATAGAGGATAGAAAAAGACCAACAACTCATCCAGCCTGTCCAGTAAGTTTAGTCTATAGTTTGCTGGATATATTCAAGTTGCCAGCTGTAGAAGCTTTATTGCCTGTAGATTAATCACTTGTCTAAATCAGTTTTGTTATCTTCCTCAAAGAACATATGGGCCATAGTGGCTCATTTATTTAACTGTATTTATATCCCGCTTTTCACCGGGTCAAAGCGGTTTAACATCTAAAGGGGGGGGGGGGGAGGAGACAATAATCATCTCAGGGGTTGGGGCTGTCACTGGAGGGCCAACATTAATGATCTGAACAGATATTAAAGACATAGACAAAGTACATCAGTCTCATAGCCGGGGGAGTGAATTAGGGGGTCCGGGTGCTTGTTTCTTGGTTGAGGTATTCCTGGAATAGGACGGTTTTTAGTTTTTTCCTGAATGTCATGGGATCTCCGTTGGTTCTGATATGGCTTGGTAGAGAGTTCCAGAGGGATGGCGCGTATAGTTCGAAGGCTCTATTGCAGGTCCGCTGATTGTATTTGGTCCGTATGTGGAGGATGGCGAGGGAGTTGCTGGTGGTTTGTCTGGTTGTTCTTCTGTTGTGGGTGGGTGGGTTGGTGCAGGAGGGTGCGGAGCTGGGAGGTCTGAGTTTGGTAGAGGCTTTTGTGAATGAGCAAGGCAGATTTGTATTTGATTCTTGCTTCAAGAGGGAGTATGTGCAGCTCCCTCAGGACTGGGGTGATGCGATCTTGTTTTTTTGCTTTCTGGATAATTCTTGCTGTGGTGTTTAAGGCAGTTCGCAGTGGGTTGGTGTGGGTGGTAGGTAGACCGTGGTAGATTATATTGCAGTAGTCCAGGTGGGGGAGTGTCATGGCTTGCATGACTGTTCTGAAGTCCTGTGATTCAATGAGAGGTCTGAGGCGCTGTACTGTTTTTGCCTTGTGGAATATTATTCCGGAGTTTTTTTTTTTATCTGTTGCTTGAGTGTGAGCGCTTGGTCTATGATGATTCCTAGGTATCTTATGTGTGGTTGAATTTGTATTTGTGTGGCTCCTATGTTGAGGTGTGTGGGTGGTATGAAGTCTGGGTCTTTGGTTACTATGAGGGCTTCTGTTTTTTTTATGTTGATGGATAGGTTGTTTTTTTTAGCCAGTTGGAGATTTCTATGAGGCAGTCTTCTAGGTGTGTGTTTGTTGGGTTAGTGGTTGTGATTGGGGCATAGAGCATTATGTCATCCGCATAGATGTGGTAGTTGATATTATAGGCTCGTATGATTGAGCAGAGTGGTTGCAGGTACATGTTGAAAAGCATGGCAGATAGTGTGGATCCTTGGGGTACTCCTTGGTGTTGTTGAAAGGGGGGGGGGAGGTGGCTATGTTTGTTCGAATCAACTGTTGTCTATTGGTTAGGTAGGAGTGGATCAATACACACCAAAGAACCACTGCCTATGGGAAATTGGTATAGGTAGGAGTGGAACCATTGAAGTACGACATTTTTGATGCCAATTGCTTGGAGTCTGTGTATGAGGATGTCATGGGAGATGGTGTCGAAGGCTGTAGATATGTCCAGGAAGATCATAGCATATCCAGAGTGTTTGGCTTGTGTGCCTTTGATGAGGGTGTTCATTAGTGATGTCATAAGGGTTTCAACTCTGTGGAATGGGCGGAAGCCATGTTGTTGTGGGTCCAGTATGTTGTTGGCATCTAGGTGGTCTTGGAGTTGTTGCTGAACTATCTTTTTGATGATTTTGGTGGTGAACAGGAGACTCGCTATAGGCCCGAAGGAGGCAGGGGCAAGGGGATCCAGGTTGTGTTTTTTTAGGGTTGGGCGGATGATTGAGGTTTTGAGGAGGTCTGGCATGTGTCCTTGTCTGAGGGATTCATTAACAATGTGGGTTAGTGGCGCGCTTAAGTCCTTTTTGGTTTTCTTTATCCATTCTGTAGGGCAGGGATCTAGAGGAGAGGTGGTGGTGTTTAGGCATGCGATGGTTGATTCTATTTTTTCCTTTGTGGTTGTTTCGAATGTGCTCCAGTCTGCGTCTATGTTGGTAGGGTGGGTTGTTGTCGTCTCTGGATTCAGTTGTGGATTTTGTGGTTGTTGTAGCTGCTTGTATTGGCATGCTAGTAGTTCTGGTGGGATGTTCGGCAGGTGGTCAGAGTGGTTGGGTGTTTTTGTTAGTTTCTTGACAATCTCAAAGAGTTCCCGTGATTTGTTTATAGATGTGTTTATGATCTTTGTGTGGTAGGTCTTTTTTGCTTTATCGGTTTCTTTGTAGTATGCGTCTAGTTCACACATGTATTTTGTTTTGTCGTCCTCTTTTTTGGTTTTTCTCCACTTTCTTTCCGCTCTTCTGAGTTTGGTTTTTAGTTTTCTTAGTTTGGGGGTGAACCATCGGGCTTTTGTTGAGGTATGCCTGGAGGTTTTGGTCTTGTTTGTTGCTGCACTGGATGCAGATGAGATCGTGGTATTCCAGTTGTGGATTAGATCATTGATATTGGTGGAGCTTGTTTGGAGTTTAGGTAGTGTGTGTGTCAGGAAATCTTCTTTGATGAATGGTTTGAATCGTCTGGTGTGTTTGTCCTCATTGAGGTTAGTATGCTGGTAGTTGTGGGATAAGTTGATGAGGTAGTGGTCAGACCATGCTACGCATGTGATTTTTGGGTTTTTGTATGTGGCGGCCTTTTGGGAGTTTAGGAATATGAGGTCCAGTGTATTCCCTTTTTCATGTGTTGGTTCATGTATGATCTGTGTCAGGTTCATTGCTTCCATGGCATTGGTGAAGGCTTCGGCATGTTTGTCTTGGAGTGATGGGAGGTTGAAGTCTCCGAGGATTATTTGTTCTTTCGTGGAGATGGCGCTCTCAGAAATGTGTTGTAGTATACCCGATAGGTCGGTGCTTGAGGTCGGTGCACGATAGATTAGGCATATGGAGAGGTGCTTGTTAGTGAGGGTGAGTATGTCTGCTTCATTGGTTGTTTCTGAGGCATGATTCCTGAGGTGGAGGTGGTTTTTTGCAATGATGGCTACTCCTCCTCCTCTGGTGTGTGTTTGAGAGCAGTGGTGAAGACTGTATCCATTCGGTGTTAGTTGGTTCATTAGCACGGTGTCGGTGTCTGTTAGCCAAGTTTCTGTTATGCATAGGATGTCTATCTTGAGTTGTGATCAGGTCTTGGAGCATGTGGTATTTGTTTTTGACTGATAGAGCATTTATTAGTGAGATGGAGAGAGGGTTGTTGTTTAGGGGGTTGGGGGTGTGGATTGGTGTGGGTGGTGTGTGGGTTTTGCCCCATGTGGGGGGGGGGGGTTGTTGGTGTCTTTGATTTGTATGGTTGTCACGTTTGGCAAGTTTGTGGTGGGGGGTGCGGGGTCAGGAGTGGTACATATCCTTCAAGCCCCAAATCCTGTTTTCAACAGCAGCAAATCCAGGTCACAAGCATCTGGCAGGCTCCCTAGGAGAAGATCCATTCCTTATTGTTCATACTCAGAAAGACAGTGTTTTTCTAAGACTTATTAAGTGCTGTCAAGTCAACGTCAACTCATGGCAACCCTGTGGATAGTTGTTCCAAACTGTGTTAGTCTTTAGTCAGGCAACTAATTGTTGATAGAGTGGCATCCATAGCTGCTGTTATTGTATCTATCCATTGGACTGCTGGTCGTCCTCTTATGCTGACCTTCAAACCTTGCCCAAATTGACATCTCTTTACATATGTCCAAAGTATGAAAGTTGAAGGTTTTTTTTTTAAACAGGTTTTTTTATTCTGTTTCATCATATAGTAAAAGTATTTACATTGTAACAAACTAGATAGCATACATTAAAACAGGGACAGTGACATTTAGTTCAAGGTGGATCCTGTCATATTGATGTTGCGGCAAGTATCTGATTCAAAATGTACTATGAATAGGGATGTTTTTAGTCATTTTCTGAAGTCATGGATGTCCTTCATGGATTTTGTGTTTTCTGGGAGGGAGTTCCATAGTGATGGTGCATATAAGGAGAAAGCCCTGTGGGATGTCGTTTGTTTGCTTTTTGCTTTAATGTTTGTCTCCATAGTGAAGGTTATTGATGAGTCTTCCATTACTCTTCACAACTCTGTTGTCTTCATATTGTCCTGTTTTGTCTGATGACTTGTTCTGCATATAAATTAAACAGGTACTCTAAAGGAAAAGTATGCAGCCATATCATATACCTTTGCTAATATTAAACCATTCTGTTTTGTTCAAACTGTTGCTTCTTGATCAATGTAAAGGCTGTGCATGAGAACTATCAGGTGTGCTGGTATATGTGGCCCAGAGTTTTTCATGACTTATATAATCATGCTGTATTCGAAACACAGATATCCTTTTGGCATTCTTATGTCTTTTCAAGGATCCATCTCACAGCTGCAATGATGTCTCTTGTTCCTCGCCCTTTCCCAAACCCTGCTGGCATTTCAGGCAGTTCTTATTCCAGGCATAGTTGTAGTCACCACTGAATGATCTTGAGTACAATCTTGCTGGAATGTGGGATCAATGATCCATGGAAATTTTTTTTAGTATTGGTATGAGCACAGATCTTTTCTAGATAGTTGGCCATGGTGTCGTCCAAATTTCCTGGTAAAGCCTTGTAAGTATTAGGGGTGTGCAATATCATATTGGTTTTGTTTTTTGTACTAACATGTTAAAACTCTTTTTTCCAGGGGAACGTCTTCATCTGCCGTCCGGATCCAGTAGAGGAGAGGAGGCTGGTTCCGCGGCTGGCGGCTCTGCGGGCAGCCGGCTGACATCATCCCCAGGTCCTGGCTTAAAGCCTTTGCCTTGCTGTTCTCTTCGGGAGCGTCTTCATCTGCCGTCCGGATCCAGTGGAGGAGAGGAGGCTGGTTCTGCGGCTGGCGGCTCTGCGGGCAGCCGGCTGACGTCATCCCCAGGTCCTGGCTTAAAGCCTTTGCCTTGCTGTTCTCTTCGGGAGCGTCTTCATCTGCCGTCCAGATCCAGTGGAGGAGCGGAGGCTGGTTCCGTGGCTGGCGGCTCTGCGGGCAGTCGGCTGACGTCATCCCCAGGTCCTACTATAATTTTGACCTTGTGCAGCGCGTCTTCTAAGGGGCGCGTTTTCAAAGGGGGTTGTTTTCCCCTTGTGAGCCCCTTTGGAGCCGTTTTGGAGCTATATGGTGTGGGCTGAGGAGGTATGCCAGGTGGCAAGCGCAAGAAGAAACCCCCGGTTGATGAGCCTCAAGCAGGGGCAATTGATAAACATTTAGTTTCTACGCCGTGACCCGTCATTCCAGGTACTGAGCCTCTTGTTCCTGTCACTGATGGTGCGAGTTTAAGCTCTATTGAGCGCACCCCCCCCGCTCCCCCCTGGTTTTCTGGAATTGTCCGGGGAAGCCTCCCTTGCTCATTAAAAGAACTTCCTAAAGAGGTTTCAAGGAGTCGTCCTCCCCCTGTATTGGCTAAACCGTCCGCTTCCACAGTTTCTCTTTCGGATGTTTGGACTGTAGTTTCGCGTACGGAACATATGCTTTTAGAGACTGTTCCAAAACTTTGTCAATTTACAAGGGATTCTGTCCAAAAGTTTCAGTCTCTAGATTCTCAGATTGGAGCCTGTGGCTCTGCGCTGGCGAAACTGGAGCCTCAAGTTAGTAAGTTTGCAGATTTCACAGCAGCTCATGCCAAATACAGTCTTCTTTTGCATCAGAAGCTGGAAAATCTGGAAAACTTAGCTCGTAGGATGAATCTTCGTTTGCTGAATTTTCCCACCTGTTCGATGCTGTCTCCAATAGTGCTCTTCAGGAAATATCTGAAGGACACTCTCCTTTTTCCTCAGGCTGACTCTTGTTCGGTGATTAAATGTTATTACCTTCCTTTTAATGTTTCTTCCAGTCCTGAGGATAAGTAGGTGTTACCTATGTCAGATAAAGCTGATTTTAATTTAACAGCTTTCCTAGAAGATACACAGGATGTGATTACTACTAGGGCCACCCTATTGGTTACTTTATCCTCTGAGGATGATAAGATTTCTATTTTGAAATCTTATTTCAAGAGGAAGGAGTTCCAATTCTGTGGTGATAGAGTATCGATATTCCCAGATGTATCTCGCTCCACGCAACTTCGTAGAAAGTCATTTCTTTTGTTAAAACCTAGGGTGCTTGCTTTGGAGGCTACTTTTTTTTCTAAAGTACCCTTGTAAATGTTGTATTTCATTGCATTATGATAAATTTGTCTTTTTCTCCTCATCCGATTTGGAAAAGTGGATTGTTGAGCGGGAAAAGGCTCGTATTACATCATGACTGATAATTGGTGGGCGGTGTGGGTACTCATCCGGCTGAAGTTGGCTATATCCTTTCGAGGTTTTGCCTTGTATTCTTTGTATATATCCTCTTTGTTTTGTTTAGACATTCCCCGAGATGTGGACTTTTTTTTTGTACTGGTTTCTATACATTTTTTTCTTTGTATGATTTGCTGGATTATTGGTTGTAATTGTTTATACAATATGACTATGTAAAAGGTATCTTCATAAATAAATAATTTTAAAAAACCCCTCTTTTTTCCATTTCTGGGTTTTCATCAATAGCGTGCGCTATTGACAAAAACCCTGTAATGAAAATTTTATTTCTCTCATTTTCATTTGAAAATGATATGAAATGGGAAAAGGCACTGACATTTTCCATTTTGTTTCATACAAATGCACATACCTATTAAGTAAGCTGTATCTGATTGCTATAATACTTCAATAAGAATGCCATCAATACGACAACTAATCATCTGTATAGTGCTACAAGGCATAGGCAGTGCCTTACAGAGACAGTCCCTGGCTCAGAGCTTACAATCTAGTCAACCCGGTGCTTTGCTCTTTAATAATGCTTTCAATGCTGCTTTCACATCTTTTTCCAACACCAACAATTCCTGAACGCAAGATACAGGTTGAAATGGCAGTTGATTCATTTGATCTTTATATATAATGACTGTATTCTTTTCACTTTTATTTGATCTTCTCGTTATCATTCAACATGGATCCTTGAGCATCTTTTGCATTCCAAATCGAGGCAGGAATTCTCTCTAGCTCTCGCAGCTTTAGGAAAGCCTATCTTGTTCTTCCTATCATAGTTTATAATTCTATTGCCTTGTAGTACTACTTTGTCTTGCCTTGCTGCATACTGGAAATCTGTTAAGTTCTGTGAATCTTTTCTCCTCTGGCTTTAATTTCTCTGAGTTTAAGGAATTTTCTGTTTCTCTGGTCATTTTTGTTTTTCATCTTTTGCAGAGACATTTCACTTTCTTTGAGTACAACTCTTTATATCATCTCATAATTCTTCTGGTGCTCTGTCATTTGTATCCAAAGCGGTGAACCAATTTTGCAGACAGTCTGACAGTATGTTTTCAAGATTGTATTTTGTTACATTCATGAATGACTTGTTTTAGGTTCAGCTTGAGTTTGTATACTAGTAGCTGGTGATCCGTACCTTAGTCAGCTCCAGGGTTTGTCTGTGTTGAGGTTATTGAGGATTTCCACTGCTGACTTCCACAGTTGAAGTCAAATGAAGTTTTGTACAATCCATTGTGTGAAATCTATGTGAACAGTCACCACTTGTGCTGCTGGAAGAAGGTGTTTGAAATGAATATATTGTTGATCTTGCAGAATTTTATCAGTCTTCCAGCTTCATTTCTGTTGCCAAGCCCAACCACTTCTCCTGCTTTGTTTCCAGCTTTTGCTATAGGAATTTGTTTAAACCTTTTTTAAACTCAGCTATGCTAACTGCTTTGACAACATTTTCTGGTAACAAATTAAATAGCTTATTTATACAGCTTATATATTTATATAGCGTACATAAGAACATAAGATATGCCATACTGGGTCAGACCAAGGTCCATCAAGCCCAGTATTCTGTTTCCAACAGTGGCCAATCTAGGTCATATGTACCTAGCAGTTTCCCCAAGAGACACAAGTTCCACAATGCTTGTACTGGGTCAAGCATTGATATCTTCGGTCACTTCTTAATAATGGTTTATGGACCTTTCCTCCAGGAACTTGTCCAAACCTTTTTTAAACCCAGCTACACTAACAGCCTTTACTACATCCTCCGGTAACAAATTCCAGAGTTTGATTACACGTTGAGTGAAAAAATATTTTCTTTTATTAGTCTAGAGTAGTTACTCACCTGTAACAGGTGTTCTCCAGGAGCAGCAGGAATCAGTCCTCACTTATGGGTGACGTCGCCGATGGAGCCCTCGCGGAGCAATTTCCCCAGCTTTCGCAGAAAGCCTTTGGGAATTGCAACGCGCATGCGCGGTCCCCTTCCCACCCAGAGATGCCATCTTGCTCAGTCTGATGACATAGCGGAAAGACAGCAAAGGTTAGCGAAATATGCAATAAGAATGACTGCAACTCCAAGGGGAGGAGGGAGGGTAGTGAGGACTGATTCCTGCTGCTCCTGGAGAACACCTGTTACAGGTGAGTAACTACTCTTTCTCCAGGACCAAGCAGGAAGTCAGTCCTCACTTATGGGACTCCCAAGCTTAAGGCTACCGGAGACCTCAAGCCTAAAGAGCTCCCTCAAGCTCAACAGTACAGAGGGAAGGAACCTTCTCTGAATACGAATCCGGCCGGTAGCCCAACACTAGGGCCGGAGGGAGGAGTTGCCTAAACCTCAAAGAGGTTGTGGAGAACTGCCTGACCGAAAGCGCTGTCCCTGCGGGACTCCCTTTCAAAGCAGTAATGAGCCGCAAAGGTCTGGCCTGAAGACCAAGTAGCGGCCCGGCAAATGTCTGCCAATGGAACAGAGCGGAGATGAGCCACAGACGCGGCCTTCGCCCTGACCCGATGAGCCGTGACATGACTTTCCAAGGAGAGGCCGGCTGCCCCGTAAGTCCAGGCGATACAATCGGCTACCCAGGAGGACAGAGTACGCTTAGAGACAGGTACCCCCAACCGGTTGGGCACTGTTCCCTCTAAGCTGTGCGCATGTGCGCGCGCACACACCTCGCCAAGCGAGCGCACATACTTTACAACAGAGCGCACAAAAATTACGGCTCTGATTCTGATAGAAAACAACACAGACGTCTTAAAATTTAAAAGTTATGATTGTAATTACTAGAAATTTCCCGCT
The DNA here is from genome assembly GCA_033557465.1 of Ichthyophis bannanicus. Taxonomy (NCBI): domain Eukaryota; kingdom Metazoa; phylum Chordata; class Amphibia; order Gymnophiona; family Ichthyophiidae; genus Ichthyophis; species Ichthyophis bannanicus. Next base: position 466,053,634 of record CM066037.1, on the reverse strand, counting down.
TCATTTAGTAATCGTCTATTTTCATTTAATTTGATTAAAATCAATGTGGTGTACATACTGTATTCTGACGTGTAGTCAAATTTTAAAGTATATAACTCCAAGTGTTGTTATGTGGCGCACAAAAATTTAACCTTCCTTCAAAAGCTGCACACAGCTGATATTTTATGCGCACACAGTCTACAGAAAATTAGAGGGAACATTGCGGTTGGGGTCAAAAGATACGAAAAGCTGGACGGCCTTTCTATGCCCTCGCGTACGGTCAAGGTAGAAGGATAAGGCTCTTCTACAGTCCAGGGTGTGCAGCACAGTTTCTGCTCGGCTGGCGTGCGGCCTGGGAAAGAAGGTCGGAAGAACCACCTCCTGGTTGATGTGAAAGGGGGAGACCACCTTTGGAAGAAACTTGGGGTGGGTCCACAGTACCACCCTATTCTTGTGGAACCTAGTGTACGGAGGCTCCGACACTAGGGCTTGTAGCTCACTCACGCGCCTCGCGGAAGTGAGGGCCACCAAGAAGAGAGTTTTCCAGGAGGGAAAACGAAGAGGGCAGGTAGCCATGGGCTCAAAAGGCGGACAGGTAAGCCTTTGCAGAACCACGTTGAGGTCCCAGTCAGGGGCTGGGGGGCGCAACGGAGGTTTAAGCAGAAGGAGGCCTCTGAGGAAACGCGCCACCAAGGGATGCGAGGAGAGAGGCCGGCCTTCGACCGGAGAATGATGTGCAGAGAGAGCACTTAGGTGAACTCGGACAGAGTTGGATTTGAGACCGAGATCGGAGAGGTGAAGCAAATATTGCAGCACCACCGATACTAAACAGGCGAAGGGGTCCTCAGATCGCTGAGAACACCAGACCGAGAAGCGACGCCATTTGAGGGCGTACGACTTCCGGGTGGAGGGACGCCGAGAAGCCAGGACGATGGCTTCCACCTCTGGGGCTAGCCGTAGCGTAGCTAGGACTACCCTTTCAGCAGCCAGGCCGTCAGGTGTAGGGCCCTGAGGTTGGGGTGCAGAAGAGTGCCCCGATCCTGGGTCAGGAGGTCGGGCTGGAACCCCAGAGGAAGAGGGGTGTCCACCGCCAGCTGTAGTAGTAGAGGGAACCACGGCTGTCTCGGCCACCGAGGCGCCACCAGGATCACGGAGGCCCTGTCCTGGACAACTTTGAACAATGTCCGGGCCACCAGCGGCGTAGGGGGGAAGGCATACAACAGACCCGTGGACCACGGGATGAGGAAAGCATCCGGCCCCTCCCGCGAAGGATGGGGGTGCCGGGAGCAGAATCTGGGGAGCTGCCTGTTCAGGGGACTGGCAAAAAGATCCACAGTGGGAGAGTCCCACCGGCGGAAGATCTGCTGGACCACCTCGGGGTTCAATTTCCACTCGTACGGTAGCAGCATCCGACTCAGCTTGTCCACCAGGCAGTTGTCCTGCCCTGGCAGGTAAACCACTTTGAGGAGGATGCCGTGATCGACAGCCCAAGAGCACAGCCTCCGGGCTTCCCGACATAGAAGGAGGGAGCCCGTGCCCCCCTGTTTGTTCACGTAGAACATTGCAACCTGATTGTCCGTCTGTACCAGTACGGACTGGCCGAACGTCAGGTGAGAGAAGGCCCGCAGAGCTAGGTGGATCGCCCGGAGCTCCAGGAAGTTTATCTGCTGGGCGGCCTCCCAAGGCGTCCAAAGGCCCTGCGTGCATGTCCCTCGATAGTGCGCCCCCCATCCCAGGAGGGAGGCATCTGTCGTGAGCACCCGGGATGGTGGGGGAGACTGAAAAGGCATGCCGAGCACTAGGTTGGGCAGGTGAAGCCACCAGTGCAGGGAGGAGACCAGACGGTCGGAAATCTGTATCAGGTCCGACAGCCTCCCTGTGGCCTGACGCCACTAAGTGCGAAGGCTCCACTGAGCAGGCCGCATATGTAGACGGGCGTTCGGAGTGACATGGACCGTGGAGGCCATGTGTCCGAGTAGCTGCAGGAACTGTCTGGCCGAAGCCGGCGACCTGCCGCTGAATCTGCCGGCTAGAGCCGTGAGCCTGTTGGCCCTTTCCAGAGGCAAGAAAGCACGAGCCTGCCGAGTGTCCAGCCGTGCCCCTATGAACTCGAGGTCCTGGGAGGGGAGCAAAGCGGACTTCTCGAGGTTTACGACGAAGCCCAAGTGCTGAAGCAGGGCCATCGTATGCTGGGTGGCTTGGGCGACCCCTGGAGCAGACGATGCCCAGATGAGCCAATCGTCCAGGTATGGGAAGACGAAGAGGCCCTGAAGCCTTAGGAAGGCGGCTACCACCGCCAGGCACTTCGTGAACACCCTGGGCGCGGAGGACAGGCCAAAGGGCAGTACCCGGTACTGATAATGATTCCCCGCCACCACAAACCTTAGGTATTGTCGGTGGTCCGGATGAATAAGGATGTGGGTATAAGCATCCTTTAGATCCAAGGAGCATAGCCAATCTCCCCGCTGAAGGTAGGGCAGCAGGGTTCCAAGGGTAAGCATCTTGAACTTTTCCCACTGCAGGAACTTGTTGAGGTTGCGTAGGTCTAGAATGGGCCTGAGGCCTCCTGTTCTCTTTGGAACCAGGAAGTACCTCGAGTAAAACCCGTGGCCCCACAACCCGTTCCTGAAGCAGACTTTGCAGCTCCTGAAGGAGTAAGTCCCTGTGCAGAGGGGGTCTCGGAGGCTCCCCTGGGAAGTAGGTGGGAGGCACCTGGTGAAAATGCAGGAGGTAGCCCTCTCGAACTACCTGCAATACCCAGGCCTCGGATGTTATGGCTGACCACCTGTGGGCAAAGTGGGTCAGCCGACTCCCCGTACCGGACGGAGGCCCCTGAGGGGGAGGGGCTATGCTGGCATAGTCAAAAAACCCCGCCCGGTTGGGCCGGGGCCTGTGTGGCGGATTTGGGGGCCTTCTGCTTCCGGGATCCGTTACCCTGTCCCCTAGGCCGCTGCCCCTGAAGGGGGGTTGTGGCCGGGTATTGTGGTTGGTGATGCGTATAAGCAAACACCTTCCTCGGTAAAAAGGGCTTTTTCCCCGATCCCTTCTTCTTCTGTGAAGGGGTAGAGGACTTTCTAGAAAGGCGAGTCCTGGTGAGAGTCTCCGACTCGAGCTCCGCCGCCTTTTCGGCCATGGGTTTGCCGAAGAGGTTTTCACCTCTGCAGGGGACATCGACCAACTTGTCCTGCACCCAGGGCTCGAGGTCGGAGGACTGAAGCCAAGCCTGGCGGCAAGCCCCGATGCCAGCACCGGCTACTCGAGCCGAGGCCTCGAAGCCATCATAGGCCGCTCGAGAAATGAACTTCGAACACTCTCGAATCCCGGAGGACAAGGCTTGGAACCGCTGCAGGTGTTCCTCGGAGAGACCGGCAGAGAAACGCTGAAGTTCTTTCGCCATGTCTCGGAGGTACATACCCATGTACAGCTGATATGTCTGGACCCGACAAGCAAGCATAGATCCCTGGAAGCACTTCCTACCGAGGGCATCCAGGCTCCGGGCCTCCTTCCCCGGGGGCATCGAGGAGTGCATCTTTTGACTCTTAAGTCGATACATGGCTGACTCCACCACCATGGAGTGGTGTGGAAGTTGCGCCTTCTGGAACCCGGGGCTCTTGCGGACTCGATACATGGAATCGATCCGCTTGCTCAACACTGGCGTCGAGGCTGGGCTCTCCCACATGCGGAAGAGAAGCCGCTCCAGCATCGGGGGAACCGGTACAGTGAAGGCCTCCCTCGGGGGGAAGTCGTATTGGAGGGCCTCGAGCTCTTCGGCTCGGGGCTCCTCCTCCGGATCCGCAGGGAAGGCCAAAGCCTTGGCCATATCCCTCACAAAATCGGAGAACAGGGTATCCTCCGGGGGGGACCGCCTCCGAGGCTCCGACTCGGGCGAGTCGGAGGGGACGCACCGAGTCTGAAAAGAACCGGGTGACTCGTCCTCCTCCGTGTCCCAACCCGACTCCTCCGAGGAGGAATTGCGCGGCTCCGCGCGGGCGAGGCCCGGGGACCTCCGCCCCGACGCTGAGGCCGGCGTCGAGGACCTCGGTCCCGAACGGGAAACCGAGGGAGACCTAGGCCGAGGATCGACTCGGCCTCCGGGTCGACTCGAGCGTCGACGTCCCGGTGGTCTGGGCAGATGCACTGGCGAGGCCGGTGATCCATGCCCGCTGCTGGTCCATGAAGGCAGATATACTGCGCTCCAAGGTCGTCAGTCTGAGATCGAGCTCAGAGGACCCAGCAGCCGTCGGCTCATCCGTGGGGGAGTCCAGGAGGACTATATCACTCACGTGTCCAGGCGACTCCACTTCGAGACGAGGAATCTTCGAAGGCCTCTCCTCCTCCGAGGGCCCGGGTTGTCGGACCGGGCTAAGCGACCTGGCCCTAGAAGGACCAGGCTCGCCGCTCGGTTCCGCCCTCGTGGGCCGCTTCTCCCGCCGGTGCTTCAGGCTGGGGGAGCCCCGTTCAGAAGAACTCCGACGATGCTCCGAACCGGAGCCACGAGGTGTAGAGGCCTCTGACGAGGTCCGCGCGGAGTCAGAGAAGATCCATTCCCTCTGCGACTGCCGACTCCGCAGCGCCTTTGAGGACATCTTGCCGCACGGGCCGCAGCTCATAGGGTCATGCTCGGCCCCAAGGCAGCGGAGGCAGCAGTCATGCGTGTCAGTAAGAGACATGAGCCTGACACAGCGATCACACTTTTTAAAACCGCTGGCAGCCATCGGGGGGAAAAGGGCCCCTGCAAGGTCGAAAGACCGCGCTGCCAGGGATGAAGGGAAAAGTGGCGGGAATGCCAGTTGGGAAAAAACAAAACGTAAACGGGCCCAATAGGGATATCGAGGCCCGGCGGGAAGAGGAACACACGAACCGAGAAAAAAATGTTTTAACGAAACAAATCAAAGAAATCAACTTTTCAGCGGCGTTGACACGTCTGTAGGGCTCCGCGGAAAAAAGAAGACTGAGCAAGATGGCATCTCTGGGCGGGAAGGGGACTGCGCATGCGCGCTGCAATTCCCAAAGGCTTTCTGCGAAAGCTGGGGAAATTGCTCCGCGAGGGCTCCGTCGGCGACGTCACCCATAAGTGAGGACTGACTTCCTGCTTGGTCCTGGAGAATAAATAGTTTACCCTGTAGCTTCATTGCATGTCCCCTAGTCTTTCTATATTCTGATAAGGTAAACAATCGATCTACGTTTACCCGTTCCACTCCGTTCATTAATTTATAGACTTCTCTCATATCTCCCCTCAGCCGTCTCTTTTCCAGGTTAAAGAGCCCTAACCTTTTTAGCCTTTCTTCATAGGAGTTTTATTTATTTATTTAACATCTCTTATATACCGCGCTATTAAAATCAGCGCGGTGTACATCGAACAAAATATACTGCAATGTGTACAGGTAACATCGAGTTTACAGAGAACAAGGGAATATAAAACATGGAATAACAGGGATAACTATGTACAATCAACATTATACTATATATATGCTTTAATTATGTACCATATTTAAACTCAAGTGAATATTGAACATGTATTCATGGGTAGCATGAGTCTATAGTAGTAAGGTGGATCCTTACTTACTAAGTATCCTTCCATCCCCTTTACCATTTTGGTGGCTCTTCTCTGTACCTTTTCTAAAATCGCTATATCCTTTTTAAGATACGGCGACCAGAATTGCACACAATATTCAAGGTGCGGTCTCACCATGGAACGATATAGAGGCATTATAATATCTTTTGTTTTATTTTCCATTCCTTTCCTTATCATACCTAGCATTCTATTTGCTCTCTTGGCCGCCGCTGCACACTGGGCCGAGGGTTTTAACATGGTATCCACAATGACGCCTAAATCTTTTTCCTGGGTGGTGGTTCCTAATGTGGAACCTTGCATCGTGTAACCATAGTTTGGGTTGTTCTTCCCTAGGTGCATAACCTTGCATTTGTCCACATTAAATTTCATCTGCCATTTTGATGACCAGTCTTCCAATTTATCAAGATCCTCTTGCAATTTTTCACAATCCTCTTGGGTTTTAACAACTTTAAATAGTTTTGTGTCATCTGCAAGTTTGATAACCTCACTCGTTATTCCACTTTCCAGGTCATTTATGAATATGTCAAAAAGCAGCGGACCCAGCACAGATCCCTGGGGTACACCACTATTCACCTTTCTCCATTGGGAAAATTGGCCATTTAGCCCTACCCTCTGCTTTCTATCTTTTAACCAGTTCCTGATCCACAATAGTACACTGCCTCCTATCCCATGACTCTTTAGTTTTGCCAAAAGTCTCTGATGAGGGACCTTGTCAAAGGCTTTCTGAAAGTCCAGATATACAATATCAACCGACTCACCTTTGTCCACCTCTTTATTCACTCCTTCAAAAAAACATAACAGATTAGTAAGACAAGATCTTCCTTGTCTAAAGTCATGTTGGCTGTCTCCCATTAGGTTGTGACTATCTACATGCTGAGTAATTTTATTCTTTATGATGGTTTCTACCATTTTTCCCGGTACTGACGTCAGGCTCACCGGTCTGTAGTTTCCCGGATCACCCCTGAAACCCTTTTTAAAAATTGGTGTTACATTGGCGATCCTCCAACCTTCAGGTATTAGAGATGATTTTAATGATAGTTCACAGATTACTGATAGCAGTTCTGCAATCTCATATTTCAGTTCTTTCAACACCCTTGGATGTATACCATCCGGCCCAGGTGATTTGCTACTCTTCAGTTTATCTAATAGTTGTAAGACATCTTCGCGATGTATCGATATTTCCTTCAATATTTCCGCACCTTTAAATACCACTTCAGTCATGGGTAACATCCCTACATCTTCCTCAGTAAAGACCGAAGCAAAGAATTCATTCAGTCTCTCCGCTATCGCCTTGTCGCCTCTTAGTGCTCCTTTAACCCCTTTATCATCTAATGGACCAACTGACTCTCACAGGTTTTTTGCTATGAATGTACTTGAAAAGGTCTTTATTTCGCGTTTTTGCTTCCGCAGCAAGCTTCTTCTCAAATTCTCTCTTTGCCTGCCTTATCAATGCCTTGCATTTGACTTGCCAGTGTTTGTGCTGTTTCCAGGTTTCGTCGTTTGGCTCTTTTTTCCATTTCCTGAAAGATGCTTTTTTGGCAACAACAGCCTCTCTGACCTCACCTTTAAACCATGCTGGCAGTTTTTTGGACTTCCTTCCACTTCTCTTAAAGCGTGGGATACAGCTGATCTGGGCTTCCAAGATAGTATTTTTCAACAACACCCAAGCTTGATGTACGTCTTTAACTTTCGCAACTGCTCCTTTTAGTTTTTTCTTAACTGTTTTCCTCATTTTATCATAGTCTCCCTTTCAAAAGTTAAAAGGTAGTACTGTGGATTTCCTTACTATCCCTCCTCCACTAATTTAATCAAAGGCGATCATGCTATGATCACTATTGCCAAGTGGCCCCAACACCCTTATCTCTTGCACTAGATCTGGTGTTCCACTAAGGACTAGGTCTAATATGGCTTCCCCTCTGGTTGGTTCATGAACCAGCTGCTCCAAGAAGCAGTCATTTATTTCATCTAGGAACTTTATCTCCCTAGCATGTCCTGACGTGACACTGACCCAGTCGATACCGGGGTAATTGAAATCACCCATTATTATTACTGTGCTGTAACTTTTGTTAGCTTCCTTGATTTCTTTGAGCATTTCATCATCCATTTGGTCATTCTGGCCAGGTGCTCGATAGTACACCCCCACTGCCATCGCCTTCCCCCTTTTATATGGAATTTCAATCCATATAGATTCTACAGCAGATTTTGTTTCCTGCAAAACTTTAATCCTTTCTGAGTCAATGCCCTCTCTAACATAGAGCACAACCCCTCCACCAATTTGATCAGCTCTATCATTACGATATAGTTTGTACCCAGGTATCACAGTGTCCCACTGGTTGTCCTCCTTCCACCATGTCTCTGATATTCCAATCATATCTAACCTTTCATTTAGTGCTATATATTCTAACTCTCCCATCTTATTCTTTAGACGTCTAGCATTTGCATACAAGCATTTTAGAGAATGTATTTTATTCATGCTTAGCGTATATACTCTAGCTGATACCAGGTCAGTAATTTAAAAAAAAAATGCACGCCACTCCCCACTATCTCACGGCCTATCTCGCATTTCTCTATGCATTCGCACCATACATACAGGGCATTGGACCAAACGAGCAAATCCCCTTGCTCAATCCACATTTCACCCAACCTATATGGACACAAGGATCACTCTATAAAGAGCACAGGCATACTAAGCCAACAAATCATAAACCACAAAATGTCACAAGGACTACACCCTCTATTTCCACAAATAGTGTACACGCCAATCCAATCATATCAACCAACATTAGGTGTGCTTTACTAAACGCAAGATCAATCAGGAACAAAACGAATACGATCCTCGACCTCATCCTAGACAAAAAACTGGACATAATCTGCATCACCGAAACCTGGCTAGATGACTCAGACCAGGTAATATTAAACCCCTACAGACTACTCAGCATTCAATTGCATTAGAGAACAAAGGAGAGGAGGTGGTGTACTAATTCTGGCTAGAAAAGAATACAAATTTAAAACAATCTCTACCAATAATACGACTGAATCCAACACAATCACCATAACTAACAAATACCTAAGCATCTCCCTCACCTACAGGCCTCCTGGAGCAACAACTGAACATCTTGCCACAGTAGTAGAAGCTGTATGTGCACATAACACTAAACATAAACCGCTCATTGTATTAGGAGACTACAACCTGACCTCCGCATCCAACAAAGAAGCCACAACTTTCATAAAAGCCATGGAGTCACTAAAATATAGCCAGATAATCAACACCCCAACTCACCAGCACAGCAAAACTCTGGATATGCTTTTTATTCCACCACACTTAGCGGAACAGGGCAACTCCAAAACACCAATAACCATGCCGGTCCCTTGGTCAGATCATCACTTGATAGAATTCACCCTGACCCTGAACAACCCCACCCTACATAAGGAAAATGAGAATATAACCAGGCGCTATAGAGCCTTCAACATAGACTCATTCATAGACAAAATTACCCCACAACTCCAGCAAGAATGTGACACCCTTGACCTAGGCATTCAGTCCCTACGATTATAAAACCACAAGCAAGAAAAAGACCCAACGCCCCCTGGTACTCAAATGATAGAGATGCAAAACGCACGCTCCGTAGACTGGAGAGAAAATGGAGGCGGAACAAATCTCATAACTCACTGACTCAATACAGAACCAAGCTACTAGAATATAACAATCTGATAAATGAACGTAAACACCACCATACCAACCTAATCATGAAATCTGTCAACAAACCAAGAGAACTCTTTAGCATTGTCCAAAAGCTCATTAAGGACACCACACAGAATTGTACCCACCATCTTGACACACAGGAGCATGCAGACTACTTGAAAGAAAAAAATACTACCCAGACATGCTCCATCACACACCAGACAGATGACCATGAAATGAAAGAGCAACATCAAACCTAGGAGACTTCAGCATGCCATCAACACAGCAAGTAGAAGACATAATTCACGGACTCAATACAACCTCATCTTCAGACCCATGTCCTGTGGCATGCATACAGAGAATAATCAGAGATTCACTCCAACAAGGATACGTGCCGCAATCTCTCAAGCACGCCCATGATACGAATGATACTTAAATGCAACAACCTAAGCCCACCAGACCCAAAATCATACTGTCCCATCTCCAGCCTACCATTCCTTGCAAAAATCATTGAAAAGTCAGTACAAAGGCAGCTTCAGGACCATATTGACATCCATCAGCATGGCTTTAAACCCCAGCATGGTGTAGAAACACTACTCACTTCCCTCTTTGGCAACCTCCTAAGAGGCATAGATAACAAAGAATGGATTCCTACTAGTTTTCATGGACATCTCAGCAGCTTTCGATACAGTGTCCCACCCCAGATTACTGCAACGCCTACAACAGATAGGATTGCGCAAGAATACCATGAAATGGTTCACCTCCTACTTGAAAGATCGAACGCAACAAGTCAAATGCGCCCAAAAGAAATCACCACAATTCCCCATCACGCAGGGCACACCGCAAGGCTCCGCCCTATCATCAATGCTCTTTAATATCTACATCCAACCCATATGCAATATCATCAATAAACACAAACTACACTATTACATCTATGCTGACGACATCATAGTGTATGCTTCCATCAATCTGCTAGCATTGAACACATTAATAATAACTAAATGCCTGGAAGACATGAATACTTGACTCACAGCCAATAACCTAATGGTCAACTATGAAAAAACTGAAGCAATGTTCGTCACCAGGAATCCTACCTTCATTCCACCACAGACACTCAGCATTCTAAACAACTCATAGTAGTCAAAGATGAAGTTAAATACCTGGGCATCACAATGGACAGATCTCTGAACCTGAAATCTCATATCATTAAAACTGCAAATAAGGCGCATCAACGTTTGAAAACCATAAGAAAGATCAAACCATTATTCCACCAGGATCACTTCCGTACAGAGTGCCAAGCACTCATCACACCTCTGCTTGATTACGGTAACTCATATCAAAGCCTCCCCAACCAGACCTTACACCCACTCCAAATGGTGCAAAACACTGCAGCACGCATCATTACAGACACCCCAAGAACTGAGCACATCACCCCCGTCTTGCAGCAACTCCACTGGCTCCCAATGGTGGCCAGAGCAAAATATAAAACAATCCTGATCATCTTCAAAATCATCCACAACCTCTCGGCTGATGTACTCCAAGATATTATAACAAGGGATATCATTAATAGGCCAAGGAGGACCATTAATGACAACACGATTGGCATACCAGTAGGATACCACAAAACTAAGCAGAATACCTCAAGAAGAGCTCCATCACTACTGGCAGCCACAATATGGAACTCACTCCCAACGAGCCTGAGGGCAATACAAGACATTACAGAATTCCGCAAGGACCTTAAAACTCTGTTCTTTACAGAAACCTCTAAGCAGACAGACTCAACCTGAACGGTGTAATTACCCCCGCCAACTCAATACCAAACTAGACTTACGAATTCATTGTATAACATTCTTAAGTACCCTTCATGCTAAATGTAACCCACCTGTGATGTCTAAGTGTTGTTAAATACCCTCATGTCAAATGTTGTAAAATTCCCACTTGTGAAATGTAACCCTTCAAAAGTCATGTAACATTATGTAACCACTTTGATTGAAGGATAAGGTGGTATACAAATCCGTCTAAATAAATAGCTTATTTGTATGCAGAGGGAAAAAAAATATTTGCTCCAATTTGTTTTAAATGCACTAGTTTCATGCCGTATCCCACATCTTAGCAATTTTTGAAATTCCTCATTTAGCCATTCTATCCAACTCATTTTAAAGACCTATATCTTATCACCTCTCCGTTGTCTCGCCTCCAAAATAAAGATCACCAACCTCATAGGGAAAACATTCTGTCCTCTATCATTTTGTTTGTTGTCCTTTGTACCTTTTCTAGTTCTGCTATATCTTTGAGATTTGGGTGAGCAGATCTGCCCACAGTAAAGAGAGTTGCACCATGGATCAATAGAAACATTATAAACATTTCCCATTCTATTTGCCATCCATTTCAGGATAATTCCTGACACTATTTGCTATTTTTGACTGCCACCATACAATCAGCTGAGGACTTCAAGAGGACTCTTGTTCTCAAAAGCTACTGTCTCAAACTCGTTAGTCCACAAGGTGCTGTCTGCCTCTGCCATGTTAGTCCACCAAGACTCCAAGATCCTTTTACTGGATGGCGAGTCCTAATATGGAACCCAGTATCATGCAAATGCAGAGAGGAGTTGTCCACTATTTGCACCACTTTTCATCTGTCCACATGAAATTTCATGTGTCATATAAACAACCAGTCTCAGTCTCACCATGTCCTCTTGCAATTCCTACAATCTGCTAGTGATCAACAACTGACACCTGCAAATTTAATCACCTCACTTAACATAGTAACAGTGTATGATAACAGTTAAAGACCAGAATGGTCCATTTAGTCTGTTACTCACGTTTCCAGACCATGTGTAAAGCATAGTTACTCACCTGTAACAGGTGATCTCCGGGAACAACACGAATTTAGTCTTCACATATGAGTATCGTCGGTACCGACGGAGCCTGCGCGGGAACGCTCCCCAGCGACCAATAGGAAAGATTTTGGGAGCATCCCACAGCGCCTGCATGCTGCCTTCCCACCTTTCCCAACTGTTCCTCTCCAGCTGAGCTTAAAGCTGAGATAGAGAGAGAGGGAAAGAGAGAGAGATAGAGAAATACAACTCCTAGGGGAGGTGGGTGGGTTGTGAAGACTAAATTCCTGCTGTTCCCAGAGATCACCTGTTACAGGTGAGTAACTATGCTATCTCCAGGAACAAGCAGGAATGTAGTCTTCACATATGGGGACTCCCTAGCTGCAGATGCCAGGGAGAAGGCCCCAGAAGTTGTGTGCCCTTGTGAAAGGGCTCCACTCCCCCCCCCCATGGATCTCTGGCATCCTACCAGGGATGGTGGGTAGGAGTTGATTAAGTATGGAACAGGTAATGAAGAACAGCCTGACCAAAGAAGGCATCCCGGCGGGAGTCCTTGTCTAAGCAGTAATGGGCTGTGAAGGTATGAACCGAAGCCCAAGTAGCTGCTCGACAGATGTCGTCGATAGACACAGAGTGAAGGATGAGCCATAGAGGCTGCCATGGCTCTCACATTGTGAGTTGTGACGTGGCCTTCAAGAGGAAGGATTTTACTCTCACAGGCAAAAGATATACGCAGTGCAATCCAGCTGAACAGTGTTCTTTTGGAGACTGGAAGTCCCAAATGACTAGGATCAAAAGCAACAAAGAGTTGAGAGGACTTTCTATGTTGCTGTGTCCTTTGCAAGTAAAAAGCCAAAGCCCTTTTGCAGTCCAAAGTATGAAGATTCCTTTCTGCATTTGAGGCATAAGGCCTTGGGAAGAATACAGGAAGGTAAACCGCTTGGTTTAAATGAAAAGATGACACCACCTTTGGCATGAAGTGTTGATGAGTCCTAAGAAAGCACAGTTACTTACCTGTAACAGGTGATCTCTGGGAACAGCAGGAATAAGTCTTCACATATGGGTACCGACTGAGCCTGCGCGGGAACGCTCCCCAGCGTCCAATCAGAAAACTTTTGGGAGCATCCCACAGCGCCTGCGTGCTGCCTTCCCAACTGTCTCTCCTCAGTTGAGTTTTATAGCTGAGACAAAGAGGGAGGGAAAGGAAGAGAGATAGAGACAACTCCTAGGGGAGGTGGGTGGGTTGTGAAGACTTATTCCTGCTGTTCCCAGAGATCACCTGTTACAGGTAAGTAACTGTGCTATCTCCAGGAACAAGCAGGAATGAGTCTTCACATATGGGGAACTCCCTAGCTTTCGATGCCAGGGAGAGAGCCCATAAGTTGTGTGTCCCTGTGACAGGGCTGAACCTCCCCACCTGGATCTCTGGCATCTCATGAGGGATGATGGGTAGGAGTTGATTAAGTATGGAACAGGTGTCTGAGAACAGCCTGACCAAACAAGGCATCCCAGCGGGAGTCCTTCTCCAAACAATAATGGGCTGTGAATAAATGAATCGAGGCCCAAGTGGCTGCTCGACAGATGTCGTCGATAGATACAGAGTTCAGATGAGCCATTGAGGCTGCCATGGCTCTCACATTGTGAGTTGTGACATGGCCCTCCAGAGAAATGTTCTTGCTCTGATAGGCGAAAGAAATACATTGGGCAATCGAGTTGGAAAGAGTTCTCTTGGAGACTGGCTGTCCCAAATGAGAAGGATCAAAAGCAACAAAGAGTTCAGAGGACTTTCTATGTTGCTGTGTCCTCTGTAAATAAAAAGCTAGAACTCTTTTACAGTCCAGGGTATAAAGATTCCTCTCTGCACTTGAGGCATGAGGTCCTGGAAAAAAAACAGGTAGGTAGACCTCTTGGTTGAGGTGAAAAGGCGAGACCACCTTAGGCATAAAGTGTGGATTAGTTCTAAGGAACACCTTGTCATGATGGAATCTTGTGTAAGGTGGATTAGCTACTAGTGCTTGCTGATGCGGCGTGCTGATGTGATTGCGATGAGAAAGATAACCTTCCAAGAAAGGTATTTCAAGGCGGTAGTAGCTAAAGGTTCAAAAGGCGGCTTGTGATAAGGAAGCTTATCATAGCTCAGGTAGGAGCTATAGAAAAGATGATGTGACTCTGAACAAGCAACCTGTCAGTTCTGGTAGAAGTGAGAAAACAGAGTTTTCACATAAAAACTACCAGTCCCAGAATGCACCAGGTTTCCAGCAGCCATGAGAGGGGCTGAAGTGAGAAAATGTGTGTGCAATCAAGAGAGCTATGAGGTAATCCCTAAGCACTCATCTCAAAGGGCAGGGCCTGATTCAAGACAGCTGCGCTGTGTTAGGGAGCAGCACACATTAGAACAGGATAAGAATAGAGATTTTTCTTCAGATAACAGCTTCAGGGAGAACTTCAAGAACAGCTTCAGCAAAAGCCACAGAAAGAGCTTGAGGGAGAGCTTCAGCAACGGCTACAAGCACCAGTATCACCTGGAGAAACAGAAGCCAAGCCAAGCAGATAGAGAGAGAAGGAAACTCTCTGGAAGGAAGAGAAGAAAGGCCATTGGAAGGTCTGGGAGATTCCAAGGCAGTACTCATACTGGGAGGTATTCTAAAAGCCAGCAGAGTCCATTGGACTGGATTCAGCCAGAGGAATGGAGTGGCAGAGATAGGAATCACCAGTGGCTACCTGGAAGAGAGAAGACTGCATGTGGAAGGGACTTGCAGACCAAGGCCAGAAGGTATGTGAGAGGAGATCCAGTGTCCAGGGATCAAGATTGGAAGGCTGGACATCAGAATTGGGTTACATATTGGCCAGGCTATACAGAGAGGAATAATGATAGCAGGAGAGGCTCAGGTATGAACACTGATCCAGACCCTATCTATAATAGAGAATGGCAGCAAGGGAATAAGCATTCTCATGATAGTGCCTTAATGAAAGACTCATCTGTGCCAATGTATGATAATGACCCTATGCTGATTGATACAGCAGATGAAAGTACAGTTTATATGGACTGTTCTCTATCTAAATGCTATTGCTAGCTTTCTCTGAGCAAACACATCAGCCATCACAAAGAAACCTAACTTTGTTCTTTATTTCCACTGCAAACAGCTCTTAAAGCAGGATTTGGGCTCACACAGTAGCAGCCAGCCAGCTAAAGGCTTTCAGCTGGTCCATTGATAGTAATTAGGGCTGCACCTGATTGTGTGTGTGAGCAAGGGAGAATCACTGCTGAGATCGGCGTGGAAAATAAGCAGACGTTAACCTAACCAGCAAAGTTTATTCTTTACTTTGTGCCTTTGTATTTGGTAATTATTTGCTAAGAAAACATTAGCTAATTGCCTGACAAGCTGAAGGTTGTTTTCTGGTTTACTTTGTGACTTTTTGTTATCCATTTTAAACACTGCAAGCAAGTAACCTCATTTATAGTGCTATCAAGCATACATGTGCTGGGTGAATTAAACCCCATCAATAAAAGAAGTATTTTATTGATCTTACCACTTGGTTTCACAACTCAAATTATTGTCATCAGCTGTGTTTGGGAGTGAATGAACTACAATACCCACAATACCTTGCAAGAATCATATGAATATATGCATCGTCAAGATTGTGTAAGTTCTCACCCTAGGCAGCCGTCTGACAGGCTGCATAGGCTGACCAAGAACCAAATTTAAGTCCCATGCCACCGGTGGTGGTCTAATGGGAGGCTTTGTCAAAAGGAGGCCTCTCATGAACCTTGCTACGAGGGGATGAGAGGAAACAGGTTGTCCATTTAGAGGCTTGAGGGAAGCTGCAATAGCACTCAGATGGACTCTTACTGAATTTGTCTTAAGACCTGCATTAGACAGATGCAGGAGATATTCCAGCAACGATTCCAGGGGTATGGCACGGGGGTTAAGACCCTTTCCAGAACACCAGATGGTAAACCTTTTCCACTTGAAGGCGTAAGAATGTCTAGTGGAAGGTTTTATGGAAGCATAAAGAACATCTTTCACCTGTTGAGAAAGAGGAAGATCCTGGAGATCTAGGCCTTCAGCAACCAAGTCCTGAGATGCAGAGACTGGGGATTGGGATGCCACAACTTTCCGTCCTCCTGAGAGAGGAGGTCTGGAGCAGACCCTAACTCTAGGGAGGGAGCTTGAGAGAGATGTAGAAGCAGAGGGTACCACACTTGCCGTGGCCAATGTGGTGCTATGAGAATCATATGGCCTCTGTCTCTCTGAAGCTTGAACAGGGTTTTGGGAATTAGGGGAATGGGTGGAAAGATATACAGGAAGTCTTGACCCCAATGAAGGAGGAAAGCATCCCTTGTCTGAGCCCCCTGAGCCGGAGTTCTGGAACAGAACCGGGGAAGTTTGGCATTCCACGGACTTGCAAAGAGGTCTATGTCCGGGGTTCCCCAAAGTTGAAAAATCTTGGATACGTGGTCCATATGTAGGGACCATTCGTGTGGAAGCAGAACTCAACTGAGTCTGTCTGCCCAAGAGTTTTGAACCCCTGGAAGATAGACTGCCAGAAGATGAATGTGATGCTCTCTGGCGAGGGCCCACAGTCGCAGAGCTTCGTTGAAAGGTGACAGAGAGCCAGTTCCTCCCTGCTTGTTTATATAGAACATGGCTACCTGATTGTCCGTGTGGATAAGGACTGTCTTGTGGCTGAGCAGGGTGTGGAAAACTCGCAGAGCAAGGAAGATTGCTCTGAGTTCTAAGAGATTGATATGTAGAGAAGTCTCCTGTGGGGACCAGATGCCCTGGGTGGAGAGGTCCTGAAGATGAGCTTCCCAGCCCATTGGAGAAGCATCTGTTGTAAGAGTTGCCTGGGGTAGAGGCTGTTTATTTTTATTTATTTATTTATTTACATCCTCTTATACACCGCGCTATTCTGCATCAGTGCAGTTTACATTGAACAAACTGAAATTACATTGAACAGGGCATTATAACTTGGAGATAACTATTTTACAGGGAACATGGGCTATGGAGGGTTAAGTGGCTTGCCCAAGACCACAAGGAGCACCTGTGGGACTAGAAACCCCAGTCCTTCCGTCCCAAAGTTGCTGTCCTCTAGTGGGATTTGAACCCCCGACCTTCCGGCCTGAAGTACCTTGCCCCAACCACTAGGCCACTCCTCCACTGTTGAAAGGGAGACCCCAGCAACAGGTTTTGAGGGGACTTCCACCACTGGAGGGACAAAATGAGGCAGCTTGTGTTTGCTATTTTGTCTGACAGGCAGCCTAATGTCTGGGTCCATTGGGTGGATAAAGTCCACTGAGCTGCTCTCATGTGAAGGCGAGCATATGGTACCACATGAACGGTGGATGCCATGTGGCCTAGCAACTGTAACATTTCTCGAGCAGTTAGTAGGGGTTTTGACTCTGCTTGAGAAGCTAACTGCATCAAGCGAAGGCAACGGGCCTGGGGAAGATAGACCCTTGACTTTGTGGTATCCAGCAACGCCCCTATAAACTCCAGGGACTGAGTAGGGATCAAATTGGATTTTGGGATGTTTATTACCAGCCCTAAATATTGAAGGATACACATTGTGCAGGTTAGAGCAGTCTTGGCCTCTGATTGAGTGGGAGCTCGAATGAGCCAGTCGTCCAGATAAGGGAAGACAAATATTCCCAGGGTGCGCAGAAAGCACAGTTACTTACCTGTAACAGGTGATCTCTGGGAACAGCAGGAATTAGTCTTCACATATGGATATCGTCGGTACCGACGGAGCCTGCGCGGGAACGCTCCCCAGCGTCCAAAAGGAAAGCTTTTGGGAGCATTCCACAGCGCCTGCGCGCTGCCTTCCCGCCTTTCCCAACCGTCTCTCTCCAGTTCGAGTTTTAAAGCTGAGACAAAGAGAGAGAGAGGAAAGGAAAGATAGATAGAGAGATACAACTCCTAGGGGAGGTGGGAGGGTTGTGAAGACTAATTCCTGCTGTTCCCAGAGATCACCTGTTACAGGTAAGTAACTGTGCTATCTCCAGGAACAAGCAGGAATGAGTCTTCACATATGGGGACTCCCCAGCTAGAGATGCCTGGGAGATCACCCAGATTGTGAGTCCCTAGAGGGCTCCATCTCCACCTATGAATCTCAGGCATCCAGTCAGGGATGGAGGGCAGGAGTTGATTAGGTATGGAACAGGTGCTTGAGAACAGCCTGACCAAACAAGGCATCCCGGCGGGAATCCTTGTCCAAGCAGTAATGGGCTGTGAAGGTATGAACCGAGGCCCAGGTGGCTGCTCGACAGATTTGGTCGATGGACACAGAGTTTAGATGAGCCATAGAGGCTGCCATGGCCCTCACATTGTGAACTGTGACATGGCCTTCAAGAGAAAGATTCTTACTCTGGTAGGCGAAGGAAATACACTGAGTAATCCAATTGGACAGAGTTTTCTTAGAGACTGGAAGTCCTAAATGGGAAGGATCAAAACCAACAAAAGGTTGAGAGGACTTTCTATGTTGCTGTGTTCTTTGTAAATAGAAAGCAAGTGCTCTTTTACAATCCAGGGTATGAAGACTCCTCTCTGCACTTGATGCATGAGGTCCTGGAAAGAAGACAGGTAAATATACCTCCTGGTTCAGATGAAAAGGTGAGACCACTTTAGGCATAAAGTGTGGATTAGTTCTGAGAACTACCTTGTCATGATGGAACCTTGTATAAGGAGGATTAGCCACTAGAGCTTGCAACTCACTGATACGGCGAGCTGAAGTGAGTGCAATGAGAAAAAGAACCTTCCAGGAAAGGAATTTCAAGGAGGTAGTGGCTAAGGGTTCAAAGGGTGGCTTCATAAGCTGGCCAAGAACCAGATTTAAGTCCCATGCCACTGGGGGTGGTCTAATGGGAGGTTTAGTTAAAAGAAGGCCTCTCATGAATCTTGCTATAAGAGGATGAGAGGAAATAGGCTGTCCATTAAGAGGCTTCAGGGATGCTGCAATAGCACTCAAATGGACCCTGATTGAATTTGTTTTAAGGCCTGCATGGGATAAATGCAGCAAATAGTCCAGCAACGAATTCAAAGGTATTGCAGAAGGGTTAAGACCATTTTCTGCACACCAAATGGAAAACCTTTTCCATTTAAAAGCATAAGAGCGTCTGGTAGAAGGCTTTCTGGAAGCATGAAGGATATCCTTCACTTGCTGAGAAAGGTGTAAATCTTGAAGGTCTAGGCCCTTCAGCAACCAGGCCCTGAAGAGACTGAGGATTTGGATTTATTTATTTTATTTTATTTAACATCTTTTATATACCGCACTATTTATAATCAGCGCGGTTTACATAGAACAAGAAAACATCAGACAGAATACAATATCTGAGTATTTTACATATAACAGGAACAATAACTTGGGTAAACCGGGGTAATTAATTAAAACAAATAGTAATTGTTTAGAACAAATAGTAATGAGTGTAACTATTTACATTTGGAAGAAACATTGTATATAAAGGGGCAGTATTGGTAAGGGAGAGAGGTGTGAAGAGTTGTTGGGATAGCAGAGGTTACATGGAAAGAATGGGATTGTTGCTATTTGAGTGTGATAAGTTGTGAATGGAGTGTGCCTGTGTTACTATGTTCTCAGGAAAGTATTTGGTGAAAAGGTGATGTTTCAAGGCCTTTTTGAACTGGAGGAGATCAGAGATGGACCTAATGTGTGGTGGTAGGGTGTTCCAAAGTTTCGGAGCGCATAAACTGAAGGCTCGATTTACTGTTGAAGAGTTGTATCTTAAGGACTCTTTTGGTATCATTAGCAAGTTTAATTCAGTAGTTCTTCTTAGCCTGTTGGTAGGGGTTGGTTGTATCATCTCAGATAATGATGAGGAAGAGAGTCCTTTTTGAGCTTTAAAGGCCAGGAGCAGAGTCTTAAAGGTGATTCTCGCTTGGATGGGGAGCCAATGTAGTTGTTTCAGGAGAGGGGTTACGTGTTCTCTTCTAGGTACCCCGAAAAGCACTCTTGCTGCACTGTTTAAGGCTAGTTGAAGCGGGTTTAGAGTAGATTGAGGGAGTCCTTGGAATATAGAGTTTGCGAAGTCAAAATGGGGAATAATTAGAGCCTGGTAGACTGTACGGAAATCATCTGGATCAATCAGTTGGCGGAGGTGTCTGAGGGATCGAATTTTGAAATACACTGCCCTTACTGTGTTGGCAATGTGGGACTTCAAATCCAGATTCTGATCCAGCGTCACTCCAAGATATCGAATGTGGGATTTTACTTGCAACTTAGCATCTTGCACGTCAAGGAATGTAGGTGGGGTGAACTTAGAGTTCCTTGAGATAAAGAGAACTTCTGTTTTTTGTGTTGAATTCTAAGATTTTGAGTCAATAGCCAGGTTGAGATGGCGTTAAAACAGTTGGTTATGGGGGTGATGTTCATATTATCTATGCAGAATGGCATATAAAGTAATACGTCATCAGCGTAGATCATAAAATTGACATTGAAGGACCTGATAATGTTACATAAGGGTTGCATGTATATGTTGAATAATAGTGATGATAGAGAAGAACCTTGCGGGACTCCTTGTTCTTGGTGGAACGGATCTGATGTTTCACCATTTGAGCGAACATGTTGCCATCTATCTGAGAGATATGAGATGCACCATTCGAGGGCATTTCCACAAAGACCCTTCTCTCTCAGGCGGAAAATGAGAAGATCGTGACAGACTGAATCAAAGGCAGCCGCAATATCTAAGAATATGAGAACAAAACCCTGTTTGATGTTATCGATGCCAGAGTTTAAGCTGTTGAGGAGTGAAGTGAGGAGCGTCTCGACCCCATGCGATTCTCTGAAACCGTGTTGACAGGTATCCAAAGGTGCTTCAGTGTCGATATGGTCTTGTAGTTGTCTGTAGGCTATTTTTTCAATTATTTTTGCAAGCGTGGGTATGCTGGAAATGGGTCGATAAGAGTCTGTTTTTTGTGGATCTAACTTGAGGTTTTTCAGTAGGGGTCTGATAGATGTCTGTTTAAGGGCAGCAGGGAATGAGCCAGTGTCGAATGATAACTTTATGATCTTGGATATTATTGGAGCAAGCTCTTTGCGAAGATCCTTTATCCAGAAGGCTGGGCAAGGATCAGTATGAGCTGTAGATAAGTTGAGAGATGAGATCATATCTTCAATCAGCTTCAAAGAAGGAGTGGAGAATGACACTAAAGGAGCTGGGAAACCCTGAATGCTCGAGACAGGGGGTATTGTAATTTTATTTGTACAGCAGATCTTAGATTGTATGTAAAGAGCGTATTCTTGTGGGTTGATTTCACACTGGTGTTCCGGTGATGGTTCCTTGGCTAGTTTCTTGACAAGAGTAAATAGGTCGTGGGGTTTATTTAGAGCACGTCTCAGGGTGTCTGTATGATATAATTTCATTTTATCTGAAATGGCGTTACGGTGGGCGTCAAGATGTTGCAAATATGTAGTCTGATTGGTATTGGTGCGTGACCTCCTCCATTTCTTCTCGAGTTTTCGCAAAAGTTTTAGGGATTCTTTCAGGTCTGATGTAAACCAAGGTGCCGTAGTCTTTTTTCTTGAGGACTTGTTTCTGGGTGGACGAGATGAAATACGGTTGAGTCGGTTATTCCAAGAGGTGATAATTTCTTCCAGGTTTAGTGTAGAGTCTTTGAGGAGCGGATCAGTTTCAATGAGGATCTGATCTCTGTTAAAAGGTTGGAAGGATCTGGATGTGGAATTTGAGTATTTGTCTAGGTCCTTGTCGTTTGAGTATTGTTTCTTTTGACTGGGAATCTGGAATATAATGAGATTATGGTCTGACCATGGAACAGCTGTAATTGCAAGTAGAATATTTTGAAGTTGATTGTGTGTGGATTGTGGGGCAAATATAAGGTCAAGGATGTTGCCTTTTTTGTGTGTGGATTGTTGTACAACTTGCTTGTAACCTAAAGTTTCTAGAGCATCTATAAAGGCGTCAGATTGGTTGTCTTGTAGAGATGGTAAGTTAATGTCTCCTAAGATCCAGTTAGGTCTATTTGGGTTCTGTGAGTTGGAGGCGAGGTTTATAATGGTTGATAGGTCATCTGGTGAGGATGATGGCGCTCTGTATACTAAGTTTATAGAACATAGGTTATTAGAGATAGAGACGGTTTCCAGGTGGTTGTTGCTAGAAGAGTCAACCATTTTGAAATGGAGATCTGTCTTGGCGAGGATAAGTACCCCTCCTCCTCTTTTACTTTGTCTGCTGCTGTTAAAGACCACAAAGTTGTTGGGGAGGAGCTGGTTAAGAATTATATTATCTTCGGGAGACAGCCATGTTTCGGTGACCATAAGGATATCGAGGTTGTGAGATGTTATTATGTCTGTGACGACTGGCCATTTTTTACGAAGAGAGCGAGCATTAATAAGGGCACATTTGAGAGAGCAGGGTTGATTATAATTTCCAATATTTAAGTTTGTAGTATGATGTAGTATGTGTAATAGATAATGGTGATGAGAACGATGGGCCCAGTTTCCATTGTGGTGACTGTTGCCTGACCATTTTCTCCAATTGTTATGTAATATAGATATGGAATTGCCTGGAGAAATTAAAGCTAGAATATCTGGTATCAGACCTATGATGAGGAGGTATAGGCCTAATGTTATCCTGATGTGTTGGGCCATTCTCAACTTGTCTAAATGTGAAGAAAATTGCTTGAGAGGGAGATTTTAGTGCGGGAGAGAATAGAATTAATTGTCAAATGATTGGTAGAGGATTGTTAGGGAGGTCAATTATTTACTGAGACCTGAGTAACTATTAACTAACTTTGCTTCAGGAAAGGGTGTACTATTCTGTGATGGAGTGAATAATATCTGACTAAGCAGAGAGCATTTACTGGAGTTTAGTAAAGTACAGATGAATGTTACAAACATTTAATTACTGAGAGGTAAAATATAGATTCAAATCAAATTCTATTGCATGATATTTAGCGTTGAACATTTAAGTTAATATCTGCAGTTGCACATTAACAAACTGGACAATTACAACTGGTTACATAATGAAAACATATATGTTCACCTGAGAAAGCTGATTGGAGTGGCTTAGTGACTGGGTGGATTAAATGATCTCTTGAGTTGTTGTTAAGATTTGTTAAAACAAAGATGTGGA
The DNA here is from genome assembly GCA_033557465.1 of Ichthyophis bannanicus. NCBI lineage: Eukaryota > Metazoa > Chordata > Amphibia > Gymnophiona > Ichthyophiidae > Ichthyophis > Ichthyophis bannanicus. The sequence goes on along the minus strand of CM066037.1, from coordinate 466,030,455 downwards.
ACTGTGAACTCAGTGGGGGTAGACGTATGATCTATACTGCTGGTTTTACAAGTGCCCCGCCTAAGGGCCACGCCAAAGGGCCCTCTGGCGCGGGCCCGCAAGGCGCGGGCGCGCCCGACTGGCGCTGCCTTTTAAGGCCTTCAGGTGAGCCCCGATAGGGTGGTTTGCTGCCGCTGCCCTCCTGCTGTTCGGAGGCTCTATCCCCGGGCTGGGGAGAGCTGAGGATGGAAGCAGGAGGGGAAGAGACCACGCACCCGACTGGCGCTGCCTTTTAAGGCCTTCAGGTGAGCCCCGATAGGGTGGTTTGCTGCCGCTGCCCTCCTGCTGTTCGGAGGCTCTATCCCCGGGCTGGGGAGAGCTGAGGATGGAAGCAGGAGGGGAAGAGACCACGCACCCGACTGGCGCTGCCTTTTAAGGCCTTCAGGTGAGCCCCGATAGGGTGGTTTGCTGCCGCTGCCCTCCTGCTGTTCGGAGGCTCTATCCCCGGGCTGGGGAGAGCTGAGGATGGAAGCAGGAGGGGAAGAGACCACGCACCCGACTGGCGCGGCCTTTTAAGGCCTTCAGGTGAGCCCCGATAGGGTGGTTTGCTGCCGCTGCCCTCCTGCTGTTCGGAGGCTCTATCCCCGGGCTGGGGAGAGCTGAGGATGGAAGCAGGAGGGGAAGAGACCACGCACCCGACTGGCGCGGCCTTTTAAGGCCTTCAGGTGAGCCCCGATAGGGTGGTTTGCTGCCGCTGCCCTCCTGCTGTTCGGAGGCTCTATCCCCGGGCTGGGGAGAGCTGAGGATGGAAGCAGGAGGGGAAGAGACCACGCACCCGACTGGCGCGGCCTTTTAAGGCCTTCAGGTGAGCCCCGATAGGGTGGTTTGCTGCCGCTGCCCTCCTGCTGTTCGGAGGCTCTATCCCCGGGCTGGGGAGAGCTGAGGATGGAAGCAGGAGGGGAAGAGGGTGGATGCCACAGGGTTCCCTCCTCTTGGGAGAGGAGAACTGGAGCAGACCCCAGGTCCAGGGAGGGAGCTTGAGAGAGATGCAGAAGTAGAGGGTACCACACTTGGCGTGGCCAATATGGTGCTATGAGGATCATAGACCCCTTGTCTCTCTGAAGCTTGAAAAGTGTACTGGGGAATAGGGGTATAGGTGGAAAGGCATAGAGGAGGTTTTGCCCTCAGTGAAGGAGGAAGGCATCCCTGGCCTGAACTCCCTGACATGGAATCCTGGAACAAAACCGGGGAAGTTTGGCATTCCACGGACTTGCAAACAAGTCTATGTCTGGGGTACCCCAAATCCGAAAAACTCTGGCTATCTGGTCCCCATGGAGGGACCATTCGTGTGGAAGCAGAACTAGACTGAGTCTGTCTGCCCAAGAGTTTTGAACCCCTGGAAGATATACTGCCATGAGATGGATTTGATGCTCTCTGGCGAAGGCCCACAATCTCAGAGCTTCGTTGCAAAGCGACAGAGAGCCTGTCCCCCCCTGCTTGTTCACATAGAACATGGCTACCTGATTGTCCGTATGGATGAGGACTGTCTTGTAGCTGAGCATGGTGTGAAATACTCTGAGAGCCAAGAAGATTGCTCTGAGCTCTAAGAGGTTGATATGAAGAGATGTCTCCTGTGGAGACCAGATGCCTTGAGTGGAGAGATCTTGAAGATGAGCTCCCCAACCCCTTGGAGAGGCATCTGTTGTAAGGGTTGCTTGGGGTAACACCTGTTGAAAGGGAGACCCCAACAATAGATTTTGAGTGGACTTCCACCAGTGGAGGGACCAAAAGAGGCGACTGGAGGTTGCTACTTTGTCTGACAGGAAACCTGATGCCTGGGTCCATTGGGAGGATAGAGTCCACTGAGCTGCCCTCATGTGAAGGCGAGCATAAGGAACCACATGCACTGTGGATGCCATGTGGCCTAAGAGTTGCAACATCTCTCGAGCAGTTAAATGGGATTTTAACTGAATCTGGGAGTCTAACTGCACCAGGCGTAGGCAACGGGCCTGGGGAAGATAGGCCCTTGCAGTTGTGGTATCCAGTAAGGCCCCTATGAACTCTAGAGACTGAGTAGGGGTGAGATGGGATTTTGGAATGTTGATTACCAGTCCCAGATACTGAAGAACACGCCTTGTGCAGGCCAGGGAAGTCTGGGCCTCTGATTGGCATGGAGCTCGGATGAGCCAGTCGTCCAGATATGGGAATACGAATATCCCCAGAGTGCGTAGAAATGCAGCTAATACTGCCATGCATTTGGTGAACACTCTTGGAGCAGAGGCCAGACTGAAAGGAAGCACTTTGTATTGGTAGTGCTTTCCTTGGTAAAGGAACCGAAGGAACCTTCTGTGTGTTGGATGGATGAGGACATGGGTGTACGCATCCTTGAGGTCTAGAGAACAAAGCCAGTCCTGACTCTGGAGGTATGGAAGGAGAGTACCAAGAGAAATCATCTTGAATTTCTCCTTGCATAGAAACTTGTTCAACTCTCTGAGATCTAGGATGGGTCTGTAGCCCCCTGTTTTCTTTGGGATGAGAAAATAGGGGGAGTAGAACCCTGAGCCCTGTTGAAGCAGGGGTACTTCTTCTATTGCCCCTTGGGCAAGAAGGGTAGCAATCTCTTGACCTAGAAGGTCGAGAAGTTGGAGAGTTGAACTGTTTCACCATGGTGTGTAGAGGAAGGTTTAAGAAATGTAGTTTGTATCCCTCCCTTATAATGGAGAGGGTCCATTTCTCTGCTGTGATTTGTTCCCATCTGGGAGCAAAGTGAGTTAACCTTCCTGGGATGGTGAGAGGCTCTGGATGTTCTAGAGCCAGAAATGGCAAGTTCTCTAGTGGAAAGTCAAAGGCCCTGAGGAGGCTGAGGCTGTTGGGCCGTAGCAGTCCTCGCAGCCTGAGGCTTGGCCTGTTTTGGTTGTTGCTGTCTCTCTGAAGCAAAACGACCCTGAGAAGAGGCCTGGGTATAACCAGAAGAAAATTTCCCTTTCTTTGGGAAAGATCCTTTCTTGAATAACCTCTTCTTGAAAGGAGTAGTGGTAGACTTTGAAAGTCTATCTAAAGCAGAATTTTCAGCATCCATCTGGGTGGCTTTTGCTTGCCAATCTTTGCCAAGCAGATTTTCTCCTGTACAGGGAAGGTTGCCCAGACCATCCTGTACCCAGGATTCCAAATCAGAGGCTTGTAACCAAGCTACTCTGCGTGCGCCTATGGCAATAGCCGAAGCTCTACTGGCACCCTCAAAGGAGTCAAAGGCTGCACGATTGGAAAACTTGGATACATCCTGTGCATGTTTAAGCCAGGTAATATATTCTTCCCTCTTATCTTCTGACATAAAAGGAGATAAGGTGTAACCTCTTTTAGAAACATCCCCATATAGAGACTATAGGAGTTGATTCTGGCTACAAGCATACTGGCCTGGAAGATTTTCCTGCCAAAAGCATCTAAGGTTCTGCATTCTCTTCCTGGAGGAGCAGAGGAATGTCTTTTTGTGCTCTTGATTTTTTTCACAGCAGACTCTACCACAATAGAGTGGTGAGGAAGCTGAGTCTTATGAAATCCAGGACAAGGAGGAACACTATACATGGTGTCCAACCTACGAGAAAAGAGAGAGGTGGTAAGAGGAGTTTCCCATATACCTAACATGTGGTCATAAAGAATCTCATGTATAGGTAAAATGGCTGCCTCTTTAGGAGCCTTAGGATATTGAAGAATATCCAATTTTTTGGCTCTGGGTTCAGTTTCAGAGGCTACTGCTATGGACAGGCTTCTGGCCACCTCCCTGATGAAGTCCTGGAAAGACAAGTCCTCAGGAGGAAACATTCTCCTTTTTGGAGAAGAGGGTTCCTGAGGACGGATCTCCGATGCTTCGATAGAAACCTCTGATGCATCAGATTCATCAGAGGAATCAAAGTATCGACTGTCTGGATACTCTCGTAGAGCCCAATATGAGTACCGAGGGGTATGGACATCGGGAGTAATTGGTACCGGATCGGTACTAATAGGCATCACTGGATACCGTATCGCTGCTTTCGGTGCTGATGCCGATGCAAGCGGTACTGGTAGCGGAACTGGAGCTGGATCCGGAACCGGAATCTGTATCGACAACGGGTTTTGTTGTTGTACCGTGGGCGTCGCAGCTTGTATGAAGGCCGTAATGGCACGCTGCATGGTCAGAATGTTCTGATCCATCGACGCCACCAATGTCTGGATGTCGGTACCGGAAACCGCCGGTACCCCAAAACATTGTAACAGGTGATCGGTCGAGGCCGTGCCATCAATGTCAACCTGTGACCCCATAGATAATGCTTTGGAAGCCGGAGCCTCCCGCCGGGGTAATTTTGCCGGTGTGGATTCCTCAATGGTAATGTCGGGAACATCTCAATACTTAGAGGGAGATGTACCCTTTGAGGACCGACCGGACTTAAGTTTTGTTACCTGAGATCCATGGGATGAAGAGGAAGCCCTGGAAGACGTCGATGCCACCGAAGCTGCATCGGAGGGAAACAGGGTACTGAGCTTGGCTGCCCGATTCTGTAACCCTCTTTTAGACATCATGGAGCAGGACTCACAATCCGCGATGGAATGGTCAGGACCTAAACATTTTAGACACCAATCATGGGTGTCTGTGACAGAAATAGTGCCACTGCACTTTGTGCACTTTTTAAACCCGGAGGCGGGCTTTTCCATGAGGAAAAGACTGTAGGCCTAGGGCCACAGAAGAAACTGAAGGAAAAGAAGTTTTTTGTTGTTTTTTTTTTTAAGAAGAAAGACCGGCGGTACCGGTCTTCGAGAAGGCAGACACGCGACTAAAGAAAATAAGAATAAAAAAATAAGAAATTCTTCAGCGGTGACAGGAAACACGACCTGCTGGCTCCGCGGAAAAGAAGAACTGGAGAGAGACTGTTGGGAAAGGCGGGAAGGCAGCACGCAGGCGCTGTGGAATGCTCCCAAAAGCTTTCCTTTTGGACGCTGGGGAGCGTTCCCGCGCAGGCTCCGTCGGTACCGACGATACCCATATGTGAAGACTCATTCCTGCTTTTTCCTGGAGATAGGCAGCAACCACTGCCATGCATTTCGTGAACACCCTTGGTGCAGAGGCCAGGCCAAAGGGGAGCACTCTGTATTGATAGTACTTCTCCTGGAAAAGGAACCGAAGGAACCTTCTGTGAGTTGGGTGGATGAGAACATGGGTGTATGCATCCTTGAGATCTAGAGAACAAAGCCAATCCTGACTCTGAAGGTATGGCAGCAAAGTTCCTAGAGAAACCATTTTGAATTTCTCTGACTAGGAATCTGTTCAACTCTGAGATCTAAAATGGGTCTGAAGCCCCCTGTTTTCTTTGGGATAAGAAAATAGGGGGAGTAGAACCCTGTGCCCTGTTGTTGAAGAGGCACTTCCTCTATTGACCCTTGGGCGAAGAGAGTGGCAACCTCCTGCTCCAACAGGCTGAGGAGGGAGGTTGGAGAATTGAACTGGTGCACTCTTGTGAGAGGGGGCAAGCTTGAAAAATGAAGTTTGTACCCCTCTCTTATGATGGAGAGTGTCCAATGCTCTGCTGTGATTTGCTCCCATCTGGGAGCGAAGTGACATAACCTTCCTGGAATGGTGGAGGGCTCTGGTCCTTCTAGAGCCAGGAAGGCTAAGTTCTCTAGCAGAGAGTCAAAGACCCTGAGGGGGCTGAGATTGCTGGGCTGGAGCAGGCCTCACAGCCTTTGCCTTGGTCTATTTGGAGGATTGCTGACGTTTGGAAGGGAACTGAGCTGCAGAAGATGCTCTCTGACTATAAGCAGGATAGGATCTTCCCTTTTTAGAAAAAGGTGTTTTCTTGAACAACCTTTTCTGAGCAGGAGCAGCAGTAGATTTGGATAGTCTATATCCAAAGCAGAATTTTCAGCATCCATTTGATTGGCTTTTGCTTGCCAATCTTTACCAAACAGATTCTCACCTGTACAAGGGATATTTCCCAATTCATCTTGGACCCAGGTCTCCAAATCAGATGCTTGAAGCGAAGCAATCCTACGTGCACCTATAGCTATAGCTCTGCTTACGCATTCAAAGGAGTCGAAAGCTGCACGGTTGGAGAATTTGGAGATATCCTGGGCATGTTTGAGCCCAGTGAGAAATTCTTGCCTTTTACTGTCAGACATAAAAGGACTTAAAGTCTGCAAATGGTCAGTGACTTCTTTTAAGAACATTCCCATGTAGAGACTATAAGAATTAATTCTCGCAGCAAGCATGGAAGCTTGGAAGACTCTTCTACCAAAAGCATCCAGGGTTCTACATTCACATCCTGGAGGATTAGAGGCATGTCTCTTGGCACTTCTAATCTTTCTCATTGCAGACTCAACCACAATAGAGTGGTGAGGAAGCTGAGTTTTATGGAAACCAGGACAAGGAGGGACACGATACATGGTGTCCAACCTGCGAGAATGAGGAGAGGTGGTTAGAGGTGCTTCCCACATCCTTAACATGAGATCATACAGAATCTCATGAATAGGCAAGGTAGCTTCCTCCTTAGGAGTTTTAGGATATTGTAGAATATCTAACTCCTTAGCTCTAGGCTCTGACTCTGGGGCTACTGTAATAGAGAGGCCCCGAGCCACCTCTCTGATAAAGTTTTGAAAAGACAAGTCCTCTGGAGGAGACATCCTTCGTTTAGGAGATGACTCCTCCTGTGGAAGAAGCATCGCTGCATCGACAGACTCTTCAAATCCTCAGAGTCATCAGAGGAATCGAAGTATCGTCTGTCGGGATGCTCTTGCAAAGCCCAATACCCGTATCGACTGGGATCGGTATCGGGAATCACCGGTATCGGGGTATCGGTACCAGAGGGCTGCAGAGGGCAGAGTACCGGCATAGCGGACACCGATGCCTATGTCGATGCCACCGGTACCGGAATTGGTACCGATGGCGATACCGGAGCCGGTACCGGCGGAGTAGTCTGTTGCGGTACCACGGGCGTCGATGCCACAAGGAAAGCCGCCAGACTGCATTCGATGGACAGAATCCTCTGATCCATCGATGCTGCCAATGCCTGGAAGTCGGTACCGGTGGAAGCCACCGGTACCCCAGAGCATGGCACCAGGAGATCTGTTGAGGCCATGCCATCTAGATCATTCTGGAACCCCGATGACGATGCTTTAGAGGCCGAAGCCTCCCACGGGGTAATTTTGCCGGTGCAGAATCCTCGAGGGCAAGGCCAGGGGCATCTCGATGCTTAGAAGGAGATTTTCCCTTCGAGGACCGGCTGGATTTATGTTTAGTTACCTGAGATCCATGTGAGGAAGCAGCAGCCCTGGAAGACGTCGATGCCACCGAAGCTGCATCAGAGGGAAACAGGGTACTGAGCTTGGCAGCTCGGTTCTGTCGACCTCTCTTAGACATCATGGAACAGGACACACAAACTTTAATGGAATGGTCAGGGCCTAAACACTTTAGACACCAGTCATGGGTGTCGGTGACGGAGATAGTACCGCCACATTTTGTGCACTTCTTAAATCCTGAAGCAGGCTTTTCCATATTTAAAGAAAAGGGTTTTGGGCCTAAGGCCCAAAACTGAAGTACACCTGAAGAAAAATAAATGGAAAAAAGGTCTTTTTTTTTTTTTTTTTAAAGATAAGAATAATAACCGGCGGTACCGGTATAGCGTCGAGGAAGGCAGACGCGACAGAAAAGAAAAAGAAAAAATAAGGAAATTCTTCTGCGGTGACAGGAACACGACCTGCTGGCTCTGCGGAAAAAGAACAACTGAGGAGAGACAGTTGGAAAGATGGGAAGGCAGCACGCAGGCGCTGTTGGATGCTCCCAAAAGCTTTCTGATTGGACGCTGGGGAGCGTTCCCACGCAGCCTCCGTTGGTACCGATGTACCCATATGTGAAGACTCATTCCTGCTTGTTCCTGGAGATCTACCTTATCATGATGGAATCTTGTATAAGGAGGATCAGCCACCAACGCTTGCAATTCAATAACGCGACGTGCTGATATGATTGCAATAAGAAAGATGACCTTCCAGGAAAGGAATTTCAAAGAGGTAGTGGCTAATGGTGCAAAAGGCGGTTTCATGAGCTGCCCAAGAACCAGATTTAAGTCCCATGCCACCGGTGGTGGCTTAATGGGAGGCTTAGTTAAAAGAAGGCCTCTCATAAATCTCGCTATGAGAGGAAATAGGTTGTCCATTTAGAGGCTTGAAAGAAGCTGCAATAGCACTCAAATGAACTCTCGCTGTATTGGTCTTAAGCCCTGCATTTGATAAATGAAGGAGATACTCCAGTAATGATTCCAGAGGTATCACAAGAGGGTTAAGACCCTTCTGCGAGCACCATATGGTAAACCTTTTCCACTTAAATGCATAAGAGCGTCTTGTGGAAGGCTTCCTGGAAGCATAAAGGATATCCTTTAACTGCTGGGAAAGGTTAAGACTGTGAAGTTCTAGGCTTTCAGCATCCAGGCCCTGAGTTGCAGAGACTGGGGGATTGGGATGCTACAGCATCCCATCCTCTTGAGAAAGGAGATCTGGAGCAGATCCTAACTCCAGAGGCAGAGCTTGAGAGAAATGTAGGAGCAGAGGGTACCACATTTGCCGTGGCCAACGTGGAGCTATGAGAAACATATGACCTCTGTCTCTCTGAAGCTTGAACAGGGTTTTGGGAATTAGGGGAATGGGTGGAAAGGCATTCAGGAAGTCCTGACTCCAATGGAGGAGGAAAGCATCCCTGGCCTGACAACCCTGAGCCGGAATTCTGGAACAGAACCGGGGAAGTATGGCATTCAGCGGACTTGCAAAGAGGTCTATGTCCAGGGTTCACCAAATTTGAAAAATTTTGGCCACCTGGTCTGCATGGAGAAACCATTCATGTGGAAGCAGAACTCGACTGAGTCTGTCTGCCCAAGAGTTTTGAATGCCTGGAAGATACACCGCAAGGAGATGAATCTGATGCTCTCTGATGAGGGCCCATAGTTGCAAAGCTTTGTTGCAAAGCGACAAGAGAGCCTGTTCCGCCCTGCTTGTTCACATAGAACATGGCTACTTGATTGTCTGTTTGAACTAGGACTGTCTTGTAGATGAGCTGGGTGTGGAATACTCGAAGAGCAAGGAAAATTACTCTGAGTTCTAGGAGACTGATGTGTAGATAGGTCTCCTGTGGAGTCCAGGTACCCTGGGTAGAAAGGCCTTGCAGGTGGGCTCCCCAAACCACCTGTGAGGCATCTGTTGTCAGAGTGGCTTGGGGTGGGGGTTGTTGGAAAGGGGACCCCACCAAAAGGTTTTGGGGTGACTGCCACCATTGGCGGGACAAAATAAGACGATCTGAGTTTGTTATTTTGTCTGACAGGAATCTGATGCCTGAGTCCATTGAGTGGATAAAGTCCACTGGGCTGCCCTCATATGGAGGCGAGCATAAGGAACCACATGCACGGTGGATGCCATGTGGCCTAGCAACTAACATTTCCCGAGCAGTGAGGTGAGGCTTTAGCACTGCTTGGGAAGCTAACTGCACAATGCGAAGATAGGCCCTTGTCTGTCTGGTATCCGGCAGAGCTCCTATAAACTCTAGAGATTGAGTGGGAGCAAGGTTGGATTTTGGGAAGTTTATGACAAGTCCCAAATACTGAAGGATGCGCATTGTGCGAGAGAGAGAAATCCTGGCCTCTGGCTCTGAAGGGGCTCGAATGAGCCAGTCGTCTAAGTAAGGGAAGACGAATATTCCCAGGGTGCGAAGAAATGCTGCCACCAAAGCCATGCATTTTGTGAACACCCTTGGTGCCAAGGCCAGGCCAAAAGGAAGAACCCTGTATTAGTAGTGCTTTCCTTAAAATAGAAAGCGAAGGAACTTCAATGAGTTGGATGGATGAGAACATGAGTGTACGCATCCTTGAGATCTAGAGAACAAAGCCAATTCTGACTCCGAAGGTATGGCAGCAGAGTTCCTAGAGAAATCATTTTGAACTTCTCTTTGAACAGGAATTTGTTCAATTCTCTGAGGTCCAAAATGGGTCTGTGTCCTCCTGTTTTCTTTGGAATAAGGAAATAGGGGGAGTAGAACCCTGTACCCTGTTGGAGAATGGGTACCTCTTCTGCTGCCCCCTGTGCAAGAAGCAAAGTGACCTCTTGACCTAACTGGGCGTTGAGAGAGGTCTGAGAATTGAACTGTCTTACCATTTTTAGGAGGGGGCATGCTGAGGAAATGAAGCTTGTACCCCTCTCTTACAATGGACAGAGTCCAATTTTCTGCTGTTATCTGCCCCCATCTGTCCCTTTTGGGCAGACTGACCTAAACGATGCCCCTGCTGAAGAATGGTTTCTTGTAGGATTTTTTTCCTTGCAGGATCAGCTGTAGATTTAGACAATCTATCCAAGGTGATATTGTCAGCATCTATCTCATTAGCTTTTTCCTGCCAATTCTTGCCAAAGAGATTCTCTCCTGTGCAAGGAATATTCCCCAGTTTATCCTGTACCCAAAGTTCCAAGTCAGATGCCTGGAGCCAGGCAATTCTACGTGCACCTATGGCAATAGCAGAGGTTCTACTTATACACTCAAAGCAGTCAAAGGCTGCACGATTTACAAACTTGGAAACATTCTGAGCATGTTTGACAAGGGCAAAGTAATCCTGCCTCTTATCATCAGGAAGGAGAGGGCTCATAAGCTCTAAATCTCCCGTGACCTCCTTAAGGAACCCGCCAATATATAATATATAGGAAGTGATCCTAGCAGAAAGCTTGGAAGCCTGGAAGGTTCGACGTCCAAAGGCGTCAAGAGTCCTACACTCACGTCCTGGAGGATTAGATGCATGTCTTTTTGCACTCTTCATCCTTCTCACAGCTGATTCCACCACCATGGAATGGTGTGGTAGCTGACTCTTCTGAAACCCAGGTCAAGGAGGAACTCGATACATGGTGTCGAGCCTTCGAGAGTGAGGAGAAGTGGTTAGAGGTGTTTCCCACATCCTTAACATGAGGTCATGCAAGATCTCATGAATAGGTAAGGTAGCTGCCTCCTTGGGAGCTTTAGGGTATTGCAGGATTTCCAATTCCTTTGCCCTAGGCTCTTTTTCAGGAGCCACTGTGAAGGAAAGACCTCGAGCCACATCTCGGATAAAGTCCTGAAAGGACATATCCTCTGGAGGAGACATCCTACGCTGAGGAGAAGAATCCTCAGGAAGAAGTACTCTGGTATCGGCAGAGCTTTCAGAGTCTTCAGACTCATCCAAGGATTCAAAGTATCTCCGATCCGGGTGATGGTGCAAGGCACGGTACCGGTACCGATCGAAGTCAGCATCGGAGGGGTCTGGTACCGACTTGTCGATACCGGATGGATAAGCATGACTCGGTCCCAGTAGAATACCTGCCGATGTCGATGCAGTCGGTACCGGTACCAAAGTCAGTGCCAGTACCGGTTGAATTGTCTGAAGCAGTTTCAGGGGCATCGAGGCCATGAGAAGAGCCGCCAGACTGCGTTCAATAGCCAAGAATCTCTGGTCTATCGATGCTGCCGATGCTTGGGTATCGGTACCGGATTAAGCAGCCGGTACCCCAGAGCATGGCACCAGTAGCTCTGCTGAGGTTGAGGCCTCGAGAACATCCTGGAGCCCTGTTAGTGCTTTGGAAGCCAAAGCCTCCCGCCAGGGCAGCTTTGCCAGTAATAGTCCCTCAAGGGCAACACCAGAGGCATCTTGATGCTTAGGAGATCTACCCTTTGAGGACCGGCCAGATTTATGTTCAATTACCTGAGATCCATGGGAGGAAGACGAAGCCCTGGAAGACGTCGATGCCACAGACGCTGCATCGGAGGGAAAAAGGGTGCTAAGTTTAGCAGCTCGGTTTTGCCGGCCCCTCTTCGACATCATCGCACAGGCAACACACTCTGAAATAGAGTGGTCAGGACCTAAACATTTGAGGCACCACTCATGGGTGTCGGTGACGGAGATGGTACCGCCACACTTGGAACACTTTTTAAAACTCGAAGCGGGTTTTTCCATTTTAAAGGAAAAGTTGGGCCTAGTGCCCAAAATGGTGCCCAAAATGGCACCTGAGGAGAAGATACCTGGAAAAGGCTCCAGAAGAAACGTGGTTTTTTTTTTTTTTTTAAGAAAAAAGAAAGAAGAACCGGCGGTACCGGTGTAGCGTCGAGGGAAGGCAGACGCAATCACTAAAAAGAAGAATAAAAGGGAATATTTTCTGCGGTGACAGGATGTGCGACCTGTTGGCTCCATGGAAAATGAAGAACTGGAGAGGGACAGTTGGGAAAGGCGGGAAAGCATCACACAGGCACTGTGGGATGCTCCCAAAAGCTTTCCTATTGGACGCTGGGGAGCATTCCCACGCAGGCTCCGTCGGTACTGACGATACCCATATGTGAAGACTACATTCTTGCTTGTTCCTGGAGATTTCCTTTCCTTGAGTCCTGCTAGACCAGTCCAGACAAGTGAGTTGTGTTCCCCTATCAGCAGACTGGTGGAGATAAAGAACCAATGAAAAGCCAAGGTTTCATTGACATCACTCCCTTGCTTCTATTTGCCTCAACCAAAAGCATTTGGGAGACATGGCAAGCCTCACACCACCTTAATGTGGGCAACAATGAGTAATCAAACAGTAGAGAATTATGTATAGGAAAGCATAAACAGAAGGCTGTCTGTAGATGAACCTGTGGAGCCAAGTATATAAATCAGTGGACCCAAAAGGTATCACCACTGAAAAATAGAGCAAACAGTTCCAGGGAGCAGGCCCTGGATGGTCTATCAGGACAGGACATTTTCTGGCAAAGCACAGTTACTTACCTGTAACAGGTGATCTCTGGGAACAGCAGGAATACGTTTTCACATATGGGTATCGTCGGTACCAACGGAGTCTGCGCGGGAACGCTCCCCAGCGTCCAAAAGGAAAGCTTTTGGGAGCATCCCACAGCGCCTGCGCGCTGCCTTCCCGCCTTTCCCAACCGCCTCTCTCCAGTTCGAGTTTTAAGCTGAGACAAAGAGAGAGAGAGAAAGGAAAGGAAAGATAGATAGAGAGATACAACTCCTAGGGGAGGTGGGTGGGTTGTGAAGACTTATTCCTGCTGTTCCCAGAGATCACCTGTTACAGGTAAGTAACTGTGCTATCTCCAGGAACAAGCAGGAATGAGTCTTCACATATGGGGACTCCCCAGCTAGAGATGCCAGGGAGATCCCCAAGGTTGTGAGTCCCTGAGAAGGGCTCTACCTCCCCCCATGGATCTCGGGCATCCAACCAGGGATGGGGGGTAGGAGTTGATTAGGTATGGAACAGGTGTTTGAGAACAGCCTGACCAAACAAGGCATCCCGGCGGGAGTCCTTGTCCAAGCAATAATGGGCTGTAAAGGTATGAACCGAGGCCCAGGTGGCCGCTCGACAGATGTGGTCGATGGACACAGAATTTAGATGAGCCATAGAGGCTGCCATGGCCCTCACATTGTGAGCTGTGACATGGCCCTCCAGAGAAAGGTTCTTACTCTGGTAGGCGAAAGAAATACACTGAGCAATCCAATTGGACAGAGTTCTCTTAGAGACTGGAAGTCCTAAATGAGAGGGATCGAAAGCAACAAAGAGTTGAGAGGACTTTTTATGTTGCTGTGTCCTTTGTAAGTAAAAAGCAAGCGCTCTCTTACAATCCAGGGTATGGAGATTCCTCTCTGCACTTGATGCATGAGGTCCTGGAAAAAAGACAGGTAAATACACCTCCTGGTTCAGATGAAAAGGTGAGACCACTTTAGGCATAAAGTGTGGATTGGTCCTGAGAGGCTTCTAGAAAACATGTTCGTAGAAGAGCAAGTTTTTTGATGACTTGGTCTCCATATCTTGAAAAGTTGTCGGCCAGGGCAAGAAATGATATTTTAACAGTGTAATTTGGTATAACTTTTATCTTAGTAATTTAAGTTGGCATAATTAGGACTAAAGAGATGGAGGGGGGGGGGGGGGTTGAAGGTAAGGGTGGGAGTGGGGGGGGGGGGGAGGGAAAGGTGGGAATTGGGGGGGAGAAGGGAAGGGAGGTAGTGGGCATAAGTGGGAAGGGAGATAAAAAGTAATAGTTATTCCCTGTAGTGGGTTATAATATTGTTGTCTATTATGCCTTAATATGTATGCTGCTTACAATATTTCAATATGTTTATTATTTACAATGTTTCTATATGTAAGCTGCTTTTAATGTCTTAATATGTTTAAAATTAATAAAAAGATTTAAACATAAAAAGAAGGACTCTCCTGAATCTTGCTTTAAGAGGATGAGAGGAAATAGGCTGTCCATTGAGTGGTTTAAGGCAGTGTTCCCCAACCCCCGGGCCGCGGACCGGTACCGGTCCGTGGATCAAACGGTACCGGGCCGCCCGAGGAACTTTAAATAATTTCACTGTGGGTCCTCCCGCCTCCTGATTGGACGTAATGAGTGCGCGCGCTCAAGAGCCACCCTGGAAGCTACAGTCTTCCTGCTTCCCAACGAGCGTCTTGCGACAGTTATAGAAAGCGGCACGTCTGCTCATGCAGCTCGCGCACAGACAGCGCACGCTCTGCCCCCTCAACTTCTCTGTAGGACAGGAAAGGGGGAGAAGGGGATCGGCCCATTCTGCGGTTTAATCCGTTTATGTGAGTGGTAATAACAGGGGTCAGACTTCCCTTTTCACATCTTCCAAAATTAGCAATCCATACTTCCTTGGGAATTGCCCCTCCTCCAGGGGTTCTCTGGGCGTAGGTGCATGGGGGACCCACGTGTCCCGGTTAGGTGTGTTTTACGCTGGAAGTTAGGCGCAGGAGTTTGCTGAAGTGTAAGATTGGTACCCCCTCCTAGTCCTGACTTGTTTTTTCAGGTTTGAAAAGGACCAAAATCTAGTCAAAGGAGCCGTCTTTTGGGGGTCGGCCTGGGCCTGAAGGGAAAAGGGGCACTTTACTTTGCAACACACGCACATCTGGGGAAACAAATGAGACTTAGAATGGTCTTATGTAATTTGTTACATACAGATACACATATATAAATGTATGTAATTTTATATATACAGATTTATAATAATATTTTGTAATGTGGAGCAGGTAAAATGGTATCTCAGGTAATTTTATCCACAGGATGTAGCTGGGCTATATAGGAGCCAATAGAAAGAGTGCCCCGGCTATTGCTTGCTAAGAATGATGGTGTGTTTAACAAACTCCTGATCAGGTTGTTTTCCTCATTTCTTAAATATCTAGCTTACTTTGCATTGAACTATTTCTGGAAAGGCATGAGCTAAATCCACCATAAAGGAAAAACAAATTTCCCCAGCAATGTTAGTTTAGTGATATTTGTAAACATAAGTGGAAGAGAGATTTTGAAATAATTTGGGAGGAGCGCAGGAGTGTCTGGCTCCTGAGACCCTTGCATGCCATGTTGTCAGAGGTGCAGCCCTGCTTCCAGCTCCTCAGGATGGGGTTGGTGGGATCCCCTGGCTCAACAAGCCCAGTCTCCCAAGATCTGTACACCTTCCGGCCAGAGACACCATGCTGTGTCTTTCGCTTGGGACGGCGCTCTGATATCTGTGATGTGGCGGTAGTGTCTGAGAGAAACCCAGATCTGATCTCCCAGGTCCATGCAGAGATACATGCGGGGAGAGAGGAAGGTGGCAGTGGAGACTGGAGAGTTTACATTGTGGACTGCAGCACTCATGGCACTTACGTTAATGATGTCCGTGTCCATCGTGGCATGCGGGTGGAGCTGTCGGACAGTGATATGGTGATTTTTGGGCACAAGGAGGCTGAGAACTGGAAGTAGGCTCATGGGGGGGCTTGGACTGGAATTGGGCTGAGTGGAGGGGGAGCTAGGATTTGACATGGGCTGATGGTGGGGCTAGGAAATGACTAGAAATGGTCTGATGGGGGGCTAGGATTGGAAATGAGCTGATGAAGGGACTCGGACTGGAAATGAACGGGGGAGCTAGGACTGGAAATGGGCTGATGCAGAGACTAGAAGGGAATGGAAGCTGGGTGAGACTGGAACTAGAAGGGAGCTGATGTTGGGGGAGGATTAGAATGGGATGGGGCTGGGAGAGTAAAATGGAGAGGGGAAAAATATTTTGTGTGGGAGGGATGAAAAATCTACAATTGGCTGGGTATTGGGAGAGTAAGGGGGGATTGATGATGGAGGGGTAAAATTTGTGTGGATGAAATAGGAATGAGGAAAGAGCAAAAGGAGAAAGATTAGTATGTTAAAGCAGATGTAGAGAGAGAGAATGGAAAAAAAAAACTAGAAGAGAGAAGAAAGGACAAATGGACAGTCATTGTCTCCTATTACCCCCAGATGGAACCGTCTCGTTGCAAAGAAACAAGCTCAGGGTTCTCATTGATTTGGAATTCTAGTGAGTTAAATAAAATAAATCACTTTATATTCATTTTTTGGTGTAGCTGTATTTTATTTTGAAGGCATGTTTAAATACAATTAAATTAAAATTATTAAATTAAAACAAGCGGGCCACGGAAAAATTATCAAACGTTTACCGGTCCGCGCCGATAAAAAGGTTGGGGAGCACTGGTTTAAGGGATGCTGCAATAGCACTCAAATGGACTCTTACTGAATTCGTTTTAAGGCCTGCATGGGATAAATGCAGCAAATACTCTAGTAAAGAATTCAGAGGTATTGCAAGAGGGTTAAGACCCTTCTCTGCACACCAAATGGTAAATCTTTTCCATTTAAAAGCATAGGAACGTCTAGTGGAAGGCTTTCTGGAAGCATGAAGGATATCCTTCACTTGCTGAGAAAGATGCAAATCTTGAAGGTCTAGGCCTTCAGCACCAGGCTCTGAAGTGAAGAGACTGGGGATTTGGGTGCCACAATGTTCCCTCCTCCTGGGACAGGAGGTCTGGAGCAGATCCCAAGTCCAGGGAGGGAGCTTGAGAGAGATGCAGAAGTAGAGGGTACCACACTTGGCGTTGCCAATGTGATGCTATGAGGATCATAGACCCCTTGTCTCTCTGAAGTTTGAACAGTGTCTTGGGAATTAGGGGAATGGGTGGAAAGGCATAGAGGAAGTCTTGCCCCCAATGAAGGAGGAAGGCATCCCTGGCCTGAACTCCCTGACACGGAATCCTGGAACAGAACCAGGGAAGTTTGGCATTCCACGGACTTGCAAACAGGTCTATGTCCGGGGTTCCCCAAATTCGGAAGATCCTGGCTATCTGGTCCCCATGGAGGGACCATTCGTGTGGAAGCAGAACTCGACTGAGTCTGTCTGCCAAAGAGTTTTGAACCCCTGGAAGATACACTGCCATGAGATGAATTTGATGCTCTCTGGCCAAGGCCCACAATCTCAAAGCTTCGTTGCAAAGTGACAGAGAGCCAGTCCCGCCCTGCTTGTTCACGTAGAACATGGCTACTTGGTTGTCCGTGTGGATGAGGACTGTCTTGTAGCTGAGCAGGGTGTGGAAGACTCTGAGAGCTAGAAAAATTGCTCTGAGCTCTAAGAGGTTGATATGTAGAGATGTCTCCTGTGGAGACCAGATGCCTTGAGTGGAGAGATCTTGTAGATGAGCTCCACAACATCTTGAAAAGGCATCTGTTGTAAGGGTTGCTTGGGGTAACACCTGTTGAAAGGGGGACCCCAGCAACAGATTTTGAGTGGACTTCCACGACTGGAGGTTGCTATTTTGTCTGACAGGCACCCTGATGCCTGGGTCCATTGTGTGGACAGAGTCCATTGAGCTGCCCTCATGTGAAGGTGAGCGTAAGGAACCACATGCACAGTGGATGCCATGTGGCCTAACAGTTGTAACATCTCTCGAGCAGTTAAATGGGATTTTAACTGAATTTGTGAGGCTAACTGCACCAAGCATAGGCAACGGGCCTGGGGAAGATAGGCCCTTGCAGTTGTGGTATCCAGCAAGGCCCCTATGAACTCTAAAGACTGAGTAGGGGTGAGATGGGATTTTGGGATGTTTACTACAAGTCCCAGATACTGAAGAACACGCCTTGTGCAGGCTAGGGAAGTCTGGGCCTCTGACTGGGATGGAGCTCGGATGAGCCAGTCGTCCAGATATGGGAATACGAATATCCCCAGAGTGCGTAGAAATGCAGCTATTACTGCCATGCATTTTGTGAACACTCTTGGTGCAGAGGCCAGACCGAAAGGAAGCACTTTGTATTGGTAGTGCTTTCCTCGATAAAGGAACCGAAGGAACCTTCTGTGTGTTGGATGGATGAGGACATGGGTGTACGCATCCTTGAGGTCTAGAGAACAAAGCCAATCCTGACTCTGAAGGTATGGAAGGAGAGCACCGAGAGAAATCATCTTGAATTTCTCCTTGCATAGAAACTTGTTCAATTCTCTGAGATCTAATATGGGTCTGTAGCCCCCTGTTTTCTTTGGGATAAGAAAGTAGGGGAAGTAGAACCCTGAGCCCTGTTGAAGAAGGGGTACTTCTTCTATTGCCCCTTGGGCAAGAAGGGTAGCAATCTCCTGACCCAGAAGGTCGAGGAGAGATGTTGGAGAATTGAACTGTCTCACCATGGTGTGAGGAGGAAGTTTTAAGAAATGAAACTTGTACCCCTCCCTTATGATGGAGAGGGTCCATTGCTCTGCTGTGATTTGTTCCCACCTGGGAGCAAAGTGAGCTAACCTTCCTGGAATGGTGAGAGGCTCTGGTTCTTTTAGAGCCAGAAAGGCTAAGTTCTCTAGTTGAAAGTCAAAGGCCCTGAGGAGGCTGAGGCTGTTGGGCCGTAGCAGCCCTTGCAGCCTTAGGCTTGGCCTGTTTAGGTTGTTGCTGTCGCTTTGCAGCAAAACGACCTGCAGAAGATGCCTGTTGACCATAAACAGGATAATATCTCCCCTTTTTGGGAAAAAATCCCTTTTTGAACAACCTTTTCTTAACAGGAGCAGAAGTAGACTTTGAAAGTCTATCTAAAGCAGAATTTTCAGCATCTATCTGAGTGGCCTTTGCTTGCCAATCTTTGCCAAAAAGGTTTTCACCTGTACAAGGAAGATTTCCTAGTCCATCCTGAACCCAGGGTTCCAAATCAGAAGCTTGTAGCCAAGCAACTCTGCGTGCACCTATGGCAATAGCCGAGGCTCTGCTAGCACACTCAAAAGAGTCAAAGGCTGCACGGTTGGAAAACTTGGAAACATCCTGGGCATGTTTAATCCAGGTGAGAAACTCCTCTCTTTTATCTTCTGAAACAAAAGGAGATAAAGTTTGCAGGTGATCTGTAACTTCTTTTAGAAACATCCCCATATAGAGACTATAGGAGTTGATTCTAGCAACAAGCATATTGGCCTGGAAAATTCTCCTGCCAAAAGCATCTAAGGTTCTGCATTCTCTTCCTGGAGGATTAGATGAGTGCCTTTTTGCACTCTTTATCCTCTTCATAGCAGACTCCACCACAATAGAGTGGTGAGGAAGCTGAGTCTTATGAAAGCCAGGACAAGGAGGAACACGGTACATGGTGTCCAACCTACGAGAATGAGGGGAGGTGGTGAGAGGTGTCTCCCATATGCCCAACATGTGATTATAAAGGAACTCATGAATTGGTAAAGTAGCTGCCTCTTTAGGAGCTTTAGGATATTGTAAGATATCCAATTTTTTGGCTCTAGGTTCTGCCTCAGGGGCCACTGAAATGGAGAGGCCCCTGGCCACTTCCCTAATGAAGTCTTGAAAAGACAAGTCTTCTGGAGGAGACATTCTTCTTTTTGGAGAAGAGGGCTCCTGAGGAAGGAGTACCGATGCTTCGACAGAAACCTCTGATTCATCAGAGTCTTCAGAGGAATTGAAGTATCGCCTATCTGGATGCTCCTGCAGAGCCCGATACGCGTACCGAGTGGTATCGACATCGGGAGTGATCGGTACCGATTCGGTACCGATGGGCATCACAGAACAGGTTACAGCTGCAGTCGACACCGAAGCCGATGTCGATGCAATCGGTACCGGCACCGGAACAGATATCGGTGTCGGTGCCGGAACCGGTACCGACAACGGAGTTTGTTGCAGTACCGGAGGCGTCGCAGCTTGTATGAATGCCGTAATGGCACGCTGCATGGTCAGAATATTCTGATCCATCGACTCCACCAATGTCTGGATGTCGGTACCAGTGGGAACCACCGGTACCCCAAAACATAGCAACAGGTGATCGGTTGAGGCCGAGCCATCGATGTCAACCTGTGACCCCATAGATAAAGCTTTGGAAGCCGGAGCCTCCCGCCGGGGTAATTTTTCCGGTGCAGATTCCTTGAGAGCAAGCCCGGAGGCATCTCGATACTTAGAGGGAGATCTACCCTTCGAGGACCGGCTGGACTTGAGTTTGGTTACCTGAGATCCATGGGAGGAAGAAGCAGCCCTGGAAGACGTCGATGCTACCGAAGCTGCATCAGAGGGAAACAGGGTACTGAGCTTGTCTGCTCTATTCTGTAGACCTCTTTTAGACATCATGGAACAGGACTCACAATCCGTGATCAGGACCCAAACATTTTAGATACCAGTCATGGGTGCCAGTGACAGAAATAGTGCCGCTGCACTTCGTGCACTTTTTAAACCCAGAAGCGGGCTTCTCCATGAGGAGAATTTCTCATAGGCCTAAGGCCAAAAGAAAAATGCACAGAAGTGAAAATAGTAGTCTTTTTCTTTTTTAAGAAAGAAAAAAAGACAGACCGGCGGTACCGGTCTGACGTCGAAGAAGGCAGACGCGCGACCAAAGAAATAAAATAAAGAACTTCTTCAGCGGTGACAGGAACACGACCTGCTGGCTCCGCGGAAAAGAAGAACTGGAGAGAGGCGGTTGGGAAAGGCGGGAAGGCAGCGCGCAGGCGCTGTGGGATGCTCCCAAAAGCTTTCCTTTTGGACGCTGGGGAGCGTTCCCGCGCAGGCTCCGTCGGTACCGATGATACCCATATGTGAAGACTCATTCCTGCTTGTTCCTGGAGATGTAAAATGTCACCCCTTCCATATCGTCCTGCTAGACCAGTCCAGACAAGTGGGATGTACCAAAGCTACGACTCCAATGGGCAGGACATAAGAGAGCAGCTTGCAAAACCTTAGAGCTAAAGGCTGTGTCCGCCCGAGTGTGTACATACAAGTGGAAATGTTTGACCAAAATGGAAAGTGATGCCCACCCTGTCACCCAACAACGCCTACTGAGCTTCGCTCCGTCCAAGGGGATGCTAGTGCTCTGGTAGAATGGGTGCACAAACCAGCCCATTCTGCAACAGATCCGATGAGGCGAAAGCCTCCTTAACCCAACACCCCAATGCAGATTTAACCACGTCGTCACCTTCCACGGGCCAGCAAACACAAAAAGATAGCCTGACTTACAAAAAGAAATCGTAACCTCCGAGAACTGGAGAGGCACCATTCAGACATCTACAAGGCAAATATCCTGACCATTCCTCCACACTGCTCCTTAGAGAAGGAGGACAGGCAAACTGGTTCAAAAACAGGAGAAATCACTTCAGGGAAGGCGGCAGGCACAGGCCGAACAGAAATGGCCTCCTCAGAAAAGATAGGCAAGGATCTTGGCAAGACAGAGCCGGCGGCTCAGAATCCACCTTGTGGAACAAATTGTGTCCAAGACCATCTAGAGCAGCGATGGCGAACCTATGGCACGCGTGCCAGCTGTGGCACGCGAAGGCCTTGCAGCTGGCACGCGTGAAGGTCCGCAGAAAAAGAAAAAGCGGGCTCTGGCTGCTGCCGCGGACGCGGCAGCATGCAGTGTCCCGCGGGGCCCCTCCGCCCGCTAAGCCCCTCTGCAAGGACTTTCAGATTCGCGAGGGAGACGCTGTCTCCCTCGCGTCTCTGTTAAGCCCGCAGGGGCTAATGGGAAATTTCCCATCAGCCCCTTTAGAGGGACTGATGGGAAATTTCCCATTAGCCCCTGCGGGCTTAACAGAGACGCGAGGGAGACGCTCTCCCTCGCGAATCTGAAAGCCCTTGCAGAGGGGCTTAGCGGGCGGAGGGGGCCCCGCGGGACATTGCATTCTGCCGCTGCCGCGGCAGAAGCCAGAGCCAGCTGCTTTTTTTTTTTTTTTTTAAATTTGCCATGGGGGGTGGTTTAGGACTGCTAATGGGCTGGGGGGGGGGTTAGGACTGCTAATGGGCTGGGGGGTTAGGACTGCTAATGGGCTAGGGGGGGTTAGGACTGCTAATGGGCAGGGGGGTTAGGAATGCTATTGGGCTGTGGGCTTATGGGGGCAGTCTGGAAATGGGGAGAAGGGGCGATAGTACTGGTAATGGTCTATGGGGGGGGGTTAGGACTGCTAATGGGCTAGAGAGGGGGGGTTAGGACTGCTAATGGGCTAGGGGGGGTTAGGACTGCTGATGGGGAGGGGTTAGGACTTGAGGTGGTCTGTTGGGGGGGGTTAGGACTGGACAGGGGCTGATGGGGGTTAACACTGGAGGTGGTCTGATGGGGTTAGGACTGGTAATGGGCTATGGGGGGGTTTAGGACTGGCAATGGGCTATGGGGGGCTGGGACAAGAAATGGGCTGATGGGAGGGGTTAGGACTTGAGGTGGGCTGATGGGGTTAGGACTGGTAATGGACTGTGGGCTGATGGGGGGGGTTAGGACTGGCAATGGGCTATGGGGGGCTGACTGGAAGTGGGCTGATGGGGGGTTAGGACTGGAAGTGGGCTGATGGGGGGTTAGGACTGGTAATGGGTTATAGGGGGGGGCTTAAACTGAAAATGGGGTGATGGGGGGTTAGGACTGGAAGTGGGTTGATGAGGGGGGGATAGGACTGGTATTGGGTTGGGGGGTTGCTAGGACTGGAAATGGGTTGGGGGGCTGCTAGGACTGGAAATGGGCTGATGCAGGGACTAGAAGGGAATGGATGCTGGGTGAGGCTGGAACTAGAAGGGAGCTGGTATTGGGGGAGGATTAGAATGGGATGGGGCTGGGAGAGTAAAATGGAGAGGGGAAAAATATTTTGTGTGGGAGGGATAAAAAATCTACAATTGGCCGGGTATTGGGAGAGTAAGTGGGGATTGAGGATGGAGGGGTAAATTTTGAGTAGATGAAATAGGAATGAGGAAAGAGCAAAAGGAGAAAGATTAGTATGTTAAAGCAGATGTAGAGAGAGAATGGAAAAAAAAACCCAAGAAGACAGAAGAAAGGACAAATGGACAGCAGATGGAGAGTTAGCAGAAGACACGAAGAAACCAGAAGAAAGTGGCTGGAACAATTGCAACTGAAAAAAAATGCACAAAAGGTAGAAAAATATCTCTTTATTTTGAATTTATTAATTGGAATATGTCAGCTCTGGGAAATGTGCATCATTAATTTTTGCGCTTTGTTTAGTACAAGAGGAAATTAATATATAGTTTTATTTCTACAGTGTTGTTGTATATTCCAAGTTTGGCTTTTGGGGTTCCCAGTTTAATTATTGTCTTCCTGTTTCTAAATTGTGATTCCTTGTTTGGTAATGGTCTGTTCTGCATGTGTAACTGAGCTGAGGTATTCTGTTTATATAATTCCTATTTGACATTGCCACTTGTTCTTTCCCCAGTAGGTCATGTATTGTTGTTCTCTGAGATGTATTGGTTTAATATTTGCAGTGTTGCCTTTTGATAGGTAGAGTATGGTGCTTTGTGAGTCCTGGTAGTGCTGTTAGGATACGGCGGGTTTGCTATGGGTTCTAAATGGGCAGCGTTTGTAGTAGTTCCTAATGTGCCTGGCGGTTGGTACTGGATTATAGTAATGTAGAAACCTTTTAGTCTTTCTTTATCCATATACTCATTAAGAGGCATGTTTACTAAAAGTTAGTGTATGGTAACATTATGCAAATATTTATGCAAATGAAGCACCTTATGCAAATGGAGCTTTAATTGACGTGCTGGCACTTTGAGGAAATTCTTTGGTTTTGTGCGGCAGTTTGGGCACTCGGGCTCAAAAAGGTTAGCCATCACTGATCTAGAGCATCAAATGCTTCAAAGGCTCAAACATCAGGGCCCCGAGCACCAGACAAAGATTCCAGGAAGGGACCACAGAATGGAGGGGAGGATGCAGACGCCGACCCCCCCCCCCCCCGAAGAAGGTGCAAAATCCATTAATCCAAAGATCTGATAATCTGAACAAGCTCCAGCACCTCAGCCCCCTACTGCCAGACCCAAGGAATACTTCAGAGCTCTGCACTGTCAGCACTGCTTTTCAACATTTATCTACAACCACTCTGCTCAATAATTTGGTCACACAGCATCAACTTCCACATATATGCAGACAACATTATGCTATATGGACCACCACCACAAATCCCACAAACAGTTACTGCATTATTTCAATGACATCTCCAGATGGCTCGAGGAGAACAATCTCACAATCAACCTAAAAAAGACTGAAGCATTATTCGTCACAAAGAAACAAACCTTCACTCCACCAACCTACACCAGACTAGAAGCAACCTAAATATGAGTTCAAACACAAATAAAATACCTAGGAGTCATACTTGACCAAATTGTCTCATTCTTCAAAACCAAAATGATACAACACCGGAGACCCCTCCTAGATCCCCAGGACTTCAGATTTGTACTTCAAGCAATGACACTCCACCACTTTGACTATTGTAATGCAATATAACAAGGGCTCCCGCTCTACACTCTCCAACCTCTACGCACAGCCCTTAAACACAGCCACCAGGATTATACAAAGGTTAATGAAGTATGACCACAATCACCCCAATACTGAAACACCTCCACATCCTCCCCCTGGAATCCCAGATCAAGTATAAAACTTTACTATTGATTCACGAAGCACTAAACCAACAAACGCCCCATCTACACACCCTCCTACCATGACCAAACTCTGGGAGAACCACAAAATAGACCACAAACAACATTCTGATCATACCACATGCAAGGACAAAAAACAACAATGAAGCATGTGCCTGTGCATTTGACCTCTACACCCCGTCACTATGGAAAACTCTCCCAACCATAATCCAGAATCCAGACCTCTCTTCCTTTCGGAAGCAATTGAAGTCGCAATTGTTCAGGGGCCGCTTCAGTGCCAACTCATGCAACACACACCCCATATATGTCAGATTATGATGTACACAGTGTACATTGCAGCAGAGATAGAAATCAGAAATGTAAATAAGTTAAGAACTTCAGATGTATACCCAATCTGGACTGTAAATACATTACGACCTTTTGATTGTATAACCTCTCTACCATCCCTGACACCCTCATTCAACCTGTAAATATATTATGACTTGTTCAATGTATCACTTCTTTAATGGAAACTGCTTTGACCCAGTAAAAAGCGGTATATAAGCTTAGCTAAATAAATAAATAAAATAAACACATCTGGGTGAAAGGCTAGAGATTCATCAGCCAACAGGCCAGTGCTGCCACCTGAACCTTCAGAGAGCTAAGAGAAAAAGGCCCTTCTCCAGACCATCCTGCAGAAAAGGCCAGCAGAGACAGCACCTTGGCCACTTCAGAAGCCAGTGGCCCTGCGTCGCACCAGCACTCAAGGTACCAGACCCACACTTATGCCAGGTTGGTAGACCTCATCTGGGCTCGGAGCAGAGTGGAAAACCACTGCTGGAGAGCAGCCTGAATACACTAACCATCTTACAAGAGCCAAGCTTTAAGTGAGGAAGGAACAGGATCTTCCAAGGCAAGCAGCCCTTAACACAATAGGCCGCAAGACAGAGGCAAATGAAGAGGAGGCACTTGCAAGTGCCGCATCAATGCTCCGAATCATGCTCTTCTTAGCCAATATGACACAGCCAGAATAATCCTTCTCGGGTGGCACTCCATACGCTGAAACACATGCCCCCACCAGGGGCCATGAAGGAAATCCATACAGCAGATGTTGACTGTCAAAGCTGAGCCACTGGGCAGATGTCCTCGGATCCCTTCTCCATGCAGCGACAGAAGCAGCAGCACACTTTGGCATTAGAGCGGGATACCTCTTGGAGCAACTCCAGCGGCACAGAAACTGAAACACCTCCTGATTCCTCATACTCTCCTGGAACCAGAGAGTGCCAGCTGAGAATATCCATTTCCACACTGTCCACCCTGGCAATGTGCAGAGCCAACAAACTAGGTAACTAGTGGTTTTTCACTGCCCAGGCAAACAGGGGAGCCACCTCTAGGGCTACCCCGGCACTCCTCATGCTGCCCTGTTGATTTACATAAGCCACCACCATGGCATTGTCTGAGAACACTCAAACTGCCCCGGCCCTTGGCTAGAAACGTGGAACAGCCAACCCAATGGCCCTTGCACCAAGGCAGTTGATGGACCACACCGCCTCCTTGCAGTTCCAAGGGCCCTGGGCCCCCAGTCTGAGAAACTGGCATCCATCATCAGAAGGATCCATGAGCAATTGCCCATCAGCACACCCTTCCTCGGAAGACTGGGCTGTTGCCACCACTGCAGGCTGGTTGCCACTATCATTGGGAGCAGGAGTTAGAGCTCGTACTGCTGTGAGCTCAGGGATCACAGAGTCAGTAAGGACTGTTGGAGCGACCACATATGAGCACGCACCCAAGACACCATCTCGACTGTTACCGCCATCATCCCAAGGAGCTGAAGAGAAGTGGAGTGGAGTAGCCGCCTAGTGGTTAGAGCATTGGCTTGGGAACCAAGAGACCAGGGTTTGATTGCCACTAGCACTCCTTGTGGCCTTGGGCAAGTCACTTAACCCTCCATTGCCTCAGAAAAGGTGTAATTAGGCCTTACCTGCTAACTGCCTTTCCTTGAATCCCTTCAGTCCAGTCCAGTCCAGTCCAGACCATTGTGTTGTCATCCCCAACCAACAGGTGGAGACTGAGCATAACCAGTTTTACTGCTCACAGCCCCTATGGATACTTCATACCAGAAGCCAGGCCAGTAATGGAATCACTGAGCAGAATTCAAGCCTTCCAAATCAACAGATCCTATCTAACCCCAAGGAAAGAAACCTATACCGATGAATATCCGCCAACCCCACTAGGCGGGATTCCACCACCACTCCACTCAACGCTTTCCGCGACTCCTTGAACAGGCAATCAAAGTTCTGTTCCCTCAGCCTCCAGCCCTTCGGCCATTAAATTTCTTTTTTTCTTTGGGCAGATGCCAGGGTGGACATTTCCTATGGCAGTCCCAAAAGCCTCTAAAGCAATTGTATGTCATATATATATATATATATTTTTTTTTTTTTTTTTTTAAATAGCTAGCACCCCTCAACACACTGCAGACACGCATAGACTTACCACATCACATGCTGCCTTCATAGGGGTGGCCGCATGTACCAGGAGGTTCTTGGACTGGACTGGAGGGATTCATGGACAAGCAATTAGCAGATAAGGCCCAATTCCACCTTCCAAATCATCCCTCCAGTCCAGACCATTGGGTTGTATCATAGCAGCCCAGACTGGAAAGGACCCTCAAGGCCGGACTGCAAAGCCACCGAAACGTGCCTCCTCCTGAGCCGGACATCAAGTTGATAATGCTTGGCAAAGACATACAAGGTCTTCTATGTCACAACCCTACAGATTTCCCAGGGAGACACCAGACTCGCTTCCGCTTAGGATGCAGCTTGCACCCATATACCCTGAGGGACCAGACAGCTCTTCAGAATGGTAGGCTGAGGCAATTGCTTCCAGTAACTACTGAGCGATGGATGCCTTGGAAGCTGCTGAACCCTTCCACGCACCTCCAAATACTACAAAGAGATGATCCAACTGTCAGAATGGCTCCGTTCGCCGAAGATACAGATGCAGCACTAGATGAGTAACTAGAAACTGTAGGCACCCATCACCCCCAGCTGTCCCGTCGGCCTAAAGCATGGGCAATGAGATTGGTTGGTTCACATGGAATGCAGGTACCGCTTTCAGCAGAAAGGAGGTTACAGTGCACAAACACACCTTCTCTGAGTGGAAAACCAAAAAAGGCTCAAGGCAAGATAGAGCCTGAAGCTTCAAAATGAGATGCATGGAACAAATTGCCACTAGAACAGTCTTCAACATGAGGTCCTTCACCAAAGCCTCTTGCAGTAGCTCAAAGGGCACCCCTGTGAGTGTCAATAGGACCAGGTTCAAGTCCCAAGGCGGAACCATTGCCCATCTCAGCAGGTGAACCTGCTTCATCACCCACAGAAAATAAACCACATCTGCATGAGCCCCCAGAGATGACCCATGCATCTTGCTGTGGTGGCAGGTCAAGGCCGCAACCTGGACCTATAACATGCCCAGCACCAGGCCTTTGTCCAGCCCTGCCTGCAGGAAGTCCAGAATGCAGTACTGAAGCCAAAAGGGGAGCAATCCCTTGGGGCACGAACCAGTCCTCAAAAGTCTTCCATACCCTCAGAGGATAGGGAGGTCACACACTTACAGGCCTTCAGTAGCGTCGCCACCAACATGCACTCACTCAACAACTTGCACCGGGGTCACTATACAGAGACCGGGAGGGAGGGACCCGGACCTCTGGGTTTACACCCCACTGTGCAAAAGGTCATCACTGCACCAGAACATTTGCAGCATTCCCCACCAGGCAGCAGCAGATCCAGAGAGAAGGGCCATTTCCCCCCGCACCTGGTAAGGCAGAAAACTAACTTTATACCTTGCTTACTGCCATGGAAACGATGGAAAGCATCCTAAGGGATTCTAGTCCCCTACTGCCAACCGCTATGGCTTAATTCAGCTGAGCACTCCAGGACCAAGGCCCCAAAAATCCCTCAAGCACAGCTCAGAGCAGAAGGAGCGCCCCACCTGCTTGGAGACGAAGCAGTAAAACCTGTTTGCTCATTCTCCGCTTGCTGGTTGTGGGGCACAACCCAATGGTCTGGTCGGGACTGGACTGAAGGGATGATTTCTAAATCCAAGTTATCAATGTTCCTGTTTAATGTACATTACCAAGTTTAAGTTACAATGTAAACCCGCTTTGACTGAAATAAAGTGGTATAAAAAACCTGTTAAATAAAACATGCTCCTTTCTCCAGTCCTCTGAGACCACTCCAGACTCTAAAGCAGCAATGAAAAGGTTAGACAGTGGAGCTGCTAGAATTTCCCCAAGTTCCTTCAATACTCTGGGATGTATCCCAGTAATATATCTGCAATTTCCCTGGACAGTAGGATACCACCAATGCTACATTCTTCCTTATCATACAAGAATTCCTAACCATAAGAATTCCACAGGGCATTCTGTCTTCTTTAAGGCTTTCATTCTCTTTGTCTCTATGCTACCCTTAGAATTTAGTGCCCCCTCTGCCAATCTGATTTGCCTTATTATTTCAATATATTTTGTACTCTGATGTCACAGCATCCCATTGGTTATCCTCCTTCCATCAGGTCTCCAAGATGCAAATCATGCCTATATTTTCACTTAATGCAATTACATTATAATTTTTTAATATTACTTTTTAGACTTCTGGCATTCACAGACAATTCAAAGAATGTTTGTTTTCACGACTTGACTTGCAGTTGGCAGGGGTAAACTGGAATCACAGCTGCAGCTCTTTATTAAAATACAGTTTTGATGATCCCTCAGTCTCAGCCATGCTCTCCTCAGCGATCCACTGCTTTCCTCCATTGCCTAGTTTAAACAGTGCTCTGTCTCTTTAATAAAAGCTAAAGTGACAGCCTAGTTCTATCCTCATTAAGGAGGAGCTCATCCTTTCAAAACAGGCTCCCTCTTTACCTATTTAGCTGACTCATGAGGTCAGTCATTTTTGTTCCAAGAGGGCAAAGTTATCAAGTGATCC
The DNA here is from genome assembly GCA_033557465.1 of Ichthyophis bannanicus. Classification (NCBI taxonomy): domain Eukaryota; kingdom Metazoa; phylum Chordata; class Amphibia; order Gymnophiona; family Ichthyophiidae; genus Ichthyophis; species Ichthyophis bannanicus. The sequence goes on along the minus strand of CM066037.1, from coordinate 466,000,846 downwards.
TCATGCTCACCAGCCACCCAGCTATCTGTATTCCTAATGATCATATTGCAAACCACAACAGCCGTCCTAATCCTTCTCCTGGGCCAGCGATTTTCAACCTTTTTCATCTCACGGCAGAACGACAAGGCGTTAAAATTGTCAAGGCACACCAGGGTTTTTTTAAGGATAAATAAAATAAATGATATATTTTATCACTTAAAAAATGAGTATTAAGATTGTGTTTAAAGTTCAATAACTAAAATTTTAATCAGTTATTTAAAAAAAAATAAAGCAGTGGAAAATTTTTGCTTGGTGATGTTTCATGACGATGCAAGGGCGGTTGACAAGCATACTCTCAAGTCCTCCTTCAGCGTTTGAAGCTACGACCTGTTCTTGCTCTTCATAGTGTTCAAAGCAGAGAAACCAGTCTCACATAGAAAGAAGTGCTTTAATCACCATCTTTGTGATGATGGGATATTCCTCTTAAGAGACACAACCAGAATGAGGCCATATCTTTGATGAGTGTTTCCGTTTCAGTCCTTTATTTCTGATTTCCATCAGCTTATCTTCTTCTGCAACAGTTAATTCTGCTGGCTTGCATCTCTTAACACAAAGGGGTCTCCATCCAAGGAAGATACGCCAAGCAATGAGAAATAATTTCCAATGTTTTTACTGAGCAATGACAAACTTTGTAGAATTAAATAGACACGATTTTTGTCCAGTCTGCAACTTTTTGTCAGTTCAAATATTTCAATTATGTTCCCGTTTTTGATTCTGCCTCCCACCAGTGTTAGTTTTTCCTTAAAATAGATAACTGCCAGCATAAGAAAGAATATTTTCATTCTTTCCCTTTAAGAGTGTTCAAGGCTTGGAAAATGTCCGCTGGGAATGCAGTTTCATTGCACCAGGTCTCATTAAGCAGGTCAGAAGCTCTTCTCTGTTCATACAACCTTGAAAGCACCCACCCTCGAGATAGCCATCTCACTTCCATGTGCAATAGAAGTTATATGAGAGCAAAGAAATCGGCTTCTTTAGTGTTAGCAATCACTTGTGACTCAACATCTTGAGACATGTCATGTATACACTAATAGTGTTATCTGACAGGGATTTTCACAATCTCTTTTTCATATGATTTGCCAAAAACTTTAGAATGACACTGGTTATGCCTTCCCTCAAACTCCACCCCCAATGGCCCTACCAATAAATGGACCCTCCGTCCAACTCCCACGGCACACCTGCGGACCATTCACGGCAATGTATTGAAAATCGCACTCCTGGACACACATCCCTGGAGAACATCCTTGGTGCAAAAAGATACTGCATTCGCTTGAGGGTAGATCTACCTCTTCTATTTTACATATTTACATTTGAGAGAATCAAAAACAGATGATAACACTGAAATGTAGCCATATTATGTATCAAACCACAAAACAGGAATTATCTTTGATCACTAAATAATCACTATTTTATTCATAGTTTCCAACATGGTTGCTAAATAAAATGATTTATTAAGCATGCATTCATCTCAATGTGTCTTCTTCCTTACTACTTTAGATTCATTGACAGAGTAGAAAGCAAAGGGATGGCAGATACACCGCAGTTTGAGGAGAACAGCACATATGGCAAAGGGAAGACCAGGGCTGAAGACAAAGATATGAAAATAGCGAGTATCATAGCAAACTAGACAGCAATGCACATGAATTTAAAGTGCAAGCAGTAGACATGTAAATAGGACTTCGGAGATGCTTTGCAAAGCAGGTGTAGGAATTTCAGAATATCTTTACTCTTGCTATCAACCAGACCGGAAGAAATATGAAACTCTGCTTTGTATTGTAATAATGTGATTCAATGTGTTTGCAAAAAAATGCAAAAGAATGGTCTAATTTTTTGCCATACAATACTAGATGCAACATTCCCAGGTTCCTGATGAAAGAAGGAACACAACTGACAATTTTGCCAAAGAATCTCATTTCTCCTCTCAGGCAAGTTTCATTCTATTCTCAATGGGTCTTTTATCTAGTAGCACATCCTATGATGAATAGGGAAGTAATGGATAAATGTCAAACCAGGACTTACTATACTCTTGAACATTGAGTTCCTTGACAGCGTGGATATCTGTGAGCATAGGGATGCGTGCCTGAATCTTTGTACGACCTTCACGACCAGTCTTGTCAATTCTTTCAATCATCTGCTGCTGTTTGTCAATCCAGTAAAGGTGATTGCCGAAAACAGTCAGTCCAACAGGCTGCAGAACATTGGAATCTTCTAACACTACACGATTGGCACCTGCAAGGGAAGGCACAGTTTCAGATCTCCCCGTTACCCTTTATTCATGAATACAGTGCTTGAATATGATCCTGTGCAGCTATTCACAGCACTGCCAACAGGAACCACACTAAAGATAGAGAAAGATAGATTATTGTTTGCAGATGCTGCTGTTTAATTTGACAGCATCAGAATTATCCAAAGAGCTTTGCATGAACTTCCAAGACCATACAGGTCCCTTCTTCAGATGCTGAAGGAAAGACCTAGAAGATTCAGAAAACACTCAGGCATAACATTTTGGGACAATCATTAGGTCAGTGCAATCAATGATATTGCAACTTGAAAATACTGCAATATAAAAATCTAAGAGGCAGCACGTGGTACTTTGCATCTCCATGAACCACCCAAGAACATATTCAAGCCCAAAAACTAGAAAGTAAAGAGACAATACTACATATTCAGGACCCCCCCAACCAACATGTTGATCTCTAACCCAGACAATGCAAAGAGAAAGAAAAATATGGAGGTAATGTAACATTTCCAGATTCATTTTTATACATTAAATTTAGTAGTTACGATAGATACTACTACTATTTGTTTTCAAATCCTTTGGGGAAAAACCCCACAAGAATTAATGCAAGTAAGTGCCGCAAACATTGTCAGACAACCATTAGCTAAGTAATACAGTTGCTCAAAGCCAAACAATGCAGCGAAAGCCAAAGCTTTGCACAGTGCTAGCTAGGATCTCATCTGTAACCTTGGGTAAATTCTGTTCAGTAATGTCATCTTAATATACCCCTTTAAGACCAAAATTACATGTTTCTTTAAAGCAGGGATGCTAAATTACTTCCCTTAAAGAAATTTGTTCTGTTTTTTACTCCAGTACTGCATATTTTGATATCATACACACAATACTCCTGATTAAGGAAATGATTACAATCATTCATTTAATACAATGACGTACATGTCAGGATACCTTATGTCTACACAAATCTGAACACCAGCTCGTATGTACTACATCTCACACAGCTTTCAAAATGCTTGACCATCATTATACCTACCAATAAAAAAACTCCAATAACTCACTATCTCTAAGTCACTCGAAGAAAAGAGAGTACAAGTGAATCTAAACACTGAAGAAAGCCAAAACTAGCAGTCAATTTTCCTACAAAAGGACTGCCCAATATTAGTCAATAGTACTATAAATATAGTTTGCTCAAGCTAATTTACTCACTCCAAAGCGTGGGGAGAGGAATGGTCTTAGTAAAAGGGCTGGGGGCTGCACTTTACAGTTAGACTTCACCACGGCATCACACTCAATACAAATACCCTTATTTTCATTCGCAGGCCACCAGAATTATTTTTACAACATTTAAATGCACTTAAAAACTTAGCTTTGCTAGTCATTGCACCCCTGACCCTCAAGGATGATAATGCTGTCCAACCCTCGGTCGACTCGAGTTTTGCCCTCACTTTTTTTTTTTTTTTTTTTTAAGGGCTACCTCGAGATAGGTCAAAACAGCAGTTTTGGATGTCGATATCACACAAAAAATGCTACTGCCGATTAATAAACATACCTCTTAATGTAGCTCTTTAGCACAGGAGCTTCAGGTTAGTTCTTATTTTTGTAAGTATTTTGTAAGTATTCAGATTCTTAAAATATATCTTTTTCTATCTTTTACTGAATTCAATGGGGCTGTGCCTCCAATATTGCACGGAAGCCGCTACCGCTGATTAGTAAACATACCCCTAAGTGTGTTCACAAAAATATATCAATGATAGCAGCTCAGCAATCACAGAATTTACGCCTTTTTGGTTATGGGAAGCGTCTTTTGACTGGCCAGAATCCATGTTGAAAGACTCTGCTGATGTATAAGTGGCATCTTATTTGAGAAAAGGCTGCCTAAGAATTAAAAAAAAAAAAACACCAAATAGGCTGTCTGGGCAAGCTTCTGCTGAAAAAGCGTAGTTATTCACCAGTAACAGGTGATCTCCGGGAACAGCAGGAATTTAGTCTTCACATATGAGTATTGTCAGTACTGATGGAGCCTGCGTGGGAACGCTCCCCAGCGTCCAATAGGAACGCTTTTATTTATTTATTTATTTATATTCTCTTATATACCGCGCTATTCTGCATCAGTGCGGTTTACATTGAACAAACTGAAATTACATTGAACAGGGCATTATAACTTGGAGATAACCCTCCATAGCCCATGTTCCCTGTAAAATAGTTAAGGGGCTTGCCCAAGACCACAAGGAGCACCTGTGGGACTAGAAACCCCAGTCCTTCCGGCCCAAGGTTGCTGTCCTCTAGTTGGATTTGAACCCCCGACCTTCCGGCCTGAAGTACCTTGCCCCAACCACTAGGCCACTCCTCCATTCCATGCTTTTGGGAGCATCCCTCAGCACATGTATGCTGCCTTCCCAACTTTCCCTCTTCAGTTACGTTTGTAGCTGAGTGAAAGGATAGAGGGAGAGAGGAAAGAGACAGAGATAGAGAGACAACTCCTAGGGGAGGTGGGTGGGTTGCGAAGACTAAATTCCTGCTGTTCCCGGAGATCACTTGTTACAGGTGAGTAACTACGCTATCTCCAGGAACAAGCAGGAATGTAGTCTTCACATTTGGGGACTCCCTAGCTGAAGATGCCAGGGAGATAGCCCCAGGAAGCTGCCACCCAAGTAAGGTGGGCCATGATTCCTCCCATGGATCTCTGGCATCCCACCAGGGTTGATGGGTAGGAGATGAATTAGGTCTGGAAGAGATTTTGAAGAACAGCTTGGCCAAAGAAGGCATCCCGACGGAAGGCTTTATCTAGGTAGTAGTGGACTGTAAAGATGTGTACAGAAGCCCAGGTGGCTTCTCGACAAATGTCATCAATAGACACAGAGTGAAGGTTAGCCATAGAGGCTGCCATGGCTCTCACATTAAGAGATGTGACATGGCCTTGAAGAGGAAGACTTACTCTCATAAGCAAAGGATATGCACTGTTCTTTGTAGGTAAAGCATAGTTACTCACCTGTAACAGGTGATCTCCGGGAACAGCAGGAATTTAGTCCTCACATATGGGTATCGTCGGTACCGACGGAGCCTGCGTGGGAAAACTCCCCAGCGTCCAATCAGAAAGCTTTTGGGAGCATCCCACAGCACCTGCGTGCTGCCTTCCCGCCTTTCCCAACTGCCTCTCTATAGTTGAGTTTTAAAGCTGAGACAAAGCTAGAGAGAGGGAAAGGAAAGAGACAGAGAGATACAACTCCTAGGGGAGGTGGATGGGTTGTGAGGACTAAATTCCTGCTGTTCCCGGAGATCACCTGTTACAGGTGAATAACTATGCTATCTCCAGGAACAAGCAGGAATGTAGTCATCACATATGGGGACTCCCTAGCTTTAGGTGCCAAGGAGAGACCCCAGAAGTTGTGTGTCCCTGAAGAGGGCTCCACTTCCCCCCATGGATCTCTGGCATCCTACCAGGGATGGTGGGTAGGAGTTGATTAGGTATGGAACAGGTGTTTGAGAACAGCCTGACCAAACAAGGCATCCCGGCGGGAGTCCTTATCCAAGCAGTAATGGGCTGTAAAGGTATGAACCGAGGCCCAAGTGGCTGCTCGACAGATGTCGTCGATAGACACAGAGTGCAGATGAGCCATTGAGGCTGCCATGGCTCTCACATTGTGAGCTGTGACATGGCTCTCCAGAGAAAGGTTCTTACTCTGATAGGCGAAGGAAATACACTGAGCAATCCAGTTGGACAGTGTTCTCTTGGAGACTGGAAGTCCCAAATGAGAAGGATCAAAAGCAACAAAGAGTTGAGAGGACTTTCTATGTTGCTGTGTTCTTTGTAAGTAAAAAGCTAGAGCTCTTTTACAGTCCAAGGTATGAAGATTCCTCTCTGCATTTGATGCATGAGGCCCTGGAAAAAACACAGGAAGGAAGACCGCTTGGTTCAGATGAAAAGGAGAGACCTCCTTAGGCATAAAGTGTGAATGAGTCCTAAGGACTACCTTGTCATGATGGAACCTTGTATAAGGTGGATTAGCTACTAGCGCTTGCAACTCACTAATGCGGCGTGCTGATGTGATTGCAATGAGAAAGATAACCTTCCAAGAAAGGAATTTCAAGGAGGTGGTAGCTAAAGATTCGAAAGGCGGCTTCATGAGCTGCCCGAGAACCAGGTTTAAGTCCCATGCCACCGGTGGTGGCCTAATGGGAGGCTTAGTTAGAAGAAGGCATCTCATAAATCTTGCTATAAGAGGATGAGAGGAAATAGGCTGTCCATTTAGAGGGTTAAGAGAAGCTGCAATAGCACTCAAATGGACTCTTACTGAATTTGTCTTAAGGCGTGCATTAGATAAATGAAGGAGATACTCCAGCAAAGATTCCAGAGGTTCAATTCTCTGAGATCTAAAATAGGCCTGTAACCCCCTGTTTTCTTTGGAATAAAAAAATAAGGGGAATAGAACCCTGTGCCCTGTTGATGAAGAGGTACTTCTTCTATTGCCCCTTGGGCAAGAAGGATAGCCACCTCAAAAAGATGTAATTGCTTTGTGGCCTCCTCAAGAGATAGACTCATATAGAAAATATATGAGAGAATTCTTGCAGAAAGAATAGATGTCTGGAAGGTTTGACGTGCAAAGTCATCAAGCATCCTAGATTCACGACCTGGCGGATAAGAAGAGTGCTTTTTCTTGCTCTTTACCCGCCTCAATGCTGATTCCACAACTATGGAATGATGAGGAAGTTGAGTCTTTTGAAACCCTGGAGAGGGGGGCACCTGATATAAGAGATCAGTTGCTCTGGAAGGTGGGGGTACCCTTAAAGGTGTTTCCCACATTCCTAGAAGGAGATCCTGCAAGGAATGATGCAAAGGAAGCATTATGTTCTCCTTTGCTTTGGTAGAAAGAGAGGCCTGTGCAGGATCATGTCCTGGGATAGGAATGGCAAGAGATCTTGCTATATCCCAGAGGAAACTCTGAAAAGAGGGTTCCCCAATAGGAATTTCCCTTGGACAGATTAGATCGGAAGAACTAGCCTGAGCACCGACAGAGCTATCCAGATATATAGGAATAGAAGATCCTGCACAGTGCAGTGTGGAATGCTTAAAGGATGGTCACCGGTACTGACTGTCAGGAGCAGCGACCGACATCACCACATTGTCCATGCCAGGTATCGACTCCAAGCTTGGCATAGAAGGGAGCGATCCTGTTGAAAAAAGCATGGCAGGAGTTGGCCACGATGGTACTGTGGATACCGGTACCGATGTCAATACTGGTACCGATGTCAGAGTCGAGCGCGACAAAGACATCGGAGCAGTCATCGGAGACCGTTCAATCGGTACCGAGGCAACCGAAAACGTCCGGGTGCTATCCTCGGTACCGAGCCACCGGTATCGGTCGGTGTCGGTACCAAATGATATTGGTACCGAGTCTTCCAGACTAGAGAGTGATTCTAAACTGGGCATCGATGAACAAACATGGAAGACACCGACTGTAAGGGTAATGAGGACATCGGCACCGACTTCGGTACCGTGCCTGATACCTGTGAATGAAGGTCAATCAGTGGCAACTCAGTGGTCCTCGAGGGAACCGAGTTGCGGATCCGAATCATCAGAACCGAGCCTTTGGTACCGCCGAGAGCCGGTACCAAGGCGAGTCGGTACCCAGTCCTCCAGACTGGAGATCGATTCCAGACTCGGCATCGAAGGAAGCGAGGCTATCGATGCACGTCTGGAGGGTACCGACGTCGGTGGTAGTATCGGTGTTGGTACCGATAATGGAAGGTCAGTCTGGAGTGTATCTACCAGTCCCGAAGGCACCGAGGACGCCAGATGACCATCCCTGGTGAGGAGTGTTTCATCCAACACCAGTGCCGATGTCGGGGTATCGGTACCGCTCGAAGCGGATGCCACCACCAGACATGGCTCAGGTATGTTCTGTGAGGGGTGAACCCCAGGAACAACCTAAAACCCCTCAAACGCTTTGGAGACCGAAGACTCCCGCCGGGGTTTTGAAGCCAGTGGGCCCTCGAGGGCAAGGCCAGAGCCGTCTACATGCTGTGCATGAGACCTACCACTCGAGGGCTGGCTAGTCTTAACAGACTGTTTGTGGGTTACCTGATGCTGTGTAGAAGAAGAAAGGGACGGTGCCCCGAAGCTGGAGGGAAACCGTGTATCGAGGGAACCTCGATATTGAAGACTTCTTCTCACCAAACTGTTGTCAGGACCCAAGCAGGTTAGACACCGATTTCGAGGGTCTAAATATAAAGTTGTACCGCCACAGTGTGAACATTTCTTGGAGAAAGTGGCTGGCGGTTCCATGAAGGAAAAAGAAGAGGCCTAAAAGGCCTAAGATACCGTGAGACACTATGAAGAAAAATATTCCTTGAAGAAGGAAGATTTTACAGAAAAGAAAAGAAAACACCGGCAGTATCGGTGGCGTCGGGAAGACAGCCGCGACCACAAGAAAAATAAAGAAATAAAACAAGAATTTTCTGCGGTGACAGGAGGACGTCCTGCCGGCTCTGCGGAAAACGAAAACTGAGGAGAGGCAGTTGGGAAAGATGGGAAGGCAGCACGCAGGCGTGGTGGGATGCTTCCAAAAGCTCTTTGATTGGACGCTGGGAAGCGTTCCCGCGCAGACTCCGTCGGTACCGACGTACCCATATGTGAAGACTCATTCCTGCTTGTTCCTGGAGATAAAGCCAAGGCTCTTTTACAAATCCAAAGTATGAAGGTTCCTTTCTGTATTAGAGACATGAAGCCTCGGAAAGAATACAGGAAGATAAATTGATTGATTTAAATGAAAAGGCGAAACCACCTTTGGCATAAAGTGTGGATGAGTTCTAAGAACAACCTTATCATGGTGAAACCTAGTATAAGGAGGATCAGCCACTAAAGCTTGCAATTCACTAATGCGACGTGCAGAGGTGATTGCAATTAGGAAGATGACCTTCCAGGACAAAAGCTTTAGGGTTGTAGTGGCTAAAGGTTCAAAAGGCGGCTTCATGAACTGCCCAAGAACTAGGTTTAAATCCCATGCCACCGGTGGTGGCCTGATGGGAAACTTTGTTAATAGAAGACCTCTCATAAATCTTGTTATGACTGGATGAGAGGAAATTGGTTGTCCATTTAGAGGCTTATAGGAAGCTGCAATTGCACCAAGATGGACTCTTACTGAATTGGTCTTTAGACCAGAATTTGATAAATGAAGCAGATACTCTAGTATCGATTCCAAAGGTATCATAAGGCGGTTTAACCCCTTCTGAGAACACCATATAGTAAAACGTTTCCACTTGAAGGCATAAGTGCATCTTGTGGAAGGTTTTCTAGACGCCTGAAGGATATCCTTTACCTGTTGGGAAAGGTTAAGATCCTGAAGGTCTAAGCTTTCAGCAACCAGGCTCTGAGATGCAGGGACTGGGGATTTGGGTGCCATAGCATCCCGTTCTCTTGGGAGAGGAGATCTGGAGCATAGCTTAACTCCAGAGGTGCAGCTTGAGAGAGATGTAGAAGCAGGGGATACCATGTTTGGCGTGGCCACCATGGCGCTATGAGAATCATACAACCTCTGTCTCTCTGAAGCTTGAAGAGTGTTTTGGGGATGAGGGGAATGGGTGGGAAGGCATAGAGGAAGTCGTGACCCCAGTGAAGAAGGAAGGCGTCCCTTGCCTGGCAATTTTGAGCCGGAATCCTGGAAGAGAACCGGGAAATTGGTATTCAGTGGACTTGCAAATAGGTCTATGTCTGGGGTTCCCCAGATCTGAAATATCTTGGCCACCTGGTCTAGATGGAGAGACCATTCGTGAGGCAGCAGTACTCGGCTGAGTTTGTCTGCCCAAAGGTTTTGAATGCCTGGAAGATATACCACTAGAAGGTGAATTTGATACTCTGGCGAGGGCCCACAGTCGTAAAGCTTTGTTGCATAACGACAGAGAGCCTGTTCCGCCCTGCTTGTTCACATAGAACATTGCTACTTGATTGTCCGTCTGGGCTAAGACTGTCTTGTAGCTGAGCTGGGCGTGGAATACTCGAAGAGCTAAACAGATTGCTCTTTTTTTTTTTTAAATTTATAATTTTCACACTACTTACAAAGCAAGCATAAAGAAATATAAGAGCATTTACATTCATAACTCACAACGTAACATTGGTACAGAAATGTTTATGTTTATTAAAACTTGATTGACCGCCCTTCAAAATAAAATCAGAGCGGTTTACAATAAGTAAAAACCAATAAAAGTAAGGCACAAGGCCAGAAAAGGAAAGGAAATTACAATTTATAAAAGCAGAGTGGACTGAGGGACATTAGAGGGAAGAGAGTAGAGCTATAAGGAAGGAGAGGAGGTGGGGAGGTTAAAGGCTAGGGAAAAAAGGTGGGTTTTTAGCTGCTGTTTGAATGCTGCGTGACAGGGTTCTAGGCGGAGAGAAGTGGGCAGGGAATTCCAAACTCTTACAACATAACTTATCAGCAAACATGCTTACACTTAGCCCACAATAAGGGGGAGATATTACAAAGAAAATTAAAATTAAAGAAAAGATAAAAGCAAGCTCTAAATACAAGACAGCATTTAATCATAGTTCCCAAACCCTCTCCTATTTGTTACCGTGCCCTTCTTTACCGGCCAAGAAAACCTCTAACTGGGATGGATCTAAGAAAACAAATTTAGAACCCTGAAATGTAATCAAACATTTACAGGGGTATCTAAGAAAAAATGTAGCTGGAAGGGTTACCACTCTAGGTTTCAGAGCCAAAAAGGCCTTTCTCCTAGTTTGTGTAGCCCTACAAACATCAGGAAACATTTGAACCTTAGCACCACAAAACAATGTTGACATATTTTTAAAGTAACTTCAAAATACAAGCAACTTGTCCTGGTCCGAGACAAAACTTACTACCAAAGTAGAGTGAGACACAATGTTATCTTGAGAATCCTCCAGGAATTTAGTGAGCTCAAGGTCATCACGTCCCTGAACTACATCAAACTCCCCTGAAGGACTAGTAGAGAGCCCTCGACCGGACAAGTAATATAATTTTGAAATAGCAATGGAGTCGGCCAAAGCCAAACCCAAAACTTCCCTAAAATACTTTTGCAGCAAAACCTCAGCTGAAAGAAGATGACAAAGGAAAATTCAGCAATCGAATATTCTTAGCACGAAACATATTGTCATACATTTCCATCTTGTGATGAATAATTAAACTATCTTTGATATTAGAGGAACTAACTGCTTTAAGAGCAGAACACTGGCTTTCACAATTAGAAATTTGAGTAACCATATTCCCTAACCGCCCTTCCACCTCAGACAGTTTAGTAGTGACCTCCGAAGAGAAACTACACAACTGTGTAACTGTGGGTACCAAAGTTTTTCAGTACGAGTCACTACTTTCCAGATATCAGCCAGAGTAACCTGATCAGGTACCTCATTGGCCACACCTGGAAGAGACGTCCAGGCAACTGGTTTCAACATTCCTACGGTATCAGCCGGAGTACTCTGCTGAAACAGTGCTTCCACAGAACCGGATGGAGGCGGAGAGATATAAGTTGGTGGAGAGGGAGGAGAACGGTCCAGGGAGCTCAGGGATGCTACAGATGAGCGCAGAACTAAAAGGTCAGGGTCTAAGGAGACATCAGAGCCCGCCATTACCTTAACATGTCTGTCCATAGGACCCACCGTTGTTTCTGCTGGAACCGCTGTTGTGGTTTTCTTTTTTCTCTTTCCCATCTGAGCTACAAGACAAACTCACTGATGTCTCCTACTCCTGGTCTCCTGCGGTACTCCAAGGGGCTCCCAAGGGGCCTAACACGCCCCTTGTATCTAGCCCCTTAGATCGCTGCCCCCAACTAGCGCCTCCGGCTGCGCCTGACTAGCGGAGCTTTTAAAGAGGCCCCCGCTGACGTCGGGGCCACCGGAACAGGAGCCTGTCACCTCCGGACTGGTAGGCTGTCCTCTCTGGCTCTCCCCAGATTGCTCTTAATTCTAGGAGGTTTATGTGTAGACCAGCCCTCCTGTGGAGTCCAGGTTCCCTGGCTAGAGAGATGATTCAGGTGTGCTCCCCAACCCACCTGCGATGCATCTGTTAGGGTGGCCTGAAAAAGGGGTTGATGAAAAGGAGACCCCAGTGTCAGATTTTCTAGGGATTGCCACCACTGGAGGAACAAAATTGGTCGTTGAGAGTTTATTTTGTCTGATAAATGACCTGTGGCCTGTGTCCACTGTGTGGAGAGGGTCCACTGAGCTGCTTGCATGTGGAGGCGAGCATATGGGACTACATGAACTGTGGATGCCATATGTCCCAGTAATTGTAGCAGTTCGAGCAGTTACGGAGGATTTCCCTGCTGCTTGAGAAGATAGTTGCATTATGCGAAGACACCGGGCCTGTGGAAAGAAAGCCTTGGCCTGTCTGGTATCTAGACAGGCCCCTATGAATTCCTGGCATTGGTAAGGAACAAGTTGGGATTTTGGGGAGTTTATTACCAACCTCAAGTATTGGAGGATTCGCATTGTGCGAGACAGTGCAGTGCTGGCCTCTGCAACTGTAGGGGCTCGAATGAGCCAGTCGTCTAAGTAAGGGAAGACGAATATCCCCAGGGTTCGTAGAAATGCAGCTACTACTGCCATTGCATTTCGTGAATACCCTTGGTGCTGAAGCTAGACCAAAGGGAAGAACCCTGTACTGTAAATGTTTTCCCCTGAAAAGGAATCGTAAGAATTTCCTGTGATCTGGATGGATCAGAATGTGAGTGTATGCATCCTTTAAGTCTAGAGAGCAAAGCCAATCCTGGCTTTGAAGGTATGGCAGAAGAATTCCTAGAGAAATCATTTTGAACTTCCCTCGAAACAGGTATTTGTTCAATTCTCTGAGGTCTAAAATAGGTCTGTGTCCTCCTGTTTTCTTTGGAATAAGAAAATAGGGGGAGTAGAACCCTGCACCCCATTGAAGAATAGGTACCTCCTCTATTGCCCCTTGGGCAAGAAGTGTTGAGACCTCATGATCTAGCAGACAGTTTGCAGAGGTTTGAGAATTGAATTGCTTTAGAATTGCAGGAGGGGCATGCTGTGAAAATGAAGCTTGTACCCTTCTCCTACAATAGACAAAGTCCAATCTTCTGCTGTTATCTGATGCCATCTGTTGGCAAAGTGGCATAACCTGCCTGGGATATTGGGGGGCCCCCTCAGAGGCAGGAAGGCTAAGCTCTCTAGGAAGGAGTCAAAGCCTTTGAGGGGGCTGAACCTGCAGAGCTGGTTGGGCTCTGGGGCCTTTTGGCTTCTTTTGCTGTCTAGTTTGTCCCTTTTGGGCAACCTGACCCTGAGACTGACTCTGCTGGGTATAGGAAGGATAAAATTTCCTCTTTTTGCTGAAAGAGGGTTTTTTATAAGACTTCTTTTTGGCTGGAGTGGCTGTAGATTTCGACAATCTATCTAGAGTAGTATTGTCAGCATCCAACTCGTTAGCCTTTTCCTGCCAGTTCTTGCCGAAGAGATTCTCTCCCGTGCAAGGAATGTTGCCTAACTTGTCCTGTACCCAAGTCTCCAAGTCTGATGCCTGAAGTCAGGCAATCCGTCGTGCTGATGCATTCAAAGCAGTCAAAGGCTGCACGATTTACAAACTTGGAGACATCTTGAGCATGCTTAACTAGAGCAAGAAAGTCTTGTCTCTTGTCATCTGGGAGAAATGGGCTCATAAGCTCCAAATCTCCTGTAACTTCCTTGAGGAACATTCCCATGTACAGTATATATGAACTGATCCTAGCTGAAAGCATGGAAGCCTGAAAAGCTTGGCGCCCAAAAACATCCAAAGTCCTGCATTCACACCTGGAGGACTGGATGCATGCCTCTCTGCACTTTTCATCCTACGCATGGCTGACTCCACCACCATTGAATGGTGTGACAGCTGAGTCTTTTGAAATCCAGGACACGGGGGAACTCGATACATAGTATCAAGTCTCCTAGAGAGAGGAGATGTAGTCAGAGGTGTCTCCCACAGTCTGAGCATCACGTTATGCAGAATTTCATGGATGGGCAGAGTGGCTGCCTCCTTTGGAGCTTTAGGATATTGGAGAATTTCCAATTCCTTTGCTCTGGGTTCTTCTTCAGGAGCTACCGTGATTGAAAGGCCCTTGGCCATATCCCAAATAAAATCCTGAAAAAACATGTCCTCTGGAGGTGACATTCTGCGTTGGGGAGAAGAGGGATCCTCTGGGAGAAACCCTCTAGTACCAGCAGAATTGTCAGAGTCTTCAGAATCGGAGGATTCAAAGTATTCCTGACCACGATGCTCATGCAAAGCACGGTCCCGATATCGATCAAAGTCGATACCGAGTTGATCCGGTACATAGAAACATAGAAATATGACAACAGAAAAAGACCACATGGCCTATCTAGTCTGTCCTTCCATAACAACTACAACAGTCCCCTTTTTACCTTTAGAGATCCTCTGTGTTTGTCCCATGCTTTTTTGAATTCAGTTACTGTCCTCATCTCTACCACCTCCACTGGGAGACTATTCCACGGATCCACTACTCTTTCCGTAAAGAAATATTTTTGCATATCACTCCTGAATCTATCTCCCTTCACCCTCATCCCATGTCCCCTCGTAGGAGAACTTGCTTTCAACTGAAAGAGGCTCTCTCCCTGAACATTTATGCCACAGAGGTATTTAAACATCTCAACCATGTCACCTCTATCCTGCCTTTCCTCTAAGGTGTACATATTAAGATCCTTCAGTCTGTCCTCATATGCTTTATAATGAAGACCACTAATCATTTTAATAGAAACATAGAAATATGACAGAAAAAGACCACAGATCTGTCGATTCCAGCCAAAGATGGCGTAGGAAGAATTCCCGCCGGGGCCGGTACCGTTGGTTCTGGTATCGTCAGTACCGGTACCGGTGTCAATGTCGGTACCGGTGCCCAGTGGACCAACGGTACCACAGCTGAGAGAAGAGCTGCGATGCTCTGTTCGATAGCGAGGAACCTCTGGTCTATCAACGCTGCCGATGCCTGGGTATCGGTACCGGAGAAGATGGCCTGAAACCCTGAGCATGGCACAGGTAGTTCTTGCGAGGTTGCGGCCTCGAGAACATCCTGGAGCCCCATTGATGCTATGGAAGCCGAAGCCTCCCACCGGGGCTGCTTTGCCGGTGTGGTTCCCTCAGGGGCAATGCCAATGGCCTCTCGATGCTTAGCAGGAGAGCTACCCTTTGAGGACCAGCTTTTATGTTTAGTTACCTGAGATCCATGGGAGGAAGAGGAGGCCCTTGAAGATGTCGATGCAATGGATCTGGCATCCGAAGAAAAGAGGGTACCGAGTTTTGCAGCCAGGTTCTGTCTTCCTCTTTTAGTCATCCCCATACAGGAGAGACATTCAGATGGAGAATGTTCAGGCCCTAAACATTTAAGACACCAGTCATAGGTGTCAGTGACAGAAATAGTACTGCCACACTTAGTACATTTTTTTAAAACCACTAGTTGGTTTTTCCATGTTTTACGAATATGGGGCCTAGTGCCCAAAATGGCGCCTAGCACCAAAAAAGAAAAGTTTCTGAAGAGAAACAGCTCAAAGTATAAGTTGTTTTTTGAAAAGAAAAGAAAAGAACCGGCGGTACCGGTAAGCGTCGTGCGGCAGGCAAACGCAACCACAAGAAAACAATTTTAAAGACGGAATTTTCTGCGATGACAGGGTATGGATCCTGTCGGCTCTGCGGAAAACGAAGAACTGAAGAGGGACAGTTGGAAAGGCGGGAAGGCAGTGCAAATGTGCTGAGGGATGCTCCCAAAAGTGTTCTTATTGGACGCTGGGGAGCGTTCCCGTGCAGGCTCCGTCGGTACCGATGATACCCATATGTGAAGACTACATTCCTGCTTGTTCCTGGAGATAAATAAAAGAACCTGGTGGTCTAGTGGCCCCTAATCAACCACCCTCCATCTGGTACCTTAAAATAAGCGGGAGCACTGCCTACACTTTGGGTTTACCATCTTGAAAAATGGCGACAACTGGCGCTGCACGGTGCATCCTGGGTGAGGTCATATTGCTATATAAGGTAGAATATGCCTTATTTGGCAATCTAACCCTGCAGGAGAACTGGGATGTAGAGCTGGCTGATGGAGAAAACTGACAGCCACGTCCACTACGTGCCAAACCCAGAGATTGGAGATGGCAAGGGTAAAAGATAGTGTAGGAAGCCTGTAGTGAAAAAGATTATCCAAGAAAGATGTAGAAAACTGTCTTGGAATCACTACTAAGGCCAGACAGGAGTGGTGGAAGACAAGACTGGGACTTGAGGAAAAGTACCAGTAGTCAAGCACTGGAACTCCTGCATGGGCAGCTACTGAATAGGACAACAGAGAGAGTCGGTCTGTGTCAAACAGAGAGAACAGACTGAACAAAGTGAGCAAGCTGTCTCTGTCTGCAGAGCTGCCCAGATAAAGAAAGGAGTTTATTCAGAAGAAGAAACTCTACAGTGAAAAGAAAGACAAGAAAAGTCTTTCAATGGTAAGGTACCACTCTTACAGGGGAAACCCTGGCGAAGAGGGTAGAGATAGAAGCTGAAGAAGGACTTACCACATGGTAAGTCCATGAAAGGAAAAAATTCATGCTGGTACAGAGAAACTATCATGTGATAGTTGCTAAACCTCTCTTCTAGTCAGGAAGAGGTGGAAAACTCTAATTTATAGACATGAATAACCTGACAGTTCAGCATAATGAAGAGTAAATGGATTTCCTGAGAATAGGAATCCATGAGCAGAGTTTTGAATGGAAAAACAGTGAAAAACTTCTGCTGAAAAGAAATTAACTGTAGTTATAAAAAGATTAATCATAAACCTAAGGTTACTGTGTTTATTCAGCCTGGCTAGAGTTTGGATTCTTCAGACCAGGGCGAGACTTCCCCTGCTTGGGAACATCCGAATGATGGGCAGGTGAAGAGGAAAACCTCTTTCTTTTAGGGAAAGAAGGTCTGGTAGGGCATTTTCTACCTGCTGAGGAAGGAGAGGGCTTAGGATGGCCCTCAGAAACAGGAAAGACAGTGGAGCAATGAGCAACCTGACATAAGGACTCCTTATTGAAGAGATTGTCTCCAGTACAAGGAGTATTACCCAGCCTTTGTTGTGCCCATCTATTCAAGTCAGATGCTTGGAGCCAGGCTTTACGATGTGCTCCTATGGCTATAGCAGAAGTTCTGCTAACAGACTCAAAAGAGTCTAGGGAAGCACGAGAAAGAAACCAAGAGATATTTTGGCTATGACTAAGAAGTAAAGAATAGTCTGCAGCCTTGGGCTCTGATAGAAAAGGAGTCAAAAGAGATAATTTCTTTGTGACCTCCTGAAGGGATAGACTCATATAGAAAATATATGAGATAATCCTTGTTGCCAGCATAGATGTTTGGAAGGTTTGACATCCAAAGGCATCCAGTGTTCTAGATGCACGCCCTGGCGGGAAAGAAGAATGTTTTTTCTTGCTTTTTACCTTCCTCATTGCTGATTCCACTACAATGGAATGATGGGGAAGTTGAGGCTTTTGAAATCCTGGAGAGGAGGGCAACTGATACAGAAGATCAGTTGCTGTAGGAGGTGAAGAAACCCTTAAAGGTTTTTCCCATACCCTCAGAAGAAGATTCTGCAAAGAGTGATGTAAAGGAAGCATTATATTTTCCTTTCCTGCAGAAAAACCCTGAGAAGACTCATAGCCAGGGATAGGAATATTAAGGAAGGTTGCTATGTCAAGGAGAAATTTCTGAAAAGAAGGATCTCCGATGGGAACCATCCCTGGACAGGCTAAACTTGAAAAGGTAGCCTGGGCACCGGAGGATGTACCTGTCCGGTGTAGAACAGGATTTGTAATAGATGGACACTGGAACTGGCAATTATGAGTTGAGACAGTCAGTAGTGCATCATCCATGCCAGGTATCGACTCCAAACTAGGTATAGAGAGGAGCGATCCCGGTGAAAAAAGCATGGAAGGAGCTGGTTCCGATGATACTGTAGGTACCGGCATCGATACCGATACCGGTAGTTGCCTGAATTTAAGAAAAAACCCACCGGCGGTACTGGTGGCGGCGGGAGAAACAGCCGCGACCACAAGAAAACAAGAAATAAAGAATTTGAAGAAAAAAGTTTCTGCGGTGACAGGAGGACGTCCTGCCGGCTCCGCGGAAAAATGAAAACTGAGGAGAGGCAGTGGAAAAGGCGGGAAGGCAGTGCGCAGGCACGAGGGATGCTCCCAAAAGCTTTCTGATTGGATGCTGGGGAGCATTCCCGTGCAGGCTCCATCGGTACTGACGTACCCATATGTGAAGACTCATTCCTGCTTGTTCCTGGAGATAAAGCACAGTTACTTACCTGTAACAGGTGATCTCTGGGAACAGCAGGAATTAGTCATCACATATGGGTACGTCGGTACCGACGGAGCCTGCGCGGGAAAGCTCCCCAGCTTTTCAAATGAAAAGCTTTTGGGGCCTCCCACTGCACATGCGCGCTGCCTTCCCGCCTTCCTGACCAGCTCTCCTCAGTTCGAGTTTAAAGCTGAGACAATAGAGAGAGAGGACAGGAAGATAGAGGAATAGAGAGACAACTCCTAGGGGAGGTGGGTGGGTTGTGATGACTAATTCCTGCTGTTCCCAGAGATCACCTGTTACAGGTAAGTAACTGTGCTATCTCTAGGAACAAGCAGGAATAAGTCATCACATATGGGGACTCCCTAGCTGAGATGCCTGGGAGATCCCCCTCCAAGGGTAACCATCTTCGGATGGATCTCAGGCATCCATTCTGGGAAGGTGGGCAGGAGTTGTTTAAGTATGGAACAGGTGTTTGAGGACAGCCTGACCAAACAAGGCATCCCGGCGGGAGTCCTTGTCCAAGCAGTAATGGGCTGTGAAGGTATGAACCGAGGCCCAAGTGGCTGCTCGACAGATCTGATCTATGGATACAGAGTGAAGATGAGCCATAGAAGTGGCCATGGCTCTCACATTGTGAGCTGTGACATGGCCTTCCAGAGAAATGTTCTTACTCTGGTAAGCAAAGGAAATACACTGAGCAATCCAGTTGGAAAGTGTGCGTTTGGTGACTGGAAGTCCCAAATGAGAAGGATCAAAAGCCACGAAAAGCTGAGAAGACTTTCGATGTGGCTGAGTTCTATTGAGGTAAAAGGCGAGAGCCCTTTTACAGTCAAGAGTATGAAGGTTCCTCTCTGCACTGGATGCATGAGGAGCCGGAAAAAAGACAGGTAGATATACCTCTTGATTAAGATGAAAAGGCGAGACCACTTTAGGCATAAAGTGGGGATTCGTCCTAAGGACCACCTTATCATGATGAAATCTGGTATAAGGTGGATTAGCCACCAAAGCCTGCAGTTCACTGATGCGGCGAGCCGAAGTGACTGCAATAAGGAAAAGAACCTTCCAGGAAAGAAATTTCAGGGAGGTAGATACCAACGGTTCAAAAGGTGGCTTCATAAGTTGACCCAGAACTAAATTCAAGTCCCATGCTACCGGAGGAGGCCGGATGGGAGGCTTAGTGAGGGTTAGGCCTCTCATGAATCTTGCAATAAGAGGATGAGAGGAAACAGATTGTCCATTTATAGGTTTTAAGGATGCTGTAATAGCACTTAAATGGACTCGTACTGAATTTGTCTTGAGGCCTGCATTGGAAAGATGCAGGAGATAGTCTAGTAGAGAATTCAAAGGAAGTGCCAGAGGGTCAAGACCCTGTTGAGCACACCAAATGGAAAAACGTTTCCATTTGAAAGCATAGGAACGCCTGGTAGAGGGTTTCCTAGAGGCATAAAGGATATCTTTCACTGATTGAGAAAGATTAAACTCTTGAAGGCTTAAGCCTTCAGTAACCAAGCTCGGAGATGTAGGGACTTGGGGTTTGGATGCCACAAAGTCCCCTGCTCCTGAGACAGAAGGTCTGGTGCAGCTCCCAGGTCCAGGGAGGAGCCCTGGGAGAGCTGTAGAAGGAGAGGGAACCACACTTGGCGTGGCCAACGTGGAGCAATGAGGATCATGGATCCGTGATCCCTCTGAAGTTTGAACAGAGTCTTGGGAATCAAAGGAATGGGTGGAAAAGCGTACAGGAATTCCTGACCCCAATGCAGGAGAAAGGCATCGTTGGCCTGAGCTCCCTGACACGGAGTCCTGGAACAGAACCGGGGAAGTTTGGCATTCCACGGACTTGCAAAGAGGTCTATGTCCGGGGTCCCCCATTCCTGAAAGATTCTGCGTATCTGGTCCATATGTAGGGACCATTCGTGTGGGAGCAGAACTCGACTGAGTCTGTCTGCCCGAGAGTTTTGAACTCCTGGAAGATATACTGCCAGAAGATGAATTTGGTGCTCTCTGGCGAAGGCCCATAATCTGAGAGCTTCGTTGCAAAGCGACAGAGAGCCCGTCCCTCCTTGCTTGTTGACATAGAACATGGCCACCTGATTGTCTGTCTGAACTAGGACAGTCAGGTTGGCAAGGAGGGTATGGAAGACTGTGAGGGCAAGGAAGATTGCTCGCAGTTCCAGAAGGTTGATATGAAGGGTGGTCTCTTGGGGAGACCAGGTTCCCTGAGTGGAGAGATGTTGAAGATGAGCTCCCCACCCTGTTTGGGAGGCATCTATTGTGAGGGTTGCTTGGGGCAACGAAGGTTGGAAGGGGGTCCCCAACAACAGATTTTTGGAGGATGTCCACCACTGGAGAGACCAAAACAGACGTTTTGAGGTGAGTACCTGGTCTGACAGCAGTCCCGATGCTTGAGACCACTGGGTGGCCAATGTCCATTGAGCTGCTCTCATATGGAGACGAGCATAGGGCACCACATGAACCGTGGAGGCCATGTGGCCCAGAAGTTGCAGCATTTCTCTGGCTGACAAGTGACTTCTGGACTGAGCCTGGGAGGCCAAGCTTATTAGCCTTTGGCCTCGGACCAGAGGGAGGTAGGCCCTTGCAGTGGTGGAGTCCAATTGGGCCCCTATGAATTCCAGGGACTGAGTAGGGATGAGTTGGGACTTGGGAACGTTTATCACCAGTCCCAGATATTGAAGGATATGCCTTGTGCGGTCCAGAGAAATCTGGGCTTCTGATTGAGATGGAGCTCGGATGAGCCAGTCGTCCAGATATGGGAAGACAAAGATTCCCATGCCTCTGAGAAATGCGGCAACGACTGCCATGCATTTTGTGAATACTCTTGGAGCAGAGGCTAGACCGAAGGGTAGTACTCTGTACTGGAAATGTTTTCCCTGGAACAGAAATCTTAGATATTTTCTGTGGGATGGATGGATGAGTATATGAGTGTACGCATCCTTGAGATCTAGAGAACAAAACCAATCCTGACTCTGAAGGTATGGAAGGAGAAGGCCCAGAGAGAGCATTTTGAATTTCTCCTTGAATAGAAACCTGTTCAATTCTCGCAGATCTAGGATAGGTCTGAAGCCCCCTGTCTTCTTTGTTATGAGAAAGTAAGGGGAGTAGAAACCTAACCCCTGTTGTGGAGGAGGAACCTCCTCTATTGCCCCTTGGGCAAGAAGAGAAGAGACTTCCTGACCCAACAGGGTCAGAAGAGATGGGGGAGAACTGAATTGCCTCACCATGGTATGGGGAGGAAGGCTGGAGAAATGAAGTTTGTAGCCTTCTCGGATAATAGAGAGGGTCCATTGCTCTGATGTTATTTGCTCCCATCTGGGAGCAAAGTGAGCTAGCCTTCCAGGAATGGTGAGGGGCTCTGGTTGTGCTAGAGCCAGAAACGGCAAGTTCTCTAGAGGGAAGTCAAAACCCCTGAGGGGGTTGAGCCTGCTGGGATGTAGCAGACACTGCAGGCTTTGACTTTACCTGCTTAGATTGTTGACGCTTAGCCGCAAGGCGAGGCTGAGCAGATTGCTGGCCAGTATTTGTGGGAAATCTGGTCTTTTTATAGTAAGGCCTTTTAAAAGGCTTCTTTTTGGTAGGGGTAGAAGTAGACTTGGAAAGTCTATCGAGAGTGGCATTTTCTGCATCCATTTGAGCAGCTTTAATCTGCCAGTCTTCCCCAAATAAGTTCTCACCGGTACAGGGCAGATTCCTGAGGCCTTCTACAACCCAGGGTTCTAGGTTAGAAGCCTGGAGCCAAGCGAGACGTCGGGCTGCAATAGCAATTCCCGAAGCTCTGCCTGCAACTTCAAAGGAATCAAAGGCTGCCCTGTTGGAGAACTTGGAGACCTCGGAAAGTTGTGTCACCATAGAAAAGAAGTCCGCCCTTTGATCATCAGGGATAAAGGGGGCAAAATTCTGTATTTTTAGGGCAAGTTGCCCAAGATACATGCCCATGTAAAGGCTATAAGAGTTGATCCTGGCTATAAGCATACTAGCCTGGAACATCTTTCTTCCAAAAGAGTCTAGGTTCTTACATTCTCGCCCTGGAGGGGTAGAAGAATGCCTCTTAGGACTCTTTATTTTCTTCATGGCAGACTTCACCACAATGGAGTGGTGAGGCAGCTGAGTTTTCTGGAACCCAGGCGAAGGAGGGACCCGATACATGGTGTCCAACCTGCGGGAATGGGGAGACAGTGTTAAAGGAGTCTCCCACAAATCCATCAAGTGTTCTTGAAGGATTTCATGGACAGGCAGAGTGACTGCCTCTTTAGGAGCTTTTGAGTATCCTAAAATGTCCAATTTTTTTGATCTGGGTTCTCTTTCAGAAGATGTAGTAATAGAAAGTGCTTTAGCTACATCAACAATGAAATCCTGAAAGGATAAATCCTCTGGAGGAGACATCCTCCTCTTGGGAGAAGAGGGCTCCTCAGGAAGAGTAAGCTCAGCAGAGTCATCAGAGGAATTGAATTCATCAGAAGAATCTGAGTACTCCTTCTGTGCTTCCAATGTACGATACGCATACCGATCGGTATCGACATCGGGCGTATCGGGCATGGGATCGGTACCGGGCGAAAGCCGGAATCCGGCATGCGGAACCGATCGACGTTTAGAAGTCGATGGTCTCGGTTCCGGTGTAGATACCGGAACCGGGGTTGGTACCGATGAAATCGGTACCGAGGGCGTCGCAGCCTTAATGAAGGCCAGTACGGCTTGCTGCATGGTCTGGACAGTACTGCCCATAGACGCCACTACTGCCTGGATGTCGGTACCGGTATGGGTATGGGCCGGTACCCCAGAGCAGTCCAACAGGTGATCTGTCGAGGCCGTGCCATCGATGTCAACCTGTGACCCCATGATTGCTTTGGAGGCCGGAACCTCCCGCCGGGGTTTTTTGGCCTGGGCAGAATCCTCAAACTCAGAACTGAGAGCCTCTCGATCTTTAGAAAGAGATTTGCTTTTAGAGGATTTGCCCACAGAAGTTTTGGTTACCTGAGATCCATCCGGAGAGGAAGACCTGGATGACTGTGATGCTTCTGAAGGAAACAGCACATGGAGCTTGTTAGCCCGGTTCTGCAAACCGCGTTTAGACATCTGGGTGCAGGATGGGCAGTCCGGTATGGAGTGCTCAGGTCCCAAACATTTGAGACACCATTCATGGGTGTCTGTGACAGAAATGACAGCACTGCATTTGGTACATTTTTTGAAACCAGGAACTGGCTTCTCCATGAGGAGAAATTGTGTAGGCCTTAAGGCCTAACACCGGGTACCAAGCTGTGCTGAAGAAAATAAAAAAAGTCTTTTTTTTTTTTTTTTTTTAATATAGAAAGAAAGAAAGACCGGCGATACCGGTTTCGGTATGGGGAAGGCAGGTACGCGGTCTAAAGAAACAAACAAAAGTAACAAATTCTTCAGCGGTGACAGGAACACGACCTGCTGGCTCCGCGGAAAAAGAAGAACTGAGGAGAGCTGGTCAGGAAGGCGGGAAGGCAGCGCGCATGTGCAGTGGGAGGCCCCAAAAGCTTTTCATTTGAAAAGCTGGGGAGCTTTCCCGCGCAGGCTCCGTCGGTACCGACGTACCCATATGTGATGACTTATTCCTGCTTGTTCCTAGAGATTGCACTTTGCAGCTGAGCAGACGATCAGGGCCTCTGCTTGGAGTCCTGGTGCCATGCGTCAACCAGGTAACTCCATGCACGGACCAAGGTAAGAAACAAGACTGTAAAGTATTACCTTGGTGGATGGGTATCGAGACAGATTGTTGTGTGTATGACACGTGTCCTAGACACGGAGTGCGGAGTCTCAATCTGCGGTTCCGACACATCCGCGAGGAGTGCAGCCGGAGAGAGATGAAGTGAAAGGCACATTGGTGAAACAGGTCTCGATGGGATTAGGAATTCTAAGGAAACTCAAGTAAGGACAGGGCTGGCAGTACAGACCCCGGGGACATTTCTCCAGTCTATTAGGGAGGATTTTGAAGTAAAAGGCAGAGTAATGAACACACTAAGGATAAAGCAAAGAAATGTTTTAAGAACTGCTGTTTTACATGGACAAAAAAAAAAAAAAGCATAGTGCCAGTGCAGTCTTCTGGCTGAAATTTGGCACGGATGAAGGGTGGTTATGTCAAATCCTTAACTTATATGTAAAGAGTGAAAAGATTAATTCAGCAAGTGTAAAAGAATTTGCTGCTGCCACAAGAAATAGCAGTGGTGCATGTAAACGGTCATTAAGCAGGGAATTCTTTTGAAGCCAGAGGAAATAGATTAGCAGATGAAACTGCTAAGGAAGCTGCCCTAGAGGAAGATTTAACCCCTATATAAAATTTAACCCCAGAAATAGTGAGTCAAGCAGCAAATCCCATATTTACTGAAAGGGAAAAATGACAACTCTAAGATATAGGGGCAGTAGAAACTGAAAGGGGAAAATGGGTTTTATCCGATGGCAGGCAGATAGTAAAACAAAAACAATGAGAGAAATTATGGACATTCTACATCAAGTGAGTCATTGGGGTATACAGGCAATGGTTCTAAGGCACAATAGGTGTATGGGAATATACACAGTAGCCAAGCAAGTGTGTTAGAGGTGTATAACCTGTAAGAAAATAAACAAAAAGGTCCTTAGGAAACAACCGCAGGGAGGCAGAGACCCTGGTCTTCGTCCATTCTAAAGTATACAGGTTGATTTCACTGAGTTGCCCCTGGTTGGGCAGGTGAAGTACCTTTTGGTAATAGTGGACCATTTGACGGGATGGGTGGAGGCATATCCCATGGTAGCTGCCACAGCAATAGGAGTAGCGAAAATAGTCTTGGAATAAATCATTCCAAGATATGGAATGATAGGTCACATTGACTCGGACCAGGGAAGTCACTTCACAGCCAAGGTATTGCAAAACATAATGGAAACTCTGGGAGTATCCTGGGATTTCCATACTCCATGGCATCCACCCTCCTCAGGGAGAGTGGAACGCATGAATCAGACTATAAAGAAGCAGCTAGCCAAATTGATGTTAGAAACAAAATTACCCTAGACTAAGTGTTTGCCCTTAGCATTGTTAAGAATCTGAACAGCTCCTTGGAAAGATTTAGGAATGTCTCCCTACGAAATGTTATTCGGATTACCCAATATGGGACAATTAAAGGAACCTCCTCAGTTTGAAACCAAAGATAAGCTTCTTAAAGAATATATACTTGAGCTGTCCTCTTCTTTATCTGTTCTCAGGAATAAAGGACTGTTGGCACAAACACCCCTGTTGGAGTTTGCAGTTCACGGTCTCAAACCAGGACAGTGGGTCTTGATAAAATCCTGGAAGGAGTCCAAATTGCAACCAGACTGGGAAGGCCCATTCCAGGTCTTACTGAGCACCGAGACTGCTGTAAGAACTGTGGAAAAAGGTTGGGATGTAGTTTGTGTATAATGAGTCCATCACTTTGGAACTCGCTTCCACACCTCCTGAGAGCCACCACAGACGTCACTGACTTCCGGAAGCTCTTGAAGACTCACCTATTTCCCGAACACTTCCATCTCACCAACCATGCAACATATTGACTACCATGCCAGATAGACTTGACATTCTCAGGCACCCTGCAGAGCTCAAACTCCATGTAAATAGTTAAATTGTTAAATGTAAACACAGTTAACATTTCTTGTATATAGTTCTGAAAAAGCGTTTTATGTAAACAAAGTTCTGTTCTATGTAAACTGCCTTGAGAATCTGAAAGGTGGTATATAAAAAATGTTCAATAAAAAAATTAAAGGTCTGGTTGACGCTCCTTCAGACAAACAATGGAAAGTCCAGGGAAATAATGACCCTCTGCTCCTAAAAACAACAAGGAAAACAGAAGAACAGGGGAGGAGTTGGTTAAAAGGGACTAATAAAAATTATAACATGGACAAAGACAAGTGGATGGTGTTGCTATGATTGGGGGGGGGATCACTTTCTCTGTTTATGACATGGGATCTAGGATGGAGAAAGGGATGGATGGAGTAACAAATACAAACACAGACACAATGGGGAAGGATGTACCCTAACATATTTACTGTAACTGTACCAGAGGGAGAGGGAGCAGTGAGCCTAGAATTTGATGCCTGCCAAGTGATAAGCTGTGATGGGGGAAACTACGAAAAGTTGTGGGGAAATAGTCATAAGTATATGTGCCCAGAGACTGCCCAGACACTTGTGTATGGGATGCCCTGTTACGGGTGGTCACAAGTTTGGTGGACCACCGAGGATGGAGGCTGGGTCTCCCCAGAGGGGAAGAGGCACCCAGTTCAAAAGAAAAGAACAATGAAAAAGAAACACAACATTCAGCAATGTAACCCAGGAAGTTGCAACCCCATCGTGGTCACCCTCTCTGGAAGGGATGACTCACTGGATGGGACCTATGGACTAGGAATAGACATTAGTGGGCAAGATCCCCTGGGAAGATTGAGGATAAAAATACCCCTCAGAATCAGATTCAGGTCTCCACACCATTCCCCAGCATATCCTTTGAACCTAGTAAGGACCCTAAGACAGTCAAGATAGTAGAGATTAAAAATTTGAGGGGCACTCTACTGGAAACGGGTTATGGGGATGTGAACGGCTGGGAGGAATGGGTTAAATATACCGTAGGAAGTCTCAACCGTAGCAACTGCTAGCACGTGCTTCTGGGAGGCCCATTGCACAGGTTGTGCCCTTACCCTTGAGGTGGGATACAGATCCCGATGGAGTAATATGCCTCATCTCTCTATCAGGAAAAAAAAGGTTTGGGGAAATGAAAGTTGCAAGTCATTGAGTTTGCTCTTTCCCCCTACAGACATGAAGGAGGTGAAAGTTCCCCCCACATTTCCAGCAGTGTTTGGAAATCATTCCGCCTGTCTTCACACCAGGGAAGTGGGGGAACTGAATACCTGCGTTCAAAGCTTAAACCTGACAGGGATGGAAGGAGAAAAGAAGAACTACCCCAACCTGGTAATCCCTAGGGCAGACCTGTGGTGGTACTGTGGAGGGCGGACGTTGAGACCAACATTGCCTACCCTAGGGTCGGGAACATGTGCAATAGTTCAACTGGCAGTTCCTTTCACCTTGGCATTCACAGAACAGGACAAGGGGCAAATACAAAGGAAAAGGAGGAGTACTTTGGGAGCCTCATTTGATGCAATAGGAGACACAATAGTAGTCCCTTGGGGAGTTCCAGATGAGTATAAAGCATGAAACCAGATTGCAGCTGGATATGAATCCCTGTTATGGGTAATCACGATAAAAAAAACGTAGATTGGATAATTTATATATATTATAACCAACAGCGGATTATCAATTATACCCGGGATGCAATAAAGGGGATCGCAGAACAACTGGATGCCACTAGCAGAATGGCCTGGAAGAACCAAATGATTTTAGATATGATGGCGGCTGAAAAAGGGGGGCATGTGTGTGATGTTGGGGGGGAAATGTATGTTCATCCCCAATAACACAGCCCCTGATGGCACTATCACTAAAGCCCTGTGAGGACTAACTACCTTGGCAGAGGAATTGGCAGAAAATTCAGGTACGGATACCTCTCTCACTGGATGGTTGGAGTCAAGGTTTGGGAAGTGGAAAGGGGTGGTAGTATCTATATTTACCTCCATACTTGTTGTAATTGGAGTATTAATTATGGTGGGGTGTTGCATAAAGAGTAGTTACTCACCTGTAACAGGTGTTCTCCAGGAGCAGCAGGAATCAGTCCTCACATATGGGTGTCATTGGCGCCGATAAAGCCCCAGCGGAGCATTTCCCCAGCTTTCCATGAAAGCCTTTGGGAATGCTGGCACGCATGCTCGGTTCCCTTCCTGCCTAAAGGTGCCATCTTACCTCAGTCAAATGACATAGCTAAGAAGAGCACACAAAAATGTAAAAACACAAACTATGTACAACTGCAACTCCAAGGGGAGGAGGGAGGGTTGTGAGGACTGATTCCTGCTGCTCCTGGAGAACACCTGTTACAGGTGAGTAACTACTCTTTCTCCAGGACCAAGCAGGAAGTCAGTCCTCACATATGGGTGACTCCCTAGCTCTGGGCTACCGAGGAACCCAGGATGAACAAGAGAACTCCCTCTAGTCCCAGCAGCAAAGAAAGGCTTTTCAAGGACACAACCTCCACCAATAGCCCAACTGAGGGCAGGAGTTGCCTAAACCTCAAAGAGATTCCGGAGTACTGCTTGGCAAAAAGCACTGTCCCTATTGGACTTTCTTTCCAGACAGTAATGGGCTGCAAAGGTCTGGCTTGAAGACCAAGCTGCAGCCCTGCAGATGTCTACCAAGGGCACAGAGCGGAGATGAGCCACTGAGGCAGCCATTGCCCTGACACGATGGGCCGTGACCCTACCCTGCAAAGGAAGGTCAGCCGCCTTGTAAGCCCAGGTGATACAGTCAGCCACCCAGATAGACAAGGTACGCTTGGACACAGCTAACCCCAACTTATTGGGGTCAAAGGATACGAAGAGCTGAGTAGCCCTTCTATGCCCCTGCGTACAGTCAAGGTAGAAGGATAAGGCCCTCCTACAGTCCAGGGTATGCAGGACTGCTTCAGCCTGGCTTGCATGAGGCCTAGGGAAGAATGTTGGAAGAACCACCTCCTGATTGAGGTGGAAAGAGGAGACAACCTTAGGGAGGAACTTGGGATGAGTCCTGAGGACTACCCTGTTCCTATAAATCCTGGTGTAAGGCCTATCACAGACCAGGGCCTGAAGCTCACTCACTCGCCTAGCCGAGGTAAGGGCTATCAGGAAGAGTGTCTTCCAGGAGAGGAAGCGTAGTGGACAAGTAGCCATCGGCTCAAAGGGTGGGCGAGTCAGTTGCTGCAAGACCACATTCAGCTCCCACTCAGGAGCAGGACGACGGATGGGGGCTTGAGCAAAAGCAAGCCCCTGAGAAAGCGGGACACCAAGGGGTGACCTGACAAAGAATGTCCCTCCACCAGTGAGTGGTGAGCTGCTAAAGCTGAGAGGTGGACCCGAACAGAATTGGACTTAAGTCCCTGATTGGATAAGTGCAGCAAGTACTGAAGCACTACCGGGCACAGTACAGGAGAAAGGATCCTCTGTACGTAGCTGACACCACACAGGAAACCTCTTCCATTTGAGAGCATAGGCTTTCCTAGTGGACTGTTTTCTAGAGGCTAGGACAACCTCCTCAACTTCCTGAGGCAGGCCCCAGGGAGCCAAGACTACCCTTGCAGCCTCCAGGCCATCAAATTGAGAGTCTTGAGATTGGGGTGTAGTAAGGAACCCTGCTCCTGAGAGAGAAGGTCGGGTTGCAACCCCAGAGGCAGTGGGGGATCCACCGCTAGTTGAAGCAGAAGAGGAAACCAACACGGATTTCGTCCCAACCATGGAGTCGAAACGCTACTGATCTATCTCTTCGACAGCATCCTAAGAATAATTGACAACACCAGGAATGGAATCATAATGATCTTCATCGACATCTCCTCAGCCTTCGACACAGTGGACCACAACACGCTTCTGGAAAGACTAAAGAACATTGGTATACACGGTATCACATTGAAATGGTTCCACTCGTACCTAACCGAAAGACAGCTACAGGTCAAGGTGGGACACATCACCTCCCGACCCATAAAAGTCCGACAAGGAGTACCTCAAGGATCTGCGCTCTCAGCACTCCTATTTAACATCTACAACCAACCAATATGCAACATCATGAAAGAGAACAACATTCAATACACAATCTATGCGGATGACATCATGATATACACCCCGATATCAATCGACAACCCGGATTTCTCTAAGATAACAGACTGCCTTACCCAAATGACCAGTTGGTGTCAAAACAACCACCTCGCAATAAAATACAACAAGACTGAAGCTTTAATCATCACTCGGAACCAAAGCTTCATACACCCACCAAATATAAAGATACAAAGCACTACTATACCAATAAGGTCAGAAGTGAGATACCTCGGGGTTACCCTGGACAATAAACTCAATCTCAAGCCACACATAGACAAGACCATCCAAAAAGCCTATTACAAGATGTGAATCATCAGGAGACTGAAACCACTACTCGCCCCAGAACACTTCCGTACCGTCTGTCAAGCACTGATAACCCCACTACTGGACTTCTGCAATCCGATATACCTTGGACTACCGAAACAAGCCATCAAACCACTCCAACTGGCACAAAACACAGCAGCACGAATCATATCCGGAACTGCAAGACAGGAGCACATCACACCCACCTTGAAGGACTTACACTGGCTTCCAATCGGTGCACGCATCAGATACAAAACTATCATAAACCTATTCAAGATAAAACAGCACACATCAGCCATCAGCCTGCACACCCTCATACAACCAGACACCAGCACACGTCCTAGAAGAAAACAAACACACAACCGAGTCAGCACCCCAAGTGAATACAAACACACACGCAAGGACACAACAGACAGAGCACTATCCATTGCTGCTCCAACAATATGGAACAAACTACCGGACGACTTGAGGGCAACCACAGACCTCAAAGACTTCAGAAAACAGCTGAAAACCATGCTGTTCATAGAACACTATGGTCACATCACATAACCTAATTGTCTGTATAACAGCACATGTTACCGCCTAACACTGTATGTATATAAATGTCTTTAGCACCACTGTATATAACCCACATTGTACATAGCTCAAACCAATCTAGCACACAATACAACACACACTCAACAAAATCCTCACCCTCACTGCATGTATAACACACTCACACTACCAGATTGTTTGCTGTGATACCACCTTGATTATTATGATAAGGCAGTTTAGAAATACTGTTAAATAAATAAATAAGGCTGTCTCGGCCATCTGGGAGCTACCAGCAGGACCGAGGCCTTGTCCCGAAGAATCTTGAACAGAGTTCGGGCCACCAAGGGCGTGGGAGGAAACGCATACAGGAGGCCCTGAGACCAGGACATCAGAAAAGCATCTGGTGCTATCCTCAAAGGATGTGGTTGCCTGGAGCAGAACTTGGGTAGCTGCTTGTTTAGTGGACTGGCAAAGAGATCTATCCAAGGGAGACCCCACTTCAGGAAGATCTTTTGAACTACCAAGGGATGCAGCTGCCACTCGTGGGGCTGCAGAATCCTGCTTAACCGGTCGGCCAGGAAGTTTTCCTGGCCTGGGAGGTACACCGCCTTGAGAAGCATGTGGTGCTTCAGGGCAAAGGAACAAAGGTCCTGAGTCTCTCGACAAAGGATCTGGGACCCAGTGCCGCCCTGCTTGTTCACATAAAACATGGCCACCTGGTTGTCTGTTTGAATCAAGACTGAACGGTGAGCCAGGGCTGGAAAAAAAACTGTGAGAGCCAAGCGGATAGCTCGAAGTTCCAGCAGATTGATCTGTTGGGCTGCCTCCCAGGGAGACCAGAGGCCTTGGGTGCACTTGTCCAGACAATGAGCAACCCAGCCCTTTAGAGAGGCATCGGTGGTGAGGACCACTGAGTAGTCTGGCATTTGGAAGGGCATTCCTTTGAGTAGATTGGGTGGATGTAGCCACCAGCTGAGGGAGGCCAAAAGGGGTTTGGACACCTTTATCTTGTCTCATAAGTGGCCCATGGCTTGAGACCACTGAGTCCGAAGGCACCACTGTGCAGTCCTCATATGGAGCCTGGCATTGGGAGTCACATGTACTGTCGAAGCCATGTGACCCAGAAGCCTGAGGCAGAGTCTGGCGGAGACCAGGGACCTGTTCAGAAACTGCTTTGCCACGTCCATCAGCCTTTGAACCCTGTCTTCTGGCAAGAATGCCTTTGCCAGTTGAGAATCCAACCTTGCCCCTATGAACTCCAAGTTCTGGGAGGGGAGCAAAGTGGACTTTGCGAAGTTTATGACAAAGCCCACCTTTTGAAGCAGAGCAATGGTGTTGAGGGTGGCTTGTCTGGCCTCCAGGGACGTCTGACCCCTGATGAGCCAGTCGTCCAGATAGGGAAAGATAAAGATGCCTTGATTTCTTAGGTAGGCTGCAACCACTGCCAGGCACTTGGTAAAGACCCTGGGAGCGGAGGATAGGCCAAAAGGTAGTACTCTGTACTGATAATGGTTTCCTCCCACAATGAACCTGAGGTACTTTCTGTGGTCTGGATGAATGAGGATGTGAGTATACGCATCCTTTAGATCTAAGGGGCATAGCCAATCTTCCTGCTGGAGGTAGGGCAGAAGTGTCCCAAGAATAAGCATCTTGAACTTTTCTTTCTCTAGGAACTTGTTGAGGTTTCTGAGGTCCAGAATGGGTCGAAGGCCACCGGTTCGTTTGGGTATCAGGAAATACCTGGAGTAGAATCCGTGACCTTGCAAGTGGGGAGGCACAGGCTCCACCGCCCTGTCCACCAACAGACCATGAAGCTCTTTTAGAAGGAAGTCTGTGTGCAGGGGAGGCCTTGGAGGCTCCCCTGGAAAATATGGTGGTGGCAGTTGGTGAAAATGGAGGGCATAGCCAATGTGGACTATGTCCAGCACCCAACTGTCCCCGGTGATAAGAGGCCACTGGTGGGCAAAGAGGGCGAGGCGACCTCCTGTGCAGGGTGGGGAGAGCAGTGGAGGAGAGGCTACGCTCAAGGAGTCAAAAGCCCCCACCCTGCTGAGTTGGAGCAAGGGCCTGAGGCTTGGGGGTCCTCTGCCTACGGGGCCCATTACCCCGGCCCTTGGCTTGCTGACCCTGGGGGGCAGCTTGGGCAGCCTGATACTGAGGGTACTGTTTGTAGGCAGTGCCCTTCCTCGGATAAAAGGACTTTTTACCCGAGCCCTTCTTCTTATGTGAAGGGGCAGAGGTCTTCCTCGACAGCCTTGTCCTGGTAAGGTGCTCTGTCTCGAGCTGAGCGACCTTCTCGGTCACGGGTTTACCAAAAAGGTTCTCACCTCGGCAGGGGACATCGACCAACTTGTCCTGAACCCATGGCTCGAGGTCCGATGACTGCAGCCACGCCTGGCATCGAGCCGCGATGCCGGCAGCCGCTACTCGGGCCGAAGCCTCGAAGCCATCGTAGGCGGCGTGGGAAATGAACTTCGAGCATTCCCGAATCCCCGAGGAAAAGGTCTGAAATCTCTGCAAGGGTTCCCCGGAGAGACCAGCAGAGAAGCCGGCCAGTTCTTTGGCCAGGTCCCGCAAGTACATGCCCATGTACAGCTGGTAAGACTGGACACGGCAAGCAAGCATCGACCCCTGGAAGCACATCCTACCGACGCCATCGAGGTTGCGGGCCTCCCTGCCGGGGGGCACCGCAGAGTGCATCTTCTGGCTCTTCAGACGATGCATGGCCGATTCCACAACCATGGAATGGTGTGGTAGCTGTGCTTTCTGGAAACCAGGGCTTTTGCGGAGTCGATAAATGGAATCGACTCGCTTACTTAGAACCGGCGCCTAGGCCAGGGCATCCCACATTCGGAAGAGGAGCCGTTCCAGCATCGGAGGAACCGGGACAGTAAAGGCCTCCTTCGGAGGAGAGTCATACTGTAGAGCCTCGAGCTCCTCGGCTCGAGGCTCTTCCTCGGGATCGGCAGGGATAGCCAAGGCAGCGGCCATATCCCGGACGAACTCCAAGAACCTAGTGTCCTCCGGAGGAGATCTACTCCGGGGATCAGACTGCGGTGAGTCCGATGGGACGCACCGAGTCTTAAACATATCGGGAGACTCCTCGACCTCCGTCTCCCAGGCGGACTTGTCCGAGGAGGAATCAGGGTCCGATCCCGCGGGGCCCCAAGGCACCCGCCCCGACGCCGGGGGCACCGGCGTCGACACCCTCGGTCCCGAACGGGAGGTCGAGGGAGACCTCGACCGAGGACGACTTCGAGCCACGAGGGTCTCGAGTATCGGCTAGGTCTCCGGGGTTGACTTCGAAGTCGACGTCCCGGTGGTCGGGGCAGAAGCACCAGACAGGCTGGTCATCAGTGCCTGCTGCTGCTCCATGAAGGCAGACAGTCTGCACTCCAAGGCTGTCATCCTGAGACTCAGCTCGGGAGACGCAGCAGCCACCGACTCGGGCCCCGGCGGCGCCGGGCCCGACGTCGGCTCTCTGGGAGGAGAGTCCACGAGGACTACGGGGCTTACGTGTCCAGCAGACTCCGGCTCCATGCGAGGAACTTTGGCAGGCTTCTCTTGGTCCACGGGCCCGGGACGGCGGTCGGGGGTCTTAGACCTGGCCCCCGAGGGACAAGGGACCTCCTCCGAAGCTGCCCTCGCGAGCCGCTTCTTCCTCTTACGTTCCCGGTCGGGGGACCCCCTGTCCGAGGAGCTTCGACGGCGCTCGGGATCGGAATCCTGAGATGTCGAGGCCTCAGACGAGGTCCGGGCCCGGCCGGAGGCAGAGTCCGAGAAAAACCTTTCCTTTTGATGCTGTCGACTCTTTAGTGCCTTGGAAGACATCTTCCCACATGGCCCACATGACTTTGGGTCGTGGTCAGGGCCGAGGCACCGAAGGCAGCAGTTGTGTGTGTCGGTGAGAGACATAATTTTCTTACACCGATCACACTTTTAGAAACCACTGGAAGCCATCGGGGAAAAAATAGCCCCAGCGAGGTCAAAAGACCGGCCTTCCAGGGTAAAATGAAAAAAGGGCGCGAATGCCAGCCACGAAGGGCAAAAACCGAAAAATGACGAAAACGGGCTCGATACCGGTGTACCGAACCCAGCGGGAGGGGAACCGGCGTCGAACCGGAGAAAAAATAGCGAAAATCGCCGAAGAAAAAAAATCACTTTTATCTGGGAGAACAGGACACACGTCCGATGGGCTTCTCGGAAAAAAAGAGACTGAGGTAAGATGGCACCTTTAGGCGGGAAGGGAACCGCGCATGCGTGCCAGCATTCCCAAAGGCTTTCATGGAAAGCTGGGGAAATGCTCCACTGGGGCTTCATCGGCGCCGATGACACTCATATGTGAGGACTGACTTCTTGCTTGGTCCTGGAGAAACAGGTGTTCTCCAGGAGTAGCAGGAATCAGTCCTCACATATGGGTGACATCGACGTCGATGAAGCCCTTGCGGAGCATTTCCCCAGCTTTCCATGAAAGCCTTTGGGAATGCAGGCACGCATGCGCGGTTCCCTTCCCGCTTAAAGGTGCCATCTTACCTCAGTCAAATGACATAGCTAAGAACAGCACACAAAAATGTAAAACAAACTATGGACAACTGCAACTCCAAGGGGAGGAGGGAGGGTTTTGAGGACTGATTCCTGCTGCTCCTGGAGAAAGCACAGTTACTTACCTGTAACAGGTGATCTCCGGAACAGCAGGAATTAGTCTTCACATATGGGGTTCGTTGGCGCCGACGGAGCCCGCACGGGAATGCTCCCCAGCATCCAATCAGAAGGCTTTTGGGAGCATCCCTCGCGCCTGCGCAGTAGCTTCCCGCCCTTCCCACTGCCTCTCCCCAGTTGCGTTTAATAGCTGAGACAGAAGGAGAGGAGAGGAAGGAAGAGAGAGAGAGAGAGAGAGTTACAACTCCTAGGGGAGGTGGGTGGATTGTGAAGACTAATTCCTGCTGTTCCGGAGATCACCTGTTACAGGTAAGTAACTGTGCTATCTCCAGGAACAAGCAGGAATGAGTCTTTACATATGGGGACTCCCTAGTTGAGGGTGCCAGAGGAGATCCCAGAATGCGCGCCCCTGGACAGGGCGGCATCGCCCAACCTGGATCCCCGGCATCCCCTGAGGGATGGAGGGTAGGAGTTGAGAAGAGTTGCCAAGGCACAGCAACCGAAGACTACAGGGGAGTCTTCAAAACCACGTCAAATATCATTAAATCGTTAATGATCTAGCACAATCTAGAGCTTACCTACTGGATTGTAGAAGGCAGAGCTGCGACGGGTACTGTAGATGCAGTAGTGAAGTCTTCAAGGGAACTTCACTGCAGAGAGGACGAAGTTCCCAGTCCGGGCGGGCTGGAGACGCAGGTGTCAACCGGCACCGGAAAGACGGCAGGTCTTCACGAGGAGCTCTAAGAGAAGCTGAGAACTCCAGTAGGAGCAGAGTCCCCAATCCGGAGGACTAATCAGAAGACTGACCGATCTGGGAGAACCCAGCCCGGAGAAGAACAGGAGTGTACCCCGGGATACCGAGGGGTACACTGTCTACCCTAGCCGGCAAGGGATAGGAAGACATGGGGTTTGAAAACCTCCAGACAAGGAGGCGTAAACCAAGGGGCTGTTGACTTCACAGCAAGTTTAAGCATAACCGGTCCGAGCACCCGAGCCGCAGAACGCAGGCAAGCGGGCCGGTCGGACCCCGTAAGAAATAACAAAACGTCAGTACCGACAATTGGGAGATAGTCGGTAAGACACAGGGCGCTATAACATTTCCCAAAAGTGTCCACCTGTACCGATATATATCCAATAACAGGCATAGATGTATATCGGGCTATAGGTGGGCCCGGGAGCGCCCACCCAGGTTACTAAACCGGTATGCACACGTGAGAACGATACTGCCAACTCGGACCGGCCCTTGATCCACAGGAGGGCGCCCACCTGGAAGGTGGCGGGGGGAAGGGCCATCCAAAGTGATGGGCCGATGTGCGTGGTGCAGGGCAGATCGGCGAGAGTAGCAGTATGGTTGCGTGACCTCCAGATCAGTTGGGGAGGAGCACATCAGGAGTACGTAGGCCCCTGAGGCGTCCACCTGACAGCCACGCAAAAAAACGTGTCCTCCGTACCACAGGGAAGGCAGGAGGATAGAAAACCCTATAGCCACGGCGTGACTGTGGGGGTCATCTCCGGCCTATATAAAAAAACCCCTCGGGGGTAGGGCCAATGCCCTCCGCCGCTCCGAAGAGTGCAGGGAGCGGAGCCGGGGATTGACATGGGTCAGTGGGACTCCTGTCCACCGTAACCTGACAGACCCAGGGGTTTCTCTGCGAAAGCGGAGACACGGACCGGGGGGGGGGGGTGGTCCGGCCCTGTCGAGGACTGGTTCGGCCATGCTCAGAGAGTAGCGGCCAAGGCCTACACTGGGAGAAGGAGATTCGGTGCGCGATCCCCTCAATCCGGGGGAACCAGGCAGAGGGGAATCCGAGGGATGTACCCGAGGGTAAGTCCGAAGAAGACTAGCATGGCCCTGAGGAGCCAGGCTAACCTAGTGTGGGAAGGGTCCCCCCCCCGGGGGAGGGGGCTCCATACCTCCAATCAAGCAGCCGAACCGCTTGTCACACTGAAAAGAAACCCAGTGTAGAACTGGACAGTAACTTCTGGTAAGAGGAGTTAAGCGCAAACTGCCGCATACCGGAGCCTAAGGCTGCTTGGCATGGGCAGCCTGGCGCGAGCCATGGCACTGCTGACCGGTGTGAGACGTCCCTGGCATGGGCGCACCCGGCAGGTGGGCAGAGGGATGAAACTTCCTCTTCTTCGGAAAGGAGGGTTGGGAAGGACATTTCCTACCCCCGGGAGAGGGGGAGGGCCGCGGGCGGCCAGGGCCAAACAGGTCGGCGGAGCACTGAGCAACCTGACGCAAAGCCTCGCCATTGAAGAGGTTCTCCCCGGTGCACGGGGAAGTACCCAGGTTATGCTGCGCCCAGCTGCACAAGTCGGAAGACTGCAACCAGGCTGTACGACGCACCCCTATGGCTACAGCAGAGGACCTGCTAACTGACTCAAAAGAGTCCACGGCAGCCCGAGAAAGAAACCAAGAGATATTCCTGCAATGGTAAAGAAGCAAGGAATAGTCAGGGGCCCGAGGGGCCGACACAAAGGGAGACAAAAGAGATAACCTCTCGGTGACCTCCCAAAGCGCCATGCTCATATAGAAAATATATGAGAGAATCCTGGAAGCCAACATGGACGTTTGGAAGGTTTGCCGCCCAAAGTTGTCCAGAGCTTTAGATGCACGATTCGGGGGGCAGGAAGAGTGCTTCTTCTTGCTTCCGACCTTCCTCAGGGCCGATTCCACCACAATGGAATGATGGGGAAGCTGGTGCGTCTGGAAACCCGGAGAGGGGGGCACCCGATACCGGGCATGTATGGCTGTAGGCAGCGCCGGTACCTGTAAGGGCGAGCGCCAAATCCCGAGCAGGAGATCCCGCAGGGAGGGATGTAGAGGAAGCATTACGGCTGCCTGTTCCGCAGGACCCGGACTTAGCGAAGGGCCCGGGATAGGAATGGCGAGCAAGTCCGCCATGTCAAGGAGGAAGTCCTGAAAAGACGGCTCTCCCAGAGGGGCTATTCCGGGGGAAGCCGAGGTGGAGGGGCCCGCTTGAACAGCAGGGGACCCACCGTGCTGGTGCATGGGAGGAATCGCTCTAAACAGAGGAGGGTACTGACAGTCCCAATTCGAGGCAGTCGGCACTGCATCGTCAGAGTCCGGGATTGACTCCAAGCGGGGCATCGAAGGGAGCGACGTCCCCGAGGGGCCCGCGGGACTCGGACTCGGCCTCGGCCCCGACTCCGGGTGCGGGGTCGCCCCCGGGGCAATCCGCAAGGGCGGCTGGAGTGGTGCCGAGGCAGCTGGAGAGCAGGCGAGCGCAGCACTGCGCCGTCGGAAGAGACCGGGGTCGGATCCGAAATGTGTCGGAACCACGCTTTCCAGACTGGAGATCGATTCGAGGCTGGGCATCGAACCGAGCAACGCCTCCTTAGGGGGCCCCGGTGTCGGCGGCCGCCCCGGTGCTGCCACTCCTGCGAATGGAGTCGGGGTTGCGACGATCGGTGCCGAGGGCAACGAGGGCTTCCCAGGCCGAAACTCGGCGAAGAGGGAAACACCCGAAGTCGGCTCCGACGTCGGGAGAGAGGCCCTTCTAGACGCCGGGGTTCTTCCCGCACCTGTTTTATTGAGCATGAAACCCTTACAGGGCGTACTACGCGGCCTCGAGGGTACCCAGGTAACCCGCCGACGAGCCCCGGCGGGGAGCGAGACGCCCAGCCCCGGCTCCGTGGCCGCCTCGCTTCTTTGGGTCGACTCGACCGAAGGTCCCGGGTCCCGCGGGCAAACTCTAGTGACGAGTGGAGCACTCGACGCCCGCGTAGATGCCGGGAGGTCAGTGGCGTGCGGGGGAGGCCCCGGCCCTGCCCGACCGGGATAGATCGATCGGCTCCGCAGGTGGAGCCGGGAGGCGACCCCTGGCTAAGAACGGGGCCCTTGTTCCCGAGACTGCCGCCGGAGGGGCGGAGCCGCTCAAGGCCAGTACCGCCCCCGCGGAAACCGGGGATGAGTCGATCGGCCCTGACGGAGCCGAGGGCACCCGGTGCCGATCCCCGGCGGGGAGTGGGGCCACCGACTCCGATGCCGAGGACTTGGTCCCGCTCGAAGCGGTCACCACCTCCGCGCATGGCAGGGGTGTGGGCACGCCATACAGGGTCAGGTTGGTCCGACGATCCCCGGTGAAGTGTGGAACACTCGACACCGACGCCGGGGAATCGGCATCGCCGAAAGCGGGTACCGCCCCCGCGCAGGGCCGGGATGCCATAGAGCCAGACTGGGTCGAGTCGATCGGCCCCGAAGGCACCGAGGACACCAGCTGACAGACCCTGGCGAAGAGTGGAACACTCGACGCCGGCGCCGATGGATCTGCACCGCTCGAAGCGGGTGCCACCCTCGGGCATGGCTCGGGAATGTTCTGTGAGGAGCGAACCTCAGGAACAACCCGAAACCCCGTGGAGGCTCTGGAGCCCGAAGACTCCCTCCGGGGTGTAAGGGACTGGAGGGGAAGGCCGGAGCCGTCGTCATGCAGCCATGAGACTCACCCCTCAAGGCTCGGTTAGTCTTAACAGACTGTTGTTGGGTTACCTGATCCTGGCGAGGAGAGAAAGCCGACGACCGCACCTCAGTGGGAAAGACGTCATCGAGGGACACTCGAAACAGGGAGGGTCTTCTCCCGACGCTGAAGCCCGGGGAACCGGGGGAGAAGGGGTCAGGGCCCAAACAGGAGAGCCACCAGGCGTTGGAGTCGAAGAAGAAGACAACGTCTCCACAGTGGGGGCACTTCTTAGGGGAAGAAGGGTCCATGCTGGAAAGCCCGGTAGGCCTCAGAATAACACGAGGAGGATGCTCCTCGAAGGAAAATCAAGGAAAACAAAAAAATAAGGAAAAAGGGGGCACCAGCGGTGCCAGAGTCAGCGGGAAAAAAACCGCGACCACAGGAAACAAGAAAAGAAGAAAAGTTTCTGCGGTGACAGGAGGTACGTCCTGTCGGCTCCGCGGAAAAACGAAAACTGGGGAGAGGCAGTGGCAAGGGCGGGAAGCTACCGCGCAGGCGCGAGGGATGCCCCCAAAAGCCTTCTGATTGGATGCTGGGGAGCATTCCCGTGCGGGCTCCGTCGGTGCCAACGAACCCCATATGTGAAGACTCATTCCTGCT
This sequence comes from Ichthyophis bannanicus, assembly GCA_033557465.1. NCBI lineage: Eukaryota > Metazoa > Chordata > Amphibia > Gymnophiona > Ichthyophiidae > Ichthyophis > Ichthyophis bannanicus. The sequence goes on along the minus strand of CM066037.1, from coordinate 465,960,002 downwards.
TGTTCCTGGAGATCACCTGTTACAGGTGAGTAACTACTCTTTTTCCAGGACCAAGCAGGAAGTCAGTCCTCACATATGGGTGACTCCCTAGCTCTGGGCTACCAGGAACCCAGGCTGAACAAGAGAACTCCCTCTAGTCCCAGCATCAAAGAAAGGCTTTTCTACGGACAGAACCTCCACCGGTAGCCCAACAGAGGGCAGGAGGGCAGGAGTTGCCTAAACCTCAGAGATTCCGGAGTACTGCCTGGCCAAAAGCACTGTCCCTACGGGACTCCCTCTCCACACAGTAGTGGGCTGCAAAAGTCTGGCTTGAAGAACAAGTAGCAGCCCTGCAGATGTCTACCAATGGTACAGAGCGGAGGTGAGCCACTGAGGCAGCCATTGCCCTGACACGATGGGCCGTGACCCGACCCTGCAAAGGAAGGTCAGCCGCCTTGTAAGCCCAGGTGATACAGTCAGCCACCCAGATGGACAAGGTATGCTTGGACACAGCTAACCCCAAATTATTAGGGTCAAAAGATATGAAGAGCTGAGTAGCCCTTCTGTGCCCTTGCGTACGGTCAAGGTAGAAGGATAAGGCCCTCATACAGTCCAGGGTATGCAGAACTGCTTCAGCCTGGCTTGCATGAGGCCTAGGGAAGAATGTTGGAAGAACCACCTCCTGGTTGAGGTGGAAAGAGGAGACAACTTTAGGGAGGAAGTAGGATGAGTCCTGAGGACTACCCTGTTCCTATAGATTCTGGTGTAAAGCCTGTCACAGACCAGGGCCTGAAGCTCACTCACTCGCCTGGCCGAGGTTAGGGCTATCAGGAAGAGAGTCTTCCAGGACAGGAAGCGGAGAGGACAAGTAGCCATTGGCTCAAAGGGTGGGCGAGTGAACTGTTGCAAGACCACATTCAACTCCCACTCAGGAGCAGGAGGGCGGATTGGAGACTTGAGCAAGAGCAAGCCTCTGAGAAAGCGGGACACCAAAGGGTGAACCGACAGAGAATGTCCTTCCACCAGTGAGTGGTGAGCTGCTAGAGCTAAGAGGTGGACCCGAACAGAATTGGACTTAAGTCCCTGATTTGATAAGTGCAGTAAGTACTGAAGCACTACTGGCAGAGTACAGGAGAAGAGATCCTCTGTACGTAGCTGACACCACACGGAAAACCTTTTCCATTTGAGAGCCTAGGTTTTTCTAGTGGACTGTTTCCTAGAGGCTAGGAGAACCTCTTCAACTTCCTGAGGCAGGCCCCAGGGAGCCAAAACTATCCTTGCAGCCTCCATGCCATCAAATTGAGAGCTTTGAGGTTGGGGTGCAGCAGAGAACCCTGATCCTGAGAGAGAAGATCGGGTTGGAACCCTAGAGGCAGTGGGGGATCCACTGCAAGCTGTAGCAAAAGTGGAAACCAAGGCTGTCTCGGCCACCTGGGAGCCACCAGCAGAACTGAGGCCTTGTCCTCGAGAATCTTGAACAGAGTTCGGACTACCAGAGGCGTGGGAGGAAACGTATACAGGAGGCCCTGAGACCAGGGAATCAGAAAAGCATATGCTGCTTTCCACAGAGGATGCGGTTGCCTGGAGCAGAACTGGGGCAGCTGTTTGTTCAGAGGACTGGCAAACAGGTCTATGGATGGAAGTCCCCATTGCATGAAAATCTTTTGAACTACCATGGGATGGAGCTGCCACTCGTGGGGCTGCATAATCCTGCTCAACCTGTCCGCCAGGTAGTTCTCCTGGCCAGGTAGATAGACTGCTTTGAGGAGCATGTTGTGCTTGAGAGAAAACAAGCAAAGGTCCTGTGCCTCCTGACAGAGGAGCCTGGACCCAGTTCCGCCCTGCTTGTTCACATAGAACATGGCTACCTGGTTGTCTGTTTGAAGCAGGACAGATTGATGAGCCAGGGTTTGAGAAAAAGTCTTGAGGGCTAACCGAATAGCTCTGAGTTCCAGGAGATTGATTTGCTGTGCAGCTTCCCAGGGAGACCACAGACCCTGGGTGCACTTGCCTAGACAGTGAGCTCCCCAGCTTGCAGGGAGGCATCTGTGGTCAAGACCACTGTGAACGCAGGACTCTGAAAAGGTACTCTTCTTAGCAGATTAGGTGGGTGTAGCCACCATCTGAGGGAGTGCAGCAAGTGTCTGGACACCCTTATCCTGTCGGTGAGATGGCCCATGCCTGTGACCACTGAGTCCGCAGGCACCACTGTGCAGGCCTCATATGGAGTCTGGCATTGGGGGTCACATATACTGCTGAAGCCATGTGGCCAAGAAGTCTCAGGCAGAGTCTGGCGGAGACCAGTGACCTGCTGAGAAACTGGTTTGCTAAGTTTATCAGTCTATGGGCCCTGTCTTCTGGTAAGAATGCCTTTGCCAGCAGAGAGTCCAACCTTGCTCCTATGAACTCCAAGTTCTGGGAGGGGAGCAAAGTGGAGTTTGCGAAGTTTATGACAAACCCCAGGCTTTGAAGCAGAGTAATGGTTCTGAGGGTGGCTTGTCTGGCCTCCTGGTATGTCTGACCTCTTATGAGCCAGTCATCCAGATAGGGGAATACAAAGATTCCCTGATTCCTCAGGTAGGCTGCCACCACTGCTAGGCATTTGGTAAAGACTCTGGGAGCGGAAGTGAGGCCAAAAGGCAATACTCTGTACTGATAATGGTTTCCTCCCACAATGAACCTGAGGTACTTTCTGTGGTCTGGATGGATGAGGATGTGGGTATACGCATCCTTTAGATCTAAGGAGCATAGCCAATCTCCCTGCTAGAGGTAGGGCAGAAGTGTTCCAAGAGTAAGTATCTTGAACTTTTCTTTCTCCAGGAACTTGAGGTTTCTGAGATCCAGGATAGGTCGAAGACCACCGGTTCTTTTGGGCACCATGAAATATCTGGAGTAGAACCCCCGGCCTTGCAAGTGGGGAGGCACAGGCTCCACTGCCCTGTCTATCAACAGACCTTGTAGCTCCTGAAGGAGAAGATCTGTGTGCAGGGGAGGCCTTGGAGGTTCCCCTGGGAAGTATGGCGGAGGCAGCTGGAGGAAGTGCAGGGCATAGCCCTTTTGGACTATGCTTAGCACCCAACTGTCTTCGGTGATGAGTGGCCACTGGTGGGCAAACAGGGCTAGGCGACCTCCTGTGCAGGGTTGGGAGAGCAGGGACAGAGAGGCTATGCCGAAGGAGTCAAAATCCCCCACCCTGCTGTGCAGGAGCAGGGGCCGGAGGCTTGGGGGTCCTTTGCCTACGGGGTCCATTACCCTGCCCCTTGGCTTGCTGACCCTGAGGGGCAGCCGGATATTGCGGGTACTGTTTGTAGGCAGTGCCCTTCCTCGCGTAAAAGGACTTTTTCCCCAAGCCCTTCTTCTTGTGAGAAGGGGCAGAGGTCTTCCTAGACAGCCTTGTCCGTGTGAGGTGCTCGGTCTCGAGCTGGGCGGTCTTCTTGGTCATGGGTTTGCCAAAAAGGTTTTCACCTCAGCAAGGGACATCGACCAACTTGTCCTGAACCCATGGCTCGAGGTCCGATGACTGCAGTCATGCCTGGCGTCAAGCCGCGATTCCGGCTACCGCAACACAGGCCGAAGCCTCGAAGGCATCGTAGGCAGCGCGGGACATAAATTTAGAGCATTCCCGGATCCCCGAGGACAAGGACTTGAACCTCTGCAAGGGTTCCCTGGAGAGACCAGCAGAGAACCCGGCCAGCTCCTTGGCCAGGTCCCGTAAGTACATGCCCATGTACAGCTGGTAAGACTGGACACGGCAAGCAAGCATCGAGCCCTGGAAGCACTTTCTACCAAAACCATCGAGGTTCCGGGCCTCCCTGCCAGGGGGCACCGCGGAGTGCATCTTCTGACTTTTAAGGCGATGCATGGCCGATTCCACCACCATGGAATGGTGTGGTAACTGCGCCTTCTGAAAGCCAGGACTCTTGCGGAGTTGATAGATCGAATTGGCCCGCTTGCTTAAAACCGGCGCCGAGGCCGGTGCCTCCCACATGCGGAAGAGGAGCCGTTCCAGCATCGGAGGAACCAGGACAGTAAAGGCCTCCTTCGGAAGAGAGTCGTACTGCAGGGCCTCAAGCTCTTTGGCACGAGGCTCCTCCTCGGGGTCCGTAGGGATAGCCAAGGCAGTGGCCATATCCCGAACGAACTCCGAGAACCTGGTATCCTCCGGGGGGGGGGGGATCTACTCCGGGGCTCAGACTGCAGTGAGTCCGATGGAACGCACCGAGTCTTAAAGGTGTCGGGAGACTCCGCGTCCTCCGTCTCCCATGCGGACTCGTCCGAAGAGGAATCGGGGTCCGACCTCGCGGGGCCTGCGAGCACCCGCCCCAACGCCGATGGCACCGGCGTCTATGCCCTCGGTCCCGAACGGGAGGTCGAGGGAGACCGAGGTCGACCTCGAGCCTTCATGGTCTCGAGTATCGGCTCGGTCTCCGGGGTCGACTTCGAGGTCGATGTCCCGGTGGTCGGGGCAGATGCGCCAGACAGGCTGGCCATCAATGCCCACTGCTGGTCCATGAAGGCAGACAATCTGCTCTCCAAGGCTGTCAACCTGAGACTCAGCTCAGGAGACTCAGCAGCTCCCGACTCGGGCCCCGGCGGTGGCGCCGGGCCCGACGTCGGCTCCCTGGGAGGAGAGTCCACGAGGACTACAGGACTTACGTGTCCAGCAGACTCCGGCTCCAGTCGAGGAACTTTGGATGGCTTCTCCTGTTCCACAGGCCCGGGGCGATGGTCGGGGGTCTGAGACCGAGTTCTCGAGGATCCCGGGACCTCTTCCGACGACACCCTCGCAAGCCGTTTCTTCCCCTTGCGTTCCCGGTCGGGGGACCCCGTTCCGAGGAGCCACAACGGTGCTCAGGATCCGACTCCTGAGATGTCGAGGCCTCAGATGAGGTCCAGGCCCGGCCGGAGGCCGAGTCAGAAAAGAGCCTTTCTTTCTGGTGCTATCGACTGCGCAGTGCCTTGGAAGACATCTTCCCACATGGTCCACACGTCTTAGGGTCGTGATCAGGACCGAGGCACCGGAGGCAGCAGTCGTGTGTGTCGGTGAGAGACATCAGTTTCTTACACCGATCACACTTCTTAAAACCACTGGAGGCCATCGGGGAAAAAAAAGAGTCCCCGCGAGGTCGAAGGACCGGCCTTCCAGGGAAAAGAAAAAAAGGGCGCGAACGCCAGCCACGAAGGGCAAAAACCGAAAAAAGAGATCGGGCTCGATACCGGTGTACCGAACCCGGCGGGAGGGGAACCGGCGTCGAACCGGAGACGAAAAAACAGCGAATCGCCAAAAAAGTCAAACAATTTTCCAGGATGATGAGGACCCAAGTCCGGCAGGCTTCACGGTAAACGAGAGACTGGGGTAAGATGGCACCTTTAGGTGGGAAGAGAACCGCGCATGCGTGCCTGCATTCCCAAAGGCTTTCATGGAAAGCTGGGGAAATGCTCCGCAAGGGCTTCATCGACGTCAATGTCACCCATATGTGAGGACTGACTTCCTGCTTGGTCCTGGAGAATACTGTGTATAGGAGGGCTAACAAAGATTGATAGAAACAGCAAGCACTAAACAAATGATTGTATCACCTCCAGTGCACAAGGATGCAATGTTTTAATGGACAATAAAGGGGAAGAGATAGAATCAGGAAGGATGTTATCTAAATTAGAAGCTTCCTATGGAACTGTAGAGTAAGTGTAAAAAGTAACAAGAAAACTCTAAAAAGAAAGAGGGAGAGGTTTGATATAAACAAATGTGATATGTTATTTTTACAATGTAATATAATTTTTGTATTCCACTCATCTACCACTCTGTAATATAATTTTGTACGTAATGACTTTCTGACTCTCTTTGTTGTATATTTGCATCCTGGAAGGAGAGACTACGTGGCTAGTAACACATAGCCTGCCACAGGTGCGGAAGTGCAAAGAAGTGGAGTGAGAGAGTATTAACCAATGAGTTATAGACATGCTGGAAGAGGGAGAGGACATAGTGTACTATAAAAGAACTGTGAAACAGAGGATAAATGTGTCTGTTCAGTCAGGCACCATTCTTGCAAGAATGTAATTAAGGTAACCCTTTAATTCACTGAGGAAATCTGTTATTGTGTAAAAAAATTATGTTTTATTACATCTACTCTACCAGATACACATATGCACACAATATCGCCTTAACTCCCTCATCCCCACACTCCCTTCCACCACCAAATATAATCCCCCTAAACTATCCTCCCAGTCTCGCAAACTACCCCACGCCCAACTCCACCACAACTATCCCATTTAACCCCTATTGTCTGTCTTCAGTCCTCCTCATGCGAGTAAGCTCGCCCTGCCTTCTTTCAGTATCATGAGCAGCAGGGTCCAGCCAATGGAAAAGCACTAGCGGCAGAGCAGTGGAAGGCTGTTCTAGTTACAGCAAGCGTCAGGCTGAGCTAGTGGAAGCTCCTCTGCTGTATCTGCGAAGCTTCTACATATGCCTGGAACAAACTACCAGAGTCGGCGTGTCAGGCTCCTTTCTCTGGCCCTACTCAAATCCAGGCTAAAAACCCACCTCTTTGAAGCCACGTTTGGATACTAATGCCCCTTCACTCTCTTGTTCATTACCTGTGTCTCTCTTAACATACTCTAGTCCCCAGTTTTGCAATGTTTTCCTCTTGATCAGATTAAAAGCCCTGATGAGCAGGGACTGTCTCTTACATCTTTATGTACAGCGCTGTGTATGCCTTGTGGCGCTATACAATTAGTAGTAGTAACGAGCTGGAGAGGTAAGGATTGAGCTCTGCAAGAAGACCCGGGCTGATCTGGGAATCAGTGACTGCCTCAGGAGAAAGGTGCCTTGAAGGGATAGAAATGGGAGAGGAATAAAGGAAAAGGACTCTGGTTGCAGGCTGGGGAAAAGAGCTGTCACCAATTGCAAAAACATTACATGATGGGCAAAGCTGAACGGCAAGGTTCAGTAAAAGAATGTGTGTGGCGGGGTGATTCTTTTTCTCTTGTGGGGCCACTGCTGTATTAATAATTTCCTTTTGAAAATCTGAACTGGAGAAGTCCATTGCTACAAATATAGCTAGAAGCATACTAAAAAAAAAGGAACTTTTCAGTCTTGGGAATTTACCTAGGCACTAATTAGCTGGCCATATTTTTTTGAAGAGAGTTCTAATATTGCCTCCACTCTATAACCTTTCAGTGGAACCAAAAAAGTGAAGTATCATTTTCTGTTTCTTCCATTTGTGAAACCTTTTTGATGCTGACGTCTTTCTAGATGTATGCCTCAGATACATCACTTGACTCCTTATATTCCTCTATGGAAACTGTATTCCTTTCAATAGTGTCTGCTCTCTCTCCTAGCCTGCAGCAGATGACACTTTCCTTTAAGACACAGTGGAGTTTTGCATATTACGGGCCAAAACTGTGAAACTCTGCCAGATGTGCTTCACTCTGAGGGTAATCACCTGGTATTTTTTTGTGGCCAGGTTTTCATTATTTGTCTATTTCCCTGACTGACTCCTTGAAAGTTGGATGGTTAGAGGGTTTTTTGAAACTTGCATTTTAAAAACATAATTGTGTGTATGTTTTATTCTAACTTGTTCTAAGCTCGAGTGGTGGGGCATGAAATCAAATATATTAAAATAAATAATCCCTGTGGAGCCCCACACTCCAAGATATCTTCCGGATAAGTTCAAATGTACATTATTGAAGAAAACATTCTTGGATAACAATACTAGTAATTACAGACCAATATTAGCTATACCATGGTTTTCCAAGATAATTTAAAAAGTAGTGGTTGCTAGAGTTTCTAAATTTGTGGAGGAATTTGCTATTTTGAATAAAAAACAAACTGGATTTAAGAAAGGAGCCCAGCAATGAGGCAGGATTAATAGCAGAGAGATATTTTATTCAATTGACAAAGAAAGGGATGCACATCTAGTATTATACGGTGTCCTGAGCATTCAAGCTGGTAGATCACTCAGTCCTGCCCACAAGAATTTATCGTCATCTTCAGTTTTCAGTTCAGGTAAATGGCAGCAAGTCAAACTGAGCAGAACTGACTTTGGGGTTCCTTATGGGTTTTGTCTCTCACCACTTCTCTTAATTTGTACACGAGACACTTTGTTGATCTTATTCTGAGTATTTATATGCAGATATCACCCAACTGACTGTTCCGGTAATAGGGAGTTTTGCAGAGTTTCTAAGGAAACTGAATGAGAATCTTCAGGTTAAATCAGAATGTCTCATTGCTAGTAAATGACTACTTAGTGGAAGCAAGACCAAATAGTTAAGCATAGCAGGCAGGAGGCTCACTGGCAGCTCTACTTCCTGAAAAGTAGTAGTTCTTGTTAGCAATTTTAGAGTAAAGTTGGATTACCTTTTTCCTATGGAAAGCCAGGACTAAGACTGAATTTTTGAAACCAAGAAGAGTTGTGAAATTCTACCATTTCCAAGTACTCAGGCTTTGTAAGGCTGTAATGCTCTCCTATGTATTATCATGCTTAGACTACTTTAAATGGATTTTTATTAGTTTGCCTATTAAATCAATAGGGAGACTGCAGAGGATTCATAATTTAACAAGACTGCTACATAGTCAGCCTAGGAGAACTGAAGCCAGAATTGTGCTTCAGAAGCTCGAGTGATATTTAAGATTCTAATACCTTACATGAAGGCTAAAGTAATAGGCAGTGGGCAGGAAGGTAAGGTCAAGTCAAGCTAGGCTGGCTGTAGGTTCCATTTTTCTGGGAGGGGAGAAAGACGGCAAATACATCAATGGCCTCTGGAGTATTTTCCCAGCAGACATACGAGAGGAATCAAATTATTTGGTCTTTAGAGAGAAGGTAAAGCTTAGTTTGTCTTGGGGGAAGAAGTGATTATTTATTCTGAATCTTTAATAGCATATCAATTGCTGCCTGCTACATTTTATGCTGGGGAGTGGTTCTATGGGGTTTTTTTCATCTTACTGGTTTAACTGTTACTTGTGTGTTTGATTTCATGTTGATTTTTTATAAGCTGTTGAGGGCTACTTCTTTTTCTAAGTTATCATGGTGGGGGTAGAAATTTTTTAATACATAAATATTCAGTTGTATTTTACTACTCATCCTTAAAACTCCACAGTGGTGTACAATATTTAAAGAGAATGGTATATGCAGCAATTAAACTAACTGACGCCTGCCCATATTTTTATAAAGATCTAAGGAAAATGTGTATTTACTGTCTGATGACCATCACCAACCCAACTTTGGGCAGACAAACTGAACAGCACAACCAGATGGATTCAAACTATTTTCAAACAGGCAATGGGAATCTAACAAATTAATTCAACTGCATTGCAAGCTATAATCATACCTGACAGATCACTGCTCTCAATGCGTCGAAGGTCCGAGTCCGCCCAGAACAGTTTGCCCAATTTGTTGTCCAGTGCCAAGGCTATAGGTTTACTCAAGCCAGTGAAAAAAAGCACCTCCCGTTCCGTGCCATCCAATGCAGCCCTCTCAATTTTGGCTGACCTTTCCTGTACGTTGGTAAAATACATGTACCTGAAATATGGAGAGTCAGAATATCACTACTACTCAAATTCCAGATGCCTATGGAAAAAGAGGTTTTTTTGGGGTGGGGAGGTGGGGTGTGGAGCTCATTTCTACTTACTTTCTTAAAATTGTGCAGCTAGAGCTCAGCTGCCTCCCTAACACTGCTCTACTGCCCCCCTCTTCTCCATTCTCTTTCCTTTCTAGAAGGATTCAAAGATTCATACACATACCCTCTCTCTGGGTTGACCACAATCGCTCTGGGTCTGTCCTGTTCCCCCTTTAATACCACACCAATTGGTCTTCCATCCAGATGTGTTACATTAATGACATTGGTGGCCTCACAGGTCCAGTAGATGTAGCGGCTGTAGATATCGATGCTAAGATCATAGGGCTGCATATCCAAATTCTGATTGGGTACTGCAGTAGACACCACAGTTAGACTCTGAAATTAAGAGGTCAGAGATGATTTCTAACTCTAATAAATATAAAAATACTACATGTAAACAGAACTGGTGCAAGTAAAGAGGCAAGCCTAAATATTCAACATTGCATTGTGCATCACTAAGCAAGAGACCTAGCTGTCTTTCTGCTTGAGCTCCTTGAAGTAGATGGGTTGGAAAGCAGGAGTCATAGTTTCAACAGCAAAGCTGCAGTAACAACAACATGAAAGCATTTACTCTCAAGGCAAATGGCTGTACTGGGTACAGTTAAGGTAAATCATCCAGCACGGTCCTCCCCGTCACATGAATCATGGCAGTGTCTGGCCTATACATATCATATAAACAGAGTACAGTCATTTCTAGAACAGATCAAGTTTGCAGTTATGAACCAAACTACATAATGATTTAAGGGAGATGGGGAGGAAAAAGCCAGCCAAGGTACAACTGGCATCTTTATATCTGAAAGAAATTCAGGGCATTTCAATTTTACAAAGTGGCTTGGCTCTCACTTCAACGCCTTCTCAAATGTGTCCATTCTCAGGTAGCCAAACACATCCATCAAAGCTCTCACATACCTGGCTGCCATCCTCCTGGGCTCTTCGAATATTCTGTCTTGAATCAATCCAATACAGCTGCTTATCCACTGGGTCATAATCAATTGCCCGGACGTTGCGAAGACTATGAATAGGCAGAATGATATCTGGACTTTGCTGCTCATCGATCACCATACGGTTAATGGCATTTTTTTGACTGAAGAGCAAAAATGTAGTTGGCGCTAAAAGGAAAATAAAATTTAGTTCTAGTGGAATCAGAGGAATGGAAAAAGTACAGAGATGGACCATAAGGATTCTTTTAGGTTTTAAGTAATAGAAAATGGGATATGGGAATGTTTATCTCAAAAAAGACAGTAACATAGTAAAAGATGGTAAACGCTAGCATGGACCATCTAATCTAGTCTATCCAAGTAGTGGATAGAGTAGTACCCACCTCTCTGTAGAGGTTACCGCCCTCTATGCCTTCGTTTAGGGCTGTATTTGCCACTCTGTGCAGGTTATCCCCTCTCCCTCCATGCTTAAATGTGCATACAACATGTTTACATGAGCAGGCTAGGTGTACTTAATGAATTGGTTATAACTGTTCATGAGTATCATTCAGAAAAGCACCCAGAAAAACCCGGCATTACCTATGGTAGGGCTGGGGAAAAAAACCCAGGTGCCAGGCTGCGGCAGCATGACAAAAGTAGAGTTACCTCTGTGGCAGGTAACAATAGCGACTATGTTGAAAGTACAGTGATCACTGGAAAAGGAGGAAGAGCTGCAGCTCAGTGCCCAAAAGGACAGTGGCGGCCAGGAACGGGAAGAGCAGTTTCAGGCCTGAAGAAACAGTCACCAAGACAGGACGACAACAAAGAGCAGCAGTTGCCAAGGACATCCTCACTACAAAAATATGGCCTGTAAGGGTGGGTAACAAAGAAAAAACCACTACTGAAGAAAAGCCATATAATGTGCTGAATAGCATTTACAAAGGAACTCACAAGGGACACTGCAGATGCATGGAAGGTGGTTTTGTGGTCTGATGAGACCAAAATGCAACTTTCTGGATTCAATATTAAGTAATGCATGGGATGCAAAACAAACAGCACATCATCCTGCTGAAACCATCCCTGTAGTAAAGCATGGTGGCAGCAGCATTTTGCTGTGGGTATGTTTTGTTGCAGCAGGGACAGAGACTTGTGAAGATAAAGAGAAAGAAGGAGGATGCAAAATATAAGCAAACCTCAAAGGAAAGCCTGCCAGCCACAGACCTGGGACGGGGGAGAAAAATTACTCTTCAGCAGGACAATGATGCTTAGCAGAAAAGCAAAAATAATGGAATAGCACAGAAAAAAAAATATCCTCAAGTGGTCCAGTCAAAGCCCAGAACTGAATTCAACAGAAAGTCTATGGCAAGACTTGAAGACTGCAGTCTACAGATGATCCTCAGCCAAATTGAAAAAGCTTGAGTTATTATACCAAGACAAATGGGCAAAACTGCACCATTCCACTGTGCAACATTGGCAAACCCTTATCCTAAATGACTCATTGATTTAGGGCTTGCAACAAAGTTAATGGAGAATATTTGGGGGGGGATTAAGTTTGGCAAGGGGCACTAGGCAGGGATGCCCACTTTCACCCATGCTTTTTGCCCTTTCAACTGAGCTCCTGGCTGCACAGGTTCAAATGGGTGCAGATTTGAAAGGGATAGAGGTGGGGGTGGGGAATATTTTATTTGCAGATTATATCTTATTCATATAGTGAGACCCCCATATCACTTCACCTATTAGTTTGGGAACTGAAAAAGAGTATGAGCAAATCAGGATTCACTGTAAATATGCAAAAGTCCAAGATCTTGAAGATATAGTGATAAACAGGAAGATAGGCTGAAAGGGAAATTTCCATTCTGTTGGGCCCCCTTAATATTATATATCTGGGCGCCCAATTAACAGCTGACCCTAGCATCCTTTATAAAGCAAACTATCTAGGGTTGATGAGGAAGTTGGATATAGCAGGGCTTGACAAACCCCAGGCGCCAGGTCACCATGGCTACTGAAAAAAAAAAAAATCAGACCTAGCACCTGGGGCTTAGATTACATGTGGGGAGAAGGGCTGGAAAAGGCCACCATCCTGGCCAAGACCGGTAACGGTCCATCCGCAGAGAATCTATCTCCAGCAGACAGATAGCACCGGTCTCTGCACTTCTGCATTCAGGAGATGGAATCCCTGCAGAGAGAAGCGGACCCTGAAGAGGCTGACTGGGTTAGAAATTGGTTGAGTGGGAGGTGTCAGCATACAGGTGAATAGGGCTCACTCAGAGGAGGTTGTTACCAGTGGTGTGCCACAGGGATCTGCCCTTGGTCCAATTCTTTTTAACATCTTTTTCAATGATATTGCGGAAGGGCTGTTGGGTAAGGTTTGACTCTTTGCGGATGATACCAAAATCTGCAGAGTAGACACCCAGGAAGGAGTAGATAACATGAAAGAGGATCTAGCTAAGCTTAAAGAATGGTCAAGAATTTGGCAGCTGAGATTTAATGCTAAAAAATGCAGGGTCATGCACTTGAGCTGCAAAAATCTAAGGGAACGGTACAGTGCAGGGGGAAAAGTACATCTGTCCACAAAAGAAGAGCAGGACTTGGGCGTGACCGTTTGATGACCTTAAAGCAGTTCAACAGGTAGAAAAGGCGATGGCAAAAGCCAGAAAGATGCTTGGGTGCATAGGCAGAGGAATGGCCAGCAGAAAAAAAAAAGGTGCTAGTGCCTCTGTATAAATCTCTGGTGCGACCCCATTTGGCGTATTGTGTGCAAGTCTGGAGACTGCACCTTCAAAAGGATATAAAGAGGATGGCGTCCATGCAGAGAGAAGGTAGCTACTAAAATGGTTAGTGGTCTTCATTATAAAGCATATGAGGGCAGACTTAAAGATCTTAATATATATACGTTAGAGGAAAGGTGGGATAGAGGAGATATGATAGAGACGTTTACATACCTCCATGGCATAAATGCACAAAGAGAAGAGCCTCTTTCGATTGAAAGCAAACTCTGCTATAAGGGCACAGGACGAGGGTGAAAGGGGACAGACTCAGGAGTAAGAAACGGAATATTTCTTTACAGAAAGAGTGGTAGGTGCATTGAAGGAGTCTCCCAGTGGAGGTAGTAGAAACAAGGACAGTATCTGAATTCAAATACATGGGACAAACACAGATCTCTTAAAGAAAAAAGGGGACTATTGTAGTTATGGAAGGACAGACTAGATAGAAATAGAAACATGACGGCAGAAAAAGACCACATAGCCTAAGTGCTGTAAAAGTCTGTGATACTGGCCGACTGGCACTTCTGCTTGCAGGGGATCCCATCTCCTGCAGGCAGATGATGCCGATCTCAGCCAGCACTTCTGTCCAAGGGGATTCTATCTCCCGCGGGCAAAAGTGTTAGAAAAGGCCACGATTGCAGCCAAGACCAGCGCTATATGACTGCAGGAGATGGGATCCCCACATGCAGACAGCACCAGTCTCTGCCGCAAACAGCACTTCTGCCCATGGGAGATGGAATCCCCATGGGGAGAAGTGCTCTAAGATTGCAGCCGAAACCAGCACTGTCTGCCCGCGGGAGATGGGACCTGTGGGCAGAAGTACTACAACCGCTCCCGGAGCCTACAAAAAGAGTGCAAAGGTTGAAAATTTTTTTAAAGGGGCGGCAGGAGGTTTTATCTAAAAGAATTGGGGGGGGGGATGGAGGGCAGGGGAGAGAGTGCAAGGGGGGAGAAAGAAGGGGAGTGAGTCTGGGAAGAGAAATGGGGGTGGGGGTGGGACAGCAGAGGAGTTACAGTGCTGGGGGGAAAGGAAGAGGGCAAGAAGTTGGAAAGTGAAGCACCACTCACACACAAAAGATCATTGGAGGTGGTGGGAGAGGGAAGAGGAGGAGTGGGGCCTGATTTATTAAATTTTTTCCCATAAAAATAGAAAAACCAGTCTTAATTAATCAGGTTGTAAAACCTAAAAAAATAACCATGATACCTTTTTGGGTGGGCGGGGTGTGCACTAACCTAGGTTTCAGTGGCTGCCCCTTAGATTTTTAAGCCTACTCCTAGATTCCAAGAAAATTTGTCAAGCCCTGGGATACAGAATTAGAGCTATTGGTGTGCCTGCAACTTTCCAGGATGGGTAGGATTGCCACTGTAAAGATGGTAATTCTACAGAGATTTCTTTATTTGTTCCAGACACTCCTAACTGTTCTGAGGGAATGTTTAGACGGTTGTGGAGGAAAATCTTTGTTTATTTGACAATGTAGACCACCTAGAGTGGTACAGAGTACATTGCATAGGTCTAAAAGCACAGGAGGCAGTCCAACTGAGAGCTTTTTGTGAGTGGCTTGAAGAACAGATCAAAGCATGGATTAGGATAGAACAAGATAATTGGAGGGGGGGGCGGAGGGAGAGACAGACCTGATAGGCTGGAAGGGAAGCAAGGGGAAGAAAGTTAGCTATATAGGGAATCTGTTTATCATTCTTACCCTTCAGCTCTGGGGCAGGTGGAAAGGCGTACCATTGGAGAGACATGTGGGACCTTGATGCCTAGAAGAGGCAACCTGGATTTCCTGTCCAAGTTACAATTGGAGCTGATTAAAAGATGGAAGGGACTGGGAGTGGTACAACTGTGGAATGTAGTGGATAATGGGGTTGTAACCACCTTTGATGAGCACAGGGAAAATGTTGGAGTGGAGAGCTGCAAAGGTGTGCAGTGACGACCATGTGGCTGCTTGGCAGATTTCTGAAATAGACACAGAACAGTGGTTGGCTACTGTAGCAGCCATGGCACGGACGCTATGTGCTGTGACATGGTCTTGACGAGAAAGACCAGCCTGCAAGTAAGCAAAAGATATGCAGTCTGCAATCCAGTTAGAAAAAGAGTTCTCTTAGAAAATGGCAAACGCAAATGGCTCTGGTCAAAAGAGACAAACAGCTGAGAGGATTGACAATGATCCTTGGTGCAGTCAATATAGAAGGCAAGTGCTCTCTTGCAATGAAGAGTATGTAGTTTTGCCTCAGTAGGGGAGCTGTGAGGCTTAGGGAAGGAAGTGTATAGTGAAATGGACTAGTTCAAGTGGAAAGGAGTAGCAACCTTTGGTAAAAATTTAGGATGTGTTTGTAGAACAACATTGTCCTGGTGAAACCTGGTATATGGAGCATAATCCACTAATGTCTGCAGTTCACTTACTCTCTGAGCTGAAGTCAAGGCTACTAGAAAAAGGACTTCCCATGTTAAAAACTTTAAAATGGTTGAGCCTAAAGGTTCAAAGGGAGGTCGCGTTAGCTGCGCCAATACCACATTGAGATCTCATGCCGTGACCAGTGGGCAAAGGGATAGTTTAGTTAAGAGACGTCCTCTCATAAATCTTGAGACCAATGGGTGTAAGGACACCTAGTGGTTGTCCAAAGTTTGGTGGGACACAGATATGGCAGATGTACTCGAACTGAGTTAGTTTTTAGGCCTGATGGAAGTACTGTAGAAGTTCTGGAACAGGACATGCAAAGGGATCTAGGGCTCTTTGTGAGCACCAGAGTGAGAATCTCTGCCACTTAAAGGCATAAGATCACCTAGTGGAAGATAATAGCACCTGTAATACCTCTTCTTGAAGGCCTAGGTATGAGAGGACAACACGTTCAGCCACCAAGCAGTCAGGTGGAAAGAGTGGAGGTTGGGGTGTAGAAGGGTTCCCAGTTCCTGAGTCAGGAGATCAGGAGACTACCCTAGATAGTGAGGACGAGACTGAGCTAGTTGAAGCAGAAGAGAAAACCTGGGTCAGTGAGGCACAATAAGAATCATTTTGCCTTGGTCATTCCCCAACTTGAAAAGAGTCTTTGCTATGAGAGGAAAAGTGGGGGGAAGGCATAGAGAAGGCCTTGTCCCCAATGTAGGAGAAAAGCATCCAAGGTCTCCCTGTGGGGAGATGGAATTCTGGAACAATAACAGGGCAACTGAGTGTTGTCTGGAGAAGCAAAGAGGTCAAGTAGGGGGATTCTCCAATAATGGAATAATTGGCTGCTCTACTACTGGGTTCAACCTCCACTCATGTGGGTGGAGAACTCTGCTTAGTCTGTCTGCTAGTTTGTTCTCCTCTCCTGGCAGATAGCCCACAACATACATTTACATGCAGCCTATCGCCCATGTCCATAGTGGAGAGACCTCCATGCATAATGGGCGAGCCTGTTCCCCTCTGTTTATGTAGAGCATGGCCACTTGGTTGTCTGTATGAGGACTGACTTACCCAGTACATGGTGAGAAAACACCCGAATGGCAATTGATATGGCTTTGAGCTTGAGTAGAGTGATATGTAGGTGGGTCTCTGGATGAGACCACAGGCCTTGAATTGTCAGACCGTTGAGGTGAGCCCCCATCCTTGCTTTGGCGCATCTGTTGTACAGATTTTCGAAAAGATAACTACATCTAGGTTCTGTGGCATGCTTCACCAGAGAAGAGAGGCCTTCATCCGGGAGAGAGATAGTGATGAGATTGGAGAGGTGAACTATGGATTATGTTCACTGCTGTGAGAGGTTTTCAGAGGTTACTGAAATAGAGAGACCTTTAGCTACTTCAATGATGAAGTCTTGAAAGGACAAATCCTCTGGAGGAGACATTCTCCTCTTTGGAGAAGAGGGCTCTTCAGGTAGAGTAAGGGATACTTCGGCAGAGTCATCTGATGAATCAGAAACATCAGAAGACTCGAAGTATCGTCTGTTTGCTTCCAGGGATCGATAAGCGTATCGACCGGTATCGACATCGGGGGTACCCGGAACCGGATCGGTATCGGGAAAAACCCCGGAACCGGGAACCGGAATCGGTATCCTGGTCGATGTGGATGCCCTGGGTACCGGTATCGGTTGTGGTACCGGAACCGGAGTCAGTACCGCTGGCTGCGGTACCGAGGGCGTCACAGCTCTAATAAAAGCCATAATGGCCTGCTGCATGGATTGAACTGTATGATCCATAGACGCCACGACTGTCTGGATGTCGGTACCGGAAGATTGAGCCGGTACCCCAGAGCAGTCTAACAGGTGATCGGTCGAGGCCGTGCCATCGATGTCAACCTGTAACCCCATAGGAGGAGCTTTGGAAGCCGGAGCTTCCCGCCGGGGTTGTTTGGCTGGGGCAGGGTCCTCAGGGTCAAGCCCGGGGGCATCTCGATACTTAGAGGGAGATTTGCCCTTTGAGGACCTGCCAGAGGAATGTTTGGTTACCTGAGATCCATCAGGAGAGGAAGACCTGGAAGATGTCGATGCTGGAGTATCTGTAGAAAACAGCATGTGAAACTTGGCTGCCCAGTTTTGTAAGCCATGTTTAGACATCAAAGAACAGGATGGGCAATCCGGAATGGAGTGGTCAGGCCCCAAACATTTAAGACACCATTCATGGGTGTCTGTGACTGATATAGTACCGCTACACATGGTGCATTTTTTAAAACCAGAGGCTGGTTTCTCCATGAGGGAGAATTCTGTGAAGGCCTAGAGGCCTCACAGGACAAACACACCAAGTAGGGAAAAATAATATATATATATATTTTTTTTTTTAAGAAATAATGAAAAAAGACCGGCGGTACCGGTCCGGAATCGGGGAAGGCAGACACGCGGCCAAAGAAACAAATTAAAATAACTTCTTCAGCGGTGACAGGAACACGACCTGCTGGCTCCGCGGAAAAAGAAGAACTGAGGAGAGTTAGTCAGGAAGGCGGGAAGGCAGCGCGCATGCGCAGTGGGAGGCCCCAAAAGCTTTCCTTCTGGGAAGCTGGGGAGCTTTCCCGCGCGGGCTCCGTCGGTACCGACGTACCCATATGTGTGAGGACTTATTCCTGCTTGTTCCTGGAGATAAATAGTTATCTCCAAGTTATAATGCCCTGTTCAATGTAATTTCAGTTTGTTCAATGTAAACCGCCTTGATATCATGAAAGGTGGTATATAAGAAATGCTAAATAAATAAATAAAATAAATAAAAATACTGTGACATTGACCAAGTCAATACCAGGGTAATTGAAATCACCCATTACTACTGTGTAATAACTTTTGTTAACTTCCATGATTTCTCTTAGCATTTCATCATTCATCTGTTCATTCTGGCCAGGTGATTGGAAGTAAACCCCCACTGACATCACCGTCCCCTTTTTATATGGATTTTCTACCCATAGATATTCTGCAGTGTACTTTGTTTCCTGCAAAACCGAGTCACACAGAATTAATGCCCCCTCTAACAGAGCACAACCCCTCCACCAATTTGATCTACCCTATCATTGCGATATAGTTTGACCCAGATAGTGTCTCATTGGTTGTCCTCCTTCCACCAAATCTCTGAGATGCCAATTATATCTAAACTTTCATTTAGTGCTATATATTCTAACTCTCCCATCTTATTTTTTAGACTTATAGTATTTGCATACAAATTTTTTTTTATTATTTTTAGCAAACCGTTTCACATATCTATTTATGTAACAATCACATAACATCAAAATCTATACCCTCAGAGCTCTGACAAATACATTTCACCTCTTATAGCAATATTGCAGTTACTTACCTGTAACAGGTGATCTCTGGGAACAGCAGGAATAAGTCTTCAAATATGAATACGTCGGTACTGACGGAGCCTGCGCGGGAACGCTCCCCAGCGTACAATCAGAAAGCTTTTGGGAGCATCCCACAGCGCCTGCGTGCTGCCTTCCCGCCTTTCCCAACTGTCTCTCCTCATTTACGTTTTAGAGCTGAGACAAAGAGAGAGAGAGAGAGAGAGGGAAGGGAAAGGAAAGAGAGAGAGAGAGAGAGAGAGAGAGACACAACTCCTAGGGGAGGTGGGTGGGTTGTGAAGACTTATTCCTGCTGTTCCCAGAGATCACCTGTTACAGGTAAGTAACTGTGCTATCTCCAGGAACAAGCAGGAATGAGTCTTCACATATGGGGACTCCCTAGCTTTAGATGCCAGGGAGAGAGCCCATAAATTGTGTGTCCCTGGAACAGGGCTGCACTTCCCCACCTGGATCTCTGGCATCCCATGAGGGATGGTGGGCAGGAGTTGATTAAGTATGGAACAGGTGTTGAAGAACAGCCTGACCAAACAAGGCATCCCGGCGGGAGTCCTTGTCCAAGCAGTAATGGGCTGTAAAGGTATGAACCGAGGCCCAAGTGGCTGCTCGACAGATGTCATCGATAGATACAGAGTTCAGATGAGCCATTGAGGCTGCCATGGCTCTGACATTGTGCGCTGTGACATGGCCCTCCAGAGAAAGGTTCTTGCTCTGATAGGCGAAAGAAATGCACTGGGCAATCCAGTTGGAAAGTGTTCTCTTGGAGACTGGTTGTCCGAGATGAGAAGGATCAAAGGCAACAAAGAGTTGGGAAGACTTCCTATGTTGCTGTGTCCTCTGTAAGTAAAAGGCCAAAGCTCTTTTACAGTCCAGGGTATGAAGGTTCCTCTCTGCACTTGATGCATGAGGTCCTGGAAAAAAGACAGGTAGGTAGACCTCCTGGTTGAGGTGAAAAGGCGAGACCACTTTAGGCATAAAGTGTGGAATAGTCCTAAGGACCACCTTGTCATGATGGAACCTTATATAAGGTGGAATAGCTACTAGTGCTTGCAATTCACTGATGCGGCATGCAGATGTGATTGCAATGAGAAAGATAACTTTCCAAGAAAGGTATTTCAAGGAGGTGGTAGCTAAAGGTTCGAAAGGCGGCTTCATAAGCTGACCAAGAACCAAATTTAAGTCCCATGCCACCGGGGGTGGTCTAATGGGAGGCTTTGTTAAAAGGAGGCCTCTCATGAATCTTGCAACAAGAGGATGAGAGGAAATAGGTTGTCCATTTAGAGGCCTAAGGGAAGCTGCAATAGCACTCAAATGGACCCTTACTGAATTTGTCTTAAGGCCTGCATTAGACAGATGAAGGAGATACTCCAGCAACGATTCCAGAGGTATGGCACGGGGGTTAAGACCCTTTTCAGAACACCAGATGGTAAACCTCTTCCACTTGAAAGCATAAGAACGTCTAGTGGAAGGTTTTCTGGAAGCATAAAGAACATCTTTCACTTGTTCAGAAAGATGAAGATCCTGGAGATCTAGGCCTTCAGCAACCAAGCCCTGAGATGTAGAGACTGAGGATTGGGATGCCATAACCTTCCGACCTCCTGAGAGAGGAGGTCTGAAGCAGACCCTAACTCTAGGGAGGGAGCTTGAGAAAGATGTAGAAGCAGAGGGTACCACACTTGCCGTGGCCATTGTGGAGCTATGAGAATCATGTGGCCTCTGTCTCTCTGAAGCTTGAAAAGGGTTTTGGGAATTAGGGGAATGGGTGGAAAGGCATACAGGAAGTCTTGACCCCAGTGAAGGAGGAAAGCATCCCTTGCCTGAGCCCCCTGAGCCGGAGTTCTGGAACAGAACCGGGGAAGTTTGGCATTCCACGGACTTGCAAAGAGGTCTATATCCGGGGTTCCCCAAATTCGAAAACTTTTGGATACCTGGTCCATATGTAGGGACCACTCGTGTGGAAGCAGAACTCAACTGAGTCTGTCCGCCCAAGAGTTTTGAACACCTGGAAGATAAACTGCCAGAAGATGGATGTGATGCTCTCTGGCGAGGGCCCACAGTCGCAGAGCTTCGTTGCAAAGCGACAGAGAGCCAGTTCCTCCCTGCTTGTTTACATAGAACATGGCTACCTGATTGTCCGTGTGGATAAGGACTGTCTTGTGGCTGAACAGGGTGTGGAAAACTCACAGAGCAAGAAAGATTGCTCTGAGTTCCAAGAGATTGATATGTAGACAAGTCTCTTGTTGGGACCAGATGCCCTGGGTGGAGAGGTCCTGAAGATGAGCTCCCCAGCCCATTGGAGAAGCATCTGTTGTAAGAGTTGCTTGGGGTAGAGGTTGTTGAAAGGGGGACCCCAGCAACAAGTTTTGAGGGGACTTCCACCACTGGAGGGACAAAATGAGGTGACCTGTGTTTGCTATTTTGTCTGACAGGCAGCCTACTGCCTGGGTCCATTGGGTGGATAAAGTCCACTGAGCTGCTCTCATGTGAAGGCGAGCATATGGTACCACATGTACGGTGGATGCCATGTGGCCTAGCAACTGTAACATCTCTCGAGCAGTTAGTAGGGGTTTCAACTCTGCTTGAGAAGCTAACTGCACCAAGCGAAGGCAACGGGCCTGGGGAAGATAGGCCCTTGCCCTTGTGGTATCCAGCAACGCCCCTATAAACTCCAGGGACTGAGTAGGGATTAAATTGGATTTTGGGATGTTTATTACCAGCCCTAAACACTGAAGGATACGCATTGTGCAGGTGAGAGAAGTCCTGGCCTCTGACTGAGTGGGAGCTCGAATGAGCCAGTCGTCCAGGTAAGGGAAGACGAATATTCCCAGGGTGCGCAGAAAAGCAGCAACCACTGCCATGCATTTCGTGAACACCCTTGGTGCAGAAGCCAGACCAAAAGGGAGCACTTTGTATTGATAGTGCTTTTCCTGAAAAAGGAACCAAAGGAACCTTCTGTGAGATGGCTGGATGAGAACATGAGTGTACACATCCTTGAGATCTAGAGAACAAAGCCAATCCTGACTCCGAAGGTATGGCAGCAGAGTTCCTAGAGAAACCATCTTGAATTTTTCTTTGACTAGGAATCTGTTCAACTCTATGAGATCTAGGATGGGTCTGAAGCCCCCTGTTTTCTTTGGAATAAGAAAATAGGGGGAGTAGAACCCTGTGCCCTGTTGTTGAAAAGGCACTTCCTCTATGGCCCCCTGGACAAGAAGAGTGGCAAGCTCCTGCTCCAACAGGTTGAGGAGGGAGGGTGGAGAATTGAACTGGTGCACTCTTGTGAGAGGGGGCAAGCTTGAAAAATGAAGCTTGTACCCCTCTCTTATGATGGAGAGTGTCCAATGCTCTGCTGTAATTTGCCCCCACCTGGGAGCAAAGTGACATAACCTTCCTGGAACGGTGGAGGGCTCTGGTCCTTCTAGAGCCAGGAAGGCTAAGTTCTCTAGCAGAAAGTCAAAGGCCCTGAGGGGGCTGAGGTTGCTGGGCTGGAGCAGGCCTCGCAGCCTTTGCTTTACTCTGTTTGGAGGATTGCTGACGTTTGGAAGGGAACTGAGCTGCAGAAGATGCCCGCTGACCATAAGCAGGATAGAATCTTCCCTACTTAGAAAAAGGTGTTTTCTTGAACAACCTTTTCTTAGCAGGAGCAGCTGTAGATTTGGATAGTCTATCCAAAGCAGAATTTTCAGCATCCATCTGATTGGCTTTTGCTTGCCAATCCTTACCAAACAGGTTCTCACCTGTACAAGGGATATTTCCCAATTCATCTTGAACCCAGATCTCCAAATCAGATGCTTGAAGCCAAGCAATCCTAGTGCACCTATGGCAATAGCTGAGGCTCTGCTTACGCATTCAAAGAAGTCGAAAGCTGCACGGTTGGAGAATTTGGAGATATCCTGGGCATGTTTGAGCCCAGTGAGAAATTCCTACCTTTTATCTTCAGATATAAAAGGACTTAAAGTCTGCAAATGGTCAGTGACTTCTTTTAAGAACATTCCCATGTAAAGACTATAGGAATTAATTCTCGCAGCAAGCATGGAAGCTTGGAAGACTCTTCTTCCAAAAGCATCCAGGGTTCTACATTCACATCCTGGAGGATTAGAGGCATGTCTTTTGGCACTGCTAATCTTTCTCATTGCAGACTCAACCACAATAGAGTGGTGAGGAAGTTGAGTTTTATGGAAACCAGGACAAGGAGGGACACGATACATGGTATCCAACCTGCGAGAATGAGGAGAGGTGGTTAGAGGTGCTTCCCACATCCTCAACATGAGATCATACAGAATCTCATGAATAGGTAAGGTAGCTGCCTCTTTAGGAGTTTTAGGATATTGTAAAATATCTAACTCCTTGGCTCTGGGCTCTGATGCAGGAGCCACTGTAATAGAGAGACCCCGAGCCACCTCTCTGATAAAGTCTTGAAAAGACAAATCCTCTGGAGGAGACATCCTTTGTTTAGGAGAGAACTCCTCCTGTGGAAGAAGCATCACTGCATCGACCGACTCTTCAGAATCCTCAGAGGAATCCAAGTATCGTCTGTCCGGATGCTCTTGCAAAGCCTGATACCCGTACCGACCAGGATCGTTATCGGGAATCACCGGTACCGGGGTATCGGGAATCACCGGTACCGGGGTATCGGGAATCACCGGTATCGGGGTATCAATACCGGAGGGCTTTAGAGGACACAGTAACGGCCATGCAGACAACGGTGCCGATGGCGATGCTAGAGCCGGTACCGGCAGAGTAGTCTGTTGCGGTACCACGGGCGTTGATGCCACAAGGAAAGCCGCCAGACTGCGTTCGATGGACAGAATCCTCTGATCCATCGACGCCGCCAATGCCTGAGCATGGCACCAGGGGATCTGTCGAGGCCACGCCATCGAGATCATCCTGGAACCCCGATGATGATGCTTTAGAGGCCAAAGCCTCCCGCCGGGGTAATTTTGCCGGTGCAGAATCCTCGAGGGCAAGGCCAGAGGCATCTCGATGCTTAGAAGGAGATCTACCCTTCGAGGACCGGCTGGACTTATGTTTAGTTACCTGAGATCCATGTGAGGAAGAAGCAGCCCTGGAAGACGTCGATGCCACCGAAGCAGCATCAAACAGGGTACTGAGCTTGGCAGCTCAGTTCTGCCGACCTCTTTTAGACATCATGGAACAGGACACACAATCTGATATGGAATGGTCAGGACCTAAACATTTTAGACACCATTCATGAGTGTCGGTGACAGAAATAGTACCGCCACATTTTGTGCACTTTTTAAAACCTGAGGCAGGCTTCTCCATATTTAAGGAAAAAAAAAAAAAAGTTTTGGGCCTAAGGCCCAAAACTGAAGTGCACCTGAAGAAAAAGAACGGTAAAAAGGTTTTTTGGGGGGGTTTTTACAAGAAGTACAAGGACCGGCGGTACCGGTACAGCACAGTGTCGAAGAAGGCAGACGCGACAGAAAAGAAATAAAGAAAAAATAAAGAAATTCTTCTGCAGTGACAGGAACACGACCTGCTGGCTCCGCGGAAAAAGAAGAACTGAGGAGAGACAGTTGGGAAAGGCGGGAAGGCAGCACGCAGGCGCTGTGGGATGCTCCCAAAAGCTTTCTGATTGAACGCTGGGGAGCGTTCCCACGCAGGCTCCGTCGGTACAGACGTACCCATATGTGAAGACTCATTCCTGCTGTTCCTGGAGATAATTCCATATCTGAGCCTACCTCCTAAGGCACTTCTAAACCAATAAGAAAACTACATAAAGTATTCTAACATTTTCAACTCCCAACCTTAGTGATTGCGTGGGCTTAACCTTTGCACTTCTCTCCTCCTGGGGGGCAGGGACAGGTTCGACTGGGGGGGCCCTTCCCTAGATGCTCTCCCCAGTGCCCTTGTCATGACCAGCCCACAGTTCCCCTTCAGCCCACTATCTCCAATCTCAAATCCTGACTCCTCTACTATTAGGTTCCCACCGAGGGAATTACCCCCTCCTTCATGCTCCCACTGCGTAGCAAGTTCTGTCAAGGGGGACCAAAGCTGCTCATAGCATCCAAGTGCACCATTCATGAGTGCTACCCCTCTTTCCATTTCCATAATACTAGCTAGTTTCTTAGACCACTCCAGCAGGGTTGGGGTGGAAGGGTTCTTCTACTTTGCTGCAATCGAGAGTCTCGCTGCTAGATAAAAGAAACTGACCAGAGATTTCTTGTTCAGACACACCTCTGGCGGCCCCTCACTGTACCCTAGCAGCATGAGCGCCGGGTCTAAGGTCAATGTCTCTCCCTGACCTTTTTGGCAGTAGTCCATATCCCCTCCCAAAACCCACGCACCTTTATACATTCCCATACCATGTGCAGCAGGGTCCCCCCTTTCTTCACACTCCTGCCAGCAGAGATCAGACCCAACTAAGTGCATGGCATGAAGTCGACAAGGGGTGAGATACATCCAAAACAACCACTTGTATTGCGTGTTCAGACTCTTGCCCAGGTCTCTGGCCCACTCATTTTGGTACCTATGGGGCTTTTGCAGTACATTGCATACAAGTATTTTAAAGGTTGTATTTTATTCATATTAATCTGGTTACCAGTTGATAGGGGTAATTTGGAATCTTTCAGCTCTGTCTGCTCTGTACTTAAGGGCATCTGGATTACTTTTGCCTTTATTAGAACCTCTCTGGTGATATGTCCTAACTTCCCTCTTTTGCTAGTATCCTTCAAGGATACATCTTTCCTAACCATGCACTTTTGGGCAACTCTCGACTTTCCCCTATTATCTACTTTAAAAGCTGCTCTCTCTCCTTTTTAAAGGTTAATGCCAGCAGCCTGGTTCCATTCCAGTTAAGGTGGAGCCCATCCTTTCGGAAAAGCCCTTCCTTTCCCCAGGTCCTAATAAATCCAAAACCTCTTCCTTGAACCATCATTTTTGCCTGCCTTTTGGTCCTGCACGTGGAACAGGAAGCATTTCAAAGAATGCTACCATGGAAGTTCTGGATTTCAGCTTCCTACTTAAAAGCCTAAATTTGGCCTCCAGAACCTACCTACCTCTCCACATTTTCCTATGTTATTGGTACCAACATGTACCAAGACAGCAAGCTCCTCCCCAGCACTATACCAGGTAAGGTGGCAGGCACATTACCAGGTGTGACTCATTTCCACAGCAAGTCACCTATTTACATGCCTAATGATTGAATTGCCAACTACAAAAGCCATCCTAATTATTTCCTCATTGGCACATGTACCTGAAAAAAACACCTCTGTGCGAGAAGGTTGACAGGTCCTAGCTACAGGATCACTTCCTGCTCTCCTTTCACGTGATTTCTCTCCTCTATGGCAACAGAGTGGAGGTGGGACTTCAGTACTACATCCCTGTAGGTCTTGTCTATATACCTCTGTCTTCCTTAGCTCCACCATGTCTGCTACTCTAGCCTCCAGAGATCAGACAAGAGCTCCTTGAACCTAGTGCACACGTAAGACACCCCTCACCAACTGGGAGAAAATCGTACATGCGACACTCAATGCAAAAGACTGGATAGCCCCCATCACGCTGCTGAACTGCTTCTCTGCATCTTAGTTTTAAGGTTTTGTTAAGATATTAAAAGTTGTTTACTTAAAGTTGCTAGGGATAGCTGTACAAACACAAGTATACCTAATAAGTTTAAGGGACTTTGTTCACATCAGGATTAATTTCAGAGCCTTAAGTTATATCTGATGAGGCTAAGAAGTAATTAGAGCTTACCTGCTAATTAGTGTTCCTGGAGAATCTACAGTCCAGTCCCTGCATCCTGGGTTGTGCCTCTCTACCTGCAGCTTGGAGACTGAGCCAATCAATCTTCTGACGTCACAGGACCCATATACCCCACTGGCACACCCACCAGTTTCAGTATCCTGTTGACAAAGCAAAGTAACCGGAGAGACCACTAACAACTACACTAACAAACGTAACCACT
This sequence comes from Ichthyophis bannanicus, assembly GCA_033557465.1. Taxonomy (NCBI): domain Eukaryota; kingdom Metazoa; phylum Chordata; class Amphibia; order Gymnophiona; family Ichthyophiidae; genus Ichthyophis; species Ichthyophis bannanicus. The sequence continues at coordinate 465,933,052 of CM066037.1, read as the reverse complement.
CACCCACGCCCCTCCCGCCCTAGACCGGGGAGAAGCCGGGTTCCCCCTTCCCAAGAAAGAATGAAGGAGCGCGGGGGGAAGGAGAAGGCGTACAGGACCATCGCCCCCACCCCCAAATACATAAGGACAAATACCGGGCTCACCAACCAACAGGGCCCCGTCACAGCCTCAACCGTCCCGCCATCAGAGCCGCCGGGCAACCTGAGCAAGCCCAGCTCCAGACCACGGAACCATCTGAGGCGCTTCGATCCAGCACTGAGAATCTGGGTGGGGCCAGGGACTGGACTGTAGATTCTCCAGGAACACTAATTAGCAGGTAAGATCTAATTACTTCTTCCTGATCGCCTCTACAGTCCAGTCCCTGCATCCTGGGATGTAGCAGAGCAGTTCAAATATGGGAAGGGCCCGCCAAACCGGATCGAAGCACCTCCCTACCAAAACTGGCATCCGCCGCTGCCTGCACATCCAACCGGTAGTGCTTGGCAAAGGAATGCAATGAAGACCAAGTCGCTGCCTTGCAGATATCCACAGGGGGAATGAGACTGAACTCTGTCCAAGAAGTCGCCTGAGCCCTTGTGGAATGCGCCCGCAAGCCCCCAGGGACCTGCCTACCCTTTACAATATAAGCGGACGCAATGGCCTGCCTGATCCACCGAGAAATCGTAGCCTTGGCCGCCGCTTCCCCCTTACGCGGTCCCCCGAACAACACAAAGAGGCGCTCCGACTTACGGAAGGCCTTAGACCGCTTCAAATATCTCTTCAGAATGCGACGTACATCCAGGAGCCGCAAACGAGCATCCCCCTCCCCCTGCCCCCCCCGCAGTGAAGGAGGGGAGAGACACCGACTGATTAACGTGAAAAGGCGAGACGACCTTAGGCAAGAAGGAAGGGATTGTGCGCAACACTACCTTCTCCTCAAAAAAGACGAGAAAGGGCGGCCGACAGGACAGCGCCTGTAACTCCGACACTCGCCACGCTGAGCAAATAGCCACCAAAAACACCGCCTTAAGCGTCAAATCTTTCAGAAAAGCACCACCCAGCGGCTCAAAGGGCGCACCAGTCAGAGCGTCCAACACCAAATTGAGATCCCAAGGTGGCACCACCACCGTCCGATGCGGCCGTAGCCTCCTGACTGCTCTAAGATACCGCACCACATCGGGGTGCTGCCCCAGGGCTTTACCTTTCACCTTACCCCTGTAACAAGCAATGGCTGCCAGCTGGACCCACAGCGAACTGGCCGCCAGCCCCTTCTCGAGCCCAGCTTGCAAAAAATCTAACACCTCCGCCACAGAAACCGTCAGGGGATGCATACCGTGCTCCTCACACCAGTTCTCAAATATACGCCAAACGCGCACATAGGCTAGACAGGTCGACCTCTTGCGGACCTTCAACAGAGTCGATATCACGGCCCTGGAGTATCCTTTCTTGCTTAGCCGTGCCCTTTCAATAGCCAGGCCGTAAGCGAGAACCGACCCACCTGCGGCATCAGGAGCGGGCCCTGCCTGAGAAGATCCTCCCGAACCGGGAGCCACCAAGGACGGTCAGCCAGCAACCGGACCAGATCGGCATACCAGGGCCGTCGAGGCCAGTCCGGCGCTACCAGGATGACCACCCCGCGATGCGCCTCTATCCTGTGCAGAACCTGACCTATGAGCGCCCATGGAGGAAACACATATAACATTCCCTCTGCGGCCCACTTCTGAACCAGAGCGTCGAGCCCCTCCGACATCCTTTCTTTCCGTCTGCTGAAAAATCTGGACGCCTTGGCCGACGACCAACGCGCCATCAAATCCATCACCGGTGGGCCCCACCGGTGCACTATCTGATCGAAGACGTTCTGACAGAGCTCCCACTCGCCATGGTCCACTCTGTGCCTGCTGAGATAGTCCGCCGTCACATTTTCGACTCCAGCGACATGCTGAGCCGACAGGGCTAGCAGATGCTCCTTGGCCCAAGTGAACAACTCGGCCGCCTCCTCTTCCAATAGCCTGCTGCTTGTGCCGCCCTGTCGATTGATGTAGGCCACCGCCTTCACATTGTCCGAGAGAACCCTGACTGCCTTCCCCCGAACCAAGGCACGGAACTCTCTGAGGGCCAACGTCGCCGCCCTCAACTCCAACTTGTTGATGGGCCACCGAGCCTCCTGCACACTCCAAACTCCTTGGGCAAAACTGCCCTCGCAGTGAGCCCCCAGCCTGACAGACTCGCGTCCGTGGACACCTGAACCCAACAAGGGGACTCCAGCGGCATTCCCCTCTCCAGATTTCCCGGAGAGAGCCACCACCGCAAGGACTCCCTGGCCTCCTCCGTACAAGGAAGCACCGTCGTTAAGGACTGCGCCTGGTGTGACCAACGCCGAAGCAGTGCTCGTTGCAGAAACCGCATATGAGCCCTGGCCCAAGGGACCAGATCCAAAGTCGCCGCCATGGTCCCGAGAACCTGCAAATAATGCCACGCTGAGGGTGCCTCCCTTGCCAGAAACTCTCGCACCAGCAGACGAAGGCTCTCTACCCGGTGACCTGGCAGATACACCTCGCCCATGCTGGTGTCGAATCTCGCCCCCAAGTACTCCAGATCCTGGGAGGGAGTCAACTTGCTCTTTGCCGCGTTGATCACCCAACCCAAGCTCCGAAGAAAGGCTAGCACTCTGGCCGTCGCTTGCAAGCTTTCCTCTTCGGACCTCTGATTAACCAATCGTCCAAATAAGGATGGACTAGGACTCCCTCTTTGCGCAGGGCCGCAGCCACCACCGCCATCACCTTAGTGAACGTACGCGGGGCCGTCGCTAGACCGAACGGCAACGCCTGAAATTGAAAGTGGCCCCCTGGCACCGCGAACTGCAAGAACTGCTGATGAGCGGCCCTGATGGGAATGTGCAAGTACGCCTCGGTAAGATCGAGCGAGGTAAGAAATTCCCCCAGGCGTACCGCTACTATTACGGACCGCAACGTTTCCATCCGAAAGTGCGGAACGCGGAGACACCGATTGACGTGCTTGAGATCCAAAATCGGGCGCCAGGAGCCTTCCTTCTTGGGGACAACAAAATAAATCGAGTACCGACCGCAGCCGCGTTGATCGTCTGGAACCGGGACCACGGCCCCCAGGGCCACCAATCTCGACAACGTCTGTTCCACCGCTGTCCGTCTGGCCACCGTCCTGCACGGTGACAGGACAAAGGAAGGAAGAACCGGTCTTGAGAACTCCAGGGCATAACTGAACTGGACCACCTCCAGAACCCACCTGTCTGACGTGACCCGGGCCCAGGCGGGAAGGAACTGCCGCAAGCGACCTCCCACCGGCAGCTCCTCTACCTGAACCCCCGTTGTCTCATTGTGGCTTCCTTGGGCCTGCAGAAACGGAAGAGGCGCCAAAGCCCCTTCCCGCTCCGCGAAACCCCCGAAAGCTCTGGCCCCTGGAAGCAAATCTGCCCCGCAGAAAGGAGCCCTGACGAGCCGGCCGAGGCCTCCTGATGTCCCGCTGTTGAGAACGCCCCCCGGAGACAAAACGACCCTGCCGCGGCTTATCCTCTGGGAGTCTACCCCCTTTAGACTCCCCCAGATCCTTCACCAACTTCTCCAAATCCTCTCCAAAAAGCAGCTTGCCCTTAAAGGGAAGCCGGCTAAGACGAGACTTGGAAGAAGCGTCGGCCGACCAATTTCTGAGCCAAAGATACCTACGAGCCGCCACCACAGAGGCCATATTCTTTGACAAACTCCGAATCAGATCATACTGACTATCCGCTACGTACGCCGCACCGGATTCGATGCGCGCGGCTTCCCCTAGCGCTCCAGCTGGCGACTCCCCAGCCCCTTGCAGCTGCTGGGACCACCACAAGCATGCCCTGGCTACCCAAGCTCCGCATACCGAAGCCTGAAGAGCCATAGCACTAATGTCAAAGGCCTGCTTCAGCAAGGTGTCCATCTTCCGGTCCTGAACATCCTTCAATGCCGCACTGCCCTCCACCGGGATGGTGGTCTTCTTGGTCACAGCTGCCACCGTCGCGTCTACCCGGGGAGACTTCAACAGCTCCTTCTCCGCCTCCGGTACGGGGTACAAGCGTGCCATGGAACGCACGCCCCTAAGGCCTGCCTCAGGCTGATCCCACTCCTCCTGGATCATCTGCTTGACCACCTTATGGACGGGAAACACCTTCTGAGACTTCCGGACCGCCTGAATCAACGGATCCTCCAAGGTTTCCTCGTCCTCTGGAGTCCCCACGGACATGTTAAAGGCCTTCAAGGACTCCCCAATCAGGGCAGGCAACTCCTCCTTGCGAAATACCCGCACAATTCTTGCCTGCTCCTCGGGTATTTCTCCCTCTTCAAGCTCTTCTTCCCCCCATTCTCTATCGGAGTCCAATTCAGAGTCGGGGGAAAAGGGCTCCTCTTCCTCCTGCCTAGGACGCTTGGCGGGCAAAACAGCCTCTGCCAAAGACTTGTCCAACAACCGCCGCCTGCGGGAACCCCCCGGAGCTTCCAGCTGTCTCATACAGAAAGCCTTATGCAACAAGAGGACAAACTCCGGAGAGAACCCCCCAAGGCCGCTCTCCACCGAGGAAGGGCCCGGCTGAGGCTGGGAGGGAACCTGGACACCCAAGGGAACCGACGACACAGACCCCTCGCCCCTTGTCTCCTCCAAAGGGTCTGCCGCCTGCGCCATCCCGGCAGCAGCCGGGAGCAAGTCTGTACCAGAAGGAAGTTCCTGTTCTACAGAGAATGCCTCCAGCGCGCAGCCCCTGCACACGCCAGCCTCAGACACCGTCCCCCTGCGGGCCCCACAGACCAGACATTGAGGGCGAGCAGGCATGGCTTAGCTGAGAACTTCCCTGCTCCTGCCTCAGTAGCTGGTGTCTGACCTTGTCTCCTACTGTGCTTGGTAATTTCTTTTTTTTTTTTTGTAAACACTAAAGCTTAGCGCTCAAGCACCCAAATGCAAGGAGAAAGATAGATCTATCTAGCTATCCATATATATATATATATATATATATATATATATATAGATACAGCTACATATACATATATATATACCTATTCTTATAACCAAGGAAAAAAGGAAAATAAAAACTAAATTGTACTGCCTCCTACCTAAAGCACTCCCCCCCGTGGCAGCCCAGGCCGTCTTGGGCTCTGCGCGGGAAAAACACCGCTGCCAGCACCCCCCGCTGAGCCGCGAGCGCCAGAGGCCCGGGCCTGCACCTACCACATGGCCCGGCTGTTCTGCCCGCGGCCGACTCCAACCGCCGAAAATCCGCGCTGCTCCACAAGCGCTTGAAAATCAGCGCGAACAACAGAGAGGAGCCGCGGTCTTCCCGCCCTCGCGCTCAGCCGCCTCGGGGCTTCGGCAGCGAGGCGGGAGACTGAAGAGGCGGCCCTGGGATGGCGAAATGAACCAGCTCACCCAAACCGCCGGTTTGCACCGTGAAATGTCCTGCTCCCAGCTCCCCGCTGAGCCGCAAGGCTGTCCTCGGGTTTTTTTGGGTTTTTTTTTGAAAGGGCACGATCCCAGTTCTGTAGGCCTCCTCCAGATGGGGGGGGGGGGGAAGGGGGGAAAGGAACCTACACCTGAATACAGGGAATAAAAAGAAAGAAACAGACAAGAAGTCCAGACCCAAAGAAACAACAGCTCAAATAGCCAAAAACCTAAACCTCTCCAGCTACCCTAGCTCACTAGGTTGCTGCTCTCTCCAGCTGCTTGGAGACTGAATACTGAAGCTGGTGGGTGTGCCAGTGGGGTATATGGGTCCTGTGACGTCAGAAGATTGATTGGCTCAGTCTCCAAGCTGCAGGTAGAGAGGCACAACCCAGGATGCAGGGACTGGACTGTAGAGGCGATCAGGAACCAGCTACACCTGAAAGTGAATTTGATTACCTCTATCCTTGCAAGAGCAGTAAGAGTCTATAAAGCTAAGATTATGCCTGGGGTGGGCGGGAAGGAAAGAAACTCTTACCAGAAGCTGGCTTGCTAAAACAGTGCCCTGGCTGAGTCAGAGTTTGATTTAAGTAAAAAGCTGGCTTGCTAAAAAACAGTGCCCTGTGTGACTTTAAAAACACAGAACTTTAAAACAGACAGATTATCAGTTTAAAAACTCTAAGAGTTCCTTTAACCCAAGAGTCTGAGAAATTACCAGCAGGGAAATACAATTTCAGAATCCTTCCCAGTAAGAGCAGCTTTTCTCAGTAGTCCTGCAGACTCACTTTAGTCAAATACTTATCTTTTGAGAAAAGAAATATATTGAAAACATAACTATGGAGCACGTCATATGAACACTTTTCTAACAACTATTCTGAACTAGAGACAAATTATATGGGGAAACATTTTGTTTTTTGTATTTCATACAGATGTAGCTATCCTGAAATCTGGTTTTTATAGATGTTTTGGGAGAGATGTGTACATCTAAAAATGGTTATACACAAGAATAGATTCACATTTATAAGTAAAAGGTTAGCCAAAATGCCTCTGTTTGGCTCTTCCAGCCATCACGCCTTCTCCAGATTAAAAAAAAGAATCGGATTATGGCTTACCATTACAACTCTTGTTGTCAACATGCAAGGAATAGTGAGCAGGACATCCACAGACATAGCCTCTGACTGGCACTGCTAAGCAGAGATGGGAGCAGTGCCCGTTGCTGGAGGCACACTCGTTCCAGCCAGACTGCCTAGAGGAGTGGAAGACCAGAATATCCATAACAAAATCCAAGTGGCCCTGGATGATCGTGCGGTTTTGGCCACTGGTCTTGTTGGCACGCTCAATGCTGCGCCGGCTCCAGTCCGTCCAGTAAATGTAATCCTGATACTGTGTCAAGCCAAACGGATGTGGCAGGTCATCTGCTATCACATCACGATCCAAACCTTTAAAAATAGAAAAACAAGGAACAAGGAAGAAAAAAAATAGATAACTCATGCAAGAATTATAAACTACAATGTAGAAAAGTCAGTATTTCCTAATGTAGATAGTTTTCTAATAAAAAAAAACTAACCAAATCAGTCACCACCTACCCTGAATCCAGGCCTCGATTTGCTGCCATTCTAAATGATCAGATTTCTATAGTTGGCAAGAGTCTAACATCTTGGAAGCAGCAGGCTTGCCAGGCTGTTTAGTGTACCTTTAAAGACTCTAGGGGTCCTCAGCTTTTCTATCTAGCTCAGATTCTCCTTCCAGGACAATGAGGTTATGAATGCTATGCTGCTGCAAAAGCACTGCTCTTACAGGTCAAAACTGAAGCTATACTAGGCTGCATCAAACACCAGTGCTAGCCTCAAGGTGTTTCAGTGGTTTGCAGTTTTTACTATCTAGATTTGAGAAAAACACACTGCAAACTGCAGGAAAACTAATTTTCTCTTGTGCTTATGGCAGTAAGGACAAAAGAACGTGCACAGAAAACAAGCATAATGCAGCAATATTGCAGTCCATTTAATAGTTAAGTTGGTACTAGCAGGCTACCATTTCTCTGAAACTGTATCTATATGTTTAGTTTGGTGTTAGTGGAGGACTGTCTTCACATGGATTTAGTGCCGATTTCTGGGCGACAGCTTTGCTAGTTTTGGCAACCGTTTAGACTATTAAAAATCTTTGTGATAGGCTTCCGGTGACATCATTGGGCTGCATGGCAGTGTGAAGGGAGAGCTCCGCCGCCAAGCCTGCATCAAAGGGGAAAATCCCCAATAAAACGGAGGCAAAGTGAGGCGCAAGGAGGGGGCAGTAGAGGAGGAGACTCCCGGGCGAGCGACGGAGATAAAAAGAATCGCAGCGAATAAAAGCACAGCGGGATGTAACTGGGGCAGCGTGTCTGAGTCGGGGAGCACGTGGTAGATGGAAGCAGAGGCCAGGGCATTCAGGAGAGAGTGAATCCGGCGATCGGCAGTGCGATCGGGGAAATACAATCGCCTGTACAGAGACAGATGAGAGAGGAGGGGAAGACAACGGCACAGATGTAAGGAAAACCCCACCGGAGAAAGAGAGCACCAAGGAGTTGGCTGTCACAGCGGGTGGCGAAGGACGCCGAGTGGCTGTGCAGGGGAGCGCGAGGAGGAGCAGGGGAGGTCTGAATCCCAGCGTCTGAGTGATCCCGGTAAGGACGCCGATAAACGAAAGAGGCGTCAGAGTGGAGCATTGCCCGAATGGTGATCGGTAGAGGGAGGAGGTGGGGAAAGAAGTACAGCTAAGCAAAAACCCACAGTAAAAGCAGGATAAAGAAAAGAGATAACTATTCTTGCACAACAAGATTCGGACATCCAAAGTTCCACAAACCCAAACCAACTATATATAAGGCAAAACACCTGCCAAAAGTGTTGAAAGAGTATAACGGGGGGAAAGAACACCTGAGGATTGTATAGCAGAAGAGCCAACTGAAAGAAAGAGGTGACAGGTCAGAGAGACCGCAGATCCCAGAAGGCGCTAATAGCAGCACGCAGGGGCAAGGTGGATAAGTCTAAAGGAAGTCTTTCTGCAAAGAAAAAGTTGGCGGAATTCAGATCATCATATGCACCTTCCAGAGGAGGTAAGGAAGGAGAGAAGGCGAGCAAAGTGATGGCGGAGCAGGAGGATGAACTAGTGGAGGAGACGGAGAGCCCCGGGGGCTCGGGAGTAGCAGATCTGATTAAGACATGGCTGACTGAGCTGAAAGAGGAACTAACAGAGAAAATCAGTGGAGTAAAGAATGAATTAAGAGAGACATTGCAATCATTAAGACAAGACATAGCGGACCTGGGATCCCGGGTAGAGGGAACAGAAACTCAGCTGGAACATGGAGACACATTGGAGGATCTTCAAAAAGGATGGGAGGAGTTAAAGCAAGCCCATGAAGAGTTAAAAGAGAAGGCGGAGTATCTGGAGGACAGATCCAGGAGAAGCAATATAAGAGTAAGAGGAGTGCCAGAGGACCCCAAATACAAAAACTGTGAAGAAGTGATTACCAAAGTGTTCAGAGCGTTGTTGCGAGAGGTGGCCATCGAAGAGAATGGGGAAGGCGAACCTTTGCAAATAGAGAGAGCGCATAGAGGGTTAGGGCCAATAAGAGACAATCGACCAAGAGACATTGTGGTGTGCCTGAGGTTGTTTGAAATCAAAGAATACCCTTTGAAAGCAGCACGGAAACTGGGACAGTTTAAGTGGGAAGGACATACGGTGGAACTGTTCCAGGATCTCTCTTTAGGCACATTGCAACGTCGGAGAGAGATGAAGGAAGTGATGGCCTACCTGAGAAGGGAGGAGGCGCGTTACAGATGGCTATACCCTTTTGGCCTTTTAATTACAGCAAATGGGATATCGAGAAAGGTTAAGAATTGCGAGGAAGCTTGGGGGGGTCCTTGAAGAAATGGGACTAACTAACCTGCCAGGAGGCAACGGGAGCCAAACAAGAACCAAGATTGCCACAACACCCGGGACAAAGACGGCCACTTGGAGATGGCACAGAGTACCAACTAGTGGCCAGAGAGTGGCGAGATTGACCAAAGACAGCCAAGGAGTTCAAGAGAAGGCAAAAGACAGTGGCTGAGGGGCAGGCTCTTGGGAATCCTGGCTTCAGAGGAAAGAACACATGAACTGAAATGTGGGACCTTGATAAGCGGCTTGTAAGAGTTGAGGAGGGAAAGGTATGGGAGGAGGGAAGAGGGAGGAAGAGAGAGGTAAGGAAGGCTGGTGAACAGAGGGGAGTGAGGGGGAGGAGGGCGTAAGCTAATTGGAGAATACAAAATAGGGAATTTCAAGAACGGGGAGAGGGGGAGGGAGTGGAGCAGAGGGGATAAATCAAAGGGGTGGTTAAGAACAGAGAGGGGGGAGGGGGAGCAGGATAGATAGGGCAGGCTGTGGCTGGATAGACAGTCACGATATATGGAAGTCGAGTCTCCAAGGAGGGGACGAGAGATGGGGGACGGGGTTAGGGAGAAGGGGGGGGGGAGGAGATAGGGGGAGGAGGGGGGCACAAGTGAGGGGGCAGCAAAGATCAAAGGTGAATTAAAAATAACACTAAATGTAAAAGGGCTTAATTCGCCTTTTAAAATGCAGAAATTGTATAAAGAACTAACACGCCAAAAGGCATCGGTGGTCCTCATACAGGAAACACATCTCACTAGAGCGACAGAATATTTGGTAATGCCTAAAGGGTATGGAGTGTGCATCCATGCACCAAACACAATAGAAAAAAAAGAAGGGAGGAGTGGCAGTCTTCATAGATTCCAAAGTAAAGGTGGAATTGCAGAAAGTGGTTAGGGATAAAGCGGGGAGATACGTGTTATTGCGTCTGAAAACTAGGAATGAATGGTACTGTATAATGAATGTATATGTGCCCACAGGGATGCAAGGAGATTTCTGGACAAAGCTCAATGATGAAGTGGGAAAACTGGGAGGCGGTATTCTTATCTGTGGAGGTGACTTCAATTTAACCTGGAACCCTGCTAGGGATGCCACGGGGAAAAGGGAGGGCAAGAGAGCAGATAGAAGTAAATATCGCCATTTTGTAACACAGCACTGCTTAGTAGATGCATGGAGATTTACATAAGAACATAACATAAGATATGCCATACTGGGTCAGACCAAGGTCCATCAAGCCCAGTATTCTGTTTCCAACAGTGGCCAATCTAGGTCATATGTACCTAGCAGTTTCCCCAAGAGACACAAGTTCCACAATGCTTGTACTGGGTCAAGCATTGATATCTTCGGTCACTTCTTAATAATGGTTTATGGACCTTTCCTCCAGGAACTTGTCCAAACCTTTTTTAAACCCAGCTACACTAACAGCCTTTACTACATCCTCCGGTAACAAATTCCAGAGTTTGATTAAACGTTGAGTGAAAAAATATTTTCTTTTATTAGTCTTAAATAGTTTACCCTGTAGCTTCATTGCATGTCTCCTAGTCTTTCTATATTCTGATAAGGTAAACAATCGATCTACGTTTACCCGTTCTACTCCGTTCATTAATTTATAGACTTCTATCATATCTCCCCTCAGCCGTCTCTTTTCCAGGTTAAAGAGCCCTAACCTTTTTAGCCTTTCTTCATAGGAGTATCCTTCCATCCCCTTTACCATTTTGGTGGCTCTTCTCTGTACCTTTTCTAAAATCACTATATCCTTTTTAAGATACGGCGACCAGAATTGCACACAATATTCAAGGTGCGGTCTCACCATGGAACGATATAGAGGCATTATAATATCTTTTGTTTTATTTTCCATTCCTTTCCTTATCATACCTAGCATTCTATTTGCTCTCTTGGCCGCCGCTGCACACTGGGCCGAGGGTTTTAACATGGTATCCACAATGACGCCTAAATCTTTTTCCTGGGTGGTGGTTCCTAATGTGGAACCTTGCATCGTGTAACCATAGTTTGGGTTGTTCTTCCCTAGGTGCATAACCTTGCATTTGTCCACATTAAATTTCATCTGCCATTTTGATGACCAGTCTTCCAATTTATCAAGATCCTCTTGCAATTTTTCACAATCCTCTTGGGTTTTAACAACTTTAAATAGTTTTGTGTCATCTGCAAATTTGATAACCTCACTTGTTATTCCACTTTCCAGGTCATTTATGAATATGTCAAAAAGCAGCGGACCCAGCACAGATCCCTGGGATACACCACTATTCAACTTTCTCCATTGGGAAAATTGGCCATTTAGCCCTACCCTCTGCTTTCTATCTTTTAACCAGTTCCTGATCCACAATAGTACACTCCCTCCTATCCCATGACTCTTTAGTTTTGCCAAAAGTCTCTGATGAGGGACCTTGTCAGAAGCTTTCTGAAAGTCCAGATACACAATATCAACCGACTCACCTTTGTCCACCTGTTTATTCACTCCTTCAAAAAAACATAACAGATTAGTAAGACAAGATCTTCCTTGTCTAAAGCCATGTTGGCTGTCTCTCATTAGGTTGTGACTATCTACATGCTGAGTAATTTTATTCTTTATGATGGTTTCTACCATTTTTCCTGGTACTGACGTCAGGCTCACCGGTCTGTAGTTTCCCGGATCACCCCTGGAACCCTTTTTAAAAATTGGTGTTACATTGGCGATCCTCCAATCTTCAGGTATTAGAGATGATTTTAATGATAGTTCACAGATTACTGATAGCAGTTCTGCAATCTCATATTTCAGTTCTTTCAACACCCTTGGATGTATACCATCCGGCCCAGGTGATTTGCTACTCTTCAGTTTATCTAATAGTTGTAAGACATCTTCGCGATGTATCGATGTTTCCTTCAATTCTTCTGCACCTTTAAATACCACTTCAGTCATGGGTAACATCCCTACATCTTCCTCAGTAAAGACCGAAGCAAAGAATTCATTCAGTCTCTCCGCTATCGCCTTGTTGCCTCAGTGCTCCTTTAACCCCTTTATCATCTAATGGACCAACTGACTCTCTCACAGGTTTTTTGCTACGAATGTACTTGAAAAGGTCTTTATTTTGCGTTTTTGCTTCCGCAGCAAGCTTCTTCTCAAATTCTCTCTTTGCCTGCCTTATCAATGCCTTGCATTTGACTTGCCAGTGTTTGTGCTGTTTCCAGGTTTCGTCGTTTGGCTCTTTTTTCCATTTCCTGAAAGATGCTTTTTTGGCAACAACAGCCTCTCTGACCTCACCTTTAAACCATGCTGGCAGTTTTTTGGACTTCCTTCCACTTCTTTTAAAGCGTGGGATACAGCTGGTCTGGACTTCCAAGATAGTATTTTTCAACAACACCCAAGCTTGATGTACGTCTTTAACCTTCGCAACTGCTCCTTTTAGTTTTTTCTTAACTGTTTTCCTCATTTTATCATAGTCTCCCTTTCGAAAGTTAAAAGGTAGTACTTTGGATTTCCTTACTATCCCTCCTCCACTAATTAAATCAAAGGCGATCATGCTATGATCACTATTGCCAAGTGGCGCCAACACCCTTATCTCTTGCACTAGATCTGGTGTTCCACTAAGGACTAGGTCTAATATGGCTTCCCCTCTGGTTGGTTCATGAACCAGCTGCTCCAAGAAGCAGTCATTTATTTCATCTAGGAACTTTATCTCCCTAGCATGTCCTGACGTGATACTGACCCAGTCGATACCGGGGTAATTGAAATCACCCATTATTATTACTGTGCTGTAACTTTTGTTAGCTTCCTTGATTTCTTTGAGCATTTCATCATCCATTTCAGCATCCTCAGAAAAGGCAATTTTCATACTTTTCCCCAGTACATGGCTCATACTCCAGAACAGATGCCATCTGGATAACCAAAGAAGTGGTGGGAAGGATAAAAGGGGTGGAAATGGATTCTATAACGTGGTCGGATCACGCCTCAGTGGAACTTGGAATGGCAATAGAGGGGGAGGAGAAGGGCCTACAATTTTGGAGACTGAATGAATCTCTACTAGAGGATGAAAAGGTAAGAAGGTATAGAGCGGGAAACAAGAGAATATGTTAGGTGGAATGATAACGGAGAGGTGGCGTGGGGGGGCGTTTGGGATGGCTACAAGACAGTAGTGAGAGGGGTCTTGGTTAAATGGGGGGCTCGCAAAAGGAAGGAAAGGGAGGAAAGAGACAGGGAATTGAGGGAAAGTAATGAAATTGGAAGAATTAGATGCACAAGATAGAACAGGAACTTATAGAGGATAAGTGCTGGCAGTAAGAGCGCAAATAAATGCGATGCAGGCGGATACTATACGGTATCACATGCAGCTCTTGCGACAGGAATTTGAGGGGGGCAATAAAGCTGGGAGATACATGGCGCAGAAATTAAAACAACGGAAGTTGAGATCACATATATTGAAAGTTAGGAGGGAAAACTGTTTCTAAGAACGGAGAGATTAGAGAGGCCTTTAAGAGATTTTACCAATTGCTATACGAGGCTAGACCTCCTGCAGAGATGGAAAGGGTACAAAGCTACTTAGACTCCATAAAGCTGCCGAAACTAGCAGAGGAGGAACAAACAGAGTTAAATAGAGCCATACAAGCTGAAGATGTCTGGAAAGCTATCAAGCAGATGAAAGTAGATAAGGCACCGGGTTTAGATGGGCTAACAGCGAGGTTTTATAGAAGGTTTGGAGAGATATTGATTAACCCCTTAGTGAAGCTGTTTAATTTACCAAGGGAGGGAGGTTTGTTAGCAAACACTATGGGGTGGGCAGGAATAGATGTAATACATAAAGCAGGAAGAGACCCGCAAAAATGTTCATCGTATAGACCCATTTCCTTACTAAATCTAGACAATAAACTCTTAGCTAAAATATTGGCTATATGCTTAAATAGGGTAATAGGGAAACTGATGCATCAAGACCAAGTGGGATTTATCCCAGGTAGGCAGGTAGCAGATAATATCTGCAAGATATTGAATATAATTTGGACGATCGAGAAAAGTAAGGAGGTGGCACTATTATCATCTTTGGACGCGGAAAAGGCCTTTGACCAAGTGTCTTGGCCTTTTTTTATTTCAGGTAATGGAAAGAATGGGGTTGGGAGGAGAATTCATGGGATGGGTACAAGCATTGTACCACAATCCGAAAGCGTGCGTCCAGGTTAATGGAGTGTATTCACAGTTTTTTGAGCAGGGGAGGGGGACGAGACAGGGGTGCCCATTGTCACCTCTCGTTTGCAATTTCAGTGGAGCCATTCACGGAAAGTGTAAGAGAAAAGGCAGATTTGAAGAGCATAGTCATAGGAAAGGAAGAATATAGAATATTTTTGTTTGCGGATGATATTATTATGAGCGTGACTAAACCGGGGTTTACTATAGCGATCTTAATGTGGGAATTAGAAGAATATGGCAGATTGTCAGGATTTACTATAAACTGGACAAAATCCAAAATACTGAATTTATCAATAATAAAGGAAGGAATAGAAAGTTAAAGCACCTGCAAAGAATCACTAATCGCTTTATATGGCAAAATAGGAGCCCTAGGGTAGCATTCTCAATTATCCAGAGAGCATGGGGGGAGGGGGGGCTTGGGGTGCCCAACTTTAGAAAATATTATGAGGCAGCACAGTTAAAAATGATATATGAATGGCAGCGAGAGCAGCAGAAGCAATGGGTCCAAATGGAAGACGACTCAGTAAGGGGAGCTGGATTGGAAAGGATAGTTTGGAAGGGATGCACTGGATTGGAGCTGGCCACATCAAATCCTATAATTGCACACAGCTTAAGAGTTTGGAAACAGAACAGGAGAAGATTAATACAAGATAAAGAATACACAAAAGGGATGATACTAATGGCATGCTTTGAGGAGGGGCAGGGGCTTGGGGTAAGTGTACTGCAGAGATGGGCAACATTGGGGCTCACATCTATTGCTCAACTGGTGGACAAAGAGGGGGTGCGTGATTTCGAGGGTATTAAGGACTGGTATGGGTTGACAAGTAAGGATCAATATAGTTATATCCAGGTTAGCCACTTTTTGCGACAGCAGAAGATATGGAGGGATTTATGGGGCGGTAGGGGTGGTTCGAGGCCTTAATCTCAGGACAGTTCAGCCGCAAAGGTGCAATATCCAAGATATATAAAGGGTTAATGGAGGGTGGAGAGGGTAAATTAGAATTTATGAAGTGGGAGGCAGACCTAGGGGTGCAATGGAATGAAGAGGAGTGGGATAAGATTATACAGATAGTGGCCGGCATATCCGTAGCCACTCAAATAAAAGAAAATGCATACAAAGTGCTATATAGGTGGCACTGGACGCCGACTCGTAACAGGCGAGCGGGTCAGGGGGAATCTGATGGGTGCTGGAGGGGCTGCCAAGTGAGAGGAGATATGCTGCATATGTGGTGGAAGCGTGAGCAAATCCAAACATACTGGGATAGGGTGCTAGATATAATTCATGAGATGACAGGTTATAGATTGCGGAAGACACCGGAGGTATGCCTATTGCACAAGTTAGAGGAGGACATTTCAGAGAGGGAGAAGGGGATACTGAATCACTGCATTATAGCGGCAAGGTGCGAGATAGCAAAATATTGGGCAGGGTCGAACTTACCACAGAGGGCAGGCTTCATCAGAAGAATGAGGGAATAGTGTTTGATGCATCGATTGACGAAGCTGAGGCAGGGGAAAGGGGTATGGATCACTGGCAGAGGATATGGGGGTGGTTACAAAAGTGGGAAGGGGGGACAGGGCTGAGGGGAGTTAGGAGGGTGGTAATGGAATAACATGTGCTATTAATATGAAGTCATGTTATTGTAATATGTAGGGAAAGTTTATATATATTAGAGATGATTATGATAGTCATGTTGTGATATAGCAATAAAATAATAAATGAAGGGGGAGGGGGAGAAATAGGTAATAAGACAGTTGTAACAGCTATTGGGGAATGCAAAGGCTTGGAAATGAGGAACTGTTATAGCTGTTGTAAATGAGATGACAGTAGCTATTTGTTATATTAACGGAAAGTGTTAATAAAAAAAGTTAAATGTAAAAAAAAAATCTTTGTGATAAAAGTTGGGGGGGGGAGGGTGCATAGTGTTGGATTAAGAATGTAATCTTGCATACTAATCCACACAAGAAGACAGAGGACCAATGTGTGAAATGAGGAAAAACAAAACAAAACCTTAGATGCATAAGAAGTAATTAGTCCTTACCTGCTAATTAGTGTTCCTGAAGGAACTTCAGTCCAGTCCCTTAACTTCTGGGTTGCGCAACCCTTCCAGCAGCTTGGAGGCTGGGCCCATCATCTTTTCGATGATGGTGTGGTATAAATACCACTGGCACCAGTAATCTATTGCAAAAGCAGACTTAAAAGGATAGATAATTAAGAACTTATAACTATATGACAACATGTAATAACTAACAACTCACATCCTAAACTTGTAAACCTGTTTTTGTTTTGTTTTGTTTTGTTTTTTTTACTTTCCAAGTCAAGGAGGGAAAGGAAAAGGAAGGAAGGAGGAGGCTTCCCCCCTTCCCAGCAGGCCCTCTTTTTGTGGGCCGCCATGCCCTCCGGGCCTTATGCAAAGAACCCTACGATTTAGCTCCATACTCTGTCTTCGGTCCGTCAAATGAAAGTCACCAAACTCGGGTGGGATCAGGGACTGGACTGAAGTTCCTTCAGGAACACTAATTAGCAGGTAAGGACTAATTACTTCTTCCTTATCGTCACTTCAGTCCAGTCCCTTAACTTCTGGGATGTAACAGAGCAGTTCAAGACTGGGAGGGGTTCGCTATACCGGACCGAAGTACCGCACTGCCAAACCTGGCATCCGTCGCCCCTTGGACATCCAGTCTATAATGCTTGGTAAAGGTGTGCAGGGACGACCAGGTAGCCGCTTTACAAATGTCCAGCGGTGGTACCAAACTATGTTCAGCCCAGGAAGTGGCTTGCGCTCTAGTTGAATGTGCGCTAAGACCTCCTGGGACATGCTTCCCTTTGAGGATATAAGCGGAGGCGATCGCCTCCCTGATCCACCTGGAAATGGAAGCCTTGGCCGCTGCCTCTCCCTTATGCGGCCCTCCAAATTGAACGAATAAGTGTTCGGACTTTCGGAAAGGCGCCGTGCGGGAGAGGTAACGCTTCAACACCCTATGCACGTCTAGAAGCCTAAGCTTTTCCCCGTCGCCTGTTTGACCCTTGTCCGAGAAAGACGGAAGAGACACCGATTGGTTTACATGAAAAGGGGAGATGACCTTAGGTAAGAAGGAAGGAACTGTACGCAAGACCACCTTATCTCCAAAGAAAGAGAGAAAAGGAGGTCGAGAAGACAATGCCTGAAGCTCTGAAACGCGTCTGGCCGAACAAATCGCTACCCAAAATACCGCCTTTAGGGTCAAGTCCTTCAGGGAGGACTTCTTCAGCGGTTCGAAGGGATCTCCGGATAAGGCATTCAAGACTAGGTTGAGGTCCCAAGGAGGAATAACGGATCTTTGCTGGGGACGTAATCGTCTAACCGCTCTGAGAAACCTGCTCACATCTGCATGGGCCCCTAGAGACTTGCCTTTGACCTTCCCCCTATAGCAAGAGATGGCTGCTAGCTGGACCCGCAAAGAGCTAGGAGCTAGACCCTTCTCGAAGCCCGACTGTAAGAACTCCAGGACCTCGGGGACTAAAGCTGATAGGGGCCTGATCTTACGCTCAGCACACCAGCCCTCAAAGATACGCCAAACTCTCACATAAGAAAGGCAGGTGGAGCGTTTGAGCGCTCAACAAAGTAGAAATTACTGATCCGGAATACCCCCGCTTCCTGAACCGTGCCCTTTCAATAGCCAGGCTGTAAGCGAGAACCGATGCACGTGGGGCATGCATACCGGGCTCTGCTGTAAGAGATCCTTCTTGCAGGGGAGCCGCCACGGTCGATCGGCCGTCAACCTCACGAGGTCTGCATACCAAGGACGTCGAGGCCAATCCGGGGCTATGAGAACTACCAAACCATGGTGGGCTTCCACCCTCCGTAGAACCCTCCCTATGAGCGCCCAGGGAGGGAACACGTAGAGAAGGCCCTCTGAAGGCCATCTTTGGGCCAGGGTGTCCAAGCCCTCGGACATCCTTTCCTTTCTGCGGCTGAAAAACCGGTTTGCTTTCTCGGTCGAGTACCGAGCCATGAGATCCATGATCAGTCTCCCCCACTCGTTCGAACACTTCTTGCGCCAGCTCCCACTCTCCGTGGTCTATCCTGAACCTGCTGAGGTAATCTGCAGTCACGTTGTCTGTTCCGGCCACGTGCTGCGCCGATATTGCCAGCAAATGGACTTCGGCCCACTGCAAGAGGATATCCGCCTCCTTCTCCAAGGACGGACTGCTTGTTCCCCCTTGACGGTTGATGAAGGCCACCGCGGTGGCGTTGTCGGACAGGACGCAGACTGCCCTTTGACGCACCTTGAGCTTGAACGCCCGGAGAGCCAAGGTTACCGCCCTCAACTCGTCTGTTGATTGACCACTGCGACTCTCTCGGAGTCCAGCGGCCTTGGGCGAACTGTCCCTCGCAGTGAGCCCTCCAGCCTGCTAAACTCGCATCCGTCGTCAGTTGAATCTATTGTGGGGGATCGAGGGGCATCCCGCGTTCCAGGTTCCTTGGGCTTCTCCACCACCGCAGAGACCTTCTGATCTGGGGGGGGCAGGGAATCCGTCTGAATAAGGGGTGATGCTGATAGGCCCACTGCCGCAACAGGGTGCGTTGGAGAGGTCGCATACGCGCCCGGGCCCACGGTACAACTTCTAATGCCGCTGCCATTGTACCCAGCAGCTGAAGGTACTGCCAAGCCGTGGGACATCTCGTAAATAGAAAACAAGAGACGAGATTCCTCAGGTCGACTGACCTCTGCTTTGACAGGAACACCCTTCCCGCTTTGGTGTCGAACCGAGCTCCGAGGTACTCGATCTCCTGAGTGGGAATTAAACTGCTCTTTGCCCGATTGATGACCCACCCCAGCTTTTCCAGAAATTCCACGACTCTGGCCGTCGCCGAGCGACTCTCCGCTACTGACTTTGCTGGATCAGCCAATCATCTAGGTAAGGATGGACTAGGATTCCTTCTTTTTGAAGAGCTGCGGCCACTACCACCATTACCTTGGTGAACGTCCTTGGAGCTGTTGCTAGGCCGAAGGGGAGAGCCTGGAACTGGAAGTGGCCTCTTGGGACGGCAAATCTTAGGAACTGCTGATGCGACTTTCGGACCGGGATATGCAAGTATGCTTCTGTCAAATCTAGGGATGTCAGGAACTCTCCCTGATGAACGGCCGCAATCACCGACCTCAGGGTTTCCATGCGGAAGTGAGGAACTCTGAGACAACGATTGACTTGTTTTAAGTCCAGAATTGGGCGGAAGGAACCTTCCTTCTTTGGGACTACAAAATAAATAGAGTATCAACCGGACCCTCTTTGATCTTGTGGGACAGGCAGCACCGCTCCTAGCGCTATAAGCCTTGAAAGAGTGACTTCCACCACTGCCTTCTTTTCTGGTGGGCCGCAGGGGGACTGAATAAAGGCTGGGGTTACTCGCTTTGCAAACTCGAGAGTGTAGCCCTCTCGGATCACTTCTAAGACCCACTGATCGGATGTGACCCGGGACCAGGCGGGGAGAAACTGCCTTAACCGACCTCCTACCGGCAGAACTCCCTCCTGGACCCCCGTCCTCTCATTGTGATTTTCTAGGTCCCGAGGAGGAGGAAGAGGCCCCAAAACCTCTGCCTGCCCCGCGAAACCCTCTGAAGCTTTGACCCCTGGAAGAAAAGCGGCCCCTGGGAAAGGGGTTCGGTCTGGACTGTCGGAATCTCCGGAAGTCCTTCAGCTGACTCTGGACCGGTGCCACAGAGCGGCCCAGCTTTGGTCTATCTTCAAGGAGCCTGCCTCCTTTCGATTCTCCCAGATCCTTTACTAACTTATCCAGGTCTTCTCCAAACAATAGTTTTCCCTTGAAAGGAAGTTGACTCAGGCGTGCTTTTGAAGATGCATCCGCTGCCCAGTTACGTAACCACAGGTACCTTCTGGCTGCAACGACCGAGGCCATATTCTTTGCCAGACTCCTAATGAGGTCATACTGGCTATCTGCTAAGTAGGCCGAACCAGACTCTAACTTAGACGCCATTGTCTGATCGTCGCTTGAGGGACTATCAGCCAGATGCAGCTGTTGAGAACACCTCAGACAGGCTCTAGCTACCCAAGCCACCGACACTGATGCCTGTAAGGCGAGGGCACTAACAACAAAGGCTTGTTTTAGCAGAGTATCCAGCCTTCTATCTTGACTGTCTCTCAGGGCCGCGCCGCCCTCGACCGGGATAGTCGTTTTCTTTGTTACCGCCGAGACCGCCGTGTCCACCCTAGGCGACTTCAGTAGATCTTTGTCTGGTTCAGGTAATGGGTAGAGACGGGACATCGCCCGGACTCCTCTCAGGGTAGACTCTGGCTGGTTCCATTCTTCCTGAATCATCTGACATACCACTCTATGAACTGGGAACACCTTCTGAGACCTCCTGACTGCTTGGATCAAGGGATCTTCCAGAACTTCTTTGTCTGTAGGAGTCTCTGAGGACATATTGAGCACCTTTAGAGACTCACTTATTAATGCCGGGAGCTCCTCTCGCCGAAAAACTCGGACTATGCGGGATTGGTCCTCCTCCGGGATCTCACCTTCTTCGAGCTCCTCCCCGTCCTCCACCCCTTCTTTGTCCGAGAGCTCCTCATCAGGGGTGCCCTGAGGCGGGGACTCGAAAGGTTCCATGCCCAATAGCCTCGGGCGCTTAGGAGGAGGCCCAGAGTCAAGGGATCTAGAATTCCCTGCTCCAGCGTTCGAGCTGTCCCTCGCTGCCACTGGCTCTGCTGTTCCCTGCTTGCGCAAGCAATAGGCTTTGTGCAATAGAAGAACAAATTCTGGTGAAAAGCGACCCCAGTCTCCCTCCACCCCTGAGGAAGGAGGGGGGGGGGGACGGAAGGGCCTGGACCATCTAAGGATGAGGGCGGGGGAGAATGGGATTCCCTTCCCCCTTCCAGAAGGTCCCCTGACCCCTGAGAGGCTGGGGTCATGCTCAAGTGGATTTCTTTTTCCACGGAAGCAGCTTCTGCTGCACAACCTCTGCAGACCCCTGCTTCCGATGCTGTCCCTCTACGGGTGCCGCAAGAAGGACACCGCAGCTTACCCGTCATGCCCCCTCGTAATGAAACTAATTTAGAAAATTAAACTTCTGTAAAGTAATCCAATATAAAGCAACTTAAAATGCAAAAAAAGGCTAAATAATGGCAAACTTGTGCCCTGAACCAAAATAAGCGGCTCCCAGCGTCCCCCTTTACTTACAGCCGTTAAAACAAGGAACCAAAAAAAAAATACAACTTCAATCTTTACTCTTTAATTTTAAAACATTAAAACTAGAGGACTTTTTCTATCTGATACTTGCAGTTTGGCGATCTGGAGCGCGCTGTCCTGGAAACGAGGGAAGCAGCCGTCCTCAGCAGGTTCCCACGTGCTAGGCCGCAGCCACGTGGAGACCCGACCTACGGGTGGTGGCTGTGTGTTCGCCGATGCACCCCGGGCTCTCCACCGGGGTTCCTGCGGTGATTGCTCCCACGCTCTGCACTCCGATGCTGCCTCAAGCGCCCAGCCGCCCCGGGGCTGCAGCGCGAGGCCGAAAATGCCGCCGAGAGAATTCTCGGTGCTGCCTCCAGCGCTCAGCCGCCTAAGGGGCTTCGGCGCGAGGCAGAAGTAGCCGTTTGTCAGAAGGACCTCTGGAGCCGGGCAGTTGAGTGAGAGGGAGGAGAGCTCTCCGATCCTCCCCGCTACCCAGATAAAACTCCTCCTCCGGGGCCGCAAGGGAACAGGGATGCCAGGAGGCCGAGGGGGGAGGGGGAGAGGAGGAGAGGGAACAGAAAACTTAAAGGAACAGCTCTCTAAATAAAGAACTAAAAGGAGATAAATGACATCAATGAAACAAATGAAAACAAATGAAATAAATTAAATAAATGAAAGCTAAAAATTATCCCTTGTAAAAGCTAAGACCCTGTAAGCACTCTGGCTTACAGGAACCCTCCAGCTGCTTGGAGGCTGAGGTTACTGGTGCCAGTGGGTGGTGCCAGTGGTATTTATACCACACCATCATCGAAAAGGGCTCAGCCTCCAAGCCAGTGGTATTTATACCACACCATCATCGAAAAGGGCTCAGCCTCCAAGCTGCTGGAAGGGTTGCGCAACCCAGAAGTTAAGGGACTGGACTGAAGTGACAATAAGGAACAAGTGATATTCTGAAAGCAATAACCACACTTCTACAGCTGGCACATAGCTTTCCAGTATGGAAAGGAAAAGAACACACTAAATGGACCAACTGGCCTTTTTCTGTTGTCATCAGCTACCATGAACTACTTCAGAATGCTGGAGGCAGAAAACGTCCAGAGATTACCATTTGCCTACATTGTAGTATGTAACAGTAAACCCAACTATATTAATAAAACAAAGCGGAGGAGTGTGCTCAGTCTATATCATGGTGCTTGCTGGTGTTAAAATTCCAGCTGCATTTGTTTTTTAAGTGTGCCTTTACTTAATGGAAAAACCATGCCACACAGCAGGATCCTTCCATTAGTTTCTCATGCATAAAAGTAGAAAAGAATACATGCATTTAGCAATAAGGGAACAGATGCTTCTGGAAAAAAGCCATAGGGAATTTTGGTCTTCCGTCATACACGCCTGAGATAGCAACTGTCCAGTCCACTTGCTACCATGACAAGAAATGGAAACAGAACTGGCAAGAAGTGAAAGTTAAAGTCTTACCTAGCATGTTTGAGGACTCTATGAGGTTGGTGTCCAAGTCTGTCCAGTATAGCCTCCTCTCGACATAATCAATAGTAAGGCCATTCGCACGTCCCACATTGGGCACCAAGGTTATGCGCCCACTTCCATCCATAGCGGCTCTATCGACCTTAGGCTTTCCACCCCATTCCGTCCAGTACATAAATCTACCATAAAAAACACCAGTCATAAGGCTTACAATTCATTTATATATACCAGCTATATAACATTGCCACCCCATAACTGTGTTTAAACAAATTGATTTTATAGATTGAGGTATTTACATTTGATATGCATTATTATATTAATAAAGTAGCTACATAGTTCACTGTAAGCTTAGCTGTATAGGAAAACTACGAAGGTCACACAATACCGCCAGTATTGAGTGTGAGAAACAGTGTATTACATTTTTTTTCAAACATCAATGCCTTAGAGGGTGCTGAGACCCCAAATGACAACACACCACTGTTCATCTACCATTTGCACAATGAAAAACAGGAAGATGGAAGACAAAGTGTATAAAAACTCTACAGGAGGAAAAGATGAAGATTAAAAATGAAAGTCATAATTTATCAGCAGTTTTACAGCAAATGGAACACAAATTTTCTCTTCAGCATGCTAAGGAAGCGAATCAGATTTCCTGGTAGACTTTCCAATAGTTTATGTTGCATAAAAACTTCAAAAATGGAAACTGCAAACACTAATTTTTATTGAATTATACTTTTATCAGGTTGAGTTTACTCTGCTGATCTGTTCATACGAAAACCAGGTGCATTTCATTAACTCCTT
This sequence comes from Ichthyophis bannanicus, assembly GCA_033557465.1. NCBI lineage: Eukaryota > Metazoa > Chordata > Amphibia > Gymnophiona > Ichthyophiidae > Ichthyophis > Ichthyophis bannanicus. The sequence continues at coordinate 465,909,121 of CM066037.1, read as the reverse complement.
TATCATCACCATAGACTAAACTGCACCACAGGTCCAAGGAATTCACTATAGATCTTACGTTTTCTTTTGTATCAAACTCACTATAATTTTACAGTTTATTTATTCATCACATAGAATGTCCACAAAAATTCAACTCAACTCTGAATGGAAGTTTCTGTCCATATAATTTTTTATGAAAGCGTAATTAAGTTATGCTACAGTAAATAAAAAGTTTGAAGCTTTACTGTAACAATTATTTTTTATTCCTTCCAACCCAAAAGAAGTTGTGAGGTGCATCTCACCTCAGCCCTGGTTGTCTTCAACTACACGTTATCTACGTTCCTGTGCCCGCTCAACTGAGTACACTTGGCTCAAATCCCACTTTCTCTCTTTCTGACTTTCTTTACTTCAAATTCATGCTTTCTTCTTTCCAGTCCGCCATTGAACTCGCTAAGCAAATCTATTTTCTCCATCTGACCATTTTGCCTCTATAACCCTCGCTATCTCTTTTCCACTTTATTCTCTTCTTAAGGCACCTCCACCTCCAATCCCCCCCTCCTCCCTCAGCCCAAACCCTGGCAGACTATTTCCATAACAAAGTGCATAAGATTACTCTTCAGTTCCCCACTAAATCTTCCCCCTCTCCATTACCAACTTTTCCCCTCAACCTCTATTACCCTTTCATCCTTTTCTAAAATCTCTTTGAGGAAACCGCTCTTCTTTCCTCCTCTAAGCTCACTACCTGTTCTTCTGATCCTATCCCCACCCATCTCCTCAACTCCATCTCTTCTTCCGTTATCCCCCCTTTCATCTCATATTCAACCTTTCACTTTCAACTGCAACCTTCCCTGCAGCCTTCAAGCATGTTGTAATCACTCCTCTCCTCAAAAAACAAACAAAAAACCCAACCCCTCATTTGGCCATACTTGTCCTAATTATCGACCCATCTCCCTTCTCCCATTTATTTCCAAAATTCTTGAACATGCAGTTCTCCACTGTTGTCTCAAATTTCTCTCCTCTCAAGCCCTCCTTGATCCACTTCAACCTGGTTTTCGTCCATTTCATTCTACTGAAATGGCTTTTGGCAAAGTCTCCAGTGATCTGTTCCTCACACTAAGTCCAAAGGCCTTTACTCCATTCTCATTCTTCTCGACCTTTCTGCTGCTTTTGATACTGCTGATCACCTCCTCCTCCTTGACACTTTATCCTCATTTTGTTTTAGAGGCCCTCTAGTGTCGTGGTTCTCTTATCTCTCCAATTGCTCTTTCATAGTTTGTTCTGGAGATTCCTCCACTACTGCCATCCCTCTCTCAGTTGGTGTACTTCAATGGTCTGTTCTGGGCCCTCTTTCTTTCTCTATACTCAGTCCCTTGATGCCCTCATCTCTTCCCATGGTTTTCAGTATCATTTTTATGCTGACATCTCTCCTTTGCTCCATACTCATATCTCTACTTGCTTATCTGACATCGCTGCCTGGATGTCTCACTGCCACCTGAAATTGAATATGGCTAAAACGGATGATCTTATTTTTCCCCTAAACCTTCCTGCCCCCTTCCTCCTTTCTCTATCACTATTGACAACACTTTTCTTCCTGTTTCCTCAGCCTGCAATTTTTATTTATTTATTTATCTATTTCTTCTATACCGCCCCTTTCAGAGATCAGGGGCGGTTTACATGGAACAAGTAAACATTTGTATACTGCTGTATACATTACATGGAACAGAGATTTTTAACTTTATACAGATAATAGATACTATATTACATGGAACAGAGATTTCTAACTTTATACAGATAACAGTGCATTAAACTGTCGGAACTATTTACATTTTGTATACTTTTATAAATTCCTGTATTATAATATTGAGCAGAATTTTCTAACTTTTTACAGGTAGTGAGGCGAGGAACTGCCGAAACTATTACAATGGCTTATTTACCAAAAGGTTATATACAATGAATTACAGGGTGAAGCATTCGTTAGTCATGTGTGAGTGGTGGAATTTATTTCCATTTTTTTTTATTCGTGTGTTTTTTGGAGTGTCTGTGGTGGGTGTCTGTGTGTGGTTGGTTGAGTGAGATTTTAGGGCTTTGTGTTTGTGGGTCTGGGGATGCTGTGTGGATGGAGTTGGGGGTAGGGGATTTCAAAGTGTTTGGAGAATAGGTATGTTTTGAGTTCCTTCCTAAATTGGGTGAGGTCTTTTATGATACGAAGGTCTATTGGGAGATCATTCCAGAGCATGGGGGCAGTGAATGTGAAGGCCCTGGTGCTGGTGGATTTTTTAGTTTTCTTGAATGATTTTGGTATTTCAAGTGAGTGTGCTGCGTTTAGTCTGCGAGCTCTTGATTCAGATGGTGCGTGTAATAGTGTGGATAGATATGAGGGGGCGATGTCGTTCAGGAGCTTGAATGTGGTTAGGAGAATTTTGTATCTGATTCTGCTGTTTATAGGGAGCCAATGCAGTTCTAGCATTATAGGGGTTACATGGTCTGCTAGGCGGGCTTTAGTGACTACTTTTGCACACTTTTGCACTACTTTTGCAATTTTGGGGTCATCTGACTCCTTCCTTTCCTTCTCCATATATATTCAACATACAGCTAAAACCTGTCATTTCTTTCTCTACATTAAGAAAATTTGTCCCTTCCTCTCTGACCACACTACTAAGACTCTTGTCCACTCTCTAGTCACCTCTCACCTTGACTATGGTAACCTCCTCTTGCTGGTCTCCCCGAGTGTCATCTCTCTCCTCTTCAATCTATCCAGAACTCTGCTGCGTGGCTAATCTTCCGCCAACCCCACCCAATTCGCTCATATAACCCCTCTTCTAAAATCACTTCATTGACTCTCCTTCCGTTTCTGTATCCAATTCAAACTTCTCCTTCTAACATATAAATGCATTCACTTTACTACCCCTCGTTACCTTTCCTCTCTTCTCTCTCCCTACACCCCTCCTCGTGAACTCCGCTCCTCCTCTGGCTTTCTTCTCTATGCTCTTTTCTTCTTCTGCAAACTCCAGACTTCGATCTTTTCACCTTCCTGCTCCTTATGCATTGAACAAACTTTCTTTATCTTTATGTCATATCTCTTCTCTCCTCTTCAAATCCATGCTAAAAGGCTTACCTCTTTGAAGCTGCATTTGGATCCTAATTCCTTGTTCTCCTTGTCTCCTTCCATATTTGAATCCCCTTATTTCTCTGTATTATTCTGTCTATCTTGATTGGATTGTAAGCTTTATAAGCATTATAAGCAGGGACTATCTTCTTTATAGGTTTGCACATCACTGCGTATGCCTTGTAGCACTATATAAATGATTAACCGTAGTAGTAGTAGAAAATAAGAATATGTGTTCGTCATGTCTCTGGGGGTGATAACTCTGTAAAATTTAATGGAATGGACGACATTTGGCATGTGGGGGAAAAAAACAGTAAAAAGGATGCAAAGAGCTTGAAAGAAGGGCCATATCAGATCGGTGATTTCAAAGAAATAACACCCCCCCCCCCCCATGCATTTCTATGCAAGAAGGATTTCCAGCTTCTGTACATACAGTGGAACACAGCAGTTAGGAAATTCTTCCTTCCAAACTGGTTCTGTCCTCCACTGGCTCGCTCTGTTCTCTATTGTCCCAAACTACCCTTACCCCCCTCCCAAAACTAACCACCTTCTCCCCGCAACTCTACCACCATCCTGCAATCTGCCCCGCCCCCCAAAAATATTCCCCCCAATTGCTCTACCAGGTTATAAAAAGTACCCATTACCAAAAAATAGCTCCTGCAACTATCTAGCAGCAAGAAACATGACGGCAGAAAAAGCCCATATGGCCTATCTAATCTGCCCTTCCATATCAACCCATAGTCCAGGAAACCAAAACACTCTCAAGGACACCATCCACGAAGCCATGTATTCATCTCCAGGATGTGAGATTCTTTGCCTCGGCCTTTATCCTCAACAGTGAGGATTGAAGAGAACTTAAGTTCTCCATCCATCCATCTTGAATCTTGGAGTGGATTAGTATCCACTCCACCCTGTCCGCAGAGTCAGTCTTTCTATTCCTGCACCATCTATATCCACTTATACTCCCCAATGATACTGGCTGGACCTAAAGCCTTTGAAGTCGCTATTCACTCCTTCCCCCTCTCATATAGTCACTTCATAGAACGTTTCCTACTCCAGCTTTTCCTTCTCTTCTGGTATAGTCATTTATGCAAATGGTCCTTCCAGCTAGAAGTAACCTCGTACAGATGCCAGAACAGCAGCCTCTACTAGACAGGGAAGGGGGGAAGACAAAGGAGGAGACACAAGGAAAAGTCTGTTCAACTCCTCAACTTTCAGTATTTCACTTTGTCCTCCTGACTGGAGCTTTCCATGATTGTTTCCAAGTCTGCATTCAACTCGCCCATTTATTCTAGTAGCATGTTTGTCCCCGCTACTTCCTCAGGGCACTCCTTGCAGCGATTAGGCTGCCAGAGCGAATCACTCTCGTTTGATAATGTATCTTTCATTCTTACGTCTTTTGCATATAAAGCCGCTTACAACTGAGTCAGGTTCACAGCTGTTTATTTCTCAGTCTTTTTTGCTCTAGTCACAATGCTGACGAGACTGGGGAGTGTCTCAGGCATTTGGCAGTCTCACAATCAACTCTTGCAGTTTGGAGGGTTTGCTGAAGTCTAACACTTTGCGGCATTACACCCTTACTTTAACTGGGTGCTGAAGCGATGGGACTGGATGGGATACATCTGAGAATACTGAAAATACTTAGGGACATTCTAGCAGCTTCACTGACTGACCTTTTCAATGCCTCTTTGGAATCGGGAGTGGTGTCAGAGGACTGGAGAGAGGCACATGTGGTCCCTTTACTCAAAAGCGGAAGGATGTGGTTGAAAATTACAGGCTGCTTAGTCTAAGCTCTGTGGTGAGTAAATTATTAGAAATGCTGATGAAAGAGAAATAGTGAGGTTTCCGGGAGTCCAATGGATTACAGGATTGGAGGCAGCATGGATTTACCAGAAGCAAGTCTTGTCAGACAAATCGGATTGATTTCTTTGACTGCATGACCATGGAGTTGGACCAAGGGAGAACATTAGATGTGGTGTACTTGGATTCCAGTAAAGCCTTTGACACTGTTCCGCACAGGCGACTTATACACAAACTGAGCACCCTAGGGATGGACCTTAAAGTTACTTTTTGGGTCAGAAATTGGTTGAGTGGGAGGCAACAAAGGGTACAGATAAATGGAGCTCACTCTGAGAAGGTTACCAGTGGTGTGCCGCAGGGATCTGTCCTTGTTCAGATTCTTTTTAACATCTTTGTTAGTGATATTGCAGAAGGGCTGTCGGGTAAGGTTTGCCTCTTTGCTGATACCAAAATCTACAATAGAGTAGATACCCAGGAAGGTGTAGATAACATGAGGAGGTATTCTAGCTAAGCCTGAAGAATGGTCAAGAATTTGGCAGCTAAGATTTAATGCTAAAAGAAAAATGCAGGGTCATTCATTTGGGCTGCACGAATCCAAGGGAGCAGTACAGTGTAGGGGGAAGAAGAGCAAGACCTAGGCGTGATTGTGTCTGATTATCTTAAAGTAGCTAAACAGGTAGAGAAGGTGATGGCGAAAGCTATAAGGATACTTGGGTGCACAGGGAGAGGAATGGACAGCAGAAAAAGAGGAGCCGATAGTGCCTCTATATAAGTCTTTGGTGCGACCTCATTTGGAGTATTGTGTGCAATTCTGGAGACCACACCATCAAAAGTATATAAAAAGGTTGGAGTACATGCAGAGAATGGCTACTAAAATGGTTAGTGGTCTTCATTATAAAGCATATGAGGACAGACTTAATATGAATACTTTAGAGGAAAGGTGGGATAGAGGAGATATGATAGAGATGTTTAAATACCTCTGTGGCATAAATGCACAGGAGAGCCTCTTTCGACTGAAAGCAAGCTCTGCGACGAGGGGACATGGGATGAGGGTGAAAGGGGATAGACTCAGGAGTTATATGTGGAAATATTTCTTTACGGAAAGGGTGGTAGATGTGTGGAATAGTCTCTCTGTGGAGGTGGTAGAGATGAGGACTGTATATGAATTCAAGAAAGCATGGGACAAGCACAGAAGATCTCTAAAGGGAAAAAAAGGGGCTATTGTAGTAGTTGATATGGAAGGGCAGACTTCTGCCATCATGTTTCTACCTTTGCTCAGATACTCGCATTCTGCTCCTTCAACAGCCCTATATGATGCACCCCTTCCATCTTCACTGGGAGCTCAGCCTCCAGCCAACCCAGGGCTCTGTGGAGAAATGAAGTCAGAAATTTCATAAAAGGTCCTTGGTCTTTCACCTCCTCACTCAGAGCAATTATTCAGAAGTTATTTTTCAGCCTCTATTTTCATAATCTTCCAGCTTTTCCACCAACTTATTGTATTTTTCCTGCAAGGCCTACAGCCTTGCCTCAGCTTTGTTCATTCGGTCCTTCTGACCCAATATTCTTTCCTCTGCCCTCTATTCTGGTGGCATGTATCTCAAGGCATCCTTGATGATCTCTATGGAGGAATGAATTTAGGAAGCATATCCTCTAACACTGCTGCTAGCTGCTTTGTCAGCTCCACATTGTCTGCTCATGCAAGGTTACCACGAATGAATCAGCCCTGCCGCCATCTTTGCAGTGTTTTGCTTCATTGAGCAGCTTGCCCCATCGCCTCTGGCTCGTTTATCCACCCTTCAGCTCAGGTCCAGTCAAAGTACGCTGGCAACTTCTCCACGGCACAAATTAGAATTTTAGAAAAGACCCTTGCAGGAACTCCCATGGGCATCCACTCACTCAAGCTCATCACATGACCCCTCCCCTCCCCAAACGTTCTTAAACAGCTTTTAAATAATGTGTTAAAGGTTAATCACATGGTTCTTCTTGCTTGGACTCTTGGCTCCAGTGCATTATGTAACAGTTCTCTGTTGGGGAAATCACCTACTTTATGCGAAAGGTCATTTTTAAAATTATAGCAAATAATGGCCAGGAAGACGTTAAGGAGTTTCTTTCTATAAGGCTCCAAGAAAAAAAAAATCTTCACAATTAAAGAGGCATTAATTCCATCACAGCACTTACAGTAGCAGTGCACCATAAAAACAGTCCCACTGCAGTTAGAGGGTAGAGTAGGTTGAAATATGCCCTCTCATTCTGCAGGCATGCCGACTGTGGGAGGTAAGCAAGACTTCCAGCAATGCAAATCAAGCTCAGTGTAACTGCCTCCAAGGTTCTAGCCAGCTCAGCTGTGAAAATTCATCACCACACTTGATAATGTATGCCCCTCGTATGTACTATTTCAGCACCCACTGAACAATGAGGAACTCTTTAACCCTACTCTTCAATCCAAATGTAAAAAATCCGCAGCTATACTGTACTTTTCTTGCCAACCTCACTTTCTATCTGGCTTTCACATGTCAGAATTTTAGCCTCTTGAAACAAATAGGGTGGGGGAGGGGATGACCAGACAGGTTGGTTGGAAAGGATGGGGTAGGAAAGAGCAAGCGTGCAGTAGTTTTTAGGAATGTGCATTTGTGAATGCACATTTGGTTTATATGGGTGCCTTAAAGTGTACATGTGTTAATACATAAGTATGTGTGTACATGAGATTTGTATATAACCAATTTGCATGTGCAAAACGTTATTGAATGTGATGTGCACAAACATGAATGTGTCAAAAAAACAAACACATGAAAAAAAAATCACAAAAATTGTTAAAAACAAAGTTTTTGGGCCATGTGTAAAAAGGCAACTGTTGTATTTGATGAATCAGATAGAATGTACTTACCACAATATTCAAAAATCTTACACAAGAAATCCACCACCTGTCTCTAGACCCTTATGCTGAATACTAAGAGTGAAAGGTTATGAAGAAATTCCACCCTCAACCCACTCACAATCCCTACTCAGAAGATAAAGAGCAAGCAGTCTACTTGCAATCAAGCCTTCACCCTATTCGCTCCTTCATTATGGAACTCCTTACCCCCAACATTAAGAGGATTCTCAGATCTGACTGCATTCAGGAAAAAACAAACACATCTCTCTACCAAGAGGAATACAACACAACCTCAGACCTAGAGACTCAACCACCCTGGAAACATACTGCTAACACACACACAGTAAAAACACAAATGTTGAATATTGACAAACTCTCACCTACACTAACTGTAAATAGCTCAAAGTTCAATGTGTTATAGTTCCCTGTACAACAAAGTGCCTTCTAAGACCCTGTTAGATTGCTGGTTAACTGAAATGCTTTGAATGGTAGAAAGGTAGTATAAAAATAAGTTTAAATTGCTTTAGGTCTAGAAATGGAGGCAATAAAAAAAAAAAAGATTGCCTATAGCTGGTCAACTATTTGTTCTTTATTTTTGGAAATGGTGAAGCGCAGGATGTAAAGGATTACACGCTCCTGCAGAATTTCAACTAGTTGGCTGGAAATGCTAGAGCGCCAATGGATTGTTGCCTTATTCAACCAGTTCATTAAAAAAGCCACCTCAAACTTCCAGTTAACCGGCATATGCTCTTTTGCTATTTCCCTTCCTAGTCAGCTCGGTGTGCTTCCAGGACAGGGAACCACTTCTAAAGGCAACAGATTGTAGTGCTACTAAAGAATCAGGCAGGAGAAGGATGCTGAGTTTTATGAATGCTCAAGTGCTATATGAACAGAGTACAAAAATATAGCAAGTTCAGTAAGCAGGCATCTAAAATTGGGTATTATACTTATTCATGCTCTCACTTGGTTTGCAGCTTGTCGTGCTGTGAGGGCTTGCGTGCATCAGTGATGCCGAGAGCTAAACTATCGGTAGTTTAACTACTGGCAGGGTCTCCCAAGATGGACAGGTCTCAGCTGAGGTGCCAGACCAAAACAAACCACCCATCTGGGCAGCAGCAGGATGGGATAGTGTTGACGGCGGAGGATCACATTTTTGTGACAACGGCAACACCACCAAACTTAAACTGCGCGGAAGAAAGGCCCGGCAATCTACTTCTATATCTTGCCATGAAAACCCAATGGAGAGTTACAACAAAACAAATTGTGCTATGGTGCTGGAAGATGAGACCCCCGGGTCGGAAGGCACTCAACTAGTTACTGGGGAAGAGCTGAAGACTTTTCAGAGTAAAGCCAGCATTTATGATGTGGTTGGATCAAAGCCCTCGGGAAGTCTGACTGCTGATGTAACTGCGCATGAAATGAGAGTCAGAAGCTGTAAAGATGTCTTACACATTGGAACATGGAACGTACGAAGCATGAACCAAGGGAAGTTGGAGGTGGTCAAGAATGAAATGGAACGTGTACAACTTGATCTGTTGGGTGTCAGCGAAATAAAAAGGAATGGCATCGGGCACTTTGCATCAGATGATCACATGGTCTACTATGCTGGAAATGAAAGACAAAGAAGAAATGGTGTTGCATTTATAATAAAAAAGAAATTGCAAGAACTGTAATGAAATACAATGCAGTCAGCGAACGCTTAATCTCTATTTGTCTACGAGGATTGCCTATCAACACACTATAATTCAAGTATATGCCCCAACAACAGCTGCAGAAGAGAATGAAATTGAAGAGTTCTATGAACGAGTACAAGCTGAAATTGACAGAACATGCAAACAGGATATCCTGATAGTCATGGGTGACTGGAATGCAAAAGTTGGCAACAAAGAAGAAGGCAAAGTAGTTGGAAAATATGAACTTGGCAACAGAAATGAAGCTGGAGAAAGACTGATAGAATTCTGCAAGACCATTCATCTCAAACACCTTCTTCCAGCAACACAAGCGGCGACTGTACACATGGACTTCACCCAATGGATTGTATAAAAATCAAATTGACTACATCTGTGGAAGTCAACGATGGATAAGCTCTATAACATCAACCAAGACAAAACCTGGAGCTGACTGTGGTACAGATCATCAACTACTAGTATGCAAACTCAAGCTAAAGTTGAAAAAGAGCAAACCACTCATGAATGCAGCAAAATATGACCTTGAGAATATACCACTGGAATTTAAAGACTACCTGCAAAATCGATTTGCTGCTTTAGATACAAATGACAGAGCTCCGGAAGAGTTATGGAATGACATCAAGAAGGTTGTGTTGGAAGAAAGCGAGAAGTCTCTACAAAAGGTGAAAAAGCAAAAACGGCCAAAATGGATGACAGAAGAAACTCTGAAAATTGCCCAGAAACGCAGAGAAGCTAAAGCCAGAGGAGAAAGAAAGACAATCGCAGAACTCAACAGAGATTTCCAACATGCACCAAGACAGGACAAGGAAAAGTACTACGACGACGCATGCAAGGAAATAGAAGCAGAAACTATTAGAGGAAGAACAAGATCGGCTTTCCTAACGCTACCAGATTTAAAGAAAAAGTTCCAGCCTCGAATTGGAATGTTAAAAGATGCTCAAGGTTCTATGTTGAATGATGCTGAGAAGATCAAGAAAAGGTGGAAGGAATATACAGAGTTTTTATATGATAAAGATCAAGTGGACCAACAGCCATTTCAACCTGTACCTTATGATCGGGAACCACTGGTGATGAAAGAAGAAGTTGAAGCAGCATTGAAAGCCTTATCAAAGAACAAAGCACCAGGCATTGATGGCATTCCCATAGAAGTATAGCAGCAATCTGATGCAGCTGTTACCATACTTACAAGGCTCTGCCAAGAAATATGGAAGACAACATCATGGCCAACTGACTGGAAAAGATCTGTGTTTATACCAATACTAAAGAAAGGTGATCCAACTGACTGTGGAAATTATCGAACAATCGCTCTGATCCCACATGCCAGCAAGATTCTACTGAAGATTATTCAAAAGAGACTACAACCATACCTGGAACAAGAACTACCTGAAGTGCAAGCAGGGTTCAGGAAAGGGCGAGGAACGAGACATCACTGCGGATGTGAGATGGATCCTTGAAAAGACTAAAGAATACCAAAAGGATATCTATTTGTGCTTTATCGACTATAGCAAGGCTTTTGACTGTGTAAACCATGAGAAACTCTGGGCCACATTAAGAAGCATGGGTATACCAGAACACCTGATCGTTCTCTTGCGCAATTTGTACATTTATTAAGAAGCAACAGTTCAAACGGAACAAGGAGAAACAGAATGGTTTAAAATAAGCAAAGGTGTAAGACAAGGCTGCATACTTTCCCCCTACCTGTTTAATTTATATGCAGAACAAATCATCAGAGAAGCAGGATTGTATGAAGACAACAGAGGTGTGAAGATTGGTGGAAGACTCATCAACAACCTTCGCTATGCTGATGATTCTACATTACTGGCTGAAAGTGAAGATGATCTGAAACATTTGCTTCTCACAATCAAAGAACATAGTCTCAAAATGGGCCTGCACCTTAATGTAAAGAAGACAAAGATCATGACAACTGGCATAATCAACAGGTTCATCGTTGAAGGAGAAGAAATTGAAATTGTGAACAACTTTAACCTACTTGGATCAACTATCAATAAAGAAGCAACAAGCAGTCAAGAAATCAAACGACGCATTGCTCTTGGCAGAATGGCTATGAAAGACCTAGATAAGATTCTCAAGAGCAGAGATGTCTCTCTCCATACAAAGATTCGACTTGTTCAAGCCATGGTATTTTCAATAACATCATATGGATGTGAAAGCTGGACAGTGAAAAAGACAGACAGGAAGAAAATTGATGCCTTTGAATTATGGTGCTGGCGGCGAATACTGTGTATACCATGGACTGCCCGAAGAACAAACCAGTCGGTACTAGAGGAGATCAAACCTAAGCTTTCTTTAGAAGCTCAGATGACAAGACTTCGACTTTCATACTTTGGACACATCATGCGACGAGAGAGATCATTAGAGAAAGACATCATGCTTGGCAAGATAGAAGGTCAACGCAAAAGATGAAGGCCAGCAATGAGATGGATCAATACAATAACAGCAGCATTGTCAACAATGAGCCGCCTGACTGAAGACCGAACACAATTTAGGATAGCTATCCAGAGAGTCGCCATGAGTCGACTCCGACTCGACGGCACTTAACAACAACAACAACTTATTCATGTGCTGGTGTATTTAGATTCTAGGTTTTACCCAACAATATTTGAGTGGCATTCTGAAAACATGAGCTTTGTAGAGAAATTACTACAAAAAAATAGATAATGAAGACCGATAAATAGAAATTGGAAGTCACCCCTCAGCAGGATCCAAAGCTAGGGCTCGTGGGCTGTCGAGGTCCTTCCATACGAGAACCTGACGATGCTGTCCATCCAGTTTGGCAACTTCAATGCGATTTGTTCCAGTATCAGCCCAGTAAAGGTTCTTTCCGAGCCAGTCCACTGCCATGCCTTCCGGATAATCCAAGCCAAACTGAACCACATGTTCCAGAGCACTTCCATTCATAAACGCTCTGCTGATAGTCTGCAGAAAACACAAGAGAATTTAGAATTACACAGCTTTAAAGTTAAAGATTTATCTTTTTTTGAGGAGATTGTTTATTGATTTTGAGCATGTAAAGAACTTACATAGCCAAGCCAGATAAACATAGCAGAATACATAAGCGCATATAGATAAGAGACAATTATTCTTCAAACCACTCAATCTTTCACAGAGTACAAATTTCTCTCAATAGTAGTTTTGCTTTCCTAGACAAAATATTCACGGTTCAGTTTCTTCTTTCATACTATTTTTGGAGCAGTGTAAGGTGATTGCTCACAAGTCCAGGCATATAGGACTTAAGTTTTCAGACACTATAGCTCTGGTTGGATGTAGAATGCATAAATGTCAAAGAAAAGAGAAGTGGAGTTTTTTGTAAAAATAAAAAGGTTATTACAAAGAATGGAAAGTTCAGTGACACCAGTCACTCAGATATGCAAATAGACACAGGGTACATGGCTTGTGAAAGACGGGTGTCAGTAATATTGCCCTTGACAAACATACTCTGCCAACAGATTTTTAAAATTGTTCTTTTATTTATATGAAACATTTGGTATACCACCATTTGCACAATAAATGGCATCATAGCTGTTTATAATCAGAACACAGACAAAACAAAAAAAAAAGACAAATGGATCCAATGTGGTATGGGAGAACTGCAGCACAGAGTCATCCTAAAACCAGTTAAGCAGCAGAGAATGGGGGGAAGGGGGTGTGATACTAAGTACAATAACCAAATCACCGTCAGATAAAAGCTGCATAAGGATTTCTGGAAAAGCCAGGTCTTCAATATTTTCTTGAACTTCTGATGGGACAATTCAGAACGAGTACTTGGAGGAAGCAAGTTCCAGAGGGTGGGGATGTTATATGCAAAGTCGTTGACTGGATCCATTCATATCTGAGTTGCTTATATGTAGGAACCACTAATAACTGGCCCCGAGATGAGCAGAGGGAATGGAAAGGAACATATGGAATAAGACAAGTTGACAGATAAAGTGAAAGTCCAGAGTAGAAGGCTCTGTGGGCCAATATCAAAATTTTTAATTTGAAGCGGCTGGAATTGGGGAACAAATAAACAAACAATAAACAAACAAACTAGAAGGGATGTAACATGATCAAAACACCCTGCGTTAAGGAGCAGTTTCACAGATGTATTCTGTAAAAGCTGCAATCACTGAATTGCCTATTGAGGGGTACCAACTAGGAGTGTGTTAGAATAATCGAGATGGCAAAGAACCAAAAGGTATGAATCAATAGCCTTAAAGCTTGCATGACCAATAGAGGCTTTAGGGATCTAACCAGCCGGGAGTAAAAAGACTTCCGAACCAAAGAGGAAATGTGGCTAGGATAGATCTTTATCCAGAATGACCCTTAATGAAGTAACAGAATCCCTCACCAGAATACGAACATCAGCCATTATAGGATGGTAATCAATGGAGGAATTGTCCTTGGTTAACCAAAGGGCAGAGGACGTGGAGATATTAAGGACCAATTTCTGGGATGGAAAGCATTCAGCAATCTTTGTAAGAGAGGAAGTAACATAAGAACAATAGTGGTGATCCCATTGGTCATGACTAATGATGCTCTGTATATCATCAGCGTAAATGTATAGACCAAAGTTGAGATCATGAATCAATGTCGCCAGTGGAGCATGAAGATGTTAAACAGGATAGGGGATAGGATGGAACCTTGTGGTACATCACATAAGAGAGGAAAAGTGGAAATACCTATAATAATGATCACTTTAAACATATGCTGTAAAAGATAGGACTGGAACCAGCAAGAGTTGAATCAACAAGACTATATGTTGTAATCTCTGTAATAAGAGATGATGATCAATGAGACCAAAAGCTGCAGAGAGGTATAATTTGATCAGAAGCACCTTTTTTTTGCCATCCAGGTGGGTAAGAATGTCATTGTATAAAGCAACCAACAATGTCTCAGTGGTGTGGAACCAAACTGCTTGGTATGTAGAATGTTCCTAGCCTCAATAAAGGAAGATTGATATTGAAAAACTGCCTTTTCAGTAATTTTCGCTAAAAAAGGAAGAGTGGATATTGGGCAAAAGTTTGCTGGAATATCTGGATCAAGCTTGGAATTCTTAAGTAATGGTCTAATGAGGGCAGATTTCCAGGAAAGGGAGAATGAGCTAGATAAGCTGTTATTGATCAAAACCAGAATTCCATCTGCGAGGTAGGGAAGCAGCTCTTTTAGGAAGGGGGGGGGAAGGAGTCTGAAGAAAACTTCACATTCATAGACAAAAGCAACTTTTCAAGAGCCAGCTTTAGTGGAGAGAAGGTAGCCAATGTGCTACAGGGCACGAATGAAGTCTGGGATATGGCTGGAACAGACTATTCCAGGGTCTAAGGGAAGGGAGTTATGCAGATCTTCCATCTTCTGTACTAAGAAATGGTCAAATCTATCTGGAGCAATATTTAAAGATGAACTCTTGGTTTTAAGGAGCAGTGCCAGTTTTTGTGCAAGACAAAATAACTGGCTAGAGGAAGAACAGCTATTCTTATTAAAGATAGCAGAAAAATAGGCCTTTTTTGTTATTCGCAAGAGGGCACAATAGCAAACAAACAAAAGCATATAATTTTCCCTGAGGATGACTTATCTTTATGCCATTTTCTTTCGGCTCTACGTAGAAGCTATCTCAGTTCCCTTAAAGCTGAATTAACTAAGGCTGTCCATTAGGAGCTTTCAGTGTTAGCAGTCGAGTGAACCCCATGGCCTTACCTTCAGGCTGATGTCTGTCCAGTAAATGCGATTATCTGACACATCAAAGTCCAAGGCAGATGCTTCTTTTACCCCTGTTAGTGGAATTGCCACGTTGTTGTTGTTGGTTTCTAGGGAGATGCGCCGGATATCTGCTCTCCGAGAGAAGAGAAGAAATGCTTCTGGGACAATGCAGGTCTTCGTGTCCCTGATGAGCTCCAAGCCAATGGGACAAGCACAACGGATACCCTGGGGTCTGTATAGGCACAAGTGGCTACATCCCCCATTGTTATCTGCACATGGGTTTGAACCTATAAATAAAACAAGATGGAGCTATAGATATTAAAAATAAATAGATAAATGTAAAAATCCCATAAGACGACATTTCAGGACATAGGGCTTTCATAATTAAGGAAAAATAAGGATAGTTGGACTATGCAGATAATAATCAACTGAACAACCAAAGGACGTGGAGTCATGACGTGTACCTACAGCATGATCAAATATTAAGGAAAGGAAAGATCTGGGAAGGTAGGACAAAAATGTAACCCTAGCTGACTGAAAGAACTGTTAAGTTTCCTATACTGCAGATGCACTGAGCTAAACAGCAGCACTCCAAGCTATTCCCTTAAACTGTGAAACTTGCTTATGAGTATCATGCACTCAGCTGCCTATAGGGGGAGCCAATAAAGAAATCCAATACAGACCATGAATCCTCAGCTTCAAATACAGGGAGAAAAGAATATAAAATTTGGGAAAAGATTTTGCAATTTACAGATTATGTAATGGAGTCCTTTGCTTTCAGTTCAGATTTTTACCAATAAATTCCCAGTTTTTGAAAAATGTGAAAATCAATTTTATACTGATTTCCCCCCAATTTCAGCAGGAGGTCAATAATCAAAAGGATTTATGCAGTTAACTTTGTAGTTAACTGTATACATATGTTTGTTTGTTTTTTAATTTGAGGCCAACACCCAACTTTTGGCAAGGTCTCTATGTCCAGCTGAGTTACACAGCTGGAAGGAGGCGGGATTGACAGCTTCTGGAAGCGTAGCAAACTTAACCAGACATCAACAATATTCTGCCATCATTCTTAAGTTTTTCTGTTTAAGTAGGGCCACATTAATAGTTGTCGAGAAGTAAATGCATAAAACTTTTCCATTTAAACTTAAGACCACACATTTAACAGTCCTCCCTCAACTGAATAGTGCAGTTGAAAATCTGCATAAGATAAAGCAGATAAATCATCCACTCAACTTTATGGGAAGACTATTCCACTGAATATCATCCTCAGAGCTACAAGGCCTGTGATGCATTCCAACATCTCCTCTCCCAGAAAAAGAGATAGTGGTGCATGCACAGGAACTAGACCAAACCATGCGTGTAGCAAAAACATTACTCCTGGGCAATTCTGCACAACTACGCAATGCAGAATATGTGCAGAATTCCCTCTCGCCGCAGAATTTCTCAGGGACTCGCAGAATTTGGCTAGCTGCCCAGACTGAAGGCGGCAAAAGCCACAGGGCTCCTCACCAATTAGTTCTTTCGCGTTGCTGTGCCAGCAGTCTTCCTGCAAGGCACCATCCTTGTTGTGCCTGTCTTCTCGCCTTATTCTTATGAGAATGAGAACAAGAGCTCAACGAGAGAGTACAGGCACTTGGAATCCAAATGTATGAGCTGATACAGGTAGAGCAACTTGGAGAAACTAACTGGTGAGAAACCCCACTGGTTTTGCTTTCTTTGATCCTGGTAACTAGCTGCTTGGATTGGAAGAGGGAGAAAGGAACAGATTGACTGCTGTGAGAGTTGGGACATGCACTGCGGCGGTTGTGTTGCCCTTTCTGGACAACTATGTGAACATATGTTGTCCTTCCACCCATCGTCACACCCTACACTCCATTACCTGCGTATGTAGTACAGGCTGCCAGTGCCATGGCTTTTCTTATGTTTTTGGCAGGTTCCTTGGGAGGGTAATAGCTTTGCACTGCATAGCCCATTGCAGGCATTGTGTATCATATTTTTTTTGGGTACCTACGAGGCACATGTGCCATAGTTCGTACACTGTTGGTCACAGGATACAGGGCATGATGGACCTTGGACAGACGCAGTCTTGCATATTTGCCGGTCTTCTGTTCGTATGTGCAGCCGCCTGGTCCGCCTTGTGCCACCGCAGCCCCCACTGCATGTTCCACCTGCATCCTCCTATGCACCATTTGCACCATCAAGGAAGTGCCCTTTCATACCTGGCCTCTGTGCTGTTGTTGCAAATGGTGCACTACTATCACTTTCTTGGGCTCACCTGTCTCTGTGCAGCACATTGCATAGGTATAAATAGACTCTGTCCTCACTGTGCACCCTTAACACCAGGTTTTGGATGGCGGTAATGTTCCTGGTGTTAAGATGCCGGTGGTAATGTAGCAGGGCCTGATTCCCGTCCATGCCCCACACACTGACCCCTTCTCGCCACCCCCTCTCCACCCATAGTGCGCTGAATGCCGAGTGTAACGTTAGCACACCCTGTACTACGTGGTAATGTAGCATGTATAACATTAACACACACTAACGTTACACATGCTACATTACCGCCGCTTAGTAAACATACCCCTTAATAAAAATGGATCCATAAAATGTATAGTGGATATGCTTTTAACCAAGTTTTTATCAGCTTTTGGACATCTTTGAAGTCATTTGTTAATCAAATTGAATGTGGAAGGGTATTTCATGATCTAGGACCAGCAATCGAGTACCAACGGCCTTGGATAAGAGTTCTCTTTGCCCATCACAGCAATGAAATATCCAACTGTCATCTTAAGAGTGAATGCAAGTAAGTGGATGTTCATTCAAAGGCACTAACAGTAAAGCTTGGTGCAGTTATTTAAAAATTAAGCCCAGTGTATCTTGAATTCTTATCTATTAGTTTTCTACTACTTTTTGTTCTTATAACAAACATTAATTCATTCCAAGGTGAAAATAAAATATAGTAAACACTTCAGTTAAGTTTCTTAAATTTCAAAGCATAGTTTAATCATGCATCATAGAGCAATCATTTTTCTTATCAAGAGTTACAAAGAACATGGTGAGTGTTTCTAGATAAGCTCAGATTTTAAATATACTTCTGCACATAAGCCCTACTATACCATTATTGAACAGCACAGCACATATATTTTTATATATTTTACCAGTTAAGAAGTATTTGCATTATCAATGTTTGTAACAGATACTACTGCCTCTGCCTAAAACAAGATACTACTGCCTAAAACAAGGGTACCCAAACCACAAGTCTCTCCACGGTCCCTCAATGCGGCTCATGAGGAACTGCTTTTGAAGGCTCTTACCTGGCTAATAAATGAAATTCCAGTGACATGAAGCAGTAGCTCCATAGCTACAGAGGAGAAAGGAATAGGCAAAAAAAGTGTGTTCTAAATTTAACAGGTTTTTTAATACTGCTTTTTCCTTCATCCAAAGCAGTTTACAGTGAAACATAGTAACGGTTTACATATTAACGATTAACATTTACAATATAACTAGGGTTATTAACATAAGTTCAATATGTCGTCTACTGGTCCTTAGCAGAGTGCTCTCCAACCCAAGAGACTTGCATCCATCATGACCACCAGCTAGTCAGGAGCCTCAAAACTCCACTTTCTGCAGCAAGTGATAAGAAAATCATCAAGCCAGCCTAGACCTGGAAATTGTTTACCAGGGAAACCTCTGCTCTAACCGTGAAGTGCGCCTGCCAATGGGCTAACAATGCACCACCTGCAGTGTTCATATGTACTTGAGCTCACAGCACCAAATCCAAGCTCACCACCATCAAACTCAAAACATGCATATAACCCCTGGCGTTCCTATGGGTCACCAGGGTCACATCTGCGCCGGAAACATCAGCATTCTTTGCCACAGCAAACACACCGGCCCTTTCTTCATGTCAAACGATGTGCCCAGATACTTCAAAAATACAGGAAAGGGTTCAATTTGCTCTTGTGGAAATCATCATCTCGACTTCAGACTGGGCCTATAGTCACCAGTCAAGTAAATAAAGGTGTACCAAAAAACACCTTCCCTGCAAAGTGCTGCAGATACTACTACCATAACCTTCACAAAAAGTCTTGGGAGCTGTGGCCCAAGGGAGTGTTCTGAACCCTGGGACCATGAAGCTCTGGAAGCATTGATGAGGCTGCCTGATGAGAACATGAAGGTAAGTCTCCTTGAAATTCAACACCATGAGATACTTCCCTCTGCAGAATGCCAAAATCACAGACTGCAAGGTTTCCATTTGGAAATGTGGAACTCTGAGCTAAGTTCACCCCCCCTTTGATTCCAGAATGGAACAAAAGGAGCACTCCTTTTAGGGGACAAAATAAATAAAATACCATCCCGCTCCCCATTCCAGACAGGGCAGTGGCATTACGGATCCCACAGGCCTGAAGTCTAGCCTACATGGATAACACTGCTGGTCTTGGACAGTGGATGACCCTGGGACGTTAAATATAAATCAGCGAGCTGGTTGAAAAATTCCAGGTACTACCTGCTTTGAATCACATCCAGTACCCACTGGCTTGAGGTAAAGCACAGTTACTTACCTGTAACAGGTGATCTCTGGGAACAGCAGGAATTAGTCTTCACATATGGGTACGTCGGTACCGACGGAGCCTGCACGGGAACGCTGCCCAGCTTCCAATCAGAAAGCTTTTGGCAGCATCCCTCGCGCCTGCGCGCTGACTTCCCGCCTTCTCCAGAGCCTCTCTTCAGTTGAGTTTCAAAGCTGAGACAAAGGCGAGAGAGAAAAGGAAGAAGAAGATAAAGAGATGCAACTCCTAGGGGAGGTGGGAGGGTTGTGAAGACTAATTCCTGCTGTTCCCAGAGATCACCTGTTACAGGTAAGTAACTGTGCTATCTCCAGGAACAAGCAGGAATGAGTCTTCACATATGGGGACTCCCTAGCTGGAGAAGCCAGGGGGAGATCCCATAAAAATGCAGGAGCCTGGACCAGGGGTGCATTTTGTCTCCAGGAATCCCCGGCATCCAATGTGGGATGGAGGGTAGGAGTTGACAATAAAGGAGCTGTGAGGAAAGAAACAGCACAGCCAAGGACTAGAGGGTCCTACAGACTACAGGAGTCCTTGGTATATATGATGAGTAGCATTAAAACACATTTAATGTACACTTAAAATATGCAGCTTACCTACTGTATTGTAGGAAGTAGAAAGCATGATGGAGTCTACTGGATAAGCAGTGGCGGAATCTTCAAGATGACCTCCCAGCAGTGAGGATGAAGGTCCAGACCTGGAGGTAGTAGACGATCCAGGTGTCAACTGGGTAGGATTAGACGTCAGGTCTTCAATGGAAAGCTTTATGGGAAAAAGCTGAAAACTCCTTTAGGCATAAGGTCATTAACATTGAGGACTAAAGGAAGAAGACTGACGGAGTTGGAGAACTAGCCCAGTCCTGGCGGGAAGAGGGGGACTGGAAAAACCCCTATTCCCAAGGAGAACAGCTGTGTACTCAAAGATAAAGATGTACACTGTTTTTCCTAGCTGGCGAGAGATAGGAAAAATATTGAACCTTGATGCTCCAAGGACTTAAAGAAAAAATGGAAGATGTTAGCACCACAGTGGTTATTGGTGCCTAACAGTTTCTGCATCGTAATATGGCATGCGAAGTAGGGCGATAGACTGTCTAAAACCTCTAGGAGGTAAAACATTTAGTATAGACAGTAAGGGCGATAGTGTGTAAGACATATCAACCCTTAAGAAGCCCCCCAACAGACACATATATATACAGATATATATATATATATATATATATATATATATATATATATATACATACATATGTCCAGATGTGTATATTAGGATATGGGTGGAGAAATGTATCAAAATATATATATATATATATAGATATGATATACCTAAATATATATACATTTGTGGGGCATGGTTTTGCACCACCAGAGTAATGATAGATATGTAGACATATATGGAGAAGCTACATACAAGACAACAGGTTGAAGATACATGTCTACCACCCAGCCCCATAATTGTACATGGGGAATATAAAAGAAAAAGATTCTTCGCTCTACAAGAGGGTGAACCCACTTGGGATATTTATAGAGAATCTAATTCCGTGGATTGAGGGATGCAGGAAGGCAATCCAACAAGATAACCGTGATGTTCGCGTGAGAACAAATGATCATATGAATCTGTAAGGAACAAGGCGGGAGTTCCACAGAACACTGACATGGCAGATGTGCAGAATCGCAGAAGAAGATACCAGAGGGACCTACTGGAGGGACCCAGAGGTAGCATGCGTAAACATCAGCCTTGGATTTTCACGCAGAAGAACTTATATCTTGTGTTAACACCCCAGGCTAGAGGGTGTGGAGAACCCTCACAGGCATGGGAAGGGTTTATAAGCTTTTCCCTACTAATAGAGAAGCTTCAGAGACAAGGTCAATGCTCTATAGCAAGGCCCTCATAGTAGAAAGCTTCTCTGAAGACTGCAGAGAGCATTGTGCAGGAGAGATATGAGATAAACTGACTGAAGTCAGGTGTGTTGCCATATCCTAGGAGAGGAGATGGTTAGAATAATGTGAGAAAGCCTAAACGAGTAGGAGGATCCAAGATAGCTGACGAATAGCTTGGAATCACTACTGAGGCTAGACAAAATTTTGAACAAGGGACTGGAACTTGGAAAAAGTACCAGTAATACAATTACTTTAACTCCTGCAGGCACAGCTGCTGACGGAAACAGCAGAGAGATTGTCCTGTGCCCAATAAAGAAAAACAGACAAGAGAGGAGATATCCCTTCTCCCTGTCTGAGGAACGAGCTTGTTAGAGAAGCTTTTCAGTATGGTAGGGAAAAAACCCGGCTGAGAGGGTAGAGCAAGTAATTGGAGGGTGACGTACCCATAGGGTAAGTCAACTGAAGGAAAAAATGTTCAGTTGGGACAGAACTATCAGGGGATAGTTGCAACTGCTCTTCTAGAGAGTAAGAAGAGGAGAAGTCTGTAGTCCCTGAACAAATATTTTCCGACAGGTTAGTACACTGAAAAAGAAAAGCACAGTGAATAAACTTCTAATGGGTAGAAGTGAACTGTAGATTACAATTCCCGGCCCCTATGGTTGCTGGGAATGCTGAGACTGGCCAGAGCTGGAGGACTTCAGACTAGGCTGAGGCGTCCCTTGTTTAGGTACAGCCGAATGATGGGCAGGAGATGAATGAAACTTTCTTTTCTTAGGGAAAGAAGGTTTGGTAGGACATTTCCTACCCCTTGAAGAAGGAGGTGGCTTAGAATGGTCTTTAGTGGAAGGAGAGTCAGTGGAGCATTGAGCAACCTGACGTAAAACCTCCTTATTGAAGAGACCTTCTCCTGTACAAGGAGAATGAGCCAGTATAGTTTGTGCCCATCTGCTCAAGTCTGAAGCTTCAAGCTAGGCTCTGCGACATGCTGCAATGGCAATAGCAGAGGATCTGCTAACGGACTCAAAAGAGTCTATAGAAGCACGAGACAGGAACCAGGATATATTCCAGCTGTGATTGATGAGCAAGGAATAATCAGTAGCCTTGGGCTCTGGTAAAAAAGGGGTCAAAAGAGACAATTTCTCTGTGACTTCCTGGAGTGTTAGACTCATGTGAAAAATATATGAAAGAATTCTGGAGGCCAGCATAGAGGTTTGGAAGGCCTGACGACCAAAAGCATCGTGTGTTCTTGAAGAACGACCTGGCGGATAAGAAGAATGCTTCTTCTTGCTCTTAACTTTCCTTAGTGCTGATTCCACTACAAGGGAACGATGAGAAAGTTGAGGCTTTTGAA
Source organism: Ichthyophis bannanicus (assembly GCA_033557465.1). Classification (NCBI taxonomy): domain Eukaryota; kingdom Metazoa; phylum Chordata; class Amphibia; order Gymnophiona; family Ichthyophiidae; genus Ichthyophis; species Ichthyophis bannanicus. Next base: position 465,886,189 of record CM066037.1, on the reverse strand, counting down.
ACCCTGGAGAGGGTGGCACCCGGTACCGAACCTCAGTGGCTGTAGAAACTAGAGGAAGTCGTAAGGGCGATTTCCAGACCCTCAGAAGAAGATCCTGCAGAGCAGAATGTAAAGGAAGCATCATATTTTCCATTTGTGCCGGTGAGCCATGAGTAGCATCACAACCAGGGATAGAGATATTAAGAAAGGTTGCCATATCCAGGAGAAAAGCCTGAAAAGACTGATCTCCTATGGGAACCATCCCTGGTAAGGCTAAAGAAAGAGGCTGAGCACCAGAGGACGTACAGTGGTGTGAAGAGAGAAACCTAGTAGATGGACAGGGATACTGGCATGTTAACTTAGAGGCAGTGGGTACTGCATCAATGCCAGGTATCGGTTCCAAACTAGGCATCGGTGGAATCGGTGCACGAACAGGCATCGACATCGATACTGATACAGGACCAGCAGTTGAAGTTGCCATCGGGGACTACTGCAGTGGTACCGAGATCATGAGAGAGTTATGGCTAGGATCTTCGGAACTGCCTATCTGGAAACGACAGGAGTCGGTTCCGGGACGTGTCGGTACCCAGTCCTCGAGACTAGATATCGGTTCAAGACTCGGCATCGAAGAAAGCGAGGCTATCGATGCATGTCGCGAGGGTTCCGACGCCGGTGGCAGTATCGGCGATGCCGATACCACTAAGGCAGCCTGGGTTACATCGATCGGTACCGACGGTACCGAGGATACCCGATGACCACCCCTTGCAAAGGGTAAGGCGGTCCACCTCGATGCCGATGCCAGGGTATCGGAACCGATCGACGCCGGTACCGTCCCGGAGCATGGCTGAGATATGGAAATGTCCATCGGTATCGTATCGACCGGCCCCAAAGGCGCTGAGGATGCTAGAGGACGATTCCTGGTGAAGAGTGGAACATTCGACACCGAAGCCGATGCCGGGGTATCAGTACCGCTCGAAGCAGATACCCGCACCGTACACGGCTGGGATCGAGGGAAGTCAATCCGGTGTGTATCGATCGGTCCCGAAGGTACCGAGGATGCCCGATGACGATCCCTGGTGAAGAGTGGAACACTCGACACCGGTGCCGATGCCGGAGGCTCGGTACCGCTCGAAGCGGATACCACCCCCGAGAATGGCTCAGGTATGTTCTGTGAGGGGTGAGCCCCAGGAACAACCTGAAACCCCTTTAACGCTTTGGAGCCCGAAGACTCCCGGAGGGGTAATGCCAATGGATTTTTGAGGGTAAGGCCGGAGCCGTCACCATGCTGGGCATGGGACATACCACTCAAGCATTGACTAGTCTTAACAGACTGTTTGTGGGTTACCTGATCCTGTGAAGTGGAGAAACCGGGTACCCTCACTGCCGAGGAAAAAACGGTATCGAGGGAAACTCTAAAAACTGAAGGTTTCCTCACAAAATTATCCCCTGACAAGTCAGGGGAAAAAGGGTCAGGACCCACACAGTTGAGACACCAAGTATTGGTGTCTAAAAAGAAACAGGTGTTTCCACATCGAATGCACTTCTTAGGAAAAGAAGGCTCCATAATGAAGAGGCCTGGTAGGCCCAACAAGTTAAGGCAAAAAACTGAAGAAAAGGTTTCTCAGAATTTAGTCAAAAATCCACCGGCGATACCGGTGGCAGCGGGAAATACAGCCGCGACCACAAGAAAACAAAAACTAAAGTAATTAAAGTAAGTAAAAAGAAAAGTTTCTGCAGTGACAGGACGACATCCTGCCGGCTCCGCGGAAAAACGAAAACTGAAGAGAGGCTTTGGAGAAGGCGGGAAGTCAGCGCGCAGGCGCGAGGGATGCTGCCAAAAGCTTTCTGATTGGAAGCTGGGCAGCGTTCCCGTGCAGGCTCCGTCGGTACCGACGTACCCATATGTGAAGACTCATTCCTGCTTGTTCCTGGAGATTGTGTGTTCCCTTCTCATAGAAGATGGACAGCTATCCATTCTACCAAGGCAGGGACTCCTTAAATCCTCAATGGGGTCCCTTTGGCAGCTCCTGCCCCTTTGGCCCCTGGGCACCTCCTTTCTGGTGTAACTGGAAAGACAACAGATTAGGAAAAAAAATAAAAGAGTGCTAAGAAGATCCTCCCTCAAAGGCAAGATCTGCACGCTCCCGGGCTTATCTTTCAGCAACTTCCGAGGCTTTGCCTTCCCCAATCCTTCACAAATATCACCAATTTGTCTCCAAAAAAAAAAAGCTTACCCCTGACAGGGAGTCAACTAAAATGAGTCTTAGAAACTGTCAACCAATTCTGCCACCATAAAAGCCACCTGGTGACTCCTGATTCCTCCATATCCCTCATTTAAGTGCTAAGCAGATCAAATAAGATGTCTGCCAGAAAGTCAATCCAGCCTCCAGATGTGCTGAGAATTCTGGGTATGTTTGGCATTCCGAATCTCCCCAATATCAATTCTGCAACCAATGCAAACATGGTGCTGATATGTATACGTCACATACAATGGCTTGCAAACCCTAAGGCAGCTGCCTCAAAAATGTACTTCAGAGTGACCCATGATCCTCTTGATCTTTTAGGACTGCTGCTCCTCCTACTGGAATAGTAGTTTTGTTGGTCTCAGCAGTAAACAAAGCATGCACCTAAGGGGAGCTTCTACTTCTCCCTTTCTGCTGGAATCAAGGAATGAAGCTTACCCATAAGCTCTCTCCACATGGAGATCCAACTCAGGGACACATTTATTTATTTATTTTAGGTTTTTCTATACCGTGCTCTTTAAAATCAGCTCGGTTTACAATTAGAACAAATTTGTACAGTGTAGGCGGCATCTGCACTGTACTTACAAAGAACAGGGTTTACAACTTGGTTAACTGGGGTAACTATGTACAGGCTACTGAGTAGCAGGCTACTCAGTTAAATAACTATATACAGTCAAAACAGTTGGGTCAGCGATGGGGGTGGGGAGATGACTGCTTGGAGGCAGTTTCCGAGCTTGTGAGCTATATACAGGGTTGTGTGCTCTATACGAGGTTGTGTACTATATACAATTGCATATTGCAATATTCTGCTGTATTATTATTTTGAAGATCCTGGTGGAACATGAAGGCCTTGGTAGGCTCTTCAATGCCTTTAAGAATGGGATCCTCAAAAACTGTGGGTTCCTGGGGAGGAGGTTAAGCAATACTCGGGGCTTTCACAGCTTAAGCAATCATAGGAGCTAACTCTTCTTTTATGGAAAGGCACACCACTGTGGGCTTATCCCCCTCCTCCCACAAAGAACTTGCCATCCTCCAAGGAGTCCACTATTATGGACTTCTGCTCCAAAAAGCTTTCTGCAGACTCCCGCACTCTGAATCAGGACCTGAAGCCACCAAGTGAGACTACCTGTCCTCTGCTCTGGCTAATCTCAGCCTCATAGGGAATGCAGACACCGCTGACTCTATAGTCAGACCTGGAGACATCTGATTAGTCCTGGCTCTATGCAATGATTCATTAAAAAAAGAAAAAAAACAAAACCCACACACGAGAAACTCAAATTCCAGAGAAACCGCCTCTGAATGATGGAGCTGTCCTCACAGCTCCAGCAGCACCCTAGATATGCCTAACCTGAGACAGATCCACCATCTTAGACACTAGAGTTGGGAGGGGGATGGACAGCAACCTGAACATCCAAAGCTTGCATAGTCATGATGGCTGGCACACTCAAGGCTTTTCTCTTAGACCACCAGACTAAGGAGAACCAATTCCAGCCCAACAAATTTAGCCGAAACTGCTTTTTTCCCCCTGCAATCTGCTTCCTGATGCCATAATCAGGGATGCTGCATGTGCTGCCACATTGGCCCATCCATCGGAAGCAGTGTCCTGTCTCTTCAGAAGGCACCTCTGTTTTGGAACTACCCCGGCAAACACTGTGCTGCTAACACTCCGGGACATATGAGAAAGCATCAAAACTCTGCTGCCTATCTCAACCACAATACAGCCTTTCTGGAACAACTCTTATGAAAAAAACAGAATGCAACACTGGGACATCAGAGACCGCAGCTAGCCAGAACAATGGGAGGGGGTCCTGGTCCAGGTCCCCCACTGCCTTCCTTTCAACTTATCTGTAGCAGTCCTATAGTACCAGGAAGCAAGGCATCCAAAACAGTCACCTCCTCAGATTCTCCAAGACCCCATGAACCCTTCATGGCGTTTTGCCTTTTTTTCTTTTTTTTTAAGTTAAAAAACGAATGCGAGAGAAAATACTTATTGTATTCGATACCACCAAAGCGGTTGTTCTACAGAGGGGGGAGAGTGATGAGAACCAAAACAAAAAAAGGAGAGACCAAGAAAGAATAAAATAAAACACCAATAATAAAGTGAGAAAAGAAAAGCAGTACTTGCAACTTGTTGGCTGGGTGAGGGACCTGGATTCTCCAGTATCATCCAGCAAGCAGTTTGAGGCTCCAAAGGTGGATGCCCTCAGCCCACTATGCTCAATTGGATACTCAGTTTTCCAACTGCGTCAAGGAGCCTATCCACCAGTCTTGTTCAGTCGCACAGGTTGCTGTCACCATTTGTTGAGACAGAGAATATTGAAGGAACATGTGGCTTCATGGCATCTTTTAAAGGCCTAAGCTCACAGCTCTATAGTCTATCTCCTGGATGGCAGGCACAACCCATGCATTCTGGACCAGTCTCATGGACTATGAGGAACAGCAATTTCTCACTGCCCACTCTCTCTACAAATTTCAGGGTGAACAAAACCTAAAAATGTGTGAGAAACCAGAAACAAATCATTAGCCTTTGCCAATAATAAGGTTGACACTGCTGCCTAGAAATTTAAAGACTGGCTTAATTCCAAGGATTCTAAACTATATGGATAATACACAAAGTCTGTAATGAGTTCCAAAGAACTCAAAGATGTCCTTATATACTCTAGCATAAAAAAATTGTGGATACACCTGTAAAATTTGAGCTCTCCGCGATATCCGTCTTACTTACATTAATTAAGTATTCTATATATTAGACACTCTATGCAGATTGTTGCCATAACATTTGGGAACATATTACAAACGAATATCAACATTTATCTGAAAAAACTTTGATTTGGAGTCAGACAAGGTAATTGATGTCTTTTTCTCAGGAAAATTATATTTTTCATGAAACTGTTGATCCACTTTAAGCAGGTTTTATGCAGAATCTCATGAATAAGCTGACGCTTCAGATAATGTGTGCTATACTGTCAGGTGTATACAAGCTGGATCGAAACTAAACTTTTCTTTCTTGGAATTCTTGCCCTCAGACCGGCATTGAGTAGCCTGTTTCAAACAGTTCAATCAGTAACGGACACACCAAGATCCATAAGTTCCTGATTGATGTTCTTGGCAGATTTACGATTTTTTAAAGCCAGCCTAACAATCATTCTGTCAGTTTTTGGAGTTGTAGACTTTTTCCTTCCTCTTATTTTATTTATTTATTTAATACTCTTATATACCGCGCTATTCGACATCAGTGCGGTTTACATGGAACATCAAAAGAGGTTTTACGGTGGGGTTACACCGTAAATTACAGATAACAGGGAGATTAACTTGGATAACATGTTAACTATTTACACAAAAAGCATAACAAAGTATATACACTATGTACATCATATTGTGGAATGGTTATTGGGTAGTTAAGGATCTGTGTTGAGTGCGGGGTACTTTGGCATACCTACTTCCGGGTAGTACTTGAGGAAGAGGTGATGCTTCAGTGCCTTCCTGAATTTGGTTATCTCAGTGATTGCTCGTATGCTGGGTGGCAGGGCATTCCAGTTTCTAGGTGCACAAAGACTGAATGCTCTGTTTGCGGTTGACTGTGTACAATGGGTTATTGTTTTGGGGATTACCATAGTATTTATTGCTGTGTGTCGTCTGGTCCTGGTGGCGGGAGTCAAGGAGATAAGGCTCACAAGTGATGAGGGGGAGAGCCCATTGATGGCCTTGAATGTTAGTAGCAAGATCTTGAAGGTGATCCTACCGTGGACTGGGAGCCAGTGGAGACTCTTGAGGATAGGTGTTATGTGGTCACGTCTTGAGGCCCCATTTAGAACTCTGGCTGCCGAGTTCATGGCGAGTTGGAGTGGAGTTAGGGTGGATTGAGGTAACCCTTGCAGAATCGCGTTTGCATAGTCAAGGTGTGGAATAGTGAGCGCCTGAAAGATTGTTCTGAAATCATCAGGTTGCAGCAGGGGGCGTAGATGTCTGAGTGTTTTGATTTTAAGATATGCTGATTTGACCATGTTGCCGATGTGGGTCTTCATGTCCAGTTTTTGGTCCAGTGTTACGCCCAGGTAACGGATTGTGGATTTGGTTTGCAGTTCTACATCTCCGACTTTTAGAATGGCTGGTGGGTGAAAGTTAGGGTTTCTGGTAATGAACAGCACTTCCGTCTTCTTGTGTTGTATCCGGAGATTCTGATTTGGGAGCCAATTTTCCACTGCACTGAAACAGTTCGTTAGTGATGAGAGATCGATCTGGTCGGTTTTGAAGGGTGTGTAGAGCAGGACATCGTCGCATATATCATGCATTCAATGTTAAATGAACGTATGAGGTCGCAGATGGGCTGCATGTAGATGTTAAACATCAGTGACTTTGAAGCGAGCACACAACTTTTGTACACCAGATGCTGTCACTCCATGGCCCATCTTCTGAGTGATTTCACGAAAGCTGTACCCCTCATTTCTCAAAGTAATGGCTGTTGCTCTCTTTTTAGGAAACCAGTCAACCCTCTTTGTTGCTGCCATCATTAATCTACAAAATGCAACAACATATTCCAAATTGGAAACTTTTTATTAAGCATTTGTCATTTTTTTTTATATTTTCGTTAATAAATTTGTAAAAATAACAAAAGCACAAATATGACTTCGATACAGCTTGTATACACCTGGCAGTATAGCACACATTATCTGAAACATCAGCTTATACATGAGATTCAGCATAAAACCTTCTTAAAGTGGATGGACAGTTTCATGAAAAATATAATTTTCCTGAGAAAAAGACATCAATTACCTTGTCTGACTCCAAATCGAAGTTTTTTCAAATAAATGTTGATATTCATTTGTAATATGTTCCCAAATGTTATGGCAACAATCTGCATAGAGTGTCTAATATATAGAATACTTAATTAACGTAAGACGGATATCGCGGAGAACTCAAATTTTAGAGGTGTATCCACAATTTTTTCCACTAGTGTATAAGCTAAACAAATTTTTACTCTGAACCTGATGCCAGTATTTTAAGATGTTTTGTCAAACCATCTCCTGTTTTCCTAGAACAGATATACTGGCACTCACCAATAATCTGATGCACATTTGTAGCTTTCAGACCCATCAGATCCGGAAGTTGGTCTATGATGACTTCCCGTTCAGCAGTATGCTTGTGCACACGCTCAATGCTCCGCTTCTGCCAATCAGTCCAGTAAATGTAATCTCCCAACAAAGTGAATCCAAAGATATGAGGCAACTTGTCTTCTACCAATACTCTCCTCCCAGTGCCATCTGTCGTCATGACCTGCAAGCAAAAGAATGATTTACTTCCCCCATCAAGTTAAAAAATAAAAATAAATTGCAAAAGGTAAGACAAAGGTTGACTAAAGATTTCAAAATGTATTTAAAACTTCTTGTACACTCCTATAAAAACCAAGTTTATTTTATAATTGGTGGTAGTTTGCTTTTACTCTTTGTTCTTCTGGCTCATGAATGGGCCATCTATGACCTGTATACCAAAGGAGACTCACCGATGGTCACCAAGCTTGATGACAGCATGAGTTTTTAGCTCCAGGGCCCCATGCAGCATTAAAATTGACCTTTCGGACATTTCCCCACTGGGGGATGTAGTAAAAGCTCTTAGTGTAGCTGGGTTTAAAAAAGGTTTGGACAAGTTCCTGGAGGAAAGTTCCATAAACTATTATTAAAGAGGATGCGGGAAATCCACTGCTTACCCCGGGACAAGCATTGTGGAACCTGTGTGCCTTTTTGGGAACCTGCCAGGTACTTGTGACCACTGTTCCCTCTAAGCTGTGCGCGTGTGCGCGCGCACACACCTCGCCGAGCGAGCGCACATACTTTACAACAGAGCGCACAAGAATTACGGTTCTGGTTCTGATAGAAAACAACACAGACGTCTTAAAATTTATAAGTTGTTATGTATTTATGGTTTTCACAAGTTCTACAATGTTTTCTAGTGCAGTCAATGTGGTGTAGATACTGTATTCTGATGTGTAGTCAAATTTTAAAGTATATAACTCCGAGTGTCGTTATGTGGCGCACAAAAATGTAATCTTCCTTCAAAAGCTGCACAGCTGATATTTTATGCGCACACAGCCTACAGAAAATTAGAGGGAACATTGCTTGTGACCTGGACTGGCCACTGTTGGAAACAGGATACTGGGCTTGATGGGCCTTGGTCTGACCCAATAAGGCATTTTGTATGTTCTTATGAATGTGGGCAGAGAATGTTGCTCTGGGTGCAGACCTCTGGTCCAAGAAAAGACTGGCCATCACCTGGAGGTGGTGAACAGCACATGGAGGAACAGTGCTGTATACCACCTTGATTGAAGGATAAGGCGGTATACAAAACTGGCTAAATAAATAAATAAAATAAACAGTAGTCTGGAGAAGGGCTTAAAGGAAGTAAAGTGCCTGAAGGGAGAACTGACTGATCAAGTAGAGGATCTCAAAAACCGAAGTTGAAGGTGCAACTTCCAATTTTGTTGGGGTTCCAGAGACTCTCAAGTATAGGGATTGTGAGGAGGTGGTCCAGCGGATATATGCATCCCTCCTGGCTGGGGAAGCTGAAGGGTAACAAGGGGTCACAATAAGAAGAGAGAGTACAGAGTGATGTGGCAGCACCCGAATCAGGCTTAAGATATTATTGCCTGTTTTCATAGCTTTAATGTCAGGAAAAAAAAATAGTATGTGCACATAGAATGGGTTTCTTTAAGTGGGAAGACAACATGATGGAGGTTTTTCAGGACCTATCTGCCACCATAACACTAAGAAAGCAGATGGAGTTGTGGCCATGGACTGCAAAATTGAGATTAGATAAAGTGCCATATCGCTGGTTGTTCCCTTTTGCCATGGTGTGTTAACTGGAAGGCACCTTCTGAGGAAGCTCCCCTCACCCCACACACCAATGATAACCATCACTCTTTCATCCCCACAGCCTTCACCTCACCATCTTTCCTTATAGCACAAGGCTCTTCCCATACTGCTGCTGCTACTACTACTCCTACTCATCATTTATACTGGACTACTAGATATATGCAGCTCTATACAAATACACATAAGACAGTCCCTGCTCCTCAGAACTTATAGACAAACAGAACTATAGGGGACTAGGGAATTCTTAAGGAAAATGATTAAAACACACGCGTGTAGATGAAACAAGGGGGTCACACCACTCAGTCAAACATACACCACCCCAATGCCTACCCAATGATCAACTCGTGCACATTTCTACATCCAGACATCTCACTGGCCCACCTTCATACACCACCCCCGCTCCCCATATCCATTCCCCTATACAACTCCCCCCCATCTAACCTATGCATGCCAATCTCATTCACTCATTTTCAACTCTCAGAGGCTCCCCCACAGTCCACCATTGACATCCATAGGTAAAGTCCTCAGTATTCTTCATCCCTCCACTTCACTGAACCCATTTCTCTGTCCAGTGATTGACTCTTTAGGCGACCACCACTGCTAGTCACTCTCATCTCTTGAGTGCTCAGTGGAGCTCTCTACTTGGTAGCCTTGCCCACTCCATAGTCCTCGTTGCCCAGCTCACTGCTCCCCGCTTACACATCCTCTTTGGACTTGGTCAGAGGGTGCCTGCCAGGAAAGGGATGGTAGGCTTAAAGTTTGGATTTGGGGGGAGGGGGATGTAGTATAAGATCCAAGGAAAGATTTGGTGGGAAGGGAGGCATTGAGTAGAATAGCAGAGATCATTAAGTTATGGCTGCGGGAGGGGGGGGAGGGGGTCTGAAGGTAGTCTCAATTAGCACTAAGGGGTTAAACTCACCCTTTAAGTGACAATCCTTGCCTAAAGGAAATAAAGCAGCTGGGTGGCTACATTTGCCTGATCCAGGAAATACACTTTCAATGAAAAGATGAGCGTTTATTGTGCATTCCGCTAATGGCAGCTGGCTATTTTGCCTCAAATGTTCAGCAGAAAAAGGAGGAAGGTGTGGAGGTCTTTTTGCTAGACCTTTACAGCCAGGAAGTGGGATAGAATAAGCCTAAAATGGGTACTGGGTTAGGTACTGGAAGTTGAATGAGAGTATTCTGGAGGACAAGGAGGTGGATAGGGAGGTAGAGAAGGCAATTAAAAGTATTGTGACTAATGGAAAGGTGGTGATGGGTGCCAGATGGGATGCTTTAAAAAGCAGTACTTAGGAGGGTGCTGTTGAGAGGCAGAACGCATTGAAGGAAGAGGACAGGGAAGTGGCACAGCTTCTGCAGGACATTAGGCAGGTGGAGGAAAAAAGGGCAGGGAGAGGTTGGGGTTGCTTAGGGAGAGAGAGTTAAGGCTTTCTAGGCGGAAAAAGTGACTTATGACCTGGAAAGGGCAAGGCAAAGCTATTTTGAGGGGGGGGGCGCAATAGAGTAGGTAGGATGTTGGCTAACCAATTGAAGGAGAGGTAAAAACAATGTCACATTTTGACTTTGCGCGGGGATACAATAATGTCTAATGAAGATGGGATTAGGGCAGGGTTTGACAAAATTTATCAGAATCTAGGATCCAGCTTAAAGATTTAGGAGCCACCCTCTAAGCCCCCCTCCCCCAACTCAAAGGTATATCACAGCTCCTTTTCTAAGGGCTTCATTAACTGTTTTCCCCATTTTCTACAGGAAACGAAAGGTTAATCAGGACCTAATGCACCATTGCACAGTGCCAACAGAAGGCAGTGACCCTTCTCCTGTCCCTTCCATCACCCCCAGTGGGCAAGCTTATTGGTGACCCTTTGTGCATCTGAGGCAACTTTGTTTCATGTATCACCACAGCCTGGTAATACATGAATGAGAATGAGAGCATTCTCCTTGTACGCCCCCACCCTCTGGAATTAACTATTCCCCTAAATTTGAAATATCAAATCAACTGCAGACTTTCCTAAAAAGCTTAAAACCCACCTCTTCACAGAACATTTTGGCATCAGGCAAGCAACCACCACAGATCAGGACTACCCCATACTTCATCCACCAACCTACCCCCATAAAGCCCTCAAACCCCTTCACCCTTCAGAACCCCACCCCCCATATACATAGTTCGTTAGAGACATACTGATTGAAATGTATTGATATATATAAAATGTTCATTGTTTTCTGTTCATGTTTAGTTTTTCATGTTAACTGCAAATGACTTGATGTGCCTTGTAACTCGTTCTCTTTATCAACCCAGTTCTACGTAAACCATTTTAACTTGTTGAAAAACTGTATAAAAAATTAGTTAAATAGCCCCGCACCCTGCTTTCACCAGGTCTGTCTCTATAGCTCCCTCAAACCTTCACCCAATCTCTCTCTCATTGGCCCCACACCCTCTTTTCATCCATTTTCTCTCATAACACCCTTCAGCTTTCATCCAGTATGTCTATAACCTCCCCAGCCTCTCTGAGCACCCCCAGCCTTCATCCAGCAGGTGTCTTTCAGAGCCAATGCAGCCTTCAACAGGTGTCTCTCTCTCTCTGAGCCCCTCATGTCTTCAATCTTGTACATCAAGGTATCTCACTCATTCAGCCACCACAAGTACACAGGATCCACACTAATTCCACAACCCAGCAGAAGCTCCGCCCCCTTGCTGTTGATGCCATCATCCTCTGGCACACAAAGGTTTGAAGTGTTGTTTACAACTGTTTGAACTGGTTTGGTTATTCTTGTTTGATTTTACCCATTGGTGTTTTTGGGACGTGAAAGGTATGGCGAGATAAATCATGCTGTGTTGCAATCTATGTGAAACCTATTTTATGTCAACTACTATTACCTTCAGACAGTAAAAAAGTTTAAATGTCCTCTTAAAAATTATTGTATACCAATGCGTGATCAAGGAATAAAGTAGCCATTTTACATTATTTGATTTTAGAATGAAAGCAAATTATTTTAGCAGTTAACAACCATGGCTTACCTCTGCTGACTCTCCCTAAGCTCTACACTTTATAAAGTGGTTTATTGAGTGTTGTTTCAAGGGACAGTGGGTGGGGTGGTATTGATTCGTGACAAGTTAGTTATGCATTCTCATCTCTCATTTAAGACTAATATGTCTGCAGCTTTATTACCTAACAATAAGTAGTAAAAGCTGTTATTGTAAAGGAAACACTTTAGATCTGTTTTTTGTTCCAGAGCCCAGGATATCAGATATAGTGACTTCTGATTAAGTGTGTAAAATCAGAACATGGAGTAGGCCAAAAAGTATTTCCTTTACTCTCTCACTTGTTTCAGTTCCTCCAAATGTTATTTTAAAGATTCATTGTGTAAGCGTAGTTACTCACCTGTAACAGGTGATCTCCGGGAACAGCAGGAATTTAGTCTTCACATATGGGTATCGTCGGTATCAATGGAGCCTGCGCGGGAACGCTCCCCAGCGTCCAATAGGAACACTTGTGGGAGCATCCCTCAGCACATGCGCGCTGCCTTCCCGCCTTTCCAACTGTCCCTCTTCAGTTAAGTTTGTAGCTGATTGAAAGGATAGAGGGAGAGAGGAAAGAGACAGAGATAGAGAAAAAATCCTAGGGGAGGTGGGTGGGTTGTGAAGACTAAATTCCTGCTGTTCCCGGAGATCACCTGTTACAGGTCAGTAACTATGCTATCTCCAGGAACAAGCACGAATGTAGTCTTCACATATGGGGACTCCCTAGCTGAAGATGCCGGGGAGATGGCCCCAGGAAGCTGCCACCTATAGTGAGGTGGGCCATGCTTCCTCCCATGGATCTCTGGCATCCCACCAGGGTTGGTGGGTAGGAGTTGAATTAAGTCTGGAAGATCTGGAAGAGATGCTGAAGAACAGCTTGGCCAAAGGCAGCATCCCGATGGGAGGCTTTATCTAGGCAGTAGTGGGCTGTGAAGGTGTGCACCGAAGCCCAGGTGGCTGTTCGACAGATGTCATCGATAGACACAGAGTGAAGGTTAGCCTTAGAGGCAGCCATGGCTCTCACATTATGAGCTGTGACATGGCCTTGAATAGGAAGACTCCTACTCTCATAAGCAAAGGATATGCATTGTGCAATCCATTTAGATAGAGTTCTTTTGGAGACTGGAAGTCCCAAATGACTAGAATCAAAAGCAATAAAAAGTTGAGAAGACTTTTTATGTTGCTGTGTTCTTTGTAAGTAAAAAGCCAAGGCTCTTTACAGTCCAAAGTATAAAGGTTCCTTTCTGCCTTACAGGCATGAGGCCTCGGAAAGAATATAGGAATGTAAATCGATTGATTTAAATGAAAAGGCAAAACCACCTTTGGCATAAAATATGGATGAGTTCTGAGAACAACCTTATCATGGTGAAACCTTGTATAGGAGGATCAGCCACTAAAGCTAGCAATTCACTAATGCGACGTGTGGAGGTGATTGCAATCAGAAAGATGACCTTCCAGGATAAAAACTTTAGAGCTGTAGTGGCTAGAGGTTCAAAGGGCAGTTTCATGAGCTATCCCAGAACTAGATTTAAATCCCATGACACCGGCTGAGTTTGTCTGCCCAAAGGTTTTGAATGCCTGGAAGATATACCACGAGAAGGTGAATTTGATGCTCTCTGGCAAGGGCCCATAGTCGTAAAGCTTCGTTGCATAACGACAGAGAGCCTGTTGCACCCTGCTTGTTCACATAGAACATGGCTACTTGATTTTCCGTTTGGACTAGGACTGTCTTGTAGCTGAGCTGAGCATGGAATACTCGAAGAGCTATATAGATTGCTCTTAATTCTAGGAGGTTTATGTGAAGACAAGCCTCCTGTGGCGTCCAGGTACCTTGGGTAGAGAGATGGTGCAGGTGTGCTCCCCAACCCACCTGTGATGCATCTGTTAGGGTGGCCTGGAATAGGGGTTGTTGGAAAGGAGACCCCACTAAAAGATTCTCCAGTGATTGCCACCATTGTAGGGACAAGATCAGTCATTGAGAGTTTGATATCTTGTCTGACAGACGTCCTGTGGCCTGTGTCCACTATGTGGATAGGGTCCACTGGGCTGCTCGTATGTGGAGGCGAGCATAGGGAACTACATGAACTGTGGATGCCATATGTCCCAGTAATTGTAGCAGTTCGAGCAGTTAGGGAGGATTTTCCCGCTGCTTGAGAAGCTAGTTGCACTATGCAAAGACATCGGGGCTGTGGGAGGAAAGCCCTTGACTGTCTGGTATCTAAACAAGCTCCTATGAATTCCAGGGACTGGGAAGGAACAAGTTGGGATTTTGGGAAGTTTATTACCAATCCCAAGTATTGGAGGATTCGCATTGTGCGAGACAGTGCAGAGCTGGCTTCTGCAACCGTGAGGGCTCGAATGAGCCAGTCGTCCAAGTAAGGGAAGACTAATATCCCTAGGGTTTGCAGGAATGCAGCTACTACTGCCATGCATTTCGTGAATACTCTTGGTTCCAAAGCCAGACCAAAGGGAAGAACCCTGTACTGGAAGTGTTTTCCCTTGAAAAGGAATTGTAAGAATTTCCTGTGATCCAGATGGATCAGAATGTGAGTATATGCATCCTTTAGATCTAGAGAGCAAAGACAATCCTGACTTTGAAGGTATGGCAGAAGAGTTCCCAGAAAAATCATTTTGAACTTTTCTTGGAACAGATATGTGTTCAATTCTCTGAGGTCTAGAATGGGTCTGTGTCCTCCTGTTTTCTTTGGAATAAGGAAATAGGGGGAGTCCTGTACCCTGTTGGGGAATGGGTACTTCCTCTATTGCTTCTTGGGCAAGGAGTGTTGAGACTTCTTGATCCAGTAGATTGTCTGCAGAGGTTTGGGAATTGAACTGTCTTACGATTGTAGGAGGGGGCATGCTGTGAAAATGAAGCTTGTACCCCTCTCCTATAATGGACAGAGTCCAATTTTCTGCTGTTATTTGGTGCCATCTGTCGGCAAAATGACACAACCTGCCTGGAATGTTTAAAGGTTCTAGACCCTTCAGAGGCAGGAAGGCCTGAGCCTGTGGAGCTGATTGAGCTCTCGGTCCTTTTGGCTTCTTTTGTTGTCTGGATTGTTGTTGTTGTCCCTTTTGGGCAACTTGACCCTCACCTTGCCCTTGCTGGGTATAGGACGGATAAAACTTCCTCTTTTTGCTGAAAAAGGTTTTTTTATAGGGTTTTTTTTGGCTGGAGTGGCTGTAGTTTTTGACAATCTGTTTAAAGTGATATTGTCAGCATCTATCTCATTAGCTTTTTCCTGCCAATTCTTGCCAAAGAGGTTTTCTCCTGTGCAAGGGATGTTTCCTAATTTATCCTGTACCCAAATCTCCAAGTCTGATGCCTGAAGCCAGGCCATCCGACGTGCACCAATGGCAATAGCAGAAGTTCTGCTGTTGCATTCAAAGCAGTCAAAGGCTGCACGATTTACAAACTTGGAAACGTCTTGAGCATGCTTGACAAGAGTAAGGAAGTCTTGTCGTTTGTCATCCGGGAGAAGGGGACTCAGAAGCTCCAGATCTCCTGTGACTTCTTTGAGGAATATTCCCATATATAAAATATATGAGCTGATCCTAGCTGAAAGCATGGAGGCCTGAAATGTTTGACGCCCAAAGGCGTCAAGAGTCCTGCATTCATGACCTGGAGGATTGGATGCATGTCTTTTTGCACATTTCATCCTATGCATGGCTGACTCCACTAACATTGAATGGTGTGGCAGCTGAGTCTTTTGAAAGCCAGGATATGGTGGAACTCGATACATGGTATCGAGTCTCCTAGAATGAGGAGATGTGGTCAAAGGTGTTTCCCACATTCTGAGCATTAAATCATAAAGAATTTCATGAATGGGCAGAGTGGCTGCCTCTTTGGGAGCCTTAGGGTATTGGAGAATTTCCAATTCCTTTGCTCTAGGTTCCTATTCAGGATCTACCGGGATTGAAAGGCCTCGGGCCACATCACGAATAAAATCCTGAAAAGACATGTCCTCCGGAGGAGACATTCTGCATTGAGGAGAAGAGGAGGAGTCTTCCGGGAGAAGCACTCTGGTACCGTCAGAATTATCAGAGTCCTCGGAATCGGAGGATTCGAAGTATCTCTGATCCTGATATTCATGCAAAGCATGGTATCGTATCCATTGACGTCGGTACCGAGTTGGTCCGGTATCGATCTGTCGATGCCGAAAAAGTCGGATTGGGAAGAATTCCCATCTGAGCCGGTACCGGCATCAGTAGCGGTGTCGGTACCGGTGCCTGTTGAACCGTCGGTAGCGGTGTCGGTACCGGTGCCCGTTGAACCGTCGGTAGCGGTGTCAACGGTACCACAGCTGAAAGGAGAGCTGCAAGACTGCGTTCGATAGCGAGGAATCTCTGGTCTATCGATGCTGCCAATGCCTGGGTGTCGGTACCAGTAGAAGCGGCCAGAACCCTTGAGCATGGCACCAGTAGTTCTGCTGAGGTCGAGGCTTCGAGAACATCTTGGAGTCCCGTTGGTGCTTTGGAGGCCGAAGCCTCCCGCTGGGGCTGTTTTGCAGGTGTAATTTCTTCAAGGGCAATGCCAATGGTTTCTTGATGCTTGGAAGGAGATCTACCCTTTGAGGACCGGCTCTTATGTTTAGTTACCTGAGATCCATGGGAGGAAGACGAGGTTCTGGAACACGTTGATGCAATGGACATGGCATCTGAAGAAAAGAGGATACCGAGCTTTGCAGCCCGGTTCTGTCTTCCTCTTTTAGTGATCCCTATACAAGAGAGACACTCCGATGGAGAATAGTCAGGGCCTAAACATTTGAGACACCAGTCATGGGTGTCAATGACGGAAATGGTACAGCCACACTTAGTACATTTTTTAAAACCACTAGCTGGTTTTTCCATTTTTCAGGAAAATGGGGCCTAATGCCCAAAATGGCGCCTAGCACCAAAAAGAAAAATTTTATGAAGAGAAACAGTTCAGAAAAAATATATATATAAAAATATATATATTTTTTCTGAACTGTTTCTCTTCATAAAATTTTTCTTTTTGGTGCTAGGCGCCATTTTGGGCATTAGGCCCCATTTTCCTGAAAAATGGAAAAACCAGCTAGTGGTTTTAAAAAATGTACTAAGTGTGGCTGTACCATTTCCGTCATTGACACCCATGACTGGTGTCTCAAATGTTTAGGCCCTGAATATGAGTAATATATATATATATATATATATATATATCTTTTTTTTGAAAAGAAAAGAGAACCGGCGGTACCAGTAGGTGTCGAGTGGAGGCAGACGCAACCACAAGAAAACAAGTTTAAAGAAGAAATTTTCTGCAGTGACAGGGTATGTTGCCTGTCGGCTCCGCGAAAAATGACAAACTGAAGAGGGACAGTTGGAAAGGCAGGAAGGCAGCGCACATGTGCTGAGGGATGCTCCCAAAAGCGTTCTTAATGGACGCTGGGGAGCGTTCCCGCACAAGCTCCGTCAGTACCGACGATACCCATATGTGAAGACTACATTCCTGCTTGTTCCTGGAGATTTTAGTTTACAGGCCTTTCTTACTTCTTGCTTATATATGGACAGAGTCCCTGAGGGGTTTGATCTAGATGAAATGTTATATGTATGCTGAGATATTACACTTGCAGTGATCTCATTCTTCTCCAGCCATACGGAGAGATACCATAAATCTAATTTTCCTTAGTTCTCTGTACAGCTTTGAAAAAAAAGCAACAGGCTCGAAGAGCTGATAGGACCTGGCGTAAGCTGCAGAGTGCTACTGCCAAAGAGTTTTATTGTCAAATATTTCATGAGTATAGAACTGTGTTTTAAGACACAGCATACTTAGTTTTCCACTAAAATAAATTCTACATTGTCTAGCCCTGCCAAGTTATTTTCTGTAGTCAGAACATTGTTGCAGGACTATTTCTTTGAGAGATGTGATCCCCTCAGCAGAACAATTTGGGGAACATTACTTGCAGAAACAAGTGACCTCTTTTGAGACACTGGATAAGTTTCCTGCTTTGATACTGGTTCACGGAGGTTGTTTAGTTATGATTCTTTCAGGGAAGTCATGGCGAATATTAAAGTACTAGGTCAATTGTGTGCATCTAGCTCGCCCTTGGATTTAATTCCTGCAGGCTTTGTGGAATTAGCTCAAGAACTAGTCAGCCTCTCTAATTCAGGGTTACATGCCCATTTGTCTGAAGCAAGCAGTGGTGTGTCCATAACTAAAAGGGCATCTAGCACCATCTGATGTAAGTAACTATCGCCTGATATCTACTGTAATCTCCCATTTATAGGGAAATAAATTGAGCACATGCTTTGAACGCAATTAGACATCTATTTAAAATGAAATCATATTTTGGATCTGTGGCAGCACAAATTTCAATGTGGACATAATCCAAAGACATTATTGTCCTTTCTTCCTGATCAGTTATTAATCTAATCCACACAATAACTGATGTTAGGTCAGCATTTTTGCTGATCTTTGACAAACCTGCAGCCTTTGATTTGGTTCTTCCTCCTATTTTGTTTGAAATATTAATGTCCTTAGGAATAAAGGGATCAGCACTGTCTGGTTTCAGTCTTTCTTGTTTAACTGGGCACAGCATATTTTAGTTGCTGACACTTTGTCCAGCTCCTTGGCACTTTGGAAGAGACCATCTCAAGGTTCCTCGCTTTCATCTATATTGTTTAATATACATCACTCCTTTTTTAGAATTGTTACATCAGATGAATATTTTATTTTGTACCTATGCAGACAACATTTTGTTGTTTATTTGCTTCTCTGCCAATGATGATTTTGTGCAGCTGCCTCAAAAACTTTCAGATAGTTTCATCATGATTATTGCAAAATGGATTGAGGTTAAACAGATAAAACAGAAGCGATGGTTATTACTAGTTCAAATATTGAGCCTGGCGTTTCAACTATTTGTTTGGATGGTCATTTTGTTCTCCTTCATCAGGAAGTTCATTATCGTGGCATAGTGTTAGATGCCACACTCTCACCAAGCACCCAAGTGTTAAATTTAACGCATTCTACATTTTAAAAATTGCAGTGAGTTAGGGGTTTAAAGCGATACTTAACACTTTTACCATTGTTAAGACTATGGTAAGCCAATGTAAATATTACAAAAGTGTTTAGTTCATTCTCTTCAACTGATAGAGTACTACCTACTAGAACAATTTGTAATTTGCATAGGAGTTCACATCCCCTCTTGTTTTGTTGAGCTGCATTGGCTCCAAGCACAACATGACATGGTACTCAAATGTCTGTTTATTGCCTCAGATTTTACATGCCAGTGATGATAGAAAACTGCCTACTCTTTTAGTGTCCTATGTCTCAACCCAGGCGCCTTGGTCCAGTCATGAGGAACTTCTGCATATTTTTATCTGCTACTCTTGTATGGAGAGCCGGAGTATAGGCATGGGTGTTTTCAGTAACGGGACCTCTTACTTGTTGAATACCTGGAGGTATGGGATTCCAAACACGAGTTTATCTAGGTTTTAAGATAGTACTGAAAACAATTATTCTCATCTGGATGGGAAAAATTTAGGGATCTTATTGATAAGCAGCTCTTATATGTATGTTACTGCTCATTTATTTTAACTGTTATGTCTTGCATTATATTATGTATCATTGTAACTCGCCCAGTAACTACAGTATGTGATGGGTGGGAAATAAATTAAATGAAACGAAACTCCAACACATATAGCCCACTGCTTGCACAAGCCATTATCCATAAGCTAAAACAAATTCAAATCCCTTTATCAATACAACTATCAGCATGCAATCAGATTGCAGGATCTTAAAGTCACACAGTTATCTATTCGGAGAAATAGCTTAACCAGCAATAAAATTACCAGTCTCCCTCAATCATCCATTCTTCTCTACATACTCAAAACCCCAAAACCCACCCCCAGTCATCTTACTATCCATAATACCCGTTACCCCCCAAATTACCCACAACCAAACAGTTATCTCTTCAGCCATACCCGCCACCAGTCATACCAGATAGCACTCTACAATTTAAAAACAAAGGAATCTAAAATCAACAGAACAAGCACTGCCATAAATGACCAGAAAGTCATATGCCAAACAGCACATGGTCCTGACCACCACTGTAGCAGTGGATCCCCTTAGTCAAGCAACCAGGACTAATGCAAGTCTCTGGTGTCAAAACTGGAACTCAAGCATACTTTCGCTCCTCTAATGATAACTTGCTCACTGCAATCGGCTCTCTGCAAACAGAGAGGAAATGAGGAAAGTAGTGAGGAAAGTTGATCTTGTGAGATCAAGCTTCTTCCTTCACTGCATGGCTCAAGCTGTTTGCAGAGAGCCGACTGTGTTAAGTTAGCAGTGCTGCATTTTTGCAGCATTGGCGGAGACATGTCCCTGCCAATGCTGGGTGCCAGAGGTGCAATTTCTAGGCTCACGGCAACCTGGCACCTAGGATATTTGGGCCCTGAATTAGGGAGGCGTTTGTAAAATTTTGTAGTGAGTTGTACCCCTCAGAAATGATGGGAAGGGGAAAGTAAGATAGAGGAGTATCTGAAGGATATTAGAGTGCCTTGTTGAGCGTGGCACAACTGGAACAGCCAATCAGGGAGGAGGATGTGCATGTTGCCATTAAGGACCTCAAGGCTGGGAAGGCCCCAGGCTTGGAGGGATTGTCAACCAAGTTTTATAAGCATTTTGCCTCCTTGTTGGTACCCATCTAGTAGGTTTATTTAAATTTGGTTGTGGAGGAGGGGTTACTGACTCCATCCATGTTGGAGGCAGGAATCACAGATCTTCTATTAGCAGGACTATCACCCCATTTCTCTTTTAGATTTGGAAGCCAGGTAACTAGCAAGAGTGCTAGCACTGCAGCTTAACACCTTCATTAGCCAACTGATACATGAAGATCAGCCTAGATCTGTACAGAGTTGTCAAGCTGAGAATAAAGTGAGAAGAGTAGTAAATTTAATTTCATTAATGAGCGAGCATCTCTGGTCCTTCTTTTAGCAGTAGATTTGGAGGTGGCTTCTGATAGGGTGGAGGGCAGGTTCTTGCAGGGGAGATACTTAGAAAATTTGGGTTGGGTTTGGGTCCCTATTTTTTTTTCTTTTAAGATGGATAAAGACACTGTACTCGGGACTGCAAGCTCAGGTAAGGGTGAATGGAGCGTACTCCAGGGCCTTCCTTCCAAAGGCATTAATGTCCTCTCATTGTTGCCTTTTGCCCTAGTGGTGAAACCCTTTATAGCTCGGATTCAAGCTAATGAAGATAAAGGGTACTGCTGTGGAAGAAGAAGAGTTTAAAGTTTATTTGTGAAACATAGAAATATGACGAAAGAAAAAGACCACATGGCCTATCTAGTCTGTCCTTCCATATCAACAACATTCCCCTTTTTTTCTTTAGAGATCCTCTGTTTGTCCCATGCTTTTTTGAATTCAGATACTGTCCTCATCTCTACCACCTCCACTGGGAGACTATTCCACGGATCCACCACTCTTTCCGTAAAGAAATATTTCCGCAAATCAATCCTGAATCTATCCCCCTTCACCCTCATCCCATGTACCCTCGTAACAGAACTTGCTTTCAACTGAAAAAGTCTCTCCCCCTGTACATTTATGCCATGGAGGTATTTAAATATCTCAATCATATCACCTCTATCCCGCCTTTCCTCTAAGGTGTACATATTAAGATCCTTCAGTCTGTCCTCATATGCTTTATAATGAAGACCACTAACCATTTTAGTAGCCACCCTCTGTACCGACTCCATCCTGTTCACATCCTTTTGAAGGTGTGGTCTCCAGAATTGCACACCATACTCCAAATGAGGTCGCACCAAAGACTTATACAGAGGCACTATCACCTCCTTTTTTCTGCTAGCCATTCCTCTCCCTATGCACCCAAGCATCCTTCTAGCTTTTGCCGTCACCTTTTCTACCTGTTTAGCTACTTTAAGATCATCAGACACAACCACGATCAGGTCCCGCTCTTCTTTAGTGGACAAAAGTACTTCACCCCCTATACTATATTGCTCCCTTGGATTGCTGCAGCTATGTGGATTATATAATGCTGACAGTTACTCAGCCATAGAAATCCTTGGCAGCAGTAGTGGAAGAGATGAAGCAAAACAGGAAGGAGTCGGGCTTTAAGGCAAACCTGACATAATTGGAATTGCTAAGCATCACTCTGGGATAGTGGGAAATGGGGGAGGTGATGTGGGCATTTCCCTTTAAGGAAGTGAAAGTGTGATGTAATTAGGGGTGAAAGTGGTGAGGGATATGGTGCAAATGTATAGGTTAAACTATCATTCTTTAAACAGATGAGTGAGGCGCTGGAGAGATAGCAGAGGCTGTACTTATCATTTCTGGGGAGAACAGCATGTGTAAAGATACAACTCTGCCTAAGTTCCTTTATGCATGTCAGATGCTTTGGCTGCCTACATTATTTCCCACAGAGATCTAAAGATATGACAAAAAGTTAGGAAGACTTCTGTGGAAGGAGCACTCTCCTAGACTAGTGTGGAAGACAGTGGCTCTGTTACAAGCAAAGGGGGGGGGGTTGCAAGTGCCAAATTTTGCCAATACTACAGAGCAGCTGAATTGAGAGCTCTATTGGAGTGGTGATGAGAAGAGCCTAAACAATGGGTGAGGACTGAGCAGTATAGGTTAGGGTTTTTTCCCTTAGTTGGTTTAATTTGGCAGGTGCATACAGGGGTGCTACTCCTTTCCCAGATCTCCCCCTACAAAGCATTGACTTTGCAGGTGTGGTGAGAGATTCAGGGCGTTATAATGGGGCTTCCAGGGTGCTACCGCGATCATCTCTGAAGGCTTAGCCTTGGGTACAGAGGGCAGGGTGCTGGGCTAGTTTGGGCATATAGGAGCGACAGGACTACTGGAGGTGGATCAGTTGTTTGAGAGACATGTATTTGTAGATTATGCTACTTTGAAGGAAAAATAGTGTTCTTCTGCATTCTGACTTATGTATGCTTGTAAACATACTGTGTGGTTTTTAGAATAAGAAGCGTGCTCTGTTTCAGGCCCTGCTGAAGCTAGGTGCAGGGTGCACAGGGTTGCTGTACAAGCTGTACTTGGGACTGGACTCTTCACAGGGGGAAAAAGGTTTAAGTAGGTGGCACAATGGAAGAGGGATTTGGGGGAGAAGTGGAAGGCTAAGGCATTATGTTTGTAATCCACCTAGGATTTTATATAGTGTGGACAATGAATATTTTAAATAAATATAAAAGCACTGCCTCTATTTCTATTTCAACCCATCTGTTAAGAATAGATACAAATTACTGTATAGGTGGTACATGACTCCTGTGAGACTGCATAAGATATATCCAGAGGTGGGGAAGGAGTGTGGTAGAGGGAGTGGTCAGATGGGTACTCTGATGCATGTGTGGTTTGAGTGTGCATTGTGGCAGTGGGTGGCTGACCTGTTATGTGAAATTATGGGGGTGAGGCTCCCATTGAATCCTCAGGTGTTTTTACTTCAGAGGATGCCAGTGGGAACAGCACCTGATATGACAAAGATGTTAATTGTATAGCAGTTATTAGATGTGAGATTGCCAAATTTTTGGAGAACAGTGATTTTGCCTGATACATAATACAGAAACTCTGGACAGTGTGGTACTAAAGATAACAGCCCATAAAACATGGTCAAATGCTTCAGTTTGAATGGGCATATCCATTTTATATGTGGATATCTGACCAATCAGGATTGCACTGATGGTTTTGTTTACTGAGCTTGCTATACTGCTTGCTATACCGCCCTTCACATTCACAGCAGGGCAGTGTACAATAAAAATTACAGGAATGCACGTTTATACAATTTGTAAAGGTTATTATGATAGCTATCCTAGTTTTGTGTGCGGACCTGTTCTGGAAACGCAGGGGGAGGGCGGGGGGAGAAGGTTGGGTCATGGAGGAGGAAGGGGATATGGGAGAAGGTTGGGTCATGGAGGGGGAAGGGGTGGGATACATGGGTTATATGAAGAACATGACAGGTACTTGTGACCTGGATTAGGCATAATTGGAAACAGGATACTGGGCTTGATGGACCTTTGGTCTGACTCAGTATGGCATCTCTTATGTTCTTAGTGTTATACATGAAGATGCAGAGAAGAATTGCATTAAAAGTAGGGATATGGAGAATATGTTAAAAAAAAACCCAAAAAAAACCAGGCTCACTAATTTTTCTAGCCTGCTCGCTCATCAGGAATTCCTACCCACCATCTCTAAGGGCTAGATTTACTGATGTGCACTCACATGCATTATTTGTTTAATTTAAAAACTTTATATATGGCTTCCTGAATGACCGATTAAAGCAGTGTACAAAATGCAACAATCTAAAAACAGTAAAACAAAATTAAAAATTACGTAATAACTCAGATTAGCATACACTGTCCCAAAAAATGAAGTAGAAACAGAATTACACCCCTTCAACTTCCTCCAAACCACATTCAGCCGCGAGTCCCCAACCCCTCCTAACTTGTAGGAGACACAAAAGGTCTAATTGTTTTCATAAATAGCAAGATACTGCCTTCAGAATGAAGGTAGATGAATGCATGGTTAGCATGTCAACATGTGTTAAACACGTTAATGGGTGTTAATGTGCAATTATTGTATGTGTGCTAAAACAAATGCAGATTGGTAAACATAGCCCTAACTCTCAGAGTGCAGACTTCCACCAGCCCTCAACCCAGTCAAAGCTCCCATTTGGCCCTGCAAATGTTCTCTGGACAAACCAATGGCAGAAGTTGCCCAGAAGGTGGCTTGTACTCTAGTGGAGTGAGCTTTAAGTATCCAACATCCACTTCCAGTCAGAAGGTACACTGACCCAATTGCCTCCTTAATCCAGTGGGTAACAGAGGACTTGACTGCTGCCGGTCCTCAGGCCACCAAAGAGGAAAAAAGATTATCTGACCAGCAGAAAGAATTGGTAATTTCCAGATACTTGATAAACACCCTCCACATGTATACTAGACACCATCAGGAAGGCAGAAACACAATCTGGTTAAGATGGGAGGACAGCACCTTTGGGAAGCAGGGTGGCACAGTGCACAAGGAGACAGATGCCATCAAGATGACAAAAATAGGTCTGAGTTCCGAGACCTGCCTAACTGATACTATGGCCACCAGGAACACTATCTTAAAGGTTAAATCCTTGAGAGAAACCTTATGGATAGTCTCAAAAGGAGGCCCTTTCAACATCTTCAACAGCAGAGAGGCTCCACTAAGGAACAACCAGGTGCACCAGCGGATGGATTTGTTTTGCTCCCTTAAAGCGGGAGAAATTGGGATGCGCTTCAAATGACATCCCTTGGATGTGACCCCTGTAGCACACCAGGTCTGCCACCTGAACCTTAATAGAGTTCAAGGCTAAGCTCTGTTCCAGACCAGGCTGTAAGGACAAAGCCATGACTGTGTCCATCTTCCTGGCCTCTAGAGAAGAAAACCATATCTCAGAAACCCTCCAGACTAACATAAGCCAAGGAAGTAGAGGCTCTTTGGGCCTTAAAGAGATGTCTAGTACTGCAATGGAATAGCCCTTCTTGGACAGCCTACATCTCTAAAGCTCTAAAGGGCCAGGTTGTGAGGAAAGACTGGGGTCCCTCAACGAAGGAGACCCTTCTCCTGTAAACAAGATGGGGGGACACCACCAACAATTCAAGGGAGCCTGTAAGGCTAGTCTGGGGCAACCAGAATCACCAGGCTAGGGTGTGCCCAAATCCTGCATAAATGGTGGCTCACCAAAAACCATGGAGCAAAGACATCAGCAATCCCTCCCTTGGCCAATCTTAAAGCAGGGCATCCAAGACTGTCACTCACAAATTCACGCAGCTGAAAAAGTTCTCCATTTTGGCGTTCTAAGTGGCTATCAAATCAAAAACTAGAAGACACCACTTCTAGACTATAAGGTTGAATGCATGAGGGCTGAGCTTCCACTTGCCCAGATACACGGTGTTGACTCAGAAAGTAAGCCTGTATGTTGTCGATGCAGGCAATTGTGCACTGTGGATAGAGCAATCAGTTGCTCCTTCACCAAAATGACAACTTTGCGATCTCAAGAGCAACTCCGACAGTGCAAGTTCCACTCTGCTTGTTGATATGCACCACAGCCATGGCATTGTCCAAGAAAATTCAGATCACTTTGCCCATCAGGAAAGGCTGAAACCTTGCCAGGTCTAGGCAGATCACCTTTGCCTCCAAGCGATTTATTGTCCAGGAGGCCTCCTAAGAGGAGCAGAATCCCTGGGCTAACTGGACAATAACCTACTCCAATGCCTCCAGATAGCAGGACTGCAGCTGCTCCTGCGTGGCTCAACATAAGGGGGTGGCAGGCCATGTGTGCCATAGTGTCCATGGAGGTCTGCTACCCTAGGCAACCACCTAGTGGATGGGCCAGCCCTGACTGAAATGTTTCTTCGATGGCAATCCACTTCAGCGGGAAGCTGCAAGGAGACTCTAGAAAGGTGTCTCTTGGAGGCGTTGCAAATTCCAGCATGTAATCTTGAGTCAGCACCTCGAGAAAATCACTGATCTTAAGTAATTTAGGTCCACTTTAAGACAGCCTCCCCCAACTGGTTGTCCCTTGGAAGGAGGGACCCACCAGATCTCATTGTGAGAACTTACTGGTACTGATGGCAGCTGATGAATCTTAGGAGCGCAGAATGTCCTGAGAAGACTGCCTATTCTTGAGCCTAATGCCAGAGGAGAAACAGGTCTTCCCTGGACTCCTGGCAGTCCAAGAGTGCCTCCAAGCCACATGCAAGACCTTTTGAGGGGCAGACCTAGCACCTTTGGGTCTGTTTTCTGGGCACCTTTGAGGGAGAGACTATCAGAACTTTTGTTAGCTTCTCGAGATCCTCCCCAAAGAGGAATTTGCCTTTGAAGGGGAGCCTGCTCATCCAGTTTGGAGGCTGCACAGCCAGCACCACCGCTTTGCCCCAACCATTGATGCCAAGGGCTTGGAGGAGATCCTGATCAAGTCATAGAAGGCATTTGCCACGTACGCAACACCAGACTTTAACCTGGCCATCTCTAGGTTTTCCAAGAGCTGCTGAACCCAGTGCAGGAGTGCTCTTAATCACCAGGCCTACACAGAGGGCCACTGGGGAATCCAAGGCCAAGACCATAATGATATTCTTAAGGCAGGCCTGAACACATTTTTATTAAGATCCATAAGTCAGCCCAAAAACCTAGGAGCCAAACTTGGCAGCAACCTCTCAGATCTCTTTTCTCCTTTCCTCCCACCCCCCCCCCCCAAAAAAAATAGGCCATTTGACATTTTTCATTGGATCCTACCTCACAATCTCCCTAAGACTGCCTCAGAAAGGAAATGCTCATTCATTAAGAAGTCTTTACATGAGCCACCTCTGCAGTTGCTACCAACTTGGCAAGCAATGCTCCGCAAGGGCTGCTTCTGCCATATGTGCCAACTAGCATGTCGTCACTATCTGGGGTCACAAGCTGATTATGCCTCCTCTTTGGTCAGTGCTGAATGACAGTTGGCACATTCTCAATATCAGATCATGGGAAGCATAGCTGCTTCCTTGGAAGCCATAGGGAATTGTAGAATTCTTAATTCCTCTGCCCTAGGTTCTTTTTCTGGAATCAGTGATTGCAAGACCCTTTGCTAAATCACGTATGAAGTCCTGGAAGGACATATCCTCTGGAGGAGACATCTTGCATTGAGGAGAGGGAGTTGAATCTTCTAAAAGATTCACTCTGGAACCGGTAGAATCGTCAGAGTTATCGGAATCGGAAGACTCAAGCACCGGGTGCTCCTGTGACGCATGGTATTGGTACCGTTCGAAGTTGGTACCGAAGTGTCTCGGTTCCTGATTCCCGATACGGACATCGGCATGAGGGGAAGCAGTCCTGTTGAAGCAGGTACTGTCGGTACCGCTACCGATACCTGTGGAACAGTCTGTTGCGGTCTTAGCGGTACCGAGGCTGCTAAGAGGGCCGCTAGACTGCGTTCGATAGCGAGGATTCTGTGATCCATTGCTCCTGCCGATGCCTGGGTGCTGGTACCGGTGGATGCGGCCACGACCCCAGAGCATGGCACCAGTAGTTCCGCAGGGGTCAAGGCCTTTGGAACATCTTGGAGCCCCGTTAATGCTTTGGAGCTCGAAGACTCCCGCCGGGGCTGTTTTGCCAGTGAAGTATCTCAAGGGAAACACCCGAGGCATCTCGATACTTTGAAGGAGATTTTCCCTTCGAAGACCGGCTAATTTTACTTTTGGTTACCCGAGATCCATGGGAGGAAGATGAAGCCCTGGAAGACGTCGATGCAATTGACATGTCGGAGGCAAAAAGGGTACCGAGTTTTGCAGCTCTATTCTGCCAGCCCCTCTTGGTCATCCTCATGCAGAAGACACACTCCGTTGGACAATGGTCAAGACACAAACATTTTAGACACCAATCATGGGTGTCGGTGATGGAGATGGTACCGCCACATTTTAAGCATTTTTTTGAAACCACTAGCTGGTTTCTCCATGCTTGAAGAAAAAATGGGCCTAGTGCCCAAAATGGCGCCTAGCACCAGAAATAGGAAAAAACCCTGAAGAAAAATATATGTTTTTTGGGGGCTTTTTAAAGAAAGAAGAAGAGAACCGGCGGTACTGGTAGGCGTCGAATGAAGGCAGACGAGACTACAAAAAACAAGAAATAAAGGTAGATTTTCTGTGGTGACAGGGTACCGTGTACTGTTGGCTCCGCAGAAAAAGAAGAACTGAAGTGAGAGAGGTACAGAAGCGGGAAGGCAGCACGCATGCGCTGTGGGATGCTCCCAAAAGCTTTCCTATTGGATGCTGGGGAGCGTTCCTGCATGGGCTCTGTCGGTACCGACGATACCCATATGTGAAGACTACATTCCTGCTTGTTTCTGGAGATACATTAAATATCACTTTCATATTTGTTTCTATGCTTCTTGGTTACCTAGATGCGTGATCCCTCATACTTTTAGGAAAACATTTTTAGTTAACATGTTCACATTTTATCTTTTATGAAACTAGATCATAACCTTTCTTCCTCCACCTCAAAAACAAAACTTTTGCAAGTCAATGATTAACTGAATCTTATAATATATCAAGAAAGTATCAGATGACTATATTATAGGCTTGACCCAGAGTCCACTTGTCTCTGTCCCCTATTCTGTCCTATCAAATAAATGGCGTTCTTTTCTTATTTCCTTGAATGATATAGTATTGTAAACCGCTCTAATGCCTTTTTGGCCTGAGCAGTATATCAAATTTAAATAAACATAATAAACACTTACTGCAGTTTCATTCCGTCTAATCTGGGTTTTTTTCCAATTTTTCAATCTCACCTGATCGAATGCTCAAGAAATTATGATCGACAAACACACATATACACGCAAGATATTTTTGATGTACTGAACTAAATAACCAGGGCTGGATAAAACTCAGAGTGCCAGATCACTCAAGCACCTAAAATTGAGCAAAGTTGAGCCATGGCCGGAACACAAGCAGTGGCAGAGATGCAGCTGTCATTGGGCTGCAGAAAAGTAAGGTTTGGAAAGAAAAGGAAGAAGAAAATGTTAAAAGAAAAATAAGCAAAAAACCAGGGCTGGCGCATCCACTAGGCAAGCTAGGTGGCCACCTAGGTCAGCCGGCCCATGTTGCTGTTTTGTTACCCACAGCAGGCCATGTGCTTCGGCACACATGACTTTCCACTTCTGATTCCCCCTCCGATGCAACTTAATGTCGGAGGAGGGTCAGAAGCAGCAGGCCATGTGTGCTGAAGCACATGGCCTGCTATGGTAACAAAGCGGTTAAAATATTTCCACTGCTGCTGCCCACCTCCCCCCAAAACGGAATCATCAGCAGCAGCAGCAGCAGGAGTGGCTCGGGGGGGGGGGGGGCAGAAACCCTTGGGTCGGCCCTACAAAACACACCACCACCCCCAACCCTCCTCCAATGTCTCCTACAAATTTTGACTGGTGCCCAAGTTCTAAAAAAAAAGTCTACTCCTATCACCAACGTTTAGGTAGCTGTATGTAAAACACCATCATCAATGCTTAGAAAACATTTTTTTATAAATATAAACCTGAAGGACACAAAGCCTTTTGTGTGCCAAACTGTAATAGATACCATGTTAGTGGAGTTCAACAAGACAGGCCAATTTTGCTTGCTTCAACTTTGCATGTGTCCATATTTGCACTATGGCTTAAGATGAAAGATATTCCAGTCCCTTTAAAAGCTTTGAATTACAATTTGGATTTAATTACACTTTCCAAGTACAAATATGATCTTACAAGTTTTAGGCCTCTATTAAAATCTGTTTTACTTTAAAATTTTCTTCTTATAGCAGTGGCAAAAACATGCAGACAGAAAAAAAAATAGTGTTTCACAATTTTATTAAGCCAGATCCTAACGGACTATTTTGTGAAGACGCCCGACTAAATTTGCATTTTTTCAAAGCTACACAATGGCAGCAAGTATCTACCATTTCCATCTTATTGCTTTAAATTACAACTATCAATATATCGAATGTGGTCACTGATAAATCATGACCCTTTAATCTAATATACTGAAATATCCCTCTCTTCCAGCTCCCCTGAATCTATGTTAAAACAATCCAGTGTCTCCAGTGGTTTACGATGCCTTAACCACAGTGTGGTGTGGGGTTTCAAATTCTGAAATAAATCTAAATACTGCAAACCACAGTGAGAATCGAATCTACAACAGGAAACATGTGGCTTAACCACAACCACCACCTTTACTGGGCTTAAAGGATGATGAGTCTCAAAAAAAATGGGGAAGGGGGTGGGGGTGACCTAACAATCAGTATTACACACATAAATCATAAATCAAGGAACTTAAATCTTGTCATTTAGGAAAAAATTAAGGAAGTCAATTACTCACCATTAGTGCTGATAACGCTTACTGCATGTTATCTAATGCAGGGCCCATTTTATGCCTGCGAGTTCTGTGGCAGCTAATATGCAAGTCAAAATTAGACCTTACCTGCTAGTTGTCTTTCCTTGAGTCCCTCCAGTCCAGACCAGTACTTGTGGGTTGTCTCCATTCACCAGCAGCTAAGAAATGGGCATGTTAGATTTCTGATGTCACAGTAGATGAGCTCCCTCCTTAGGCACCAGAAACCAGTATCCTGTTTACAAAGCAGACACCTAAAGAGCATAGCTAGTCATACATGTAAAGAAACCTGCAGCATACCACAGAAAGGAAGAATAAACTGTCATTGAATACAAACATTATGGAACTATATACAGTATGAAGAAAATTCAGGAAATTAGGCTCATACATGCTCCTCTGCCGATCCTCTTCTTTGAGGATCCCGGTAAGCGAAAACAATGGAATTCTTCATACAGCCCTCCAGTGTGAACAGCTAGACGGCAACTCCGCCAGACCAGACAAATTCGGCAGAAAAAGGGAGTCAAGCCAAACAAGGGTGAGGCCTGGAATGGACTGTAGGGACTCAAGGAAAGAATTAGCAGGCAAGGTCTAGTTTCAGCTTCCTAATCGCCCCTCCAGTACAGTCCTCCTGGGATGTACCAGAGTAGTGACTAAGAATGGGAAGGATTTGCGAGTCTAGCATGGAGCACAGACACCCCAAACTGTGCATCCTGAGATGCTTGTACATCCAGACAGGTAATGGCTTGTGAAGGTATGTAGAGACGACCAAGTGGCTACATGACAAATGTCTCCTGGCGGGACCAGCCCATTCTCCGCCTAGGTGGTCACCCGAGACCTTGTGGAATGGGCTTTAAGACCATCCGGCACCACTTTCCCCTTTTGAAGAGATAAGGCCATAGCTTGGGGCTTCTTTATTCAAATGCACCACCGAGGCTTTGGAAGCCACCTCTCCTTTGCGAGGACCACTGAAGACGACGAATAAATGGTCTGATTTACGGAAGGATTCCATTTGCCTCACATACTGTCAAAACTCCATGCATGTCCAGCCGGTAAAGCTGATGACCCTCTGCATGACATGGAGACAAACACCCTAGCAGGGTCACAGTCTCATTCCCGTAAAAATGCAAAGCCACCTTAAGCAGAAAAAGTGGCACGGGCCGCAGAACCACCTTCTCCTTGTACAAGAGCAACGAGGAAGCCCTGCATGACAGAGCCTGCAGCTCTGAAATGAGATGTGCCTGACAAATAGCCACCAAGAAAATTGCCTTCAGGGTAAGGTCCTTCAGTGAGGAGCACGCTAGTGGCTCGAAGGGTGCTTCCGTTAAGGCAGTTAGCACAAGGCTGAGGTCCCACAGTGGTACCATGGCCTGCAAGGGCAGATGAATCTGCTTTACCATGCACAAAAAAACCAGACCACATCCGGGTGAGCCATCACCTGGACACGCAAGGATTTCAAGGCCAACCCCTTGTCGAGTCCTGCCTGCAAGAAGGCCAGGATGTCATTAAGAGGCAGCAAGAGGCCTAATGCCCCTGTCCTAACACCAATTTTCAAATACCTGTCAGATCCGAACATAGGCCAACGATGTAGAGCACTTACACAATTTTAACATGGTGTCAATCACTGCCACAGAATATCCTTTACGTCTTAGTCATGCCCTTTCAAGAGCCAGGTCATAAGCAAGAACCGATCCAACCATGGAAAGAGGATCGGCCCCTGTAAGAGCAGATCAATTCTGTTAGGTATTTGCCATGGGGGCATCACAACCAACTATAGCAGGTCTGCATACCACAGTCATCGAGGCCAGTCTGGAGCAGTTAGGATCACCTGAACCCAGTGAGCTTCTATGCGCTGTAGCAGTCACCCTCAGAGCAGACATGGAGGAAACACATACAGAAGACCCTCAGCTGGCAATGGCATCAAACCCTTTGGACATGGGTTCCCTGCACCTGCTATAGAACAGAGCTGCCTTGGTGATGGATGACCACTGAGGCCATGAGGTCCATGACCGGCACCACCCCAGCAGACCAGATTGTGAAATACTGCCACATTTGGTTCCCATTCCACCAAATACAACTGGTTGCGACCAAGAGTGTCAGCCTGAACAGTCTCCTTTTCCTACCATGTGAGACGCCAAAAGACATCAGATGCTCCTCCACCCACAGTAGAAGGGGAAACATCTCCACCGCCAGCACCACCATGCTGCCTGTGTTTCCCTAGCAGCTGATGTACACCACCATCATGGCTTTGTAGAAAAGATGCGCACTACCCTCCCAGGGAGGACATGGAGGAAGAACTGGAGCACCAGGAAAACAGTTCTCATTTCTAACTGGCTGATGGACCAAGTACTCTCCTCTGAAGAGCATAGCCCCTGTGTCACTTGTGACCCGCACTGCATGCCCCACCCCATGAAACTGTCATCTGTCATCACCAGCATCCAGTCCGGGGGCTCCAGCAGCATGCATGTCACCAAGTGGTCCTGCTGCAATCACAAGATAGGTGCGCTCCTGTGGGGCAAATCAATCGTAGCGACATCAGATGGTGCTGTGGGGACCAACGAGATAGTAGGGCAGACTGCAGCAGTCTCACGTGTGCCTTTGCCCACAGAACCAGATCTAAGGCCACCAATATGGATCCCAGGAGTCGCAGGTAGTGTCACACCAAGGGTGCCTTCATGTTCAAGAAGCTCTGCACTTGATATTGAAGTTTTGTGCCCTCTCTAGAGGGAGATTCAACACCAGTGTAGGTTGTGTGTAGCATGCCCCCAAGTACACCAGATCTTGGACTGAGTCGAGCTGACTCTTGGCCAGATTCACCATCCATTCTAGACTCCAAAGAAACTAGTCCTGAGTGGCTGCTGCACTCTAGCTCCGTGACTTCACTCTGAGCAAACTATCGTCCAGGTAGGGATGGATTAAGTTTCCTTGCTGCCGTAGAGCCACCACCACCACCATGATCTTGGTGAAGGTGCATGGGGTGGTGGCCAGACCAAAGGGCAATACAAGGAACTGAAAATGACCCATTGGTACCGCAAATCTCAGGAACTGTTGATGTTCCGGATGGATTGGGATGTGCAGGTACATCTCCATCAGGTCCAGGGCCAAGAGGAACTCTCCCCTTCCGGACTGCTACAAATCGCTGAGCGCAAGGTTTCCATGTGAAAATGAGGGACTCACAGAGTGCAGTTTGTGTGTTTGAGATCCAAAATAGGATAGAAGGATCCATTCTTTTTGGGCATCATGAAGTAGACTGAATATAAACCTAACTCACATTGGTCGCACGGAACCAGCACCACATCCTCTAAGGCCCTTAAGTGAAGCAGTGTGGACTGAATCGTGTGTCGCTTGGTTGGAGCTTTGCATGGGGATTGCACAAAGGACTCGGGGAAGGGACATGCAAACTCCAATGTACAGCCTCTCAATTACCTTCAGAACTCACTTGTCTGTGGTTATACTGAGCCAGGCAGAATAAAACTGCTGTAATCATCCCCCCCCTCCTCCTACAGACACTATCTCTGCCTAGGCCTGCCTTGCTTTATAGGGATTTCAAGGATGGAGCCGGAGAAGTGGAGTAATAGCCCCTACTGGTGTCCTGTAACCCCGAAAGGACCGCCCCTTCAGAGCAAAAAATCCCCGCTGGTAAGGGACAAAGTGGGTAGCTCAGAACTTTCTACAGTCTCTAGGCTGGCCCCTATGAACAGGAGCCTGCTTCAGGGCTTTCAGGTGATCCTCCAGCCAATGTGCACCTTTAGATTCCCCTAGGTCTTTGACCAGCTTATCCAAAGCCTCTCTGAACAATTGTCCCTTTAAGGGAAGCCTGCTTAGAGTTTTGGAAGAGACATCTACTGCCCAATTTCTCAACCAACCAAAGAAAAAGGCAAGCGGCAACAATGGAAGTCACAGTCTTAGCAGAAACTAACTAGGCCATAAAAGGCTTTCGCCAGATAAGCTGAGGCTGACTCCAAAGTTAGTTGCCTCAGCTGTTGCATTCTGAAGATCCATGCCTGCCGCCACCGGGCTTTGGATCCAGCGAATGGAGGTCCTGGTGACAAACTCCACAGATGGAGGCTTGAAGAGCAAGAACACCGGTATCAAAGGCTTGCTTTAAGAGAGTCTCGAGCTTACAGTCTTGTACCATCCTTTAATGCCGCAGACCCCTACACTGGGATAGTAGTCTTGGTAACTGCAGAAACCAAGGCATCCACCTTAGGCATTTTGAGGAGACTTCTCCTCCTGTGGAAAAAGATAGAGCCACCCCATGGCTCTGCCACCTTTCAAACCTGCCTCCAGGCCTTCCCAATCTGCCTCTATCATTTGTTTAATCACCTGCTGGACCGGGAAGCAAGCCTGAGAGGA
The DNA here is from genome assembly GCA_033557465.1 of Ichthyophis bannanicus. Lineage (NCBI taxonomy): Eukaryota > Metazoa > Chordata > Amphibia > Gymnophiona > Ichthyophiidae > Ichthyophis > Ichthyophis bannanicus. Next base: position 465,850,881 of record CM066037.1, on the reverse strand, counting down.
CTTGCAGCTCTGAAGCAAAGGATCTTCAAGGGTTCTTCAGCCATGAGAGGCACAGGAACAATGTTAAGCGCTGCCAGAGTGTGACTAATGTCAGCAATTCCTCCCGGTAAAAGACCCACACCACATCGGGGTCCTCCCCCTGGGGGGCATCACCCTCCTCCAGCTCTGATCCAACCACCTCACCCTAGAGGTCTGATGGACCCTCCATGGCATCTTCAGAAGCTGAGGAGAGTGAAGGGCTCTGACCAGCCCAGGGAGCCTCCTATATCTGCCATTTCTTAGGAGGGGGAACCCCCCAGCAGGGGGTCCCCTCCATCAGGGCCAATTGTTCCAGTCTGGTAACTTGAGGTGGAAGAGATGTGCTTCCTAGCCTCTAGGAGAGACAGTAGGCTTGGTGTAGCTTCAAAATAAAATCCGGTGAAAAAGAAACAGAAGATAACTCAGGAACCCCCGAGTCTGCTGTCCCTGGTGCTTAAGAGACCCAAGAATGCCTTGCACACTGCTGGGGGGTTTACCAGCGACAGCAAAGGAAGCCAGACATTGGCCGGAACTTACTGATCACGCAGCAGAGGGGAGCAAGATGCTGCTGCTGAAATCAGCTCTATAGCTGCTCTTTTTTTTTTTAATTAAAGGAAATTTAAAGAGACAGAACCTCAAAAATCTCTCTCAATATGAAATACATACGACAGCCAGAACCTGAGGTCAAGAATAGCGCTATCAGGCTGGGGGGAGGAACAGACCCAGACCACCGTGGTTTTAACCTCTGCCCTGTGCCCTGCCCACTGAAGGACATGGGATAAGGCAATCAGGCCCTACCTCTGATTTTTCTCCTCAATCAAAACACTCCAGTGACCCAGCCAACTGAGGTATGCCTTAAGGTGGTTCACCTGTACGCTCTCTCAGCTATTCCCTTTAAGTCCTATCCTTTTAGTTGAGTATGTTATGCTTTTAGATTAATTTAATGCTCATCTAGTGGAGCTCAGCCATTTGGAAGCTTCTGCCCTAGCTGCTAGGAACTGAGATACTGGTTTCTAGTGCTTAAGGAGGGAGCTTCTACTGTGACATCAGAAATCTGACATGCTCAGTTCCTAGCAGCTGGTGGACAGAGACAACCCACAAGTACTGGACTGGAGGGATGATTAGGCATAAACATTAGTAAAGGATCCTCTCAGTGCTTAGAACAGGACGTGATATAGCTCCATAGTAGCTGGCTCTGTATTACCCAACAGCAGTAAAGCACAGTTACTTACCTGTAACAGGTGATCTCCGGAACAGCAGGAATTAGTCTTCACACGTGGGAGACGTCGCCGACGGAGCCCGCACGGGAAAATGCTCCCCAGCATCCAATCAGAAAGCCTTTGGGAGCATCCCCCGCGCCTGCGCGGTGGCTTCCCGCCCTTCCCACTGCCTCTCCCCAGTTGAGTTTCATAGCTGAGCCGGCAGGAGAGGAGAGGAAGGAATAGAGAAAAAGAGAGATACAACTCCCGGGGGAGGTGGGCGGGTTGTGAAGACTAATTCCTGCTGTTCCGGAGATCACCTGTTACAGGTAAGTAACTGTGCTATCTCCAGGAACAAGCAGGAATGAGTCTTCACATGTGGGGACTCCCTAGCTTAGGATGCCCGGGGAGATCCCATAAGCGCAGCCCAGACGGGATGGCATTTGCCCAGCCTGAATCACCGGCATCCCCGGAGGGATGGAGGGCAGGAGTTGAATAGAGGAACAGCGAATCCAAAGACTACGGAGGCAAGTCTTTAGAGTGCAGAACAGGTACCATTAGGATACAGCAAAAAAAAACCCAGGCTACGGGAGTAGGCAGAGGGGAGCATGAAGAGAATCATTAAGCATATAATGAGTAAATGACCTAGTACCATACAGAGCTTACCGGCCATTAGGTTTCTACTGAATTAATGGTTTAGAATCCTGTACTGCTTACCCACCGGGTTGTCGGAAGTAGTCCTGTGATGAAGGCACTGTAGACACAGTAGCGAGGTCATCAAGGAAACTTCACCGCAGCGGGGAGGAAGTTCCAAATCCGGAAGGCCATGGGATCCAGGCGTCAGCTGGGTCAGGAGAAGGACGGCAGGTCTTCCAGGGGGCTCACGGCAAGCTGAGCACTCCCTTAGGAGTAGAGTCCATAACTCAGAGGACCAACAGTGGAAGACAGGCCGAATTAGCGAGCCTATCCCGGAGAAGAGTAGAGGTGTACCCCGGAGCAGAAGAGGTACACAGTCTGCCCTAGCGAGAGATAGGGAGACAAGGGTCCGGACCTCCGGGAGGAGGACCTAACTGAAAAGGGACTGTTGACTTCACAGCAGTAGGGTGCCACCAGTCCGCGGCCCGATGGGGATTAGGCAGGCGGACTGGCCGGACCCCCTGGGGGGGTGAGTATCGGCCATAGGGGGAAAGCGGTAAACACAGGTACTGTGGGGATCCCCCAAGGCGCCTGCCAAGCAGGTGATATCTAGTATATCTAAGCCGGTGGACATGGGGACGCCCCCTCCGGTACTAACGCAGGCACGCCGGGGGGCCTGCCTCCATGAGCAGCACTCAGGTAAGGCGGATCTGCCATCGATCCCCAGAACGTCCACCTGGAGAGGTGGCCGCAAGATCCGTCAGGGGAGGGATCTTTCCCGGAGGGCAAGGGCAGATCGGCGAGCTAAGAGCGCGGTAGCGCGGGGGACGGAGATAGCATCAGTCCAGTAGATTGTCGCAGGGGTTGGAGGCCCTAATGTGTCCCCAGGACCTGCGCGTAGAAATTGTCCCCCGCACAATCGGGGGACATGAGGGTATAGTCCCTGGAGAGTATAGGGGGACTATAGCGGCTGGAGGGGAATTCCAGTACGGAAGCAATCAGCAAGAGGATACTGGCTGAGAGGGGTTTTGGGACGTACCGAAGAGTAAGTAGGGTGACCGTGGGCCAGAGCGATCACGACGTAAGGTGGTCTACCTTTCCCACGGAGGAGAAGACCTGAACCCCTAGATAAGTCCCCGAACATTTTCCAACTGAACGAGCCCCAGAGTAGAGCTCTAGTCTAAATTTCTGGTAAGGAGGTTAAGAGCAGGCAGCCGCCCACCTGAGCCTAAAAATGCTTAGTATGAGAGTCCTGGCGCGGGCCCGGGGACATCAACCCGGGGTGAGAGGTCCCTTGCTTGGGCGCGCCTGGAGGGTGGGCGGAGGGCTGACATTTCCTCTTCCTAGGGAAGGGGAATCTGGAGGGGCGTTTACCACCACCGGGGGGAAGCCGGGCCCTAGGCTGGCTGCTAACTCTGGGAAGGTTAGCGAAGCACTGTGCGACCTGACGTAAGGCTTCGCTATTGAAGAGGTGATCTCCGTCGCAGGGAGAATTACCCAGGATGTGCTGTGCCCGTCGACACAACTCGGACGCCTGCAACCATGCCGTGCGGCGTGCTCTAATGGCAACAGCAGAGGCTCTGCTGACCAACCGGAAGGAGTCCAGCGAAGCACGAGAAAGGAACCCGGAGATATTCCTGCAATGATAAAGAAGCAGGGAATATTCAAAGGCCTTGGTTGCAGATACGAAGGTGGATAACCGAGATAACCTCTCGGTGACCTCCCGAAGCGACAGACTCATATAAAATATATATGAAATAATTCTGGCCGCCAGCATAGACATTTGGAAGGCTTGACGTCCTAGAGTATCTAGCGTCTTCGAGGCGCGGCCTGGAGGGTGAGAAGCATGCCTCTCCTTGCTTCCGGCCTTCCTCAGCGCCGATTCCACCACAATGGACCGATGTGGAAGCTGGTGCTGCCGAAACCCCGGGGACGGAGGCACCCGGTACAGAGCCGCATCGCAGTCGGCGGCGCCGGAACCCTCAAAGGCGACTGCCAAGCCCCCAGCAGGAGATCCTGCAGGGCGGGATGCAGAGGAAGCATCGCGGCTGCCTGTTCCGCAGGGCCTGGGCTCGGATCCGGGATAGGGATGGCCAGCAAGTCCGCCATGTCAAGGAGGAAATCCTGAAAAGGCGGCTCTGCCGGAGCAGTTATGGCGGGAGAGGTCGCCCGGGCACTAAGAGGCCGCTCGGGCCGATGCCCGCTGGGCAGAGGAGGGGACCAACCGACCCGGATCGGGGCAGTCAACATGGCGTCGTCGGCTCCTGGAATTGATTCCAAGCTAGGCATCAAAGAAGTCGATGGCACCGACGGCGCCGCAGGAACCGACCTCGGCCCCGAACCCGGGTGCGGCGCTTCCCCCCGTGACTGGAGCGAATCCGCGGCCGCCGGAGGGCAGGGGCCAGCGGTCTCTGCTCTGCGCTGCAGGAGAGGACAGGGGCCGATCCCGAGACGTGCCATGGCCAGGCTTTCAAGGCTGGACAACGACTCCAGGCTGGGCATCGAACTGAGCGAGGAGATCGACTCCGTCCTCGAGGCCCCCGGCGGGAGTGATCGCGCTGGTGGTGGAGATCCAGGAGCGCGGATCGGAACCGCGCCGACCGGTGCCGCGAACATCAAGGGCCCCCGAGGACGGTGCTTGGAGGAGAGGGGGTCATCTGACGCCGGCGCCGATGTCGATCGGCGGGCACTGCCCGGCACCGGGCTCCCTCTCGAACCCATCCGACCCGTAGAGAAATCCTTCCGGGGCATACAGCCCGTCCCCGAGGGGACCCCGGTCACCCGACGACGAGTCTCTGCGGGGGGGGGAGTGCAAAGCCCCTGCGCCGACGTCGGGGTACCATAGCGGGGCGGCGCAGACCCAGATTGGGTCGAAGCAGTCGAAGACCCCGAGGCCCCTTCTCTAGGGAAGGGCGGGGCCC